>CM045760.1:87154472-87879472 GCA_025200525.1 Camellia lanceoleosa
CTATTTTAGGGCTATCCTAATCTATTTAATTGATTCAAGCTTTGATTAGTTCCTTTGTTGTAGCATTAGTCTTTGTACATAGCTTGTATTATGTTGTTCTTAGCCTTTCTTTGTTTAACTTTCATGTTAATGACCTCATTTTAAGAATCAACTTGCCATTCCTTTTCTTTCATTTGAGACTTGTTTCAATCGATTGTGATCATTCAACACATGAACTAGAGATTCACGCTTAATGGCTTAATCTCTATGGAGATTCATTATCAACGCATAATCTCTCTTTCATGTTGAGAATTACTTCCATTTGACACTTCTCTCCTTTTAGAGGACTTAATCATCACTTGATAAAATGGACTAAAGAATGGAAATGACTAAGAGAATTGGTTTAAAGGCAACCAACACATATAAAGAAAATGAGTCATATTGCTTGGGTTTGGCCGGATGTTATGCCAAGTTTATCGAGTCAAGAGTGGTCATACGCTAATTCATGGCGTTTTGATGATCTTTGAAGCATCTCTACCTCTCTCTTTGAGTTTACTCCATGATAAGAGGGAGGGGTGGTTGTTATTTATTTCATTTATTGATTTTTGTCCAAAATTGTGCATCGAAATCATCAAGCAATCAATTTTCTCATTGATGGTTTTGGAAACAATTTTAACCTTCTCTTGAGGCTTTCCCATGACAAAGAAGGAAGGAAGAGAGAAACAGAGCTTGAACAACTCTGTCTGCACTGTTTTCACTTCAGAGCAGAAAATAAAGTTTTGTACAAAAGTGAGGCATGGCCGGCCGAGCTTTATTGAGGGCCAGCCAACCCTCAATGTTTGGTCAGTGATGTAGTTTTGTAGAAAAACAGAGACCGTGGCCGAGGTGAAACAGAGCAAGCCTAGGGCATATTTGTTCTTGAACATTGTGGATGTGCATGTATGCAACCCTTACGCATTCTCGCTTACATCATGATCATCATTGTAATTGATTTATTCAATATTATTTATTGTAATTAGTCTCATTAATTATTAATGTTGTAATTAATTAATTATTATTGTTTATTTGTAATTGTTGTAGTTAATTAGTTTAAATAGCGAGTTTACTTGGAATGGTTATCCTTGTTGTAATAGCCTAGTTAGCTAGTTTATTCTTTAATTTATTCATTCGGTTATGTAATAAGTAGTTTAATTCAGACTTTTGGACTTTTGGACTTTGATTCGCACCCTCTTGCACGAGGGCAATGTTGTAATAAGTTATATGTCTTCCAACCCCACGTCTTTCTTCCCTTTTATTTACCTGCTTATGATGGTTAGATTAGAAACATCACGCTTTTTTATACTCCATGTTTCACATCCATTTGTCTTGTATGCATCCAAGGCTCGGCTCATCATACTAATCTAATATCGATGTTCAAAACTCATTACTTGAATAGATGCTCTATCGCATGTCTTGAATACAATCATATGCCATGCTCATAGTGAGCCTATAAAATACATAATGTGTGTGTTGCATTAGTCATATTGCATAAGTTAGGAACATGCATATTTTTTTCTAACTCTTTCACCTATTTTGGCTCAAGTACTAGGTGAGCTTTTATTGCTTTAGCATGTTGCATTGAATGTTTGTATTGCCATGTCAAAGATGAATACCATGAAGTTACTTACTTAAATGATATAATTGTTTGAATGCCTGTAGATGAAGGCTAGTTGCTTGAATTGGGATGGATTGATTAATGTCCATTATTAGCCCACTTTTTCAAGTGACAAATTCACAAAACGATTTCGAAGCAAAACATGAAATGAAGTGTTCCAAATCTTGTAAACTAGCCTATACCTTGTGTACGCATCACATAGTAAAAATAGCTAATAAATCAGAACAAGAGTATAAAATGTAAAAAAAAAAACACATCATGATTAGTAAAAAGGCCAATCTTTGATCGGGCAAGTAAGATGCTCAATTCATGACCTTCCCCTCTCATACCTAAGTTCCCGAGCCGAGACACTTTGGTGATGACGGACTAATGGCCTTTGGCACGAGTCTCGGGTTTCCTAAATTTTCCAAAAATATTTAGGTGACAACTCTATATTCTGGCAAAACAGTCCATTTTTGGCATTTGATTCAAACATTGATTTTCCAAAAAGAATTGCCAGATTTGGACTCTTTTTGTGTTTTCACTATTTCACATTGCACTTGTGAAATCAGTCAGAGCCACAAGTGGAGTCCGAATCGTAGGGCTATTCGCTTTCTAAAGAAGCGTGGAAAGTCGGGCTAGAGTTGCATGCTATGAAGTTGCAACACATGCCTTATGGTTAATGAATTTTATCGCAGACTAAGGATTGTTGATTCTATATCAAGACCACTAAGGATTTCTTTGTGATAATTCAATCAGCTTTTCTTTTTAAAAACAATAAAAATGGCAACCAAAATTGTAACGCCCCCCAAATAATTACAATAATCCAACTCCAAACACCAATACAAAGTAATATAGATGCAATAAGAAGCTTTCATTAATCAGAGTTAATATACAAAAAGTGACACATGCGATACACATTCATAAATCATTCATCTTGAATATACAGCATATGTTACAAGAAACAATAAGGTATGAAAGCTAAACAGATATTCATATGCCCTAAAGACTTACATCTTTCCAAGACCGTGCTTTATTACAACAAAAATGAGTCATAAGCTCAATACAAATAAAGCTCTAAGCTTGTACAAAAGATAAATACAAAATAAACAAAAGTGAGCCTTCAGCTCCACAATCCTCCCAAGCTAAGTCATTGGCGAGGCATATCACCAACACCGAAAATGTTTTTCCCAGGTAGGGTGACCCAAACCCTAGTACAAACAATCTAGCACAATATATGAATCTTAACAAAGATATAAGTATGATATGCATATACAATGCCCATGATAAGATCATTCGTATTCTTACTAGATCATAATATGCCAAGTTTCATATTTCAAACCATTTTATCTTGATTCATTTCATGACAATTCATTTCACCTCAATCCATGAGTCAAGTCCATTGTTATCTAGACAACCCAACTGAAGCTACAACTCTATGGTTCTCTAACCAATACGATCATTACACAAACACTTCAAATTTTGCCATTTTACAAAAATTTCGTCTGCGGGATCGGCACCCATGTATACGCGCGATTTTTGAGACTTTCATCCTGGACACCTAGGCCAACTTAATTCAATGAAATCCATTCCCTTTCTTCTCTCAAACATAGAGTACATCTATTTTCTCCTCCCAACATCATACATATACAATGTATTAAAACACAGTCATATTCAATGAAAACAATTCAGAGATTAGTTCCAGTTCACCTAATCCTAATGCAATTTCTACAACAAACATAGCTATCTTCCACTGATAGCCTAAAACAGATATTTCTAAACAGATATACAATCTCCAAGACAAATAAATTATCCAAATTTCTACAGGTGAGAGATAATACACATCCAACTCCACCATTTATATAAACATTCATCTAACTTCACATTCCCAATACCAATTTTATTATTTATACAAAATAATTACTTGAAACATTTTAAAGCAAAACTTCATTTTCTTCCAAATCAACCCATATGTCAAAATCAACATATTTAACACAACACATCCTCATATCTACACCCACAACAATTTTCAATACCTTCATTTGAAAACCCCTTTTTTGATTTTAAACCAAAACCTTAGGTTTGTCTAAAATCCTCCAAATCCCAACATTATTTACACAATCAATGAATTGCTAAGTTAAAAATCATAGGAGAGTGTAGAAAATCCTACCTCAAGCTTTTGAAGACCAAAGCAACAATGGAGGAACCTCAAAGACGCTAAAACCAAATGTTGTTTGGACCAAAACGGAGCTCTCGAACGCTTTACCCTTTTAACAAAGGCACATGGGTAGAGAAACCAATGGATCTAGGTGAAAAGGTAGAGAAAACAAGTTTTAGAGAGAGACTCTAGATCTAGGGTTTTTGAAAAGTAAAGAGAGAGAAAGAGATATATATATATATATGAAAAAGTGATGTAAAATGTCACTTTTACGAGTGAAATACGCACACCGCTCGGCGTGAAGTGACGCCGAGCGAATGCACACTCCCGAGGTTTTGTAGACAATGCATCAACGCCAAGTGCAAGAAACGCCGCCGAGCTAAGCCGCTTGAGCACGTAAAGATTCGCTCAAGCGTAGAATACGCTCTCCTAATAGTTTTGAGACACGCAAAAATATTGAGAGTTCACAAAGCCAAGAAAATTCTAGGCAACAAGAGTTTGGAAACTAAGCAACCAACCTCCCAAATGCAACTACAACAATCCAATGCAAATTTAAGGAGATACAAGGGAAGCAAGAGGTGAACAACAATATGAAACCATAAAACCCGAGTCCGCGGTACAACAAAGGTCGGTCAAAACCGAAATCGCTATAATAAACACATTGCCATAAAATATCTTGTTGTCAAAGAGCAAGTCAAGATGAAGAAATTGCTATTGAGCACATCAACACTAAGCTGATGGTTGCAGATCCCATGATAAAAGGATTGCCGGCTAAAGTACACAATGATCATGTGGTTCATATGGGACTAATTGACTTTTTTGATGTATGATTTTACTTTCTTATTTTGAGGGATTCACTATTGAGAACAATATTTATTTAGAGAATAAATTCATGACCTTTGATTGCGCATTTAAAGTATTTATCATGTTTGTTATTCTTTCGAATAAATAAAGTAGAACCTGAATGGCTATTTGTTAGTCATTTGTAAATTAAAGTATTTTATTTAGTACTCGTTGAGAAGTGTCATACATTGTCATTCATAAAAGTAAATGTCTATTAAATGGGGCATAACCGCTATGACTCGTGTAATAACACTTACCAATGGAGTGTGAGGGTTTCAATATTAAAGATTATGCAAATTTAATGGCCATAATTCAAGACATATCACCTAATACACTATTCATGTAATTTGTGGACCAAATGGGAGAATGTAAGCTAGGTCTCCCAATAGGAGACTTAATGTGGCCCACATACACTTAATTTTATAAATTATATATTATATATTATTTGTATATTTATCATTTCATGTGTATTTATCTTTATTTTATTAATTATTTAAGGTTATGGGTGATAATTATTAAGGTTGCCTAAATACTAAGAAGTCTATGGTGGTTTGGCTAAGGCCTATCAATTTTCACTAATTGATAAGTTTCTTTGATGAAAGGAAACTAATAAGATCTATCTAATAAGGTCCCTAACCTAGCAGTTATAAATAGACATGTGGTTTTCCATCAATGGGTCACTTAAGTTCTGCATAGGTTAAAAGACACTTATTCCTAAAGTATGAGTGAGTAATATAATATTGTAGAGATTCAGAAGATATACACACATCACACAAACAATGGATGAAGGAGGTTAGTGTAATTTTATTCCGTTATATATCTATACACATATGATTATATTATATATGTGTATGTTTTTCTTACACTAACATCCTATCATATAGCAAATATATATATATATTTTTCATATATATGGGTTCTTTGCGGATGCTCCTTTTATTTATTTTTTATTTTTTATTTTTTGGGCTCTGGTATTTTAGTTGATTTTTCGTAGACAACTACCAAAATGGACCAAATTCAATACAATAAACTAGTAGTGGTGCTACACACACCAATTAATAATTATAGAATCCATCCATTATACAATTTACAAATATTTAAAACTTTTCAAATTATATCATATCATCTGTTAGTACATTAAATTAATATACTAATTAGTACGTATAATTTTATTCTTATAACATTCTTATTATTTGGTTTTGATTACACAATCGTTGTGAGTATATCTTCTAGTACATATAAAATTACTACATAATCAACATAATCCGTTAACATTGTTAAATTAAATCTGAATATACAAACTGTTATACAATAATATAGACTGAGACTAATGTATTGAGTTGGTCTAATTTATGAATAAAACTACACGCATTAATTGAGGTCTATAATTTTAAAATTGCAATGTCATAGGATCTGTTATTATATTAATTGGTATAATAATTAATGTGTAGCATCACTGATATTATAAATATATCATTGATCTTGTGAAACAGTTGTAATAATCATCTTTTCATTAGAAGACATGAAAGGGTCAATTAAACCCCTTTCATGGTTTAATAATAAATCATATGTAAAACAAAATTTAGAAAAAAAATATAGGACCACTCAAATTCATGATGCATTATGGAGTAATTGTCAAAAATCCAACACTACTCAAATTTATGATGAAGTCCAGCTCACTCTTAAAATTCTGATCGACAATTTTAAAAAGTAAATCAGTTATTGATTTTGTTTAGAATTTAGTTTTGTAGTTGTTTGTTTTCATATTTGCTTTTTTTTTTTTTTTTTTTTGGGTCAGTAGAAGATTTCATTAATGAAAGCCAAAGCAGCACTTACAGGAATCCAGCCAAACCAAAACTTACACCAAACAAAGTAAAAATTTTGCAAGAAACACAAAGGAGAGAACCTAAGAAAATATTCAGATGCACCTCTTGTACACGTGCTCGTACTGCGAAGCAGAACCGATCATAAGAGTCGGTAATAGAGCATGTCTGGAATAAATCATAGATCTCAACCACAAAGTGGGTAAGCTTAAGAAGCACGCACTGATGGACTCCCAATAAAACATACAAGCATATAGAGCACAGCACAAAGGAAATAAAAAACACAAAATAGAGAAACATAAACCCACACACCAAACAACTTCCAACAACAACAGCTACAACAGATCCGGCGAGGAAGAAAGCGACAGATCCGGTGAGGCCACGGCCGGAGTTGAATCGGAGGGAAGAAACACCCCACAAAGGAGGGAGATGATGTAAGTACAGAGCTTCCAGGTTGTTAAACAAGAAAAGGAAATAGAAAAATGGGGGTAGGAGGAGGGAAGAGGAGGTCGGAAGCCACCGGAATCTCCTCTCCCACCCCCGACTGCCGCAGTCCTCAAAAACCCTAGGGGAAGAAAAGTGTAGAGTAAAAAGCTCTCAAACTAGAGAGAGAAAGAGAGAAAGAGTATTGAATTCAATAAAAACAAAACTAAACCAAATTATATATAATAAATTTGTTTACAAGTAATTTTGGTATCGAAAACAATGGAGACACCAAAAGTTGTTCTCCCTTTGCATATCACTACAAATATAATTATCAATATTTGTAATCTTAATATATATACATATATATAATTCGAGTTTTAAATTGTTTTAAATTGTCTAAGAGCATCTCCAACCCACTAGGTATATAATGCTTGTTAGTTAAAATGCCTAGTATAGCTCATGTTTTTCAATTCCAATACACTAGGCATATGATTGGGCATTTTAGCTCAACTCACATTCATTAGCTACATGTAACTAGCCTTCAAGGCTAGGCAAAATGTATTTAATCATTATGATCATTTCCCTCCATCTTTGTTGTTGATGTGGCATTTTATAAAATTAATAATATTTAGATGAATAGCTAAAATAAAGAGCATAGTTGGAGTAGAAACATGAAATAGTTGATAGGTAAAATAAAATGGGAAAAGTTAGGGATCATGAAAATTTTGTCATGAAAAATTTATGATCCTTGGATTACCTTGATTAGTGTGTGGTGATTTATTCTAAGTGTAATTTAAGGGTCACAAAACTTTCATGATTATTTTCATGAAAATTTTTTCATGATACCTGACATTGCTGAAATAAAATATATATTTTATAATAATGTTTAAATAGATAAAATGCCTATTACCGTTGGAGATGCTCTAAGCCCTTTGGAAATGAAGCTCAGGCCCACACCAAATCAAAAAATGTACTGCCCAAACCATATTGTTTTTTAGATTACCTCTGGATTGCTTGGAAAGTTCGCTCAGTACTAAATAAGGATGCTAGTCTTCTTCTTTTCATTATATTGTTTAGATGCGTCAAGAATGTAAATCTGAGTTAATCATTCGACATGGAATGAGATTCCTCTTACACATTTTTTTTTCTTTTTGCGTAGAAATCTCAATATTGATAATGCAATTTCTGATAATGACATTCCCGCCATTCAAATGAAGCCTTTAACCAAAGGGCTTGTAACCCAACGGTAGGCCTGCCTCTCATGTACAATTGGTTGGGGTTCAACTCTCGTCTTTGACAAGAGTTGGGTGATTTGGGTAAAGGACTTTTCTAGTTTCGATCTCTACAACTAGTCAGTTGTCACCTCTTTATTTTTTTGTACATCTTTTTATAAAAAATTAAAAAATATATTTATTTAGATTATTTCCTCCCCACCCTCGTCCCTCTAGGGCCCTAAGAGTAGGCCACATATATACATTATATTTCGAATTCTCATAAAAAGAAAAATAAAAGCCTTTAATTTCTTCATACATGGATTGTATAATTTCAACCTACTGAATATTATAAAGGGACAATTACAAGCTAGTCCTATGGAGGGAACTTGCTTATCAAAACATTTCATTCAATTTTTAATAATAAATTTATCATTATAAAAATATTTTTTTTAAAATACAATTAAACTACTCACACTTACTACATATTTCAATACAAACACAAACAAACTAAAAATAAATAAAATTTCACAAGCAAAAACAAAAACAAAAACCAAAATATCTCAATCATTTATCACTTCGATAAATTTATCAGTATCATTACCAGTACAAAACGATCATTCCACAAACACAAACATATTTAAAAAATCTCAAAAAATTCTCATTATAAAACGAGAGGCAATACCTTACAAAAAAAATATAAATAAAAAAAATAAAATAAGATTTAATGAGTATATAAATCCAATTAGTCGCACCTACTTGTAATTACATATATTATAAATTTTCTACTCGTGATTTTCATTTCTTTCATGTTCCAAAGAACTTGGGATCATTACAATTAAGTATAAACCAGTCTTCTAACATGGCATATCATATTAGTGTGAGTATTCTGCAAAGTTCTTAGATATATTCCAACCTAAATGCTCAGTCCTGTTGTTGAATCTATTCAAATGGAAAATACTTTTCAAATCTCAATTATATCACCACCACATTATAAACAAAGTCCCACAATTGTCCCCAAAGGCAATCACCAATCAAGAGTAAATTTCAAGTGAAATCCGTGTCCCGAATCCAATCCGGGTTCAATCCGATAGGTTTGGATTGGTTTTTTGAATCCGCGGTTCGGTTCCGGACTGAAGAATTAAAAATCCGTAGTCTACGGATTGGTTCCGGATTGAACCCCACGGTTCCGGATTGGAACCGATCCGGACCGTATACAAATAGTTTATATTTTTATTATACATCCTTCTCCATAGTATATTCTCTTAATTTTATATAAAATCTAAATTCAAACCTAAACCCGTATAATATCTTCTTTTATTACTTTTGTTTGTTGGTTTTTAGTTTTAATTTGTAATGGTTTGAATACTTATAGTGAAACCAGTTTTCTTATGATTGTTTAAATTTTAGAATAGTATATCGTTATTATAGAAAAATATGTTGCTATTGTGGAACTAATATAGCGCTATGTTTATATTTTTATAAAATTAAAATGTTATATATATATATATATATTTATATTTTTTGTTATTTAATTATGTGAATCCGTGGTCCTAAACCGATCCAATCCGTATTTAAATGGATTGGTTCGGATTGGTTCCATGATTTAAACGGATTGGATTGGTTCCAATTTTTTAGGAACCGTAGATAACGGATTGGTCCTGGTTTTATCCCAATCCGATCCAATCCGGACCATGCTCACCCCTACCAATCAGTACCTTTCTAAGAATTCATGTTCATATTTCACTTAACTGTAATGTTAAAAAATATCTTGACTAATAATCTGGGCTGCGAAAGCCCGGATTAAACAATAAAATTTTCATTTTCCCTCCAACTTTTCTTATTCACGACCTTATTTAACATGTATGCATGCATGCATGCATGCATACATCTATTAACTAAATTTAGGTCAAGGAAAATGATACAAAAACAGAATTTTCATAAAGAAATCTCATCCAGAATATAGCAGTGACATTTGAGAAACTAAGAGCCCATGTGATAGGTTTTTTGTTAGGAAACAAGATGACCATATTGAGCCATATAAATTCTGTACAGAAATTTTGGATAAAAATTCTGATTGTAGAATTATGCTTTGAATAACGCTTTACGTATTCAAAAGCAAATCATTTATAGACAAATCCATTTAAAAATAACATAAAATGGGAAAGAAAAAGATTTTTTAAAAAGGAAAGAAAGGATGAAGATATGGTTGAAGATATGTTCATCTCTTAGATCAGATAAAGAAGGAATTCCTTCAATTATTAGCATAAGTTGACAATGCCGAGCAATACAATTGAAGCTAAAAGAGAGTATTAAACCCAAACACTAGTTGTGACGTTACTACGACGCAACTACATCAGAGATCAGATTTCTCATTGAAGTTGTCTAAAAGATTTTGCAGTCAACTAGGCCTGAAGAAACCTACAACAACAGCAAAATTTATATTAAAATGAGTTCAATGGACCAATAAAATTTTACCATGTCAATTTTTGCACTCTTTATTTCAAAGAACCAATTTGTCTTCCTAGAGGTCATGATTCACCTCCTAAGTTCTTCAACTGTATGCACAAATGTAGTACAATACATACCTGATATTGCAGAAAAGCACATTTGAGTGACTTTTGAGGCAATGAAAACTTGGATCTGCAAATTCTCTTAATAGATTCAGTGCTCCTTAATCAGGAATTCATTGTAGTAACATAAAAAAAGATGCAACAGTCTCTGTACAGAATCTGGTTAGCAGTACAAGAAGAAGAAAAAGAAAACTACATTGAAAGATAGACAGACCTACATATCAATGGCCACATAAGGTGGAACACTAAACTAGCAACACATCATACAAAAGTTACCCAAGGGTGTTTGAGAGTTCATATAGAAAACTCCGCCAAGCTCACCTGACCTGACAATCACATGGTGAGATTCTGTTTTGTAGCTTCCATTTTCAACAACAGATCTTTAATATCTGCTTCCATCCTCATCTTCATATTGAAGTATTCCCGATGAGCTCTTTCCAGTGCCTGAAGCTCTTCGATTTTTGTTTTGCATTTCCTCAGCCTCAGGCACACGCAATTTCGCGATTCGACTAGTATACTCTTCTTCATTTTTTTCACTCTTAGCAACCGCAATGCGTTTCAGCCCTTCAGCTTCTCTTCTTGCATCATCAGCACGTGTTTGGAACATTTTAGCCTCTGCGTGTTTGATTCTCACAATACTCTCCAATTCATCGAAAACAGGTTCCTTTTGAGCACTCCTTAGCAATTCTGAGTCAACATTGTACTTATTGTTCTGGTCGGAACTAAAGCTGGGGAGTAAACTGGAAGCTTTCTCCAATTGAGGTGCTTTTTCTGAATAAAGCTGTTTCAGCCATACAGCTTCATGGCTGGACCCAGGAATCCCATTACTCCCTTCTTGATTCTTGTTGGATAGCTCCTTCCCAGACAAAATGGGAGTGTTACTAGACTTGAAGGAATCACTTTCTGAAATCAATAGGAATTTAGGTTTAGATGGAAGATTTATTATAGCAAACTACTCGAAAGAAAAAACACATGCACCAAGTGTAGACAGCATAGGAGTCCCATTAAAGCAATTCACAGTCATGTATTGCACCACAAAGATTTAGGAATAACAAATCATCCTTCCCCACAAATTCAAAAATGTTAATCCTTTACGTTAAACAAATACATTATTGTAAGACACCTTTATCAATTTTCCTCTTTGCCACATGGATGATTTACAAAATAGCATAAACAGGTCATCCAAGTACAAATCAACCATAATATGAGTTCTTCAGTTTATGAATGGACCAACTTAAGAAGCATGGACACTTCTTCTAAGGCAAAGTGTCACTGACATGATACAACATTTGTCTAACACTTCCCAACACTTGGACACACATGAAACATATTACAAATTTGAATAAAATAACTGGGAATCTAATGACAAAACGAAACAATGTACATATACATTCATTCTCCTTGTTTAAACTTTAAAAATTATTATCTTTGACTTAATTATTCATATGTATGATATATAACAATGATTTATTCTTATATATGACATATAACAAATATATAAAATTACATATTTTGCATGTGTCCCCCATGTGTTGCGTTGCCTTACCATTTTTGAAAATTTACGCATTGGCATGTCCATGTTGTGTCCATGCTTCTTAGGGACCAACAGATACTGTTATACTAGTCCCCATATATCACCACCAAAGACTATACTTAGCAAGCAAATTGTATCATGATAATTCTTAGAGGACTTACGTTTAGATTCTAATAGGTACACTTATTGTCTAATAGGTCATATTATTATTAATGGCGTATTTCATCAAACACCATTAAAAAAAGTCACTAATTGTTAATTTTCAGCGACAGTCTGAAACTTGTCACAAAAAATGTCACTAATTATAAGTTTTAGCGATAGTTTAAAAACAAATCGTCACACAAAAAGTCACTAATTCTCAACTTTCAGCAACAGTTTGAAAAATTTGTCATAAAAAAAAGTCACTAATTGTAAGTTTTAGTGATAATTTATAAAAACCGTGATAAAAAAAAAGTCACTAATTATCAATTTTTAGCAACATGCAAAAAATTGTCACAATTATTTTTAGCGACAATTTTATTAGAACTTATTTTTAATAAAACTTGATGGAAATTAAGTTCAACTATTAAGACCTATTAGTAGTTTACCTTAATTCTTATACATTGTCCATACAAAATAAAATAATAAAAAAAAAAAAATGATGGGTAATGTAATCAGTATGACAGACTAATGATGTTCATGCAATCACAAAAGCTAAAATACCAATTAGTCACTTCAATTTTGTTTTAGGCCTTGTTTGGCAAAGGCTATTTTGAGGCTTTTTGGGCTAAAATCCACAAAAAGACAAAATAGGTTAAAACAGTCAATAAAACAAAATGTCACATCAAACCCATAATCATCTCACTTTTTATCTCACAAAGATCATATCCAACTACAAAAAAATCCAATCATCCTCCTAAACACACAAATTTTACCCTACTAAAATAGCCAAAAACTAAAATCATCAACTTCCCAAACACCCACTTGGTTTCCAATGTGATCTAAGATGCACAGGAACTTGTGTGGGGAAGCATGTAAACCCACCTTTTATAATTATGTAAATGTAATCCAATCCATTAACAGGGGTGGAAAAAACAATCCTGTTATATCGTGTGCTTCTTAATTGAACTAATTTTACGTTTAAACTTAGAAAATGATAGTTTAAATGAAAGAAAAAAAAATGGAGAGAAAAAATCACCAACATTTTGAGGTGAAATTATTTATCCTTTTGCGAGCTACTGCAAGTTTCAGGTGAAATTATTTACCCTTTGGGGGTAAGCTATCATTATGTCCCAAAAGGTCAGAGAATTTCACCGGAAACTTGTATTAGTTCCCAAAAGGATAAATAATTTCACCCCAAAATGTCAGTGACTCTCTCTCTCTCTCTCTCTCTCTCTCTCTCTCTCTCAATTTCTTAATTTAAACCCTAAAATTAGCTCATAGAAAACACAGGATATAAAATGATAGTTTTTCTCCCTTACTGGATCTACATTGTTTAACTAGGACAGTTGGACGGCTTCAATAGAAAAATTAAGGGTGTGTTTGGTTTGTGTTTTGAGATAAATTTTCAAAAAAAAAATTGGGGAGAGTTTAGAATTTTTTTTGATTTGTTTGATTGTATATTTTGAAAATAATTTTGGAGTTTGGGATGATTTGATATTTTGTTAAAGTTGAGTAGATGTGTGTGAGAGAAAAAGTAATTGATAAGGAGAGAGGAGAGAGAAAAAGTGATTGATATATAATAGAAAGAAGTAATTTAAGAATTTTTTTTTTTTTTAATTTATAACCAAACATGTTTTTAGAAATTTTCTTCTAAAAACATATTTTAAAACACAAACCAAACACACCCTAAAAGTTTGAGTGTAATATTAAAAACTAGAGCAAAGCTGGAGCAAGTACTTCACAGCTTACCCAAAAAGAAAATAGCAACAACAATAATTTCTACTGGCGAAAAATCTTCCTGGGGGGAGTTTCACTCTTAGAAACTTTCTAACTTTTTATTTATTTATTGGCATTAAGGTGTCCAAATCAAAGCCTGACTAATCCTTAGGGGTGCACAGGGTCTCAGCAAGGAGTTTCCCATATGTGCACCACGGTTAATTCAAGGGTTTTCCCCCTAGTCCGATGGCTCCAAGGAATTGTTAGCACTTAAAAGGTTTCGATCCCTGAACCATAGATGGAACATATTCCCAAGACCCAAGGCCTTGCCACCAGGCTAACCCCTTGGGGTGCTTAAAAAATTCTAACTTGACCGCAACATATTTGAACTGTTAACGATTTCAGTTAATTCAACTTTAGTTTCAATAAAATGTTCTATTTGAAATGCAAAATCAACAAATAAGACCTTATGGTATATAACAAAACAATCTTTTCTTAGCTTTGCTCTTGTATGTAAAATAAGTAAAAAGGGGGTGAGTTGGAAATTTTATGAGATATATTTGAGAATGATGAAAACAAAATACAATATAGCAGTCACATTATATCACATATCACAGCAAATATTCTATAAACACACAAACTGGATGTGTAATATAGAGTTTCTGCAGGTATTCATGTTGGCAACACCAAAATTGTGACAACTAGTGACCAAAGTGTAACACTATAACTACATCTCATCTACAAATAACTACCAACCGTAAGTGTAATATTAATATATCTACGCAAAGAAATTTAAGTAAAAAGCAATGGTTTGACAAGTGAATTTGATAGTTACAAGTGTTTGAGAATGAAGAATTATATGAAATGATTAATCCACAAATACAAAGTAAACTTGGAAAAAAGCCCACTACTTAGGCGGTGTTTGATTAAACTGAAAATTAAAATCTAAAATTTAAGGACTAAAAATTGAAAGCTAAAATTTTTACCATGAAAAACTGTTTGGTATGTATAAAAATTAATTAAATTCTCAAGTTGTTTGGCATATACCAAAGATGTTTAAAATTTATTAATTTCCTCTTCTTTTTTCTTTTTTTTTTTCTCACTCCTTATATGTGGTGTTCAGTTGGTAGCAACACGGTGGTAGTGATGGTGACAATGTGACGGTAGTCATGTAATACTCTTAAATGCAAAGCTGCAGCTTCAAGTCCCAGTTGGGATAGATGCTAGTGTAATGTACCTTTTACTTAAAGACAGATACACTAAAAAAAAAATTGAAAAGAAAAAGAAAAAAAGTTAAGAAAAAATCGCCTTCAATAACTAAAGTTTTCCTATACTTTTCTTTTTTTATTTAGATTCTTAGTGGAAACAAAGGGATCACTCTGAAAGACGGGGCAGCTAGCTTTCACATGATCAGGATTCTCTAAAAAGCCGAAGTCATGGGTGGCCAAGATGATCCACTTAGAGACTTGGGTTCTCAGCAGAAAATACAAAGGTTGCTTAAAACCAGCAACATTGCAAGTGAAAGTGGCTCTAGCTCCATACAGATACATGGAATTTTAAGTGTTCTAATTCACGGATTGTAATGTGCATAAAGAAAGTTAGATCATTCCCCCAAATACAATAGTGTTTCACAAACCAACAAAGTTCTTTGTCATACTTACCAGTAAGGAAAGCTATGATCTGGCTTTGAATCTCTCGAAAATCAGATTTGTTTGCCAATCTTGACAGCATCAGAACAGCAATATTATGCAGTCGTTTCCCTCTCATATCCTCACTAGCAGAGAAAAT
Organism: Camellia lanceoleosa; assembly: GCA_025200525.1. Taxonomy (NCBI): domain Eukaryota; kingdom Viridiplantae; phylum Streptophyta; class Magnoliopsida; order Ericales; family Theaceae; genus Camellia; species Camellia lanceoleosa. The sequence continues at coordinate 87,170,298 of CM045760.1, forward strand.
TCTTCTAACATATTCAAGCTCCTTGGAAAGAGTTTCGGCTGTCCACTCCTTTGCAAAATTCTGAAAAACTTCCTTCACAAAGCCAAACATCTCAGATGGATGATCGCAGGCAACACAATGGAATTGCATTTCTGCGGTTCCTTGAGGCCCAGATGCACTACGCCCATTTCTAATATAAGATTCCCGTAATGCACAATCTGCATGGCACCAATGGAGGCATACATCACAACCAACCCAACTACATGTGTTAGATGCCATGTCAAACTTTGAACATACAAGACACATGCAAGTGCTACAGAAACCATTCTTCTGCATGCAGACCTTGCAATCACATTCATCCACGGGCAAAATATTCCGACAAGTAAGATTTCTGCATCTCATATTCAGAAAGATCTCTGCCAAATCAGAAGTTGAAATATCATAATTTCTCTGAAGGAATTCTCGAATACCAGTTCTCAAAGCCACCAAGATTTCCAATTGAGCTCGATGAGACTTCAGCAGCATCTCCATAGAAATGTCCGACCTATTTTGCAGTGCTTTCTGAAAGGCAGATAGTTGCCACCGTTTACCAGCATTCAGAATGATATCACAAACACTATCCTTTAGGCGTGCTATAGATTGTCCAGTCATTTCATTGAATTTCTGAGCCATTACATGCACTGGTTCAGAAATCATCATGGTCATTATGGGCTCAACAAAGTCTGCCCCTGCTATCAAAATTTGCTCTTTCTCAATTTGATTACTATTCTTATATAAACTACCACTATCCTTCTCTCTCGTTACCCGCTTCTTGTCTTTACAATATTCTGAACCATTTTCATGAGACCCAACACCCTGTGAAGGGGATCTTACATCATTCTGGTGCCTTGACTGTACTCCTGACAGCTGTCTATGCAAACTCAACTGTCGATCCAGTCCATGCGGCATCGTGGAGCTTCCTTCTGCAACTTTAAGTTGCTGTCCTTGCACACCTTGACCATTCGAAATACTTTGTGATGCCTGAGATTGATGATAAAAGCCATTTCCATTTGATAATACCCTTTGATACATCGAAGCTTCTTTGTCCTTCTGCTCATTTGACGGCTGACCATGCCAAGTTGCAAGTGAAACCTGATCCACTCCCTGAAACAAGGGTCGACTACCAACTGATTGCTCATAATTATCAAATGAATTGTGTGTGAGGGAACAGCTTGGATTGGGTGTAAATGGCTGAGAACCTGAAAAGACATTGACATAGTGCATCCATCAGAATTCGTACGGAATGAGCTAGGGAAGGACTGAGCACTTTTTGCATAACTTGGGGAACCAGGAGCCTGAACCATATTATGGGAATTAATAGGCAACAGAACATTTGGTAAGCTAAGAGAAAGATCAAGTGATTCCATTGCCAGCTTTTCATCCTTAGGCTTATTAAGAGCAGACAGGTTTGGTTTCTCTGGCTGTTTAACAGGATCCCTGAAAAACAAGTCCAACCCCCTGGTACTTGGTCCTTCCATATCATTATCTCTGCTAGTTAAGAGGGAGTTTGATTCTTTTTCAACCTTCACCTCTTCTTCTGCAGAATCACCAACATCAGAGGGTGAAACAGCCACATTTTTACCTTTGTCCTTGAAATTCTGGGTTATATTATCCGTCAGAACAGGCAAAGCAATCTCAGGGATTCCCCTACCCTCAGAGGCATCCTTATTTGATTCAGGAAAATCAATATCCCCTGCCTTGACTTCAAGGTCTATGCCCATGCTTTCTTTATGTTCCTCTTCCATAGGCATTGCCTTCTCAACAAAAGTGTCCTTGCTTGGTTCCTCCTCCTCACAACTGTTATTTTCCCTTGGCCTCTCTTCCTTCTTGCTACTGCCATTGTCTGCTGTGGTTTCAGTTACATCTTCATTGCCATTCGTGCTTTGGACTGAATTACTCTGACTATTTGGCGTCTCATCAACTTCCTTCACCAAATCTGTAACAGCTTTCTTCGGTCCAACCTCTTTTTTCTCTTCAGAAACACTGTCTTTATTGAGCTCTACTACATATAAAGATTTTGCCCCATCCTCCATACATTTATCCTGAACCTGATGCTCACTTTCAAGCTCCTTTTGACCCGGATTCAACCCAACAGGACCATCATCTTCAGCTACAGGTTCACTTTCACAAGCTGGTTCAGGTTGAGGTTGAGGTTCAGGTTCGAGCTCCCCTTCTTCCATTTCACTGCTACTACCACTCTCTGCTGGCAAATCTTCATTCTTCTTCACTTCAACAATCTTCGAATGCTCACTTTCAGAGTCCTTGGACCACGGTGGTGACTTTGCTTCTTTCAGTCCTTGTGGGGACCTCATATTCCCTTTACCTCCCGATACAGCCTTACTCCCTCTAATTGAATCAGCACCAGTTCTTGTACCTTCATCAACTTCTTTTCCAGTTCCGAATCTCCGCCACGACGAAACACTACCCGCTCACCGTGACCGATCCCTCTCTGATCTATACCCCTTTGGGAATTCTCTTCTTGTCCCAGAAAAGCTCTCAGACCGATGAATTCTATCCCCACCAGATCCATCCAGTGGTGAAGAGCTCAGAATGCCCCTGTCACTACCATCCCTGTATCGATCATAGCTCATTCTCCTATCATAACTCTCTGAATCATAATCTGTGCGCTTCCTAATCAATCGTGAGCTCTCGCGATCATCAGCTGACGATCATACCGAGAAGAAGAAGAAGATGATGATAAGCCCTTCCTTCCATTCTCAGACTTGTAATAAAAGTTGCGATGCGATGAAGACCGGCTCAGACTTGAATCCTCATCCCCCCTTCTTCCCCAATCTTTACAAACACCCTTTTCTCCAAATGAACTGAGATCGTCCCCTGACCTCAACTTCTTCATGCTTAATACACCAATACAACTAATATAACAAAATACAAACCATCAAACTTTAACTGCAACTTGATACCCTAAATTTTTTCCCCAAATCTACTAAATCCCCCAACTCTCCAATCAATCAAAGACCACCATCACATCTGAAAACAACCTTATGTAACCGAAAAGAAAGCACCTTTTAGTCTTCACCCAAATCTCCACAAACACCTAACTCTGAGGGTAAATCAAGATCAATTAACTCCACCTAATATCCGAATTTGTAGACAAGTTAACAAACAAAAACAGAAGATAAAACAAGATTGAGCTAAAAAAAACCCTAGTTTCCAGCTGAATCAACATCATCATCAGCACCAGCTACAGATCTGAACAAGTCGACACCAAATCCGGAAAACAGATATATATTAGCCATAAAGGTAATCAACAATGAAAGAGTGAGGTCCGAAACCCTAGGTTTGAGAATTAGGTGAAAGAGATTGAAAGTTTCGAAATAAGATGACAAGTGAGAGAGTTGTAGGGCCAATTACCGGACAGCACGACGCCGGAGATGATCGGAGAAGCTTTTCGCGGCGAGAGATTGGTGAAAATGGGGTTTGTGCGTCGCGGTTTTATGTGTGTATTCCAGAGGGGGAGAGAGAGAGGTGTTTTCAATGTGTGTATTTTGGGGAAAGTGTCTGGTTCATTTATCGCAGTCAACGCAGTTTTAACCACTGATGAGAGAGAGAGAGAGAGAGAGAGAGAGAGAGACTTGAATACGCAAGTGCGTAGAACGCATGTAATAATGTAAGTCTGACTAGGGAAGCTAGAAAATGGAAAAAAGTGAGACTGGTGGAGCCTGACTGGTTTACTCTTTTGTAATCTCTCAGTATTCCCTGCTATTATTTCTACAACAATTTAGATCACTAAAAAATTATATTATTAATAATATAAATACATTGAAAATGAAAAATATATATCTATATATTAAGTAAAAGGGTCTTTTAAAACCCAAGTCTTGTGGAAGCTCTAACATGTCAATCTTAATTTTCTGATTTTTTAATATTTTAAAAAAAAAAAATTAATTTGGTGATTGGTGATTGGTTCAAAGATTGTATTAATTACACTATTGATTACAATAAACACTTAATTTATAATAATTACACTTATTAAATGAATAACGCAATAAATGAAATCCTAATTTCCTTACTTTTTGCATCCCCAAGAGACCTATGTAATTATTGTGTAAATGCCTCTCAAATAAATAAATAAACACTTATTAAATTCTTTCAAACTCCTCGGTCAAACCCCATGTATTTAATTTATATATTAAAAAAAATGAAAACAAATATAAATATCTATAATTATCCCGTGCATAGCACGAGTGATAGGCTAGTATATATATATATAAAAAGTGAACCGAATCCATTGTCAAATCATTAAGTACCGTTTTGGTAACGTTTACGTTTTCAGTTTATATTTACAAAAATTTTATAAACTGGTTTTTGTTTATTTTTAGAGAAACATAAACTACAAACACGTTTGGTAATTGACAAATAGTTAAAAAATTTTAAAAATATAAAAACGAGTGAGAAATGACAAGTGGTGGCAAGTGGCGTGGAAAGGTGGTGGAAAGTGGTGATGATGGGTGGTGGGTGGTGGTGGTGATGGGTGGTGGTGGGTGGGTGGGTGGTGGTGGCGGGTGGTGGGTAAGTAGCAGTGGGTGGTGGCGGGTGGTGGTAGCAGTGGGTGGTGTTGGTGGCGGGGTGGCGGATGGAGTAGTGGTGGTGGTGGTGGTAGGTGGGTGGGTGACGGTGGCGGGTGGTAGCGAGGGGGTGGTGGTGGTAGCGGTGGCGGGTGGGGGTAGCAGGTGGGGAGCGGATGGCGGGTGGTGGTGGGGGGGTGGTGGGTGGGGATGGTGGGTGGGTGGGTGATGGTGGTGGGTGGTGGGTGGATGGGTTGATGGCAGTGGGTGGTGGGTGTGAGTGGGTGATGGTGGTGGTGGCCGGTGGTGTGTGGATGGCGGATGGCGTGGCGGGTGGTGGCGGGTAGGTGGCGGGTGGTGGTAGTGGGTGGGTGGGTGGGTGGAGTGTGGCGGAGTGTGAGTAATGGGTGGTCTTTGGTAGGTGGTGGAGATGTGATGTGGTGGTAGGTGATAGTGGTGAGTGGTGGTGGTGGCGGGTGGTGGGTGGCGGATGATGGGTGGTGTGGTGGGTGGTGATGGTGGATGGGTAGGTGAGTGTGGTGGCGGGTGGTGGGTGGTAGTGGTGGGTGGTGTGGTGGGTGGTGGTGATGGTGGCAAGTGGGTGTGGTGGGTGGTGGTGGTGGGTAGGTGTGGTGGGTAGTAGTGGTAGGTGGGTGGCGGTGGTGGTGGTGGTGGGTAGGTAGGTGTGATTGAGTGGTGGGTGGTGATGGCGGTGGGTGGCGGATGGCAGTGGTGGTTGGTGGTAGCGGATGGGTGATGGGTGGTGATGGTGGGTGACGATGGCAGGTGGTGGGTGGTAGCGAGTAGGTGGTGGTGGTAGTGGTGGCGGCGGGCAGCAGGTGGGTGGCAGGTGGTGGTGGTAGGTGGGTGGTGGGTGGTAGGTGGTGAGTTGGTGGTGGTGGTGGTGGTGGTGGATGGTGGGTGGTGGTGGTGGTGGCGTAGTAGTGGCGGGTGGTGGTAGTGGTGGTGGTGGATGGTGGTGGCAGTGGGTGGTGAGTGGCGGTGTGAAGTAGGTGTGGCGGGTGGTGGTGGCGGCGGTGGATGGTAGTGGCGGGTGGATGGCAGGTGGGTGGTGGGTGGTGGTGGTGGTGGCCCGGGGTGGGTGGTGGTGGCGAGTGGGTGGCAGGTGGGTAGTGGTTGGTGGGTGGTGGTGGCGGGTGGTGCTGGCAGGTAGGTAGTGGCGGGTGGGTGGTGGTGGCGGAAGACGGTGGTGGAAAATGGTAGCGGGTGGTGGCTAGTGTTGGGTGGTAAAAAAATAAAAGCGAAAACTCAAAAGCGGAAACACATTTTTGTGTTTTCATTTTTTAATAAATTATAAGCGAGACCAGCGATTTATAAATCAAAAATTTTACCAAACAAGTTTTATTTGAGTTTTAAAATTTTGTAAATATAAACAGCGTAAGTGTTACCAAGCGGCACCACCGCCATCCATCCACCACCATCCGTCCACCATGGCACCACCGTTTAGTAACACTTGGTGTGTTTGGTAACATTCGTTTTAGGTTTATATTTACAAAATTTTATAAACTACTTTTTGTTTATTTTTATTTATTTTAGAAAAATATAAACTACAAACGCGTTTGATAATTGACAAAATGTTTAAAAATATTTTAAAATATAAAAAAGAGTGAGAAATGGCAAGTGGCGGCAGAAGACGGTAGTGAAAAGTGGTGATGGTGGGTGGTGGGTAACTGGTGGTGATGGGTGGCGGCGGGTGGGTGGTGGTGGTGGGTGGGTTGGTGATGGTGGCAGGTGGTGAGTGGTGAGTGGTGGTAGTGGTGGTGGTGGCAAGTGGTGGGTGGTAGTGGCAAGTGGGTGGCGAATGGCTGTTAGTAGGTGGTGGTGGCGAGTAGGTGGCGGGTAGTGGTGATGGGTGGGTAGGTGACAGTGGCGAGTGGTGGGTAGTAGCGAGTGGGTGGTGGTGGCGGGTGGTGGGTATTAGCGAGTGGTAGGTGGTAGGTGGGTGGTGGGTGGTAGCGGGTGGTGGGTGGGTGGCGGATGGCGGGTGGGTGGTGATGGTGGGTGGGTGGGTGATAGTGGCGGGTGGTAAGTGGTGGCGGGTGAGTGGTGGTGGTGGTGGCGGCGGGTGGTGGGGGGCAGATGACGGGTGGTGGTGGGTGGTAGCGGGTGGTGGTGGTGGTAGTGGTGGTGGTGGTAGGTGGGTGGGTGGGTGATGGTGGTGGTGGTGGGTGGTATGAGTGGGTGGTGGTGGTTGGGGTGGTGGGTGAAGTGGGTGGTGGTGGCGGGTGGGTGGGGTGGGTGGTGAGTGATGGTGGTGGTGGTAGTGGTGGTGGTGGATAGCCGGTGGTAGGTGGGTGGTAAGTGGTGGTGTGCAAGTAGGTGGTGGGTGATAGTGGTGGCGGTGGATGGTAGTGGCGGGTTAAGTAGGTGGATGGCAGTGGCTAGTGGGTGGTGGTGGCGAGTGGGTGGTGGGTGGTGGTGGCGGGTGGTGGTGGCAGAGTGGGTGGTGAGTGGTGGTGGCGGTGGTGGTGGGTGATGGGTGGTGGTGGCGGAGGCGGTGGTGGAAAATGATGGCGGGTGGTAGCTAGTGTTGGGTGGTAAAAAAAGCGAAAACTCAAAATGGAAACACATTTTTTGTGTTTTCATTTTTTAACAATTTATAAACTTAGACCACTGATTTATAAATCAAAAATTTTACCAAACAAGTTTTTATTTGAGTTTTTAAAATTTTTGTAAATATAAACAGAAAACTGAAAACGTAAGTGTTACCAAACGACACCTTAGTGTTTCTTTTTTATTGTTCCCAAGTATTTTTTTTATTTCTATAAAAAATTTGACCATAAATCCTTCTTATCTTTATTATCTTGTTAATAGGATTTAAAAAATTACACTTTTAAAATTTTCTTATAATTATAAAGTCTTGTATAAAGGATTAAAATTTTCAAATTTATATTTTGTGTAATAAATTTCCCTCTTCACCCACTCTATTTTTTCTTCTTTTTCTCCATCAGTTTGTCATCTCTCTCAACTTTTTCTTTCTCTATCTCTTTCTAAGAGCTCTCTCCACCACCATCACTGTCTACACCACCACCACCATCACCATCTCTATTACCATGACTACCACTACATCCGTCGTCTCCACCAACATTGTCTCAACCATTGATATTGTTTGTCACCACCACCGCCACCACCATTTCACCACTAGCATCTCAGCCACCAGCGCCATTCGATACCACCATCGTCATCCTTAGCGTCCAAGACTTTAGATCTGAGATTGATGACCTTAGATTTGAGATCTATCATCTCAGATCTATATTCTCTCCCTCTTTTTCTCTGTCTCCTAATCATGTTCTGCTTTTCAAACAGTAAAATTTTATTTTGGTTTGAACCAGATCTAAAGCAATATATGTGCTCTCTCTGTCTCTCTATTTCTCTATTTTTTTTCTTTGGTATATCCTTTGTTTTTGTTTGACAGAATGAGAATAAAATTTTACTCTAGTATGTGCTCTATTTTTGTTTATCAGAATGAGAGGAAAATTTTACTTTGGTATGTGCTCTATTTTTGTTTGATAAAATGAGTGTAAAATTTTACCTCTAAGGCAGTATATGTGCTTAACGATATAAAATTTTACTTTGAATCATAATATATTTTACTCTGAAATACATTGTGAGGATGACTTTACAAGAGAGCTAATATATATATATATAAAGGTAGTGTAGTAAAAGAAACAAGTTTTAAAATATTATGGGGTTTTAAAGGGATCTATATAATTCTTATCCTTTTGAAAGACAAATTAGACCATGGGGGGTTTATCACCAAATCCCCCTATTTCTATAACCTTCCAGACTTCATTTTGGGCTCGTTTACAAAATTAATTATTTTAATGTTCAAGCTTTAACTAAAAGTTCAAAAGATAAACATTACTCATCCAAAATAGTACTATTGAAACTAATATTTCAGTCCTTAATTTTTTAATTATTTTAATTTAATTAAAAACAGTTATGTTTAAAAAATTGAATGACTTTTTTTTAGTTAATTTGATAGTTGTGACAGAAAAAGTAAAACGATTAATTTGAATATGACATTTTGTCTTAATAACTATTTTAATCTATTTTATTTTTATTGATTATTTTAGTTATAAAATAAAAAAAAATATTAAGAAAAAGCTACCAAACTCAATTCCCAAATAGTTTGTGAGTTTTGTCATCTAAACTGTTCATTCCGGGAGTTTCAAAGAGAAACATATATATATACGTAAAAAATTAACTTGATCATACTAACTAATCATATTTTTATAGAATTCATGGTAAATATGATTTTAAATTAAAACCATTCATTTTTTGAAACAAAATACAATAAGTTGGTATATTTATTGATGTATCATTAAGTTAATTATTTATATGTATTATTCTCTTTGAGACCTATGAGATGAACAGTTTGAATCGTATTATAAAATCCCAAAAGGTCCATAAATGGAGTCTTGATGGTTATGGAGAAGATAAAGTCTTGAGGGAAGCTGCTTCCTGTTGGGAGATAAGAAATGACTAAACTGAATATAGTTAGTTTGTGTGCATAGATACCAAATATAAAAGGAAATGCAAGCCTTTCATAAGAGGTGAGTCCCACCAGCCCTTTTGTGAAACAATTGTATCTCATTTTGTATTTGGTTTATATTCTTAACATGACTGAACTTAATACATGTTATGATTTTTCATTGATTAAGAATATCATATCAACAATAATGCTATGTAATATTCTAAACTATTTAATAATTTTTTTTAGGCTGGTATAGCATGCACTTTGCCTCAAATTGAAATAACAATAAAAAAGACAAAGAAATGTTGTTGTGCCTCTATTTAGGAGTGTACAAATGGCTCGCAGCTTGGGATAGGTCTGGCCTGTTTGGGCTCGAGCCTAGCCCGAGACCCTAGGCCTAGGCCTGGTCCATCATTTTAGAGCCTCATAGGCCCGACCCATCAACTCACTCAAGGCCCGGCCCGAGGCCTAGTGTCTTTTTTAGTGGAAAATAATAAAATTTTGGTAGAAAAAAAATAAAAATAAAAAACAAATGTTCAGGCCCACCCAAGCCCAGGCCCAAGCCTGGCCCATCGACTCTTCCAAGGCCCGAATACCCCCTGGGTTTGGGCTTAATTTTCTAGCTCGTGGGCCAGCCCGGCTTGGCACAAATTTTGACAGGAGCCCATGAGCCTCAACATTGTGCTTGATTGAACTTGGACTCGGGCCTAGGTGGGCCGGGCCAAGCCAAATTTACACCCCTACCTCTATTGTCATATTTTTTGGAAGTTTGTTCCGAACTTGTTGTAATGTTCAATTTGTAATGTTTATTGAGTATATTATTTATTAAAAAAAAAATTATGTTAATAAGATATTTTTAACCCCATAATCAAGTCCTAATTGTTTTAAATATTATTAAAATCATGTTAACCGTTTATTTTTTTAAAGAACAAATGTGGTCTTGTTATGGGGATATAAAGTGTCCAATTAATTTGATTTTTTGTATGAATCATCTACTAGGCGAATCTTACAATATGAACAATTCTAATTATCAAAATAAACTCGAGACAAGTAGAGATAATAAACAAACCTAACAGTTTACTGTTCAAGTTTGGTTTGAAAACTTAAATAAGTTTTCAAATTTTGTATAAGTTTTCAAATTTTGTTCAAGTTTGGTTCGTTAAACTTTCGAACCGATCTCAAACAAGTTTTTGTTGAGTTCATGTAGTTTGATATTTTTATATTGTTTTAGGCATATTGAAACGTGCCAAATGAGCAATTGACAGTTCAAGCTTTGTTTGAAAACTTTAATTAGTTCCAAAATGTGTTCAAAATTAACTTGTTTATTTAATGAACTAAACTTGAACAAATTTTTAATAAGTCAAACATAAGCCAACTTCAAACTATTTAATTTGTTTATCACCCTTAAGGACAAGCCCAATGGGCGCACAACAAGCTTATGGCACATCAAAACAATTTCTCAATTACTTTGTTTGGTTTCAATTTTATAAAATAATTTTCTGGCTTTTCCATTCTTTTTTTCTTAATATTTTAATTTTTTTTTCTTTTTAGATTTATTTAATTTAAATACACTTAAAAAGTACATAATTTGTGAATTTGTTTTTAAAAAATCCACTAAATACCTAAAAAAAAAATTACATTTTTAATTACTTTTAAATTTCTTCAAAAATACTTACTTTTTTAAGTGTATCTAAATTAAGTAGATCTAAAAATCAATAATAAAAAAACACGGATTGAAAACTCAAAAAACTAATTTTCAAAATTCAAAACCAAATTAGCATGTGTGCTCGTTAAATTAGATTGGACGTAATATGGTGAGATTGAATGATGGCATTAGTATGATGGTATTAGATTGGACATGTAAGATAAATTATATTTGTTTGTATAGTAGTATGATGGTATTAATTGGTTGGAAATAAATATATAAATTTATGTATAAGTTCTCAATATATAAAATTTAACTTTATTATTTTTATAAAGTGAGAGTACAATGATATTTTTATCCAATAGTTTAAGTGCATAGAGCATCAAACACAAAATGGGACATGGATGTCTCACATGTATTTGGTCTCTGTGTTACTAGTGTTGTTGTATTTTCACCTTCAATCCTATGGGATTGCTAATACCCCTTGGAGGGGATTCATAGTTACAGATATTGTTACAAAACGAACCTAATTTAGGTAAAAACTCACCAAATTGTCCAATCCCACTACCTTGGAACCAAAACAAATATGGCCTATGTTTATTTGTTGAATTAAGTTGGATAGAATTAGTAGTCACAAAAGGATTGAGTGAGCAGGGGAGATGTCATTATGGGAATGATAGGGTCTCATCCACCCATTATCCTACCAAAAAGTCTTGAATTTTTTTATGATAATTTTTTTATTTGATAACTAATTGATCCATTAAAAAATATAAGTTACCCCATTCTATTAGAAACGAAAACCGATTAGGAACTTAGTCCTTTTTTATTACATGTCTTTTCTCAACACTCAAACCAAATGAGAGATCAATAATTTGTTGGAATTTGAGTAGGTCCCTACGTCTTTTGGAGTGGGTCTAAAGTGGCGTGTTCCTTCTTTGTATGGCAAGCCACCGATACAAGCGATTCGTTAAAACCATTTGTGAGTGAATGGAAGTTGACATCGTTTTTGGGTTAAATGGAATGGACAATTAAAGAAATAAAATACGAGTTTTCTTGTAATGGTTGTTCACATTCAAAACTTAAGAGAACTTATGTGTGTATATAAGTTCTAAGTGACAACATAGGTTGGGCCCCAAGGGACACCCCAAGTTTATAGAAGGGAGGAGTTATGGACAAAGTGAACTTTGGCTCAAACCACCTGTAAATGCGCTCTCCTCTTTGTGCCGGGTATTTAATGGGTCGGTTCTAATATTAAATTTTTGGACAAAATTTATTTTAAATTTTCCCGATAAAATCTTGCTGGAAAATTAATTTTTCTGAATGAAATTTTTTGCCAAATTTGAATTTCAATTTGAATTTTCTGTCCAAAATTTTTGCCTCTTCCAGTTCGAACTTCCCATGATTAGCTGTTACTTAGCAGTTAGCGCCACTTGATTATTTGTTCAAAACTATTTGCACCTGTTCATTTCAAACTGCATCTGTTCGGTTTGAAATTCAGACCTGTTCGGCCCTATAAATACCAGGTCATTTCCAGCAGTTAAGAGATCCGAAAAATTCATTTGTTGCCTTCTAGATTTTTCTCTTTTGCATATATATTTTTCATATAATTTAGGAAAATTCTGAGAGTATAGAACAGGTTTTTGTTAGCATTACAAATTATTTGGAGTGCTACTACAATTTGTGTAAAGATCATTGTATCTTAGGAGATGAGCGACATTTATCCGTAAGCAAAGTGAGGCGAATCTATTGTTTTAGTAAATAAATTCTGTAAGTAATTTATTTTATTTTATTTGATTTAGTTTTAAGTTATTTATTTTACGGAAGATTATTCAACATACTTGAATCAAGTATGTATATATATAAACAAAAAAGAAGAAGATGTATTTTGTTTATTTCAATGAGATTATCATGCAATAATTGGAAAAAATCGGTTATCATATAATAATTTTAAAAATGATGCATCGTTAAATACAATTGTAGAAATTTATATATTTTTTATTATTATCTTGTTAAGCGATAATATTTTATTAAGTTTGGGAACCATCATTTTTAGCCAAAAAGTCAAAAAGTTACTAAATTAGCCAAAAAGCCAACAACCCATACCAAAAAGTCAAGATTCTCTTTTCTCTCTACTTTTTGCACATCTTTTTAAAAAGTCAAAAAGTCATCCCAAACATACTAGTTTTTTAGCTCATATTTTAGCCAAATAGCCAAAAAGTTACTAAATTAGCACATTCCCCAAGCGAGGCCTTAAAAGGTGAAAAAAGTTCAAATGTTAATTAATTTGAGATTTTTTTATATTTTTTAGAATTTGGGGAGCTAAATTTTTTAAAGTGATCCCACCTATAAAATTTTCTAGAATTGTCATAAGTGAGAGATGATGGTATTAGGTCAGAAATGTAAGATAAATTATATTTATTTGTGCATTAATATAGTTGTTGGAAAAATAATGATTTTTTGGTGATTTTAATAAAATATTAAAGTGGGTGCCAATCCTCCATTGAGGTAGATTAAAGTGGGTTTAGATTCTTTGTAATGAAATCTTTACACCACAAAAAGAATAACAAAAAACTATTAAGATTTGAAAAAGAAATTGACTAATTAAGCTGGCCTCATGAAAGAGGTGTTGGAAAAGGCGGCTGTAAAATTATACACATTACACACATGTATAAAATGGGTGCATGTCACGACCCAAACCCGGCCCTATGGGTTTAGCAATGTGCGATGTCAAAGATTCTAGAAGGCTCTTTGAGCGATAACAGTTAAGCAGTCTGAGGAACTGGCGGAAATCTGATAAATAACTAGTGTCCATTGAGTTGTGAAAATCTGTATGCCAAAAACATTTTCATGCATTCATACAGTACAGTCTATATACAGTCTATACAATAGTACAAAACAGTAAGGAGACCGATAGGGGACTCAAAAAAACACCCCAAGCCATAGCATGGCAACTCGAAACCTCGCGGTGAGGTACAGGCAGCTTGACAAAGCGAGGACCAACCCAGCTCTAGCTCGGTGCAGGTTTGTTGAGAACCTACATATATATATAAGCGATGAGCTAAAGCCCGATGAATAACATAATGCGTAAAGGGTTATGAATGAATGTCCTACGATAATGAAATCAGTTCATTAAACGATATTTGATCTTCGATATTTGATCAATCGATCATATATGGTACATCCATTAGCCTATAAGCGAGGTCCAAAAGGGCCGGGTCTTATGAACCCAACGGTAATGATAGCCATCAATCGATGCAGTATGGTTCCACAAAGGCAAGCGAGCTCTATGTGATAGCGATGTGATAAGTGCTAAGGATGCCTGTCTGATTCGAGAATACAGGACAACCATTCATTCAGTAAATAATATCCGTTCAATAAACAGTTCAGTTCAGTATTCAAAGATAACCATTTTGAACATATCTTTACACAAACGTTACTCACAGAGATTGGGCTAATAGCGACTAAAGCGTCCCCTGAAAACCAACCTAAGCGATTAACAATTAGAACACACACTAAGTTTCACAGTCGGGAAGGATGATAATTAAATCCCTAAATTTCCTCGGTGTGGTTCTGTCACGACCCAAACCCGCCCCGAAAGGGTTGGCATCGTAACCGGCCAGTAATCCTAGATTACCACAGGCCTTACTGTACAAAACATAAATAAAACGGGGCTCGCGGAAGCGAAAAAAAAAGAAACTAATAGTCCAGAGAGCTGTGCATACATATGAACATACATTTACATGCCAAAAATGAGTTAATTACCCACTTACATTACATAACATAAACTTGAATAACACATAGCATGATCACATCTACATAAGTACATGCCACCAAAAAAAAAACCAAAAGACAAAACTCTCTCCTGGCCTTCCAGGCCTGGCCCCAACTCGGAGGCGCTCAAAACTTCTGGTTAGGCTTCAAAACGGCGGTTCGGCTCGAGACTCCGCCTAGACTTGGCTTCCTGAATGCTTACCTATAATACATAATACAACTAATGAGCTAAAGCTCAGCAAGTAACATTTAAGTAAAGGAGTTTAGTGATCAAAGTCCAACATTTTATAAATCCATAATAAAACATTCATAACATAATGGATCAACAGTAATCATATAAGCGCATATGAATTGGCATATTCCAAAGAATCTTGCCATAACATTTTCATAATCTTTTCGTAACCTTTTCATAACCTTTTTATACACATAGCCACCCGTTCAGAGACTGTCGGTGGTAAAACATAACCTTTCCATAACGTCGGCTAACGACTAGATGTAAATCCGTACACCGATTAAACACATTTTAAATGGCGTCGATTAACGACTAGAATAACCGGTCCGTACACCGATTAAACACATTTTCATAACGTCGATTAACGACTAGAATAACCGGTCCGTACACCAATTAAACACATTTTCGTAACATCGATTAACGACTAGAATAATAGGTCATTACAGATTAAACACATACCGAGATCTAAATGGCGGTCATGGGTTTGTCCTTCCATCTCCCCCATTTGAAGCACATGGGCTGCATGTTCTCGCCTGTTGAACTAACTATGGATGCCATACTAGATTAGCAATTAGGACATTAGTTCACGAAAAACATTATCATTTCATAATCATATCACGACATATCACTTTGAACATACTTTCATAAGAACATACCATTCTGAAATGTTACTTACGATTGGGTTTCCAAAACCGAGAACACGGTCTTCCGTCTTGTCTGCAATTATCAACATTATAACACATTTCTCAATACACATTCTCATTAAATCACATAAGTCATGCACTTTATCCTTCCTTTATTTCACTTCATGTTCATTTTCTCCTTCTTACCTTCTTTCGTGTTCATAAGATGTTAAAGATGCAATTAACATGTTAAAATCAAATAGAACAACTTTCCCACATTTCTTGAAAATAAGCCCTTCCATTCGGCGCCCAATTGTCCGCTCGGCGAATTTTCCCCAAAAGCTAAAGAGGTGATTTTACCGCTCGGCGGGCTCCCCTTCTCATCGGGACCTGCTAATCTGAAATCTGGTTTCTTCTTCTACACTTCATCATTTCCTTAATATATTAACTTCCCTCTTATAAAATCAAAGGCATAAACCATTTGAAACCACATAATTCAACATCAAAGCTTCTAATCAAAACCCATGAACCATAAACAAGATCAAACCCATGAATCAAGGTGGAAATCCATGAACATATACATACAAGCTTCATATCTCTATAACCATGGAGGTTCTACCTCAACTTGGCCAAACATGTAAAGAAACCATGATTTAAATCATAATTATGCCATAATCTTGTGCTCAACATGCTAAATGTCAAGGATCAACAACTAATTTCATGAAAATCTTACCTTAAACACTTGGATGGAGAAGTGTAAACTTGATTTCCCCCTTTCTTTTTCTTTTCCTTGTTCTCCCCCTTGCTCTCTCTTTCTCATAATTCTCTTCTCTCTCCCTTAGATATTTTCTTTCTTTTATTCTTGAGTCAAAATGGGTCAAGCCTTATCTATATATCATATATACTAAATAAATCAACATTTGTGCCATAATCTTGAGCCAAACAAGGCTTAACGATTCAGACGAAATTCAGTCCTCAATTTATTTTCTTAAATGGTTCTACAAATTCCCGGTATCCCATAGGCATGTTCAATTTTATTTTCTGAACCCATTACGGTCATCAATTTGATCCCAAAGTCGTAATTCCAGATATTTTTCTAATTCAAGCAGATAATCTTCAATTAAATCATATAAATGCATAATTAAGGATCGATAAATAAGTCATACAGTTCCGGGTCATTACAGGTTCTATGTCTAAATCCTCATTAAGATGCTTTAAACTAGGCCTAAGAAAGCCTAGGATGGGATGAGGATGCAAAAATACAGTTGGAAGGCATTTTTCAAAAGTTGCTAAAAATAGGGGTCTCGCTCGAGCAAGCCTTCCTTCGCTTGAGCGAGGTTGCAAAATCAAAGGCTTCGCTCGAGCGAACAATCCTTCCTCGGCGGTCGATGAAACGATAAAAATCTTGGATGCTCGATTTTTACGCTCGAGCCACCAATCCGCTCGGCGTGGCTCGGAGAAGCGTTGGTCGCTCGGCGAGTAATCCCAGCTCGGCGAAGAAGCCAAATCTAAATTTCAGATTTACCTTCCAAGCTCAAACCAAGCATTCTCAACTCAATTCTCGACCTCTTGGGCCCAAATTCTGGAAAATACATCCCAAAACAATGTATAACAAGTTTCAAAAGCCAATTTATGAATTCAAGCCCCAAAAGTGAGTCAATTAAATCCAAAATTCAAACCATTCTTAAGAACAATCTCAAAACATGCAATGCATGAGTTTTTAACCAAATTCAAGGTTCAAATCTTGCTCTAATGAGCTCGATAGTTGGAAAACAAAATGAAAACATGGACTTTGATAGAAACATGAGCATGCATGTACAATCCATCATGAATTCAACTTCACAATGCACCAATTCAAGCATGCATGCAACAATGGAGTTCCAATTCAACATATATGAGCAATTTCATGACTTAACTTCTCTATAACCATGATACATGCAAGATGGAACTCAAAGACAACAAGAAGGAGATGGATTTTCTTACCTAAGTCTCAATTACAAGTCTTGCAAGCTCAATTTAGCAATCTATGTTACAAATCTTCAAGTCCTTCTAGCAATTTCAACAATTTGAGTCCAATTCTCTCTTATCCCTCACTCTCTCTAGTTTGGTTGGTTGGAATGGAAGAATAGGGGCTGATCAATTGTTTGTTAAGTGTAATAAGGCCCTCTAATAATAATAAACAAAGGGGCCACTCATATGGCAATTTGGTAATTAAGTCAAACTTGACGATTAATTCGTTTAAATCTAATTTAATCATTCCTAATCAATCTTCAGATAAATATACCATTAAATCACAAATATTCTACTGATTCCAAAACTCTAAACGGTTTCTAATTCGGCCGCCGATAAGGCCTTCAATTAGCAGTTTAAACATATGAATTCAAACATATAACCAATCAATCAAACAGATGCAATATGCAATTCAATAAATAAACTTATTCAATTTCAGTTTCGATTTCAATTAGTCCATTCAGTACTTCAGTTAATTCAATTATCAATCATTATCAGTTCGGTTCAGCAGTAATCAGTATGTAATTCAGTGGTTAATCGGTAATCAAAACGAGGGTTGTTACAGTGCAACTCCTCTATAATGATGATGTATTAAAGCCATCAATTGAGAGTTTTGTAAAATTAAGTCTTGCCGTCAATTAGGAATTTTGCAAAATTAAATCTCTTGCATTTGTTGCAAGAGCTTTTTCCTCTCTCCTTCCATGTGTATAAAATGAGACCCTCTCCTTCATTCTTCAACACAAAATTTTGTTGCTATCTTTGTGTGTTTAGAATTTTTCCTCCAAGTTTTATATTCTTCCTAGTAAGAGAGTCTTTTAAAATTACATTATTTGAAGCTACTCGATCGGTGCATTGTTATGCGGTCCAATCATCGTATCTTGGAAGGCAGGCGTCGAACAACCTCGGCCCAGCCGATGAAGCGGCAAATCATTTAAGGACACTATTTAGTGCAGCTTGGTTTGTTTTCCTTTGCTATTTTATTTTATGATGTATTGTAATTTTCGGCATGGTTGGTTTGTTACGAAATTTCAATTGTCTATTATGAATCTATTTGTTTTATATTATCACACAAGATATACAACAAGCTTAAAAGCAGTTATATATATTTTTTATGAAATTGATCGAATAGATTTATATAGGCAATTAAATTGGCATAGTATACTTCTACTAGAAATTATTCTGGAATTGCTCCTTTGTTTCAATGATACAAAATATGAAAATGCATGTTTAGAGATTCAATTGATTTATATGAATAGGCTCTTGTTCCATTTTACGTATATTAATTGCGATTCATAATTCTACTTCTTTGCATGCACATAGAAATATTTTCATGTCTTCTTTTGATTCCTCCATATGAGTAAATTAATATATTTTTGTTTGCATAGTAGTTGTTTATGTATGAATATAAATTATTAATTCATAATGAACCAATAAATGAATTGCCTTTGGTTCTTACATTTGCATGATAAATAAATAAATAAATAAATCACGGTCTTTATTGCATGGTAGTTGTTTTATAAAATTTTAATCTTCGATTATTTTCTAGGCAACTAGTCTGCTTTTTTTCCCTAGAAATACATGATCAATATGTTGTTTTGTTAAAATTAACATGTAATATGTTACATGCTTAGTATGTCTAGAATTGTTTATATTTGTGTGATTTCCAGTTTCTATGCATGCTCATTATTTGGTTCTATTATTGTTTTCTAATCTAGGTAATTTTATGAGCATGATTTTGGTTATAATTGTATAATATACTTTGCATGTTTATTATGTAATAATTATATATTTATAACTCATGGCTATTAATATTTTAATTTACTTCTTAGAGTTATAGGTTTATTTTGTAACTCTTGCCTATTCATATTTTAATTTAATTGTGGAGCTATAAAGTTTAATTGTGTAATTTGTCTATACTTATATACATGGTTAATGTATAAATTAAATTATAAATTCAATTTTGGAGTTTTAGTTTTATATGTAACTCTTGCATATTAATTTAATTTATTTATTATTGTGAATTAAATTGCTTTGAAACTCATAGCTAGAATTTTAATTATTTAGGAGGTATAAGGATTTGTAGCCTTTGTAACCATTTTAATAGAACTATTGACTATTAACTTTTAATTTAATTTTTAGAGTTATAGATTGATTTTTTGTAACTCATCTAGCATATTAAATTGATTAGTTAATTTTATTATTAATTAGTTTGCTAGATAGTTTCAATTAATTTATTATATTTACTTTTGCCTAGATTATTTGGTTTGGTTTTTTTACGCTAACTTTCTCTACAAGAATACATATGCAAAAGGGATTGGAAAACAAATACAAAACCAAATGAATAATATTTGGGTTGTAAAATAAAATTTTGGACTACTAACTTTTGTCTTTGAAACGAGGAATACCTATCGTGGAAATGAATTGTTTGGACTTTATCATTTAAGCAATGTTTTCCTTGAGATTTAGTAGTGGTTACTTGCCATTTTTAAGCAAGGTTGTTTTCTTGGCATGTTGGAATCAAGTTTTATTTGCTTGTATTTTTTTTGCATTGCGTATAATTTGGTTAGCAATTTTCGAATTGCTTGTAAGTGTTGGACCTTAGTTTGATTCACTTAGTTTGGACCAACCAAGTGTGTAAAAGCAAGTTTATTTGCTTGTATTGTTAGAAGTATTTTGTTTGCTTAATCATTGTTATAGCAATTTTTTATATTGCTTGTAATTTGGTTAGCAATTTTTAAATTGCTTGTAAGTTTAGAACTTGGTTTGGTTTTCTGAAATCGAAACCAAAGTGCTTAGTCTTGGCTAAAGATTAGTTCTTATTTGTTCATAAATGACAACTAAAGCGGTTGGTTTCAAACCTTTGGGGTTTGAGGAAGTCTTTGGATTTAATCATTTTATTCCTAAAGTGTTAGAAAACCAAGTTTAAAGAAAGTCTTTGGTTATAATCGATTATTTCCAAAGTGTTTTGGTGTTGAGAAAAGAAACCAAATTTTAGCATTAGTTAAGATATTTACGATTTTTATTAGAAAGAATGGGCTCGATTAAGAGTGTCGGTTAACTTTTATGAGTGGTGTAATTTTGGTAGCAAATTTTATTTGCTTGGGAATTGGTTTGTTTTAACTTTGATTTATCCTCTGGAAGCGTAATTACGAATTTGTTTCCCATGGATTAAGTCAACATGCTTTTGAAAGTTTTGGCTAAGGTTAAGCGGGCCTTAAGTGGGACGATGTAACCCCTCTAGTCTTCTGAAACTTTCATAACCATGTTCGATTCTAGGGTAAGTGGTGAGATTAATTTTGAATTCAATTTCAAACTTTGGATTTTACGGTGTTAAGTTTAGTTTTGGAAAAACATAATAGAGCAATTCGATGTGATTTTTAGAAATGGCTTCAGAGGTGACAACGAAATGTTGTTCCACTTGACAATCTTAAACCTTGCGAGGTTCTTAAAGGAAGATCTAAAGAGATCAAGTATGATTAAAGGAAATCATAAGATTGCATGAAAATATCTCTAAATTAATCGAGAGGTAATTAATATGTTATCCATGTAATGGGTTATAGCATATATGATTGCTATGTGACTTTGCTTGGAAACAAAGATGAGACAACCCATAGGGTGGATAAATATATTTGAATTTTTAAATTTGAATATATTCTTAAATTGGTGGCTCTTAGTGAGTACAAGATCATGATCACCTGATAGAAAATTGGTGGTTCTAGGAGGTGTTAGACCATTGGCTACATAGTTATGAGATTGTGGTTCCTAGTAGTGAGCAGTTATTGATCACATGTTAAGACATAATGGTTTCTAGTAGTGGAGAGGTTCTTGATCATATATCAAGACATGATGATTCCTAATAATGAAAAGAGTCTATTGAGGCGTGTAGGGGCGTTGGGATTCTTAGTAGTAAAGTGACTCTTGATCCTTTGGTTAAAACATTGTGATTCCTAATAGTAGAAAGTCTACTAACCACATGCCGAGAAATTAGTGATTCCTAATGAGAAGATTACTGGCTATGTTATGAAGTTCTGAATAGTAGACTATTGAATACGGGATTTGTGTTTCCTGATAGTAAGACTATTGGCTTCAGAGTGATAGGTTGGATCAAATATGTTTGGGTGCCTAATACAGTTGATGACAGTGTAGGAATGTATTTCTTGTGATATGATTTTGAGAGTTTCATAATCATTGTGACACAATGAATTGTTTAAATTCCCGGCCTGGATTTTTGGAAATGGCCAGAAGCCTTTGTATAAATTCTACAAATATGGTTGCAAAAGTGGCGATGCCTACACCCAAGCAAGTTGGGATAGGACTGAAGTCAGTGGACTGTATATTCATTGGCTATGCACATGATAGCAGTGCATATCGATTTCTTGTGTATAGGTCTTTTATTCCAGATATACACAAAAATACTATCATGGAATCAAGAAATACATCTTTCTTTGAAAATGTATTTCCTTGTAAATCTCAAAAAGGATTGAGCTCCATGAAAAAGGTTGAAGGTGACAAATGATCACATAGGTGATCAAGCAGATGATCACTTAGATGATCAAAGGTGAGAATATAAATGAGCCAAGAAGGAGTAAAAGGGCTAGGACCATAAAGTCCTTTGGTTAGGACTTCTTGACTTATCTGTTAGAGGAGAATTTGAACTTTTCACGAAGCTATGACTTCACCTAAAAGTCCTTTATGGAAAGAAACGATTAAAAGTGAAATTGACGTAATCTTACAAAACCATACTTGGGAGTTGGTTGATCTACCCCAAACAGTAAGACCTTGGGGAGTAAGTTGATCTTTAGAAGAAAGATGAAGGTTGATAGGTCAATTAATAAGTATAAAGCTAGGCTAGTTATCAAAGGATACGGTGTAGACACCCCATTTTGACCGACCTTAAGACTCGGGCGTCAGCGATTGAGCACTTTCGGTGATGTTGCATATCGTGCTTTCGTTGAAGTCTCGAGGCTGTGCGTGAGCCTGCCTCCGGACTTAGAACCCTCTTCTATGCCTTGCCGGTTTGCGAACCGGACTCGGTTTTCTCTGTTTCTCTTCTGAAGAGAGGTCCGTAGACCATCTCTCAGTGGCCGTGGGTTACATTTCGTGGCCGTAGGTCATTTTGTCCATTTCGGAGCCCGGTTCCCGATTTTCGGGGCTGTCAAGCCGGGTGCCTCGGTTCGGGGGCGTCTAATCATCTCCGATTCCTCCGATTTTTGGAATACATCCTATTTACTCCCTTTTGAGGACAGGGGTCAAGAGACCTCTTACGTGGCGAATACCACTTTCGATGTATGACCTATTTTGGGACCCGGCTGCGTGTTTGGCCCCGAGCATTCGTTTTGCATCGGTTTTCGTTCATTTTTGGCGGTACCTCTGTTTTATCACCGGAAGGTCCTTTGAAGGGTAGGAGGCCAACAATTGTCTCGGCAACGATTATGCCCTCGGCGCCCTCAGCGCCCGTTTTCTCACTTTTGGGCCAATGTTGAACACCCTAAGAGCATTTTCTTCAAGCCCAAACCACATATTTGTGTTGTACACACATGGGAGGACCCTAATATCACATGGCGGCTAGTAACTCAAATTGAACCTTTTGAACCCCTCCTAAAAGTGGCTTGTTGTCTCTCTTGTTTCTGTTGTCAATTTCAACCACGGTTTTGTTGAGGACATATGGGAGGCCACCAATATGTGGTGGCCGGCGAAAATCAACTTTCCATTTTTTCCTTGGCCGGCCGGCCATGGGGTGGTGGTGGCCACAAACAAAAAGTAGTGGTTGGCGGCTTCCTCAAGATATGTGCACTTTACAATAGTTTTTTTCCCAAAAATATCTCTATCCAGGAGAGCTTTGGGAGAAACTTGGTGTCATTTCCTCCACCTTTCCTCCTCTCCTCTTGCCTTTATAACCAACCTCCAATCTTGGTTTTATGGTTACAAAAATTTCCCTAAGGGCCTTGCATATATCTCTCTCTATTTCTCTCTCATTTTCTCTCAAAATCCCTAAGTTTCTACCCCTTTTCTTCATCACTACCAAGCACCACCACCACCACTCCATTCCAGCAGCAAGGAGAGGTTTTTCAGAGGCTTAGAAGCAACATCCCTTGGTCCTAAAGGCAGCAAAGAATAGTCTTCAAGGGTAAGTTCACATTTCCCCTCTTTTAGCTCATTTTTTTGTACCATTTTTCTAGCCTATTTTCTTACTGTTTTGGGCTCTGACCCTAACTGAAACTAGGCCTTTTTTGAGCCATTCTTCATATTTGTTCAAGGGCTCAACCCTGTTTGAGCCCTCCATTTAGTACTTGCTTCAATACCCCTTGGTATGTCACATGTTTGCATGAAATTTATAGCCTATGTTTGATCTGTTTTTGAGCATAATATAAACTGTAAGTGGGCCTATTTTGATCCCCTCTTCAACATTGAAGAAGGGATCAATCCTTTTTGAGCACCCTATATTGCACTTACTTCATAATCCCTCATATTTACCGTAAATTTGCATGATTTGTTTGGACTATGTTTAAATTGTTTTGGAGTGTGTCATGAACTGTGAGTAGGATTATTTTGAGTCTCTATACAACATTGTAGAAGGGATCACCACTGTTGGGGGCCTCCATGTGGCACTTACCATTATACCCCTCTTTGGCCCCCATTTTTGCATGCTTTTTTAGGCTTATCTAGCTTCTGTTTTCGGCCATGATCAGAACTTAAAATGGCCATATTTTGATCTTCTTGGCATATCTCATTAAGGGTCTTTGGCTGTTTGGTGAATGTTTTGTATACTTCATGTTATACCCTCTTGTGGCCTATTTCTTGCATTGCATTTTAAGCATGTTTTCATACTGATTTGAGGCTTTTCATCTACTGTAAATGTTCATATTTTTAGTCCCTCTTCAGTGTTGTAGAAGGGTATTTTTCCATTTGGGCTTTTCATCTATCACTTGCTTCATTGCCTCCCTTGCGGAGCCATTTTTTGTATGCCATTTTAGCCCTACTTGTGATTGCTATTTGGCCATGTTTTGTACTGTAAAAATGTGAGTTTTGGGGCTGAATTTCTTCTTCCTTTTCATGTCATGTATCAATTATGCATGTATGGTATAGCCGTAAAGCCATTTATACATTGAAATCCATGTTTTGATCATTTCATACATCGGGTATTATTTACGCCTCATTTAGGGCTGTTTTGCCCTCATTTTGTCACTGATTTTTTGCATGTTTAGCATCATATTCCATGTCTTTGCCATGTCTCATTAGAGTGGCATTTAGGTGCAGGGTTAGTTCTCGGTTTCGCGTGCCAGCACGCCTCGAGTGTCTCATTTTCATCTCATGGCCTCTTATGTGAGTGTGGCCGAGGTCCGCTTATGTTAGTATAAGTCCATATTGCATTGTATATGCCATTGTAGCCTCATTGCATTGCGTAAGCCATTTTCTCGGTTTGCGTGCTCGTGTGCACACATTTCGAGGCATCTCATTTTCATCTCATGGCCTCTTATGTGAGTGTGGCCGAGGTCCACTCGTTTTAGTATAAGTCCAATTTTCATTGCGTATGCCATTTCATGCCTTAGGATCATTTCCTCGGTTTGCGTGCCCGTGTGCACGCATTTCGAGGCATCTCATTTTCATAGCATTGTGCATGCTAGGTCATATATTAATTGCATTCATGTATGTCATGCATATTGCATTGTGTTAGGGATAGGAGTTAGCAAGACGCCAACGAAATCGTTCCTCCTCCGGCGGCAGGGCGGGTCTCAATTCCCAAGTCACCGACACTCCGGATTACCCATGATGGAGTTAGGTTTTGTTGTAGCATTCATATACATTCACCCTATATTGAGTTGTGCAATTACCTCGGCCATCATGCATCGAGATGCATGATTGGTAACGAGGATCGAGGCATCATATATTTGTGAAATACATTGCTATGCCCATTTCACGCTCTCTCTGTTGCAAAATGAAGAATCGACAACTTTTTCGGTCACGCATTTCAAGAAAAGGTGTAAGCAGAGGCTAATTGGGGCATCGATGATTTCGCGCAAAGCGGCCCAAACATCGGCATTCATCGAGTCAAGCGTCCACAGCTTGCATGCGATTCTGATTTTCTTACTTAATTTGTTAATTAATTAGGAACTTGTATATTATTAGGATTGTAATATTTTGGGTGCATTATTCTTTCATTAGGGATTTGTATTATTTATTCGGACCCTACATGCGAGGGCATAATTGTAATAAGGGTGGGTGAGTGTGATGTATGTCTTCCAACCCCGTCTTTCTTCCTTTTATTTACACCTTACAATGGTTGGATATAGGGCATATTTCAATTAGCATCTGATGTAATGACATGTTTGCATCATTCATCTGTTTTTGCCTTGGGCTCGGCGCATCATACAAGCGCATTTGTATTTCAATCCCAAATTGAATCGTGTTAGTTGTAACATTCCACATGCCATGTTTAGAATAGCGAGCACTGCTTTTAGTTTGCATTTTGCATGTGTTGCATTAGGCATTTTACGTATATCTAGGATCACGCATGATTTCTAATAAGCTTGTTTTGGCTTGGAGTACTCGGTGAGTTTTATGCTTTAGCATCCTTGCATGCTGAGTGGTTGCCATGAATAGCATGCTTACCATGAGGCTATGTGCTTATGTGATATAAGCGCCTTGAATGCTGTGGGTGGAGGTTGAGTTACTTGAATTGGGGCAGTTCATCAAATATTTGTTTTTAAGCCCACTAGATAGTAGCAAAACCATTGTTCTTCTAAGCCTACGAGGGTGGCAAAATCGCATTTTAAGCCTACTGCGGGTAGCAAACCATTTTCAAACAAACATGAAGTGTTTTGTTCCAATTCGAACAATTCGGTCTATACTTGTATCTTTGTGCGCATCACATAGTAACCTAGGCTAATAAGGAATAAGAACTCACAATGTTTTCAAAATCGGATATCATGGTTAGTAAGTAGGTCTTTGGCCGGGCAAGCGAGAATGCTCACAGTGACCTTTCTGTCGTACCCAAGTTCCGAGCCGAGGCAACTTTGGTGATAGCCAGAGCGTGGCCTTTGGCCTTGGTCGGGTTCCTAAATTTCCCATTAAAAAACATTTAGGTGGCGATTACGTATCGCAAAGCGATCCATGTTTGGCACTTCTTTCAAAATCGGTTTTCTCAAAAGCGACTTGCGGTTGGACTCTTTGGTTTAAGATTAAACGTGACATTTGAGTCCTTTGAGCTGTAGTGACCCAATATCGAACTAGAGCGGGGGTTCGCTCCCTTTCGGGGGATGCGTTGGGGCGTCTAGCAGTGGCGAAGGCTTGGATTACTTTGATACATATTCACTTGTGACAAGGATTACATATATTCGCATGGTGATTGCGATATTAGCTTTTACGTGATGCGGAGATACATCAGATGGATATAAAGACAGCTTTCTTAAATAGAGATTTAGATAAAGAAATCTACATGGAGCAACCCAAGGGGTTTTTAGCTCCAGGATAAAATAAGAAAGTCTGTAAATTTGTCAAATCATTATATGGTTTGAACCAAGCGCCTAAAATAATGGCATGAGAAGTTTGACAACGCTGTGTTGCCAAATGGGTTCAAAATCAATGAGTGTGACAAATGCGTATATGTCAAAGACATTGACAGAGGTTATGTCATTTTGTGTCTATACATAAATGACATACTCATTATTGGTAGTAATGATGAGATGATTAGAACTACTAAAAGATTGTTAAACTCTAAGTTTGACATGAAAGATATGAGCCTTGCAGATGTGATTATGGGTGTTACCAGAACATCTGACGGTATTGTACTTTTTCAATCTCACTATGTTGAGAAGATACTTGAGAAATTAGGTAAATCGGATACAAGTGTGTCTAGGACCTTGGATAGACGTGAGTTTACATTTGACTAAGAACAATAGTGAGAGTGTTTGTAACAACCCTCATCTTGATTTAGTCATGCTTACGTACATCTTTGTATGACCTTCTCTTGCCATGATTATAAACCTTGTTATTTTGTTCTGTCTTGCTTGTTAAGTATTGCTTGCTTGCTTGATCTTGTACCTTGCTTGATGTATAGCGAGGTCGACAAGCTTAGCTTGCCTTTAAACCTTTGTACTTGGAATCGTTTTGGAACCTTGGATGACCTCTATCTTCACCTCGGCATGTTTGAGATGTCACTCTTTGGGCCGATGTGCTTAGGCGAGGCCGTGATGTTTTGTGTTAGCGATCCTTGTCCTTGGGTAGGTGTGGCCTAGACAGGGTGTAGCACACCAGGCCAAGGTGTGGCACCATAGTCAAGTGCCGACCTCCTAGCCGATGTCCTTGTTATCCTTGCGAAGCTTTGACTTTAGCCGATGTCATACTTGCCGATGTGTTTTGCCATCTAGCTTGTTGTATCGCTTTGTCGAGACTCGTCTTGTCAATCGATCACCTTTTGAGTTGAACCAACCGGTGATGCCGTGTACGATTTGGAGGCTAAGTCGGCCGGCAGGCCTATAACACATCATTTTGTACCTTTTGGCATCATTTGGTCTCAATCTTTGTTCCTTTAGAGAGAAGCTCTAGAACAAGGTGTGAGAGTTTTAGAGAGAGAAGTTGAGTTAGAGCTTGATCGTGGAAATCGAACAGATTGGATTTGAGTTTTGAGGTTAGATTCTTGCTTTACTTTGATTGTTCGTATCAAACATCTGTTGCATTGCTTGATCGAATCTGTTTGCATGCCATGCATTGATTTGAAGTTGGTCTTGAAAGAGGAAGTTAGTATTCATGTGTTCTTGATGAAAGTTGCACTTTGATCTAGAAGTTTATAGCTAGAAACCATGTTATTGTGTTTGTTCTTGCATGTTCTTTTGGTTGGGTGCCTAAGTCCACGTTCTTGAACTCTTAGCATGAAACCCCAGATTTTGAATAAACGAGTTATGGTTCTAACATGCATGTTCTTGATGTTCTTGATGTTCTTGTTCCTTGCATTCTTGAGGAGAAACTTCGGGTTTCCGACTTCGTTTATATGTGTGAGGACCACACCTCGGCTAGGAGGTGCGGGACCTCGGCATGACCTGGGCAGTACCCAGCTTGACTTAGCATGTTTCGTTTCGTTATTGATCTGGATTCGATGGTAGTACCGAGATCATTATGTGTAAGTAAAGCTTGTTTTGAGAATGTGAATTGCTATGTGATTTGTCAGGACTTTGATCTTGCTTTGAGCCTACACCTGAAGAGCCAGGTGAGTGGTGCTTTTAATAAAGCTATGTTAAACCGTTTTGATAAATCTTGTCTTGCCTTGTTTTGATAAAAGTATTTGTTAAGCATGAATGATTAGCCTAATCCGATGTATTAATGTGAGCCTTGTCTTGATGATTTCTTGAGAAGTCCCCTGGCTGGAGGACTCTAAACTTTTGCAGCACTATGTATAAAGGATCGGTCCTTTCTTGGAACACAAGTCCCTTGTACTGGAGGACTATAAACTTTCGCAGTACTAAGTGTAAAAGTCCCTTAGCTGGAGGACTCTAAACTTTCGCAGCATTATGCATAAAAAGGATACGGTCCTTTCTTGAACACAAGTCCCTTAGCTGGAGGACTCTAAACTTTCGCAGCATCATTTGTCAAAAAGGGCTACGGGCCTAAGTGACACAGTCTCTTGTATATGAAGGATACGGTCCTTCCTTGGAAAAGTTATTGTGTTAAAAAGGGGCTATGGGCCTAAGTATCACAAGTCCCTTGGGCTGGAGGACTCTAAACTTTCGTAGCACCATCTTGCATAAAACGATTACGGATCGTACAATCTTGTTTTGCCACCAATGGGTTACTACGTATTGTTTGTTGAATGACTTTTGATTATGTTTTGCCGATGTCGTGAGCATCCCCTGAAATTTGTAAGTCTTACAGATGAATACGGTTCATCCCTTGATTGATCTGATTTTGATGTGCTTTGCTTGATAGAACCTCGGCTAATGTTTTGTTGGTTTTGATATGTTTTGTTTTGAACAGACTTCGGCTATATTCATGCAAACCTTTATTATTAGTATCATTCACTGAGTTTCCATACTCACCCTCTATATATATATGTAGGTGATGAGCAGGACGGCGGTGACGTCTAGATGTGTTTACCAGCTTGTTTTGGATATTTGATTTACGTCGGCTTGGTTTGCTTCCTTGTTGGCGTCTTTGTTTCTACCTCGGCATTATGTGTTTACGTCGGCATTTTGTATTTATCTCGGCAGATCTTGAAAATCATGCTTCTTGGCTCACATCCATTGTATTTTGTACTTGTCGGCTTAGAAGCCTTTTGATCAAGATTTGACTTGTATTTTGATAACTTGGACTGGTTGTAAGACTATATTGAATATGTCTTTTCATTTGATTTACGCACAGCTCTCATGGACCACTTGTAATTCGATTTATGGCTTCCGCATTTTTGTAAGCCCCCTATGTGTACTCTGTTGTGTGTGGATTTTGGTAAGTTGGCCTTCGGTAATCACGGATTACTGGCCATCACGGCACCATCCTACTAGGGGCGGGTTGGGGTCGTGACAGTGTTTCTCAACTAGAATATTCTCAAGTCATTGGAAGTTTGATGTATCTGATGAGCTGTACAAGGCCGGATATAGCCTATTCTGTTAGCAGGCTTAGTAGATATACGAGTAATCCGAATGCTACTCATTAGAGGGGCATTATGTGGGTGTTAGGTTATCTATGCTACACCCGGGGTTATGGGCTGCATTATACCAAATACCCAGCAGTTCCAGAAGGGTACAGTGACGCTAATTGGATATCTGATATAAAAGATTCCAAATCCACTAGTGGTTATGTGTTTACTCTCGGAGGGGCAACCGTGCCTTGGAAATCTTCCAAGCAAATGTGTATATCAAGTTCAACGATGGAATCGGAGTTTATTGCTTTGGATAAAATGGCGAAGAAGCTAAATGGCCCGCCCGATTAGTTGAGATATTCCATGTTAGTCGAGACACATGCCCGACCATCTGTATTCATTGTGATAGCTAATCGGCGATTGGGCGGGCATAGAGTAATATGTATAATGAAAAGTCTAGACATATTAAATCGTAGACATAATTCCATTCGACAAGCTGCTCTTGAATGGAGTTGTCACTTTAGACTATGTAAACTCTCGGGACAACATTGCGGATTAAGCTAACCAAAGGGTTAAATCGAGTGTTAGTAGAGAAATAAATCGGAAGGAATGGGGTTAAGACCTTTAGTGTAAAGTGTTCTTTGGAATGGAAACCTAACC
Source organism: Camellia lanceoleosa (assembly GCA_025200525.1). NCBI lineage: Eukaryota > Viridiplantae > Streptophyta > Magnoliopsida > Ericales > Theaceae > Camellia > Camellia lanceoleosa. Next base: position 87,200,849 of record CM045760.1, read on the forward strand.
TAATTATTTGGAAATCCCAAGATTTAGGTTTAATGGGACAACCTAATTGTCTAGCGGTGGTATGTCACTAAGAAGGTTAAACCTCGATCATTCCTTTTATCGATGATACCGCAAGTCACGAGAGGTTAAATTTGAGCTTTTAATGACTCTAGTGTGTCAATTTGTTGATTTGAGTATAACGATACTCAAGTAGAGTTACCTATGTGTATACACCCCATTTTTGACCGTTTTAAAGATTTGGACGTCATTGATTGAGCGCTCGATGATTGCGTATGTTTGCGCTCATTTGGAGTCCCCAGGGTTTTTGGTTGAGCTCCTTGCCCCTAAGTCTTTGAACTCTTTTGGTTTTGTGCTTGTTTTAAGCCAAACCTTGGTGCCCCCTTTTGCCTAGAGGGAGAAATAGGGGTGTAGACCACTTTTCTCCCTTGCCAGCCAGTTTTCTCCCCTGTAGACCACTTTTTGTAGTCGGTTAGCTAGGATGGTGGTCAGTCGACCAGCCTAAGTGGTCTGCAGCCTACTACCACCTTCTCCTCTCTTTGTAGACCCTTTTTCTCCCCTACCAGCCAGTTTTCTCCCCTGTCGACCACAGGGTAGTCGTCGACTATGTGGGTGGTTGGTCGACCACTTTAAGTGGTCTCGGCCTTTTCTACTTTTGCAGATATTTTTGGTGTTAGCTGTGCTAGTTATTAGGCACAGAATGCATCCTCTCTACACATGTAGGGAGGGATTTGAGCAAGCTTTAGCCTGCATTTCTATATAAAGGGAGGTGCTTCCCCCTTAGAGGGGGTTCAGAATTTAAAAAGAGCAAAAACTCTCCCTCTCTCTCTAGAATTCTCTCTCTCTCTCTCTCTCTGTGTCTATATTTTTGTGCTTGAAAGTGTTTGAAAGTGGGAATTCTTGGTGCATTTGCAAAGAAACTCTTGATCAAACACCTCTACCTTGAGGCTAAGGTGCTTGGCAGTCTTATTTGAGCTCTTAAAGGCTGATTTTGCCTCAGAAGTTGCTGGTTTTGTAGTTGCGCTTCAAGGGTGAGTAATTTCCTCTTTTAAGCTTATTTTTGCACACAAGTTTGGCCACATTTGCATCCTATTTTAGGCCTTTCTTTCAACTACAAAAACCTTTGTTTTAAAGTGTTTAAAATGGTTGTTTAAGGCCTAGTTTGAGTTGGGGGTGGTTTACCCCCTTTGGTGGCTTGTTTTGCCTTGGTGTGTGCCATCTTTTAAGGCCTTTGGGATCGTCTCTTTTGGCCTTCTCTGCGATACTCGGAAGAATTTGATGGTGGAAAGGTGGTTTTGAGGTCTCAAATGGGTAGGGGTGGTCCCCCCTCCTCTTTTCTTATTTGCATGTGTTGATGGCTCATCAAAAGAGCATATGTTTCTACTTCTTAATGGCTTTGTTTAGGCTCATTTTTGTGACTTTTAAGACTTGCCATAACTCTGTTTTTGGCTGTCAAGGTCACCTCCTGCATAGTTTATGCACTTGTAGTGCAAGCTTGTTCACTAGCCTGGCTTGTTTGGTGTTTTGGCCTATTGATCTAGCATGCGTATGCTTTACTCCAGTAAATTTTTGGCCTTGATTTAATATGCTTTAAGTTTGATTTGAGTGGTCTTGGTCATGCATGCTTGGCTTTGCATAGCTATAGTGCTTTTGGCTTTGCTAGCCTTAAGCTTTGAGGCCTCTAGCATGTCATATTTGAGCTTTTGCATGGCATGGCATCATTTGGCATGTTATTTCAGACTATGTACCTTTGCCATATTCTTGCATTTATCACCCCTTTGTTGTGTTTGAGGGTTGAGCCTTATGCTTCACTTATGAGCCAATATGTATGCATGCTGGCCTAAGCTTTTAGGGCTACCATCTCAGCATGTTTTTGGTGTTATTTTACCATGTAACAACTCTAATTTTTGTTGGTGAAGTCACCTCATGCTTGGGTTTTGGTATGTGTAGTGTAATCTCACTCATTGGCCTTGCATCGTCATGCTTTATACCTCCCATTTTAACATGTGTTAGCTCTACTCCATGCATGTTTTGGCATTGTTTTGACCTACCTTGGGACTATTTTGAGTCATCTTGGCCCTTTGGGGCTTGCTTGATATGGCTATGGTGTAAGTACCTTAGTTCATCTTAAGTTTTGAACACTCTACTATGCTATATTTGTGATAGTTGCATGTTTGGGCATCGTTTAACATGTAATTTGAGCATGTCGTGTGTCACGTTCTCACTTCTTTCATTCCTTGAGAGCTTTTGAGAGTTGTGTCTTTGTGCATTGTTAATGAGACATTGAATGAGCATGTTCTCCTTGTGTTGTATGCCTTGATCTTAACATATTTGACCATTGTTTTGGCATGTTAGACCTCTGTCGGGGTTGGCTTGACCATTTGAGATTGATAATGCATGCCTCATGTGTAATATGTTTCATTAGCTTTGATGTCTTAACTTTTAAACATGTCCGCATGCATTGCTTAGTGGATAGAGTCTTGCGCATGTCACTTTAGCATTGAAGGTTGATTATCTTGTTTGCGTTGCATTTGTTGGATTGGACGTTAATCCAAACACGAGGAATGTCGCCGTTCATATTTAAAGTGATGAAGCGTATAGCATTTCTTGATCGCCGACCCTCTTGATCAAGCATGATAGATGTGGAGGCCCTTATGTTATTTGTGAATTCATTGACATTGACTTGTGCAAACTTGGCTTCTTGGCCATTGTGCGTTCGCGATACTCGGTTGGTAGCAGGAGTCAAATCTGTACTTCCTTGAGCTTGAGAAATGATAGGGAGGTGGTTGTGCACACATATCTTGCAAATACTGCTGCTATGTTCCTTGTTGTTCTCTATTGCGACAAAAGCTGGAACTTGGCAAATTAACTAGTTGACTAACCGAGGGGTGGTCGTGACCACTACGGTCTACAACCGGTTTTTGGTCTGACCCCTTTTACAGTGACCAACTAAGAGGTCCCTATGTTGGAGAAGAAGCAATTTGGAAGTTAGTGCACTTTTTTGAGATCAAATCAAGTGCAAGCAGAGGCAATTCTAGGCATAGCAATGGATTTCGAGCAAGGCGATCGAGCATGCATGCACCCATACGAGGACCTCTTTTAACTGCTTTAGCTACTTTACTTAGTTAGCTAATTCGTTGGTTTTGTACTTAATTAGTTAATGTGATTGATTAATCGATTTGTTTTGTAATAATTAGTTAACTATGAATAGTTAATTAGTTTTGGTTTATAATAATTAGTTTAATTAGCGTAACTAGTTAGCTTATTATCAGGACCCTCAATGTTGTAATAAGGGTGCGTGTGTGTGTGAATGTCTTCCAACCCCACGTCTTTCTCCCTTTTATTTATTAGCTTTTGATGGTTAGTTTTAGGGCATGTTTCAATTAGCATACTTATGTTTGCATGCGTGCATCATTCATTAAGTATTGCATGCACCGAACTCGGCGCATCATTCAAAGCGCATTGTATTTCTATTCCTATTTGAATACATGTATCAAGTGTAGCTTTCCTATGCCATCTTAGATAGCCGAGCCTATTTTAGCTGCATTTTTGCATGCGTTGCATTAGGCATACTTAACATAGTTAGGATCATGCAATGATTTTTAATTAGCTTTTGTTTTGGCTCGAAGTACATTGTAAGTGTTTTTGCTTTAGCATCCTTGCATGTGTGTAAGTAGCGCCATGATAGCATGCTTGCCATGAGGCTATGTGTTTAAGTGATTAAGCTGCGTGAATGCACTGTGGATGAAGGCTTCATTGCTTGAATTGGAATAATTCATCAAAATGTGCGTTTTAAGCCCACTTGTTTGTGGCAAATTCATGTTTTAAGCCCACTTGAGGTGGCAAATCCAGCGTTTTAGCCTACTTGCAGTAGCAACTTCAAACCATTTTGAAAAATAAACATGAAATGTTTTGTTCCAAATCGGCGATTTAGTCTATACTTGTATGTTGTGCACATCACATAGTAATTCTAGATTAATAAGGAATAAGAACACTTGTGTTTATAAAAACAACATATTATGTTTAGTAGAAATTTGATTCTTTGATCGAGGCGGCGAAGTGCTCATTTTAGGGCGTTCCCTCTGTACCCAAGTTCCCGAGCCAAGGCAACTTTGGTGATGACGGACACGTGGCCTTAGGCACGAGTCAAGGTTTCCTAAATTTTCCAAAATAAAATATTTAGGTGGCGACTCTGAAATCTGGCAAAGCAGTCCATGTTTGGCACTTTTTGATTAAAATCGATTTTCCAAAATGATTTGCCGGATTTGTATCCTTTGGTGATTTATCAGTCTTATATTGCACTTTGTGAGATTAGATTCAGAACCGTGACAAGAGTCCGAGCGTAGTAGCTATGAACCCCAATTCGCGCCTTCGCACGCGGAGTGGAGTTTTGGGCGATCTACACTATGTGAGTGTGAAGTGGGGCCGCTTCTATAAGAATTGACAAGGCCTAATTCTTTAAACCACTTACTGAACCAGGCTAGTGTTCTAGGGCCAAACCGGACACAATAGTGAAACGAGAACAATGGTTGGAGTGAGGTCTATTGTTTTGGTTTACATAAGCGACAGAATAGTTCAAGACTTACGTGTTTACTAGGCAACTAGTAAATCCGATGGATTTCATTAGGAGGGTTCAAAGCCAAAAACTACCTTTTCGATGCAAGGGTTATTTTGTTGCACTCTCTCAAGTCTTTTTGTTAAGCATTATGCATTGTTGTTATTCGGTCAAATTTTATTCATGTAGGGAATTGTTGGAAAAATAATAATTTTTTGGTGACTTTAATGCAATATTAAAGTGGGTGCCAGTCCTCAATTGAGGTGGATTAAAGTGGGTTTAGATTCTTTGTAATTAAATCTTTACACCACAAAAAGAATGACAAAAAATCATTAAGATTTGAATGAAAAATTGACTCATTAAGTTAGCCTCATAAAAGAGGTGTTGGAAAAAGTAGTTGCAGAATTATACATATTACACGTATATAAAATGGGTGTAACTCCTTTATAATGATAGTGGATTAAAACCATCAATTGGGAGTTTTGCAAAATTAAGTCTTGTCATCAATTGGGAGTTTTGCAAAAAGTGGATTTAGATTCTTTGTATTGAAATCTTTACACCACAAAAAGAATGACAAAAAACCATTAAGATTTGAATGAGAAATTGACTCATTAAGTTGGCCTCATGAAAGCGATGTTGGAAAATGTGACTGCAAAATTATACACATTACACGTGTATAAAATTGGTGTAACTCCTTTATAATGATGATGGATTAAAGCCATCACTTGAGAGTTTTGCAAAATTAAGTCTTGCCTTCAATTAAAAGTTTGCAAAATTAAGTCTTGTCATCAATTGGGAGTTTTGCAAAATTAAATCTCTTATATTTGTTGCAAGAGCTTTTTCCTCTCTCCCTCCATGTGTATAAAAGGAGACCATCTTCTTCATTCTTCAACACAAGAAATTTTTGCTATCTTTTTGTGTTCAGAATTTTGCCTCCAAGTTTTATATTCTTCCTAGTAAGAGAGTATTACAAAGTTACATTAGTTGAAACTACTCGATCGATTGCATTGTTGTAGTGGTCCAATCGTCATATTTTGGAAGACAAGCGTCGAACAACCTTTAGCACCAAGCGGTGAGGCGGCGAATCTGTTTTTAGGACACTATCAAGTGCAGTTTGATTTATTTTAGTTTATTATTTTATTTTATGAGGTATTGTAATTTTCAGCATGATTAATTTGTTCTAAAATTTCAATTATCCATTATAAATCTATTTGTTTTATGTAGTGATATTAACTAGTTATGATTATAAACATATAAAGTTACTAAAAACCCTCATTCTATAAAATGTCATTTTTGTAAAGTTAAGGGTAAATAGTAATTTAATCTACAATCCTATAAACATACCCTTCTACGTGAATGCTAATCTCGTAATCGGATGGGACTGTCAGTCCCATGACATTTTTCTCAAGCAAATACGATTTGTATTGCTAATGCAATCCCTGCTCTCCGAAACTCTAAAGAAACTTGGCCTAAGGTAAGAAAAGAGTAATCACCTTGTTTGTTTTTATTTTTAAAAAAAAATATTTTTTAAAAAATTTCACTTTTTTATTTTTCGTATTTTTTTAGTTTTACTAATTTTTTAAATATTTTAAGTAATTTTTTTACTTTTTAGACACACCTAACATAAATACACTTAAAAAGTAAAAAAATTATAAAAAAATCTTTTAAAAATTCACTAAATACCAAAAATACAAAAAAAAAAAAAAAAATACAAGAATTCAATATATTTTTTATATTTTTATGTATTTATTAATTTTTTAAAATATTTTTTCACAATTTTTTTACTTTTTAGATATATTTAAATAAGGTGCATCTAAAAAAGTAAAAAAAATGTTTAAAATTTAAAAAATATTCATTAAAAACAAAAAACCACAAAAACCAAAGAAGTCAGTTTTCAAAAAACTTAATTTAGAAAACTCAAAAACATCTTGAATGTTAGGTACACAAAAATAATATATGCAGTGGCGGAGGGCATGTGACTTGAGAGTCACATGCCCAATGTAACAGAAAATTAATTTAGAGGGGGCACTTACTAATTATAATCAATGCGTTTGATTTGAGTTTTCTAGATTAAGTTTTTTGAAAACTGAGTTTTTTGTTTTTAGTGAATATTTTTAAAATTTTAAGTATTTTTTTTACTTTTTTAGATATACCTTACTTAGATGTATTTAAAAAGTAAAAAATTTGTGAAAAAATATTTTAAAAAATTAACAAATACGTAAAAATACCAAAAACATACTAAATTTTCATATTTTTTTTTTTGCATTTTTTGTATTTATTGAATTTTTAAAAGATTTTTTCACAAAAATTATACTTTTTATGTAAATTTATGTTAAGTGTGTCTAAAAATTTAAAAAAATTGCTTAAAATATTAAAAAAATTCAGTAAAAATAAAAAAAATATGAAAAATAAGAAAGTAGAATTTTCTGAAAACTGTTTTCAGAAAAAAGAAATCAAACAAGCTAATTTTACAAAAATATTTCACGTAAATTTTTTACGATTGATTTCAAGAAATATCAAAAAAGTATATATATTTTTTGTAACTAGTGTATCATGGACAATATAAAAAAAATATAGATACAAGCCTTAAAATAAATTATATAATGATAAATTATTTTTTGATACAAAATTTGATTAAAAATTCAATATAATGGTAATACCACGTCATCATTAGTATGTAACATCACATGCTAATGGTAAATAAACGCATAAAGAGTGAACCTCACAATCCAATGTAACTAACAATCTAATAAATTTCATATCTTTATAGTGAGATTACTTATATTTGCATATCACTAATAATGACATCATCGTAACATTTAAAAATTTTCATAGCTAATATGGTTTATTTATATAGTATCTTCATTTTCAATCAAAACAACTATTATTGTTTTTATAATTTTTAAAATGTCATTGACATTTCACTCTGATAATATTTTTGTAATTTTTTATTTAAATTTTTTTTATGTTTGCAAAAAAAAAAATCCCAAAATTCGAGGACACGTGACCTCTGGTCTGTCTTCCTCATACTTTGCATTGCCCAATTTTGGAATTTTTTTGCAAACATAAATTAAATTAAAAATTAAAATTATATTTTTTATTTTATGAATTTTTTTAATATTTTAAGCAATTTTTTAAAAATTTTTAGACACACTTAACATAAATATACATAAAAATTATAATTTTTGTGAAAAAATCTTTTAAAAATTCAATAAATACAAAAAATACAAAAAAAAAATGAAAATTTAGTATGTTTTTCGTATTTTTACGTATTTGTTAATTTTTTAAAATATTTTTTCACAAATTTTTTACTTTTTAGATACATCTAAGTAAGGTACATCTAAAAAAGTAAAAAAAAATTCTTAAAATTTTAAAAATATTTACCAAAAACAAAAACTCAGTTTTCAAAATACTTAATTCAGAAAACTCAAACCAAATGCACTGATTATAATTAGTAAGTACCCCCTCTAAATTAATTTTCTAGCTCCGTCACTGATTGTGTAATTTAGTTTATACACAAGTGTTGAATATGAATCATACACTATTTTTTTTTTCTTCTTTTTGTTGCTCTGAGTTCTTGGTAACTAACAATATTGAGAAAGATTTGATTTTTTTTTTTGGGTGTTGAGAAACAGGAAAAGAAAGCTTGAGACTCTAAAGTATAATTTATAAATTGGATTATTTCATGCCAATTATTGATTAGTTTAAAAATCAACTAAGATTTACTTAAAATCATTAATGAATTTGAAAGTAATATTTTAAGGAATTTACCATTTCTCCATTAATAAATATGACACTAATAAAATCAACAATAAAAATAAATGATCACGAGTAATTAATACCAACCCAAGATTTTTAAAAGGTCGATTGAGACCCTCATTTCTTTCTCCACCCCCACACACACGTGGGGGTTGGTGAGTGGGGGAAAAGAGAAAAACAAAAAAAAAAAAACAATTTTGGACCAATAGGAGGCTGAGGGGGTCGTGGGGGTCCTGCCAAAAAGGGGGCACAAGTCATTTTTCTTTTTAAAATTAAAAATTAAACATCAAAATGAGGGGCATTTCCCTAAATAAGCTAAAATATTGAGGGAATTCCCAAACTAAGCCTATTTTTCAAAGAATTCCCAAAATAGGCTAACTTCATCGCGTTCTGTCCTTGAGTTCAACACCCTTTCACCATTCTCGCAAAAGTTGGCAAATCTTAAATTATTTATTGCGGCGAGTTTGATTAAGACTTCGCGGTTACAAAAGAGTTTAATTAAATTTTTTTTTTTGAACTTCGCTCTTACAAAATTTTTTTGTAAAAAAATTTATTCAAAAAATATATATATATATATTTTAATATATATTTGTAATTTAATATATACATATATATATAAATTTTATTCCATAAAATTGAAACCAATATTAAATATACATAATAATAATTTATAATAGTAAATAATAATCAACTATATAAAATGATTATTTTTTATTTTAATTCTCAATTTTTTATTTTCTTGTTTTAGGGATAAAAATTATTTTTTTTTAATTTTAGGATTTAGGTTCTAATTGTTAAAATTATTTTATTTATATTTTAGGGTTAAGCATTTATTTAAAAATAAATTTTAAGAATTAAATTATAAATTCTAAACCTAAAAAATAAATTTGGTTTGAATAAAATGTTCAAAAAATTTTAAAACATAAACTAAAAAAATATGTTTGTTCAAGCCTAAAATATTTATATTTGTATTTATTATTTATGATAATGGGATCACAAATATTATAATTGTAAAAAATATAATTAAAAAAATAATTGAAAAAATTTAATTGAAAAAACGTGATTAAGTAAAAATTATTGAAAAAATTAATTGGAAAAAATTTAATTGAAAAAATTATTTGAAAAAAAATATTTGAAGCCCGAAAAATCGTTGGTTTATAAATGGTTGTTTCATTTATAATAAAAAAAATTTCAAAATATTTTGTTTTATTTTTTAATTAATTTTTTTCAATTATAATATATGTTATCCCATTATCATAAATAATAAATACAAATATAAATATTTTAAGGCTTGAACAAACATATTTTTTAGTTTATGTTTTAATAAATTTTTGAACATTTTATTCAAACCAAATTTATTTTTTAGGGTTTAGAATTTATAATTTAATTCTTAAAATTTATTTTTTAAATCCTAAACCTAAAATAAAAATAAATAAATTTTAAGAATTAAACCTAACCTAAAATAAAATAAAAAAAAATTTTTTATCCTACCTAAAATAAAAAAAAAAAAAAATTAAAAAAAAAAAAAAATAAATTTTATATATAGTATTTTATTATATTATTTATTAATTATTATTTATATATATATTATTATGGTTTTTTTTTATTTAATAAATATTATATATATATATATATATATATTTACATAATAATATATATATATATATATATATATATATATATTGATATGATATGTGGGTGTGTGTGTGTGGTGTGTGTGTGTGTGTGTATAGAGGTAGAGAGAGAGAGAGATGAGAGAGATGACAAAAGTTTTCAAAAAAGCACGTTTAAAAAAAATTTATAAGTTAAAACTAAAATTTTAAAATACAAATTTTTTAGGTTTTTTTTTATTTTAAATCGAAATTTTTCTTGAATTTTTTACAAAATGTGCTTTTTTTATGAAATGTCTAAAGTTAAAAAAAAAATTAAAAATTAAAATAACTCATCACCAAGTAGTTGAATTGTTATTAATGCCATCAATAAATAATTTAAAACGCATTTTTTTTTTGCCAGAAGAATGAGAAAAAGCGTTGAAGAACACAGACTGAAGCTAGCTTAGGTTAGCTTTATTTCTGATTTTTAAAAAATAGTTTAGCTTTAGTTTAAATTTAATATTTTTGGCTTATTTAGGAAATGCCAAAAAAAAGGTTTTTTACTTTGGGTTTTAGATTATTGGGATTTTCTTTTTGTTAGTATGATATTTTTGTTAGATTTGTCTATGTTATTGAGTTGGCTCTGTGATGTAGAGATAATTCAATTATTAAATAACTCAGGGTAGTTTGTTATCACCTAAATAATTTATCTTTTTTTTTTATTCACATCATCTCTATTTTCGTATATTTTTTGTAAAAAAACAAAAAATATACTTATTTAGATAATTCCAAACAACCCCTTAGCTTGTCGCCTAAAGTCATGAGAAAATATTTTTAAAAATTTATTGTTAAAGGTTTCAAAATTTTAAAAAATTAATAAAGACGTCATGTTCATATTTAGCTTCTCAAAAATCTTGGGCCGCAACTGTTGTGATGAAAGATAAGCTGTCAATTTCTTTCTCTCTTTCCTTCTTTTCTTCTTTTCCTTCTCCTTCTTCTTTTTTTGTTTTTTTGCTTTTTTTGTTTTCATCTATCTGAAGATGGTTTCTATGAAAGATAAGTTGTCAATTTCTTTCTTTCCTTCTTTTTTATTTTTATTTTTTTCTTTTTCCATCTCTGAAGATGGTTTCTTCAACCCTATTATTTGTCACCCTCCCACTCTATTGTCAATTTAATAAGACCTCATATTGATATTTAGCTTGAGGTGTCAAAAGATTGCAACTGTTGTGATGAAAGATAAGTTGTCAATTTCTTTCTTTCCTTCTTTTTTATTTTTTTCTTTTTACATCTCTGAAGATGGTTTCTTCAATTCAATTATTTGTCACCCTCCCACTCTATTATCAATCTCAACTTATTAAATTGATTAGACATTTTATTCTTGCCTTTTGTCTTTTACAAATCTATATTTTAACACTATTAATTTAAAACTTTGTTCTCACTTCTTGATTTTTTTTTTTTTTGATTTGTAGTCAATTCATTCTTACATATTTTACAAAAATTACAAACTCATAATTTCATTAAAAATGAAACACAATCTTTAAAAAAAAATATTTCTTAAGAGTTTTTCTATAATAATACTAATCACTCTGTTTGGTTTTAAATTTTCAAAAACAATATTGAGGGTTGTTTTGGGTATGACTTATAAGTTATGTTTTCTACTTTTTATGAAAAAATTTGCAAAAAAATAGAAAGGCGATGTAATTGAAATAAGCCAATAAGAGTCTTTTATTTTTTGTGTTTTGTTATCTTTAGTGAACCTTTTTTTTCATATTTTAATTATTTTTTATATTTTATTTTTTAGATGCACCTAATCTAAATGTACCTGCTTAATATGTCAAATATTTATGAAGAAATCTAACAAAAAGTCAACAAATATAACAAATTACAAAAATGTACTGATTTTTTTGTATTTAGTGAATTTTTTATAATAAAAAAAATGACAATTTTTGTACATTTTAAATGTATTTAGATTAAGTGAATTTAAAAAGTAAAAAAATAATTAAAATATTAAAAAAATTCTAAAAATATCAAAATACTGATATTGAAAACTTGAAAATTATTTTTAAAAACTCTTAAATCAAACAAAGTGAATAATAATAAGAATTATTCAATTTGTTTGGTTTGAGTTTTTTAAAAATAATTTTTAGAAAATTCTATTTTCTTATTTTTTGTATTTTTTTATTTTTACTGAATTTTTTTAATATTTTAAGTAATTTTTTTAATTTTCAGACACACTTAACATAAATACACTTAAAAAGTATAATTTTCGTAAAAAAAATCTTTAAAAAATACACTAAATACCAAAAATACAAAAAAAAAATATATATATATATTTTTCATATTTTTGTGTATTTATAAATTTTTTAAAATATTTTTTCACAAATATTTTACTTTTTAGATAACATCTAAGTAAGGTGTATCTAAAAAAGTAAAAATAATACTTAAAATTTAAAAAATGTTTACTAAAAACAAAAAAAACACGAAAAATAAAAAATTCAATTTTTAAAAAATTGAATTCAAAAAACTCAAACTAAACACAATGATTATTATTTTCCCCTTTTTCTGTGTGTTGGTGGGGTAGGGGAGGGCTTGCAAAGCCTTGAACCCAAGATCACACCTAGTGACTTATCCCCTCCCTTCTAAAATTTAAGGTATATATTGCTTTCCCATGGAAGATATTTTCTTCAGCTGCTTTTAGACTTTTCAGTCATTGTTGTTTATCCTCTTCTCCTAGAAAGGTCAAAGACACCAACCTCCCTCCACCTTTCCTCCCAATTTCCCAAACCATCCATGACCAAAACCATCTTCTCTAAGCCACCCCATCAATTATTTCTATAATAATGAATTTCACAACCCAAAAAACTTGCTTCTCTTCCATGGCTGCTCTCTTAATTGGGCATTCTTTCCATAGCAAAAACTGCTCAATCCAACAACTCAAGAGCAAAAGCAAGAACTGCCCAACAACTCTCAATACTAGTATATTTTGCCAAAGCCGCTTACCGGTCGATCAGGAAACAGAGAAAGGCAAGGAGAAGGAGAAGGAGAAGGAGAAGAAGCAGTTGTTGCCACAGGTTTTGGTGAGTGTTGGGAACTTTGGGAAGAAATTGAAGGACAATTTGAGTCCAAAGCAGAAGGGTGATTGGAAAGACTTGATGTTAATGAGTTTATCATTTGCTGTGTATATCTATATATCTCAGAGGATAGTTTGTACTTACTGTGCTTGGATGTCCATGATCAAGCAACCTTGGTGAGTAGCACAGCTTCATCACCATTGAGACTCAAAGGGAAAGCTATTAACAATTGGAGATGGATCTTTAGATGATATTTTCCTTGTTTGTAATTTTACTTTTTTGGGGGTGTAGATTTTGGGCTCTGTGATATTTTATATTGAAATAAATGTTTCATTTTTTGTGTAAGAACAATGCTATCCAAACTGCATAAATTCAAGAGTTGTAAGATCATTGACAATTGTTATACATGAATTTGTTCATAATAAAACTGCATACATCATGCCCTCTTCAAACCTTGCTTTAGCAGAAACCCTAGGGCTCCTGTTTCAAATTGGAGGAATGAAAGATCATATTAGGAGTCATTTGTACACCCTTTCGGTTTTTGGAGGATCTCTGGTTTCAATTGTTGTACCTCTTGCCTATGGTTTGATGACAACAAACCTGGATTTTTCAGAGTTCAATCTCTGTAATACGAGTCCAATATGACACTACTTTCTTCCGAGAGGTCGCTGCTAGGACAACAAAAACAAAAACAAAAAACAAAAAAAAAAGAAAAGAAAAGAAAAAAAATGAAAAACAAAGGAATAGAAAAGAAAAAGAAGTTTGATGACAACAAATCATATCTTTCCTCACATCCTACTTAGATGAAAACGAAATGGTATACTGGTGGATTAATGAAACATTTTCATCAAATTGGAACCATTACAAACCCAGTGGACACCAAAATGGTAGTAAAAAAGCATAGAGTAAGTAGATACTGTCATCTTGTAAATCCTAGAATGGTCATGTAGAGGATGGATAATACAAAAGCAGTTTATGAGCAAAACAACAATCAAAACAAAATGCAAAAAAACCTATAGAGAGAGAGAGTCAATAATTCCTTGAAGGGTTAATTGTTCAGGTAAACATATCTAATCATGATTTCGGATGAACTCAAAGAAAAAGGTAGTGTCAAAGACATAGTAGTTATAGAGTTCCATATGACATTAATCAAAAACAGTTGCACATGATTATCATCACAAATTGCTCCTTTCAAAATGAGTATCTGATTGAACAAATTTCAGTTTACTCCAAATGGTAACTCAGTCAGATTTGATCCTCTCACCACTGAAAAGGCGATTGAACAATGCCAAAAACCATTGCCAAATCAGTATAAGCCAACTATTTCGCTTGGGTTTAGGTTCTGGTCTTGGTCCAAATAATCCTTTGTAGAGCTCTTTTTGCTTCTGATAAACGGCCTTGTCATGTTCAGCAAGCAAACGCAACTCCCTTGCAATCGCTTTGTCCTCGGGGGCAAATTTCCGTGCCTTGAGAAAGTCTTCTCGGGCAGCATCTGTCTGCCCAAGCTCTGCTCTAGCTTTTCCTCGTCTAAATAGTGCTTTAACGTTGTTTTCATCCTCCATCAACACCTAGATTGTAACAGTGTACATAATCAAGGTGATGAGGGTTAATGAACCATCAAAAAGAAAACGAAAAATTAAAATCAAGATGAGAGAGGGAGAGACCCTTTCAATTGTTTTGATGCTAATTTCAAAGATAATATCTCTTGGATCTCTAGAAGCTGGCCAAAACTTCAATTTCTTTGGCCAAAAGGGACTTCTCATTTCTACTTACTTGTTATGGTCTAAGTCAAAGCACAGAAAAACTAACTGAGAAGTTCGCAAACAGCCAATATGCTATCTTTCAAAAAGTAATGGGTGGGGAATAATGACCAAAGTCATTCCCCCAAAGACAACACTGCCTAAAAAAAGAGAAGGAATATAGGGGAAAAGCATAAATGAACAAATAAAATAAAAAGGACTTTGAACAAGTTATCAAATTAGGTACTACAATGCACTAATTTCAATTCAGGTATCATCATCATAAAGACTATACGTAGATGCTTTCAGAAGCAAATAAAAGTAGCAAAACACAGTACATGGGGAAGAGGGATATACCAATGGGATCATGTCCAGGAGTGCAATAAGACTTAACTAATCAAAGAAGAGCTGAGGAGCAATAGCAAGCTAACATCGAGCAAGTGCTCTATATTAAGCTAAACTTGGCCATGAAGAGAGAATACTACGAAATGTATGCATATCAGCACATATGCTTCCTTCAAAACTAACCAAGCTGGTAAAATTTTCTAGAGGCATCCAACTCAAAACCAATTGGCAATGGGTGGCATGGAGGGTCCCGTAGGCTATATCAACCAAACTTGAGTGGCTAAGATAAGTATTGTAGGACAAGTCTCTGACATTCCAGCACATGGCCTAGTCTCATGTAGGGGTGAGAGAGAGAGATGAACAAGATAAAAGAGATAGGACCGGGTCTGAGATAGGCTTGTATTTGGACTGGATGTGACAAAATTCGAATCCAACCCAAATCAGCATTCTAGATCACCCGAATCCGAATCTAATCCTATCTGTTTAGTTTTTTTTTTGAGCTATAGATTTAAACAGTTTGATAATTTGATTCCCCCCCCCCCCCCCCCAAAACTGTGTTTCCTTCATGCAAGTTGCAGATTCTAGACATTATATTTGCAAACATAATGGATTAGAATTTGAGAAAGATCCATCACCAATATTATAACAATATGAATTAAACTAAAAAAATCATAAATATTTCATAAACCCAGCCCGATTTATCATTGGAAAATAATAAGTAGGGTAAAAATCCCTTAACCAAACATATGCACCTGAAAAATAAAATAAAATTGAAAGAACATAAATTCCAATTTAAAAAAAAAAAAAAAACAAAAAACAAAAAACCACAGATAGTCAAAAATTTGGAAAGCTAGTATTCTAATAATCCCAAAAAAGTAGATCTTTATCTTTTAAATCAAATGCATGCAAAAATTTATATATATATTTTTTTATTTTAACTTTTTTCATTTCATTTCACTTCCTACAATTTTCACTTTTCAATATAATTAGGCCCTTACGTAGAGTTTGGATATTGCATTTGTAAATGAATTTATGAAGGTAAAAAATGAGAATGGAAAAGAAACAAATTTTTACTTTTATTTCATTGAAAAAAATATAATAAAAAATTCATAATCAGATCGGATTGGGTTTTTGCCTATCCGATCTGTTTATTATTAAACGGATTTAGATTTTCAAGTTGAATTCGAGAAAATCCAATCCATTGACAGGCCTAGTCTGAGACTTGACTCGATCCAGCTTTGATAGCATGTTGGAAATTTTCAAGCCATCCAACAAAAAATGAATTGGCAATGAGTGGAGTGGAGAGGCCAAGCTTGGGTGACTTAGAGAAGCAATGAGGGACAAGTTTCTAACATAAGTAATTGATTGAACTCCATAGAGGAAAGCAAAGAAGGGAAGAAAACGAATATACTTCTGTTGTAACAGAACTGTTGCCTGTATGCTGGGATGTGCCATACAAGCTCAAGGAAATAAACATTGAGTGTGAGAGAATGCAATTCAAGTGTAAAAGAAAAGGCAATAAAACCAAGAAACTGATACGTACAATGCTGCATTGATGGATCGCATCTTCATAGCGTTCAAGTTTTATCAGGCAGGCCGCCATGTTAAGGTGGCAGGGATTCTTTACTGCCAAAGCCATATCTCTGTACTTACCGAACAACTGGAACATGAAGTCATCTCCCATATATGCTATGGCCTATGAAACATCCACAACATTAAGTTCAAAAACGGGAAACAAAAATGTACAAACTCATGCCAATAGTCAGTAATAGAAATAGAACAAGAACATTCAAGAATACGAGCTTTTAACCATTTCATACTGTTGCATAGCCTCCTCCAATTTTTCTTCCTTGAACAAAGCATTTCCATCCATCTTTCTTCTATCAGCTACACCAATCCTCTCCTCTGCTGTCATGTCACCACGAGCTTTTCCCTACAAAAGTTATAATTGAAAAATGTCGGATTATGAGAACCTTAATGAGGACCAAAACATCGGGTTCGTTTGGTTTGTATTTGGGAAAAATTTTTGGGAAATTTTCTCCACAAATAAGTTTTCAAAAATAATCAAACCAAACAAATTTTTTCAAAATTTTTTTCCAAAACTTGTAAACCAAACAAGTTTTCTAAACAAATCTCTCTCTCACACACATCAAATCAATCACTTTTTCCAAAACTCTCTCTCAAAATAATTTTCCAAAACATCTTTTGAAAAAAACCAAACCAAACAACTTTTCGTACTTTTTATCTCTAAAACACATCTCTCAAACACAAACCAAACATACCCATCATGTTTCAAGGATGAACACAAATTCATAAAAAATTCATTTGGGGAGAACTTACTTCTTTGGTTTCATCGAAACCAATGAGCTCAACTTCATATAAAATATCAGCCATGGGTGGAACATTTGGGAAAGAAAAGTTTCCTTCTTTCCCATAGCCTAGTTCCCAACCCACATGTAATAGAGCATGTTCACCAGATTTCATGTTGGAGACACCAATGCTCAGTCCTGTCATTTCTTTCTTCTCTGTTGGAAACGAGCAATGGATGTTTAATATTTCGCCCAGAAGAATTTTTTAATTAAGAAACACGTGACCATTAAAGAGTTTTCACCAAAATGACATTAAAAATTCAAATTTGTTCCAAAAAGTGTCCACCAATAAACTTTTCACTAAGACCAATCCCCATAGTATCAAAATTAGGAATAAATCATATCAATAGTACCAAATGCTCCATTGTCACTTCATCGATAAAAAGGAGAAAAGGATCTACAGTAATAATGATGTATGCAGAATCAGGAATGCTTGAGGATCACAGAAAGATTGGTACAGATAATTTTTTTCAGTTAAACTGAGAAATTTTCCAAACAAGCATTAATTATGCAAATACCTTTTCCTAAGACCAACTCAATTGGTCGTTGTTCAAGCCATGTGTCTTCAAATTTGTGCTGGGTGCTTTCAGTCCATGCCCTATAGTGAACTGTCAAATGTTCACACACAAATAAGTTGGTGTTTCTTCATAAACCTCCAATGGGATGGAATACATCAAAATTCCTTCAGGAAGAGAATAAGATGTATTTTGCACAAAGAGTGTCAGTAAAATGGCTACTGATTACAAACATATTATATAAAATTTTAGGGCAAATTTTATTTATTTCTTTCCTGTTCCTTTTGTGTTTTCATTGCTCTCACTCTTTTTTTTTTTTTTTTCCCCAGTCTAATTAAAAAATGATCTCATCTCACAAAAGTAGATGCAACATTATCATGAATAAATTAAAAACTTACAATCATGGAAGGGAAACTTGAGTGCATTATACTCACTCAATTCAATGTATTTACAGTTTCAGTCTAGAAGAAATATGGCAAAAACAAAGTCATTTATGGAAGAACTTGCTAGTGTAATTCAATCTCATATTTAATAGAAGACACTTCATAGCTTGGTTAGAAAGCTTGAATTTTACCATTTCATTGACATACAAACTTCACTTTCACCTGTAATAAGCGAAAATTAAAATTCCAGAGACGCATTATTATTAGCAAAGTTTTTAAAGGCGAATGCGTAGAGCGAAACATTTGACCACTCATGAAACAAGACGTAAGACTCAAGGCATTGAGGCTAAACATTTCAAATTCCAAATTTTTATATTTAGTAAATAAATAAAATATTTAAAAATAAAAGCATCGAACAATTCACTACAAAGAAGAAAGCTTGCCCTCATCGAAAGTGAAAGTGACATTCTTAGTTTCAATTATTGAGCTTCACACTTGAGGCTTAGCTTCGTGTTTTTTTTCTTAGTTGGTCATTTACTTGATTTTTTTTTTCTTTCATTGAATATAATTGCAAAAAAGGGCCCCTTTATTTATTTTTAATGTTTAAACCATGTATTAAACTTGGTTTAACAACAACCCATGACAAGCTCTCCATATGCGTACTCCCCATATGTTTGCGTGCAAAAATTGTACAAGGTGCATGCCTCAGACTGTGACGCACAAGCCTTTGGGGAGCATTGCCTAAAAAATCAAAGTCTCGATGCGTTTTGCATTAGCCTTGCCAAGATGCGAGCCTTAATAAAGTCTTGTAAAACTTTGGTTATTACCACAAGAATTATCACTGCAAGAAGAGAATTTAAATTATGGATCAATGATGGAAGCCATAGATTTGATTTCAATTCATTAATTTTTTAAAACTAATTTACCAAATTTATTTTGTTCATAGAGTATTGTAGTTTAAAACTAATTTACCAAATTTATTTTGTTCACAGTGTATTGTAGCACATTATCATCATTAAAGAGTGACCAAAATCTTAGTACCATTTTTCTTAGTGCCGTAAAATTCATTAAAAATCTTGCAATTAAATGGGACCCTTTAATTGGTTTTCTTGGTCTTGTCCATGCCTAACCTTTGTCCATCAGGATTATTATGTTTGGAATTTCAAAGGATAATTGTGTGAGGTGGTGAAAGAAACATTCCCACATTCAATGCTTGATGGTTGTTATCAGAAACCAAAAAGAAACGAAAAAATAAAAGATTAAAACCAAGACCTACAATGCAATGCTATTTTAGCACTAGATGGGGTTCAATCATAAATTTAAGATTCTTTGGTTTTCTAGGCGTGTACAAAGTGCAAAGAAAGAGGGGGTGAACACCTTATAAGTACAAGAATTAGTTGCAAGATGGACTTACAAAAGCATGTCGAATATTTGGATGGCCTCTGACCATGGCCTTCCTTGATAATTTGCTTAGTGACTTTCTCATGAAGGACTTCCACTTCAGAATCAACTTTTGGGGGCCCATTACCATCATGAGGAAGTTCTCCATGCACAAATGAAGCACTTTCAGTAATGATTTCACCTTCACCATCTTGACCTGGAAAAATTGAGAAAATTAATAGTTCCGAAGTATTTCTTCATAATACTGACACCAACATAAACTAAAAGTAAATTAGATAGTCAGTTTGGAGATCCTTCACCAAGAAATCCAAAGGATAAAGAAATGTTCTTTCTCCTCTTCTTCTCCCCTTAACAACTTTTTGGGTTATTTGCACCCATTACAGACTTGTGATTACTCATCAGACACCAGCAATACCAATTATTCTCTTTGTTGTTTAATATGGAAACAAAAAGGAGAGGTAGAGATGCAAAATTATCTCTCAGAATAAAGCATAGAATCAAATGTAGCACTTATGCTGCGAGTGTGCAATATCAGGTGTCAAAGTCAATTCAGACATTACAAAACAGATAAAAATCAAATTTCCTTCATGTACTATAAGTCTGCAATACAGGAATTCATAACCCATAAGACCAGACAAAGATCCAGACCATATATGTGTGATCACTCCATTATACCACTATCACAATTAAATCACATCTGTCTGTATGTAGAATCACAAATTTTCCTAACCATGTGCATCAACTTATCGTAAAACTTTTACAATCTTCAACTTTTAAGTTTGTGATTTCATCATGGATAAAAAATTCTAGATGAATACATGTCAAATTTTAGCTTTAACAAAAAACAAAAATATATATAAAAAAAAAAAAGTGTATCAAAATCATATTAGTTGTAGCAATCGTTGTTGTGGATAGATAGAAATTGCAATAAAGAGAGTAACCTAGTGCATGAGGCTCCCGCTAAAGCAGGATCTAGGGTGGGGCAAGGTGTACGCAGCCTTACTCCCATATTTCTGGAGAGATTGTTTTCATGACTTGAACCTGCGCCAACAGGGACACTAACGGCAGGCCTTAACATGGGCCAAGCCACCCTTTTAAAAAATGCAAAAAAAGGAAACCACTACTGACCATCTTGTATAAAACTTGATCTTAATGAAAACCCTTTAATAAAATATTAATCTGCAACTAATGTGTGGCAGAAAAATGGCACACTGAGAAAATCATGAATTTAATGGATTCATATCTAGTATCTCATGCATCATACAGTACATGTGAAAAAACAATTGAAATACTGAGAACTGTTGTATTCTCTGTGCATCATGTTATGTGCATACATCACGCAGCTTAAATGAGCATTAGCAGTAATTTACTTGTAAGTTCCTGGAAACTTTCACAATAGAGACAGCCGCTTTCTTCTAAAAACAGAAGTACGCTGTTCTCCCTCTATTGTTTCCACTCTATTGTTTTGGCTCTCTAGTTTCAAATTGCAAACTAAGCATGGATTCTCATTGACAAATTCATGTTGCAACATCTGTTGTGCAATCAAATGCAAATACACATGAAGGATAACGGAGCAAATAAAATGAAGAGATTATTATAGGTAAGGCAATAAATAAATAAATAAAATATTCATAAGTTTATTAAGTATAATATTTTTTCTTAAGCTTTGGAATTTGGAAAGTATTTATAAAAACATGGACAAAAATGACATTTTGTTCATTGTCTCTTGGAGAAAAATGATATTTTGTTCATGCCATCCCTCCCAACCATTATTGCAGCCACTCGCTCTCCCATGACTATTGTTGCCTTCATCTTCTTCGGCAACTGCCACCTCCCGCTCCTCCCTCAATCAAGGTCAACCCCCCACTTGTGTCAAATCGGTTTACAAAAAAACCAGACATGATTAAAATCGTTATCAGAAAAACACAGATATCACGATTCATCAATCATGTGCTAACTGCAATGTAATATGTTATCGAGAGCCCCCAATATCAATTGTTGAGCCTCACAGCCATTAGACCCGTTAACTTTACTTGGATCAAGAAAAAGTGATGAAATTTTAACATATTTGATATATTAATTTTTATTTTTATTTTTTTCCTTTTCAAAATTACAAAATCTGTTCATTATTGTTTCTCATATATATATAATCTTATGTTGTAGATGATGATGGCAAGTCCTACCATGATCCCCTAAGAAGCACGGATAAGGATACGGATGCTGTCGCGGACACAGATACGGATATGGGATACAGCGATTTCAAAAATATAGAGACACAAACATAGCGGGAACACGGCAATAAATATGTTTTCATATATTTTTATTTGCTATTTAGATTAATTACATCCATAAACAATCAATATTAATAAAAACTAACTCTAATTTTTTTTTTTTTTTAAAAAAAAAAATCTCTTTTAAATTAACACTTATAGTTTATATATATATATTTATGGATGATCTATTAAGTATTTAAATTTAACAAAAAATAATAAATATCAACATTCATCAAAAGTACTAAGCAAAATGGGGGAAAAAGACAACTTGACATGTGCCTAGTATGTCCCTGAAGTATCCCTAGTGTGTCCCTTGAAAATAAATTGATTAAATAAGAGGACATGCCATGTAGTGTGTCCCATACGTGTCCCTGAAATGTTTGTGTGTCTGACACAGATACAACACTTGTTTTGAAATGTCGGTGCTTCATCTTTCTCAACAATGTCAAACAACGTGTAGCTTCTTACCCACATTAATCTTGCCATAAATAAGTAGGAAGGATAGATGCATCAAAGGAAGATACTGAATCGAGTTGCATATATCAGTTTGGTGGATGGGCTAAAGAGAGGTATGACACTTTGATAGTTTTGTGAAAGATGTGAAGAAATTGCCAAATAAAGAGGGTGGTTGCTACGCCATTTTTTTAGTGATGAGAGGGCTGTAGCAGTCACAAGGGAGGAAGCAGTAGTGGCAGTTGCCGGACAAAAAAAGGGAGGTGAGTATGGTGGGAGAGGGATGACATCCATGATCAGAAATGTCAATTGTATCCCTGCTTTGACCAATCTATAAATAAGCTCATAATCTCAAAATTAAGGAAGAATTTTTTACACTTAAATGGATTTAGTTGTGAACAATTTAATATTTATTGAATTAACTATAATAATCCCTAAAATGAAAGCAAGGAGCACTAGATGCTTATACCGAGCACTGAACCCAAAAGGGAGAACCTTACACACTATTACCTTATATGCTATAATGCTAATGAGAAGCCTAGTCACTATGGCCCTAATTTGGTTTCAACTTTTGACTCATAGAAAGCACTCAAAGAAGAGTTGACAATGATTTTTAAAATACTTTTAGAGGTGTAAATACAGTACATCATTACTCCTGAAGATGAAAATTGTTTCGAATAATTACTAATGCTAATATTAGTTGGGAATCAAATTCCGATACCTTAAATGACCAAATGCGAAGAGATGAATGAAACCCCCTATCTTGAAATTGGTCGCTTGTTTGCCTAACTAGTGATCAGCTATTTGAGTACACAATACATATGCAAAACCAATGGGGTGGGTCAAAAGGCAAATATTTATGGCAGGCCCTCACAAAACCAACTGCCCCAGTGAGAGAATAATCTACACCATGATACCTTATAGTTGAATCTATAAAGTTGAGTTGAATAGTTGGGATTACAATGTGCTGTTTCTGGTTCTTCCAATACACTATGATTTAAATTAGTATCCTACTAGAGTTATGACTAAATACATCTCCACAATTTGTTATTGGAGCTGTGTCTATACAAGAATGAATTAACTACTGGGTGTACTTTCCATAATGAGAATCATATTATGACTCCTAACAATTAAACATTACTTTGTGCATGAAAATATAAGAATACCACCACTCCGCCGGGCGGGCGGGGGGGGGGGGGGGGAGGGAATCACTATACAACTTTACCATAAGGTAGGACGTTTGGGTTTTAGGTTTAATATTATTTTCATTGAAGATAGTATACTTTTTTTTTATTATCATTAAATCAGACTATGCAAAATTCTTCACCTAAGGACCCCATAATTGTACATATTCTCACAAGAGAAGATGTTCAATTTGGACTGTAACTGATAGATTTATACGAAATACAAACTTAAAAAATATTAAATTTTTGTATCAAATATTCGAGAATCAGATATATTACCTGATTGATTTTGCTGCTCCTGAACTTCCTCCATTTGTCAAATCAGAAACCAAACAGTCTTCTCAAATTCTAGCACACACCCAAATTCAAAATATCAAAAAAAAAAAAAAAAATGAGGAAAACATATAAAAAGCATAGATAATGGCAAAATTAAATTAGATTAAATACAAATCTTCACTCAACTCAGTTCATTTTAACAACTTAGCCCAGTTCTCCTCTCCTTTATTTTTATTTATTTATTTATTTTTGGGTACTGGCAATAAAACAACAAAGCCTGGTTGAGTTCATCTTTATTCAGTACCAAAAACAAAAGAAAGCAAAAGATTCAATAATTTCAGACTACTTGTTTAAATTTTCCCAGCGACCAAACAAAGCCAAAGAGGAAAAACGCATCAAAATTGAACAAAAGAAGCACACAATTAAAAACATCAGATAACTCCGTATTGAAAGAGAGAGAGAGAGAGAGAGAGAGAGAGAGAGAGAGAGAGAGAGAGAGAGAGACGACATTTACCGAATGAAGAATCTGGGGCGGAGTGGCTTGATTGGATCTTCTAGAGCTATAATTTTACTTTTGCTATGATCAAAGAAGATGAGAGAGAGAGAGAGAGAGAGAGAGAGAGAGCGAGCATAGATCAGCTGTATTTGTATTGGAAGACTAGATTAGATACGTATTTGTATTGGAAGACTAGATTAGATACATCTTTTATGCTCTCTTTAAATAATCAAAAATGCTTTAGGCCACTAATTAGTGGTGGCTCTAACATGTGTTTTGTGCCTTGGGTTTTGTTTTTTTTTTTGTTTTTTTCAATTGCCACCTCACTAGTGGTGGAGTTAGTGATGATAAATTAGTGGTATGTAGCATTGCTCTTAAATAATAATGCAATTTAGTTTGTTTTTGGGAGAGTTGTTTTTGAAAAAAATTTAGGAGAGTTGTTTTAATTTTTTTTTTGATTTGTTTAGTTGTATATTTTGAGAGAGAAATTTTTTGTGGGAGTTTGGAATGATTTGATATTTTGGAAAAATTGAGTAGATGTGTGTGAGAGAAAAAGTGATTGAGAAGGAGAGAGGAGAGAGAAAACCGATTGATTGATGTGTAAGAGAGAGAAAGTGATTTTGAAATTTTTTTGAGAAAAACTCAAACCAAACAATTTTTAAAATTTTTTTTTCTAAAATTCATCTCTGAAACTCAAACCAAACAAACCCACAGAGATTTGACATTTGTTTAAAATATAATTAGGGGTAAACCCATGCTTTGCCCGGGATTGATTTAATAATGTGTAAATTTTTTAATAACACATTAATTTCTAAGTTTACTCATAAAATTATAATCATAATGTATAGGGATTATCTTTTCAAATTTTATAAGTGAAGACAATATTTCAAAGTAAATATTCATAAAATATTTAAATCATCCAATTGAGTTATTTTTCTTAAAACAATAAACTTGATTTCTAACTAATGAAATAATCTATATTAACAATAAATAAGATATTTTTCAATGAACCTAATGTCTAAAACATATATATACTAAAAAAATTAATAATAAACTAAATGTCATAAATCAAATCTATCTATATTTGATAAATTAAAACTCAATAGATGTTGCTCATCATGTCCAAATGTTCCAAAAAGTACCTGTAAAATAAAAAAGTGTTAATATTTGTTTGTTATCATTTTTTACATACAAACAAACTTTAAAAAAAAAAAGAAAAGAAGAAGATATATTACTTTATGAGGAGTGTTGATTTAATTGTCCTCATTTTTAGATTGTTGCTTCACTTCATTCTCTTCACAACCATTATTTTGTTGTTGCTGCTGCTGCTGTTGTTCTACTTTAATATTTTCATTACTGTTGAGGCAATCCCACATTGCCTGGGAGGGACACTTGCAACCAACTTATAAGCGTACTGGCCCCCTCCACCTTGTAAGAGGCCTTTTAAAGTCGTGAGGTTGACGAGCGTTGTTTCGCCACCTCACCAGAGCGGACAATATCTTACCGGGACGCGAGAAGCCAGTCACGTCCACTCTGGCGAGGTGGCGAAATGACGCTCGTCAGCCTCACGGCTTTAAAAGGCCTCTTACAAGGTAGAGGGGGCCAGTACGCTTATAAGTTGGTTGCAAGTGTTCTTCCCAAGCGATGTGGGATTGCCCTGACATAACCCCCCAGCGTACTGGGCCGCGAACAGCGGGAAAGTTTGCTGGACGACCTGCATGGGCCACCAAACTGACGTGACTGGCTTCTTGCGCCCCGGTAAGTTATTGTCCGCTTTGGCGAGGTGGCGAAACGAAGCCCGTCAGCCTCACGGCTTTAAAAGGCCTCTTACAAGGTGGAGGGGGCCAGTACGCTTATAAGTTGGTTGCAAGTGTCCCTCCCAGGCGATGTGGGATTGCCCCAACATAACCCCCCAGCGGACTAGGCCGCGAACAGCGAGAGAGTTTGTCGGACAACCTGTATGGGCCACCAAACTGACGTGACTGGCTTCTCGCGCCCCGGTAAGATATTGTCCGGTTTGGCAAGGTGGCGAAACGATGCCCGTCAGCCTCCCGGCTTTAAAAGGCCTCTTACAAGGTGGAGGGGGCCAGTACGCTTATAAGTTGGTTGCAAGTGTCCTTCCCAGGCGATGTGGGATTGCCCCAACAATTACCAATGCGTTGCTCCACTTCATCCAATGCATGTAAACAAATCATATCATTTTTAATTTCCTCCAACATAACTATTAATGCTCTCATGTCTGGAAAGTCTTTTTTAATTTTTTTATGAATTTCTTGAATAGGCCATGAGGTTGGAAGTGTGTTAACTATAGCATGAACTAATATTGCAATGTGGAGCTGGAAACCTTTTTTCCTAAGCTTATAAAACACTTGCTCTTTATGTAACATATGCTCTCGTACCGTTAAATTTGGAGTCATCCGCGCTTGCTCAAGTTCAATCCATAGAGGATGAACTTCACGCTTCTCCTCCATTAAAACATCCATTAAGTCTGAGGCATCTTTGATTTCATGCTTTTGAAAAATTATTTCCTTTACTTCATTCCAGCTTGATGGTAAAAGGTCTAATATTGTTTCCACCAATTTTTTTTCACTTATTTTTTTTCTTAATTTTTGCATTGCTCGACATATTTTGATTTTTCAATCAACAAAATTTTCTACTGGTAAACCCTCTTTATGTGGTACAGTTTCAAATTCATTTATGGCATTTTGCATCGCCAAACGATCACTACGGCGCAAATTTAGAAGAGGACACATATTTATCTGCACAATGAATTTAACACATTTAACATACAATTACATAATGTTAGTCAAGTTGTTTTTAATAATAAACCACATTAATTATTATTTGAGCAAAATTTATAATGATTAAAAAAAGAAGGGTACTTAATTATAAAATAAAATAATTGTATGAATTAAACATAGTATATGTACTGACAATTAAATTAAATATGAACATATAAATTTCAAATGCAACATATGTTTTCATGTATGAAATTACTTATTTTAAACAATCAATATATGAAGAGAAATAATAAAACAATTGTTTCTAGGAAAATGAACCACATTTAAAACTCTTGAACAAAATTATTGATCAATGCCACTAAAAACTTCTATGTAAACTACATTTTTGGTGACATCATTCGGTATGCCTTGTTTATTAATAATCAACACCTTTAAGCCTGATGGAGAGGTGACACGTGATAGAGCTACATACAGCTGGCCATGAGAGAAGACTGGATTTGGAAGATAAAGGCCCACATTTTTTAAAGTTTGCCCTTGACTCTTATTTATTGTCATAGCGAATGCCAACTTTATTGGAAATTGCCTTCTTTTCATTGTAAAAGGAGCATGATTTTTGGAAGGTGTTAAAACAATACGTGAAAGTAGTACTTTCTCACCAACTCTAGACCCTGTAATAACTCTAGCTTCAATTACTCGATTTCCCATCTTATCAACAATTAATCGAGTGCCATTACATAATCCCAAAGATTGGTTGACATTTCTTAGAAGCATTATTGGGGTTCCAACTTTCAACTACAAACAATGATTTGGGAGTCCTGGTAAATTCAAAGAATGCAAAAGTTTATGAGGGTTCATGTCTTGAACATTGCTCTCACTTTCTGTTGGACACAATTTATCGGCACTGTTAAAAGTTTTCATCTCTCCAGGAAGCATCGAAAGCATAATAGAATTGATTTCATCAACATCACTATTTTTAGGAGCTAAAATGCCTCGTTCTTTTAAGTACGACATATCCTGATATTTATTTATGAAATTAGGATAGGTGGCATTGATTAGCTGGTGCAAATCTCTTTCTCCATTTTTTATAACAAATTTTTCTGGTATCTGTATCCAATTAGGTTCATAGCCTTCACTAAATGAGCTTCCCATTATTTTCCCTTCACCAACCAATTTAATCCACTCTGCAAAGTCACGTAATTCATGACGCGTATGATTAGAAATATCTTGTGCTGTAACCCGCATATTTCTGGTAAGATGCAAAACTTGACAATGCTCCCAAATTGTTGACTTAGGTAATGAAGCTTCCATTGTTTGTTCACGCCCACCTCTAGGTACGACAGGCAATATTTGTCTAAAGTCACCACCAAGCACAAATAGTTTTCCACCAAAAACCCTATCCTTTGAACAATGTTCTGTATTTTTCAATATGTCCCTAAATGTACGATCAACAGCTTCAAAAGCATGACGATTAACCATTGGTGCTTCGTCCCATATAATTAACGACGCCTCTTGAATTAACCTTGCCAAATCTGTCCCTTGATTTATTGAACAACATGATGAGTTATCAGGGTCAAGTGGAATCTTGAAACGGGAATGGGTAGTTTGTCCCCCGGGTAAGAGCAAAGCTGCAATACCTGATGATGCAACAGAAAGAATGATCTTCTTATTGGATCGAAATTTTGCAATTAAAGTGCTCCATAAATATGTCTTTCCAGTTCCTCCACTACCATACACAAAAAATAAGCCCCCATGATGAGTGGAATAAGCTTCCATTATGGTGTTAAACAATTTCAATTGGTCATCATTCAATCCCACATATAAAGATTCAAAAGATTGCATTTCTGAAATGCTATCGTAGTTCAATTCCTCCCTTATGAGCCTATTAGTAACCATTTGACTTGATCGATATGATGGTAGTGGCATCGGAGGAAACTCTTTAAGAGACCTTCCATTCTGATTTAGTATGTGCTCAATTTCAAGCAATCCTAAATTTTTCAATTCACATTCTTCGAGTCTTATATTGCCATCCCCAATTTGCCTTTGTACCCTATTTTGTAAATCATCAGTAAGGTCAAACCAATGATTCTCCCACAATTCATATGCATTTGTAACCTCAGAAAACATTAGCATTGAGCAAAACATATTTCGCAATTGAGCACCTGATGCCCATGTTGAGGCTTCTGTTAAAGCTGCGTCTCATTCATTATCATCGTCAGGTAAGCCAAGTGCAAGGCATGCAGATTTAAATGTTGGGTGCACAATGCCATTAATGGTTCCAATATCTTCATAACATTTTGCACCTCAAACCTTGGTAAGCAGCATACATAAATAATATCGTTCACCAGAATTAGGATGTGCATAATACAATCTATCTATGCATATTTGTTGTTGCCTCATTTTCCACTTCTTCTATTTCTGGTTCCAAACCCATGAGCTAGGAAACTCTTTATATGTTAATGTATTCGTCTCTACATGATCTCTGTTTGCTTGAAACCACTTTGTAAACATTGTCTCGTGAACCCCCAGCTGATTAATAATTGACGGAATGTTATCTGTGTCTCTAAATAGAATAGATTGTTCCCCAGGTAAATGGTACTGTAATCGTTCAACTGAAGGGTATTGCTTTTGCAATTCAAACTCAAATATACGCCAGCAACATTCAATTGCGGAGATATATCGACAATCTAAGTATTGTTTTACCTCATCAGCCTCTCTATACCGACTTTGTCCATCAATGTTAAGTCGATTAACATTATCTTCAATTACAACCATTGCACGATCAGGACCTTTATGTATGTACTTATATAAGTACTTGATCAATTTGCTGTGTGCACAACGCTCAATATTGATATGGGCATCATATAGTACAATAAGATCACGGTTGTATAGAATAACCCATCTGTTGTCAATTTCAAATCCATTAACCATTTATTTTTTCTTTGTATCCCTTCGCCTATAGATAGCAAATCCATTTTCATCAATACTCGTTTCACTGCAAAAATTCTTCGGATAATGTTTTGAACATTTTCCATTCACCATACATGGGGCATTAGGGTTAGCATTGCCATAGGGACCATGTATCATGCACCTCATCACTGTTTGAAATGCTAATGGATCTTTATCCTTATCAGGAATTTTAGCACAAATTATATCATCAATTTCCTCTGGCGATTTTATCTTGTCATCTGCTGATAATGTCAAGATAATGTGCGAATGCGGTAATCCTCGCTTTTGAAATTCGATGACGTAAATATCTATTCAAGAAAAAATAATATTATTTGTTAACTTTAAACTAAATTTAACAAATCTAATTGACCAGTTCAAATAAAAACAAACCTACAATTATTTTGCCAAAGAATTTTTGGTTCTTGAAATATGCCATCAGTTGTTTCAATTTAATTCGAAAAACTCTCGCAAGTATATCCAGTATATCCTTTGTGCGTCGATTTGGAATGCGTGCTACCTCCTGTTGAATTTCTGACCAATTTGGGTCACATGTGAATGTGACAAAAAGGTCAGGAAATCCCATCTTTCGACATATTGCGATTGCATCTTGGTAATGCTGAACCATATTTTGTGGGCTGCCTGTAAAAGATGATGGCAGTATAAATCTCCTACCAATGGCTGATGCATCACTGTCACCCGTAGTCATAGCATCTTCTAAACCTCTGTACAAATCAGTCCGCAACACATTTTGTTTATGCCTAATGAAGTTTAGTCTATCTTGCTCAATAGTTGCATAACAATCAACAACAAATTGTTGAAACAAACGTCCCTCTTGCAATAGCGTTTTCCCTTCTTCAACTCGAAATTGAAGTCTAAATGCATAAAACTCTCTCATTGACACTCCTTCTCGTTTGTTGTTTGTACCTAGAGTAAAACTTATAGACCTTCTCCATCCATCAGTCCCATAGGGAAAAAGTAATGGATATTGAAGTGGCATGTATGAAGGATGTGTTTCATTAATCCTTTGTAAATGTCCATCTAATTTTCTAACAATTATGTCACGATTTGTAGTGCTTTCAGGCCCATCACCAACAATTAATGCAGCAATTTCAGTTGTAGTGGGTCTAGTGTATTGTCTTCCATCCCTCGAACTCAAAATGCGAATATGCAATTCTTGAGCACCATTCTCACGAATCATGTCTCGAGTAGTGCGAAAAATTGATACATATGGATTGGTGACATTTAACATTGACTGTAAACCTTCTAATGTGGACGTATCAATTCCCGATGTGCCACCACACCTATTCATAGCGTCCATTCTATTGCGAATTTCATGCTTAGTGTCATAAATATAGAGTTGTGCAAATTTAGGCCTTGTTCCAGGTTCCAGTAGTAGAGAACCAATTTTATGAAAATTTGCTCCACTACTACGAAAAACATAAGGATCCCTTCCATCTAACACTGACTGATCAATTTTCCCACCCATGGACATAAAGGATAATAGGGAGTTATATGTCCTTATGTGTTCCTTGAATCTCACATGAGTAAACTGTTGTTGTAAAAATTCAGGAGTTTTTGGCAATAAAGGCAACATCACTTGTCCACTTTGACAACATAGACTAAATTTTGGTCGACTCAATGGACTATCTCTTACTTTTTCCTCTATCTACATCATTGCTTGACATCTAGAGCATGGTACTGTTCTCCCACCAAAGTTTGAGCGGTCTGAAATTTTTCTCCTTCTAGAACGTGTGGTAAATGTACTACCTGAAATTATTTAGATTTAGATTATAATTATGAATTTCTATTGACTGTAAGAAATTTGTATAGAGTACATAGTTGGCTAAATGTTTATTACCAGGTGGATGTGCTCTACTTGAAGTTGGTGGTACAATATTAGGAGCTCGCACTTCTGATTCATTTGTATCTAATTCATTAGATATAGGAATCTGAATTCCAACGTGACTAACATCAGGAGCATTGTCATTATTGCAACTCCATGTTTGTCTAAAAGCACCACGTTGCATTCTTTTGAGTCTCAAGATTGTGATCCTCAAATGTCGATTCTCCTTTTCTATTTTTCGAAGGTGATCCTTTAATGTAGGATCATTATGATCATATCGTGTTAAAAGTAATCTTCTTATTGCCACCAGTCGTGCCAACTTGAAGGAAAGATATTTTCAATATCGATTTTCATATTCTTTATCAACACCTAATATATAATATAAGATCATATTATTATTTTTGTGATTCTTAAAATATTATTGAAAATGTGAAGGTCTCACTAATAAGATTGTAAGAAAATTTGAAATTTAACATTATTGTGTAGAAGTCAATAGATTACCACTATGACGTATTGTTTAAGTAATCTTTTTAAACGCAAAACGATGGTTCTCAAACGTCGAGGCTCCTTTTCTATATTGAAAAGACGAATCTTCAAGGTTGGATCATTACGATCAGAATGCCGTGTCAAAAGCAGTCTTCTTTTGGCTACCAATCGAGCCATCTTGGACTTAAGTTGTGTTTGATTAATTTCTCGATTAAAACTCATATTCATCCTGAAGAGAGTATTAAGTTGAAGCTTATATAACTCATGCTATTAGTTTATAGTATAGATAATGACTTAAGGATGTGTAACATATGACTTTAATATAAAAAACATGATAATCTATAATTGTTTGTAGTTAATTTTGCACATTGAAATGATTAAAACTCCTACATGATAACATCTACTGTAGAATCCATATAAATAGAATGTATCAAAGATCTAAAATCATGCAAGTTATATATTTATTATATATATATAGATATGATAGTCAGTAATTGTTTCTAGTCATATTAAAATCTGCTAAAAAAACCACAAACATGGTAGTCTATAATTGTTTGTAGTTAATTTTGCACATCGAAATCATCAACTCCTACATGATAACATTTGCTATAAAATTCATAAAAATAATATGTAACCAAAGATCTAAGAATTTGTAATTCAACTTCAAACCTGAAAATATCAAATGGTTAACTAATTGTTGCTGATTTATCTGGAATTTACCTTAAGTTTGCTTGCCTTATTCTTCAATAGAATTCAAACTGGAATACAAAAGATAAAGAATACAAAATCTCAGTAAGTACCGTTATTTGTTGTAAGTACATAAAAAAAATTTAAAAATCTATTATACAACATGGATCTACTTAGGAGCTAATGTAACTATTTGTAAAGAAATTATAACACAATAGTTTTGTAGTAAGCCAAGATAATGTAATCAAATTATTGTTATACATGGGGAAAAAAACACAAACGAAAAAGAGGATTTATTTTGATTTATTGTTAGATTTTTTTTTGAAGATTTTGAAAATTACAAAATAAACACAAAGCAAAGTCTTTTTGTGGATGTGTATTTTTTTTTATAAATTTATTTAATTGAGATTGGGATTTATTTAATTGATTTAAGTTATAGATATTACTAAATTTTATGTGATAGACGTCTGATTCAGTGAATTATGGGTGTCAGATATGCATGAGTAAATTGTAGGAATAAAAATTATGGGTTTCTTTTTCTTTTTCTTTTTTTATTTTAAAATAACGTGATAGACATTGAATATTTTTAGTTTGTATATATGTTTTTAATTTATTTAAATTACAAATATTTGAGCTCTTTTTTTTTAAATAACGTGACAAACATTGAATATTTGTAATTTTTATATTTTATATTTTTTTAATTAATTTATTTAATAATTATAGATTTTTGTTAAATCAATTAAAATCACAAATGGTTTGAAAAAAAAATACAAAATGAGTAATTGCTACACAGGTACAACCCCTTGGTTAAGTCGTGATTACTGCTGCTGTTATGGTCTTTATGAAGAAAAAGTCTATTGTGCGGTCAATTACTACTCTACTTACCATTTTCATAAAGATAATTAATAAGGTAGTAGATATGATTTGGGCTTTTCATTTGGGTATATTTTTAAGAAATATATATATATAGATAAATTATAAATACATTTTATGAGATTTGTTTAAGATATAATTTACCTCCTATGGGTTTGAAAATTACATTTTACCCCCTTAAAATTTCTAATTTTATAACAAATTGTTATTTTTATTAATAAATTACCAAGTCAATTAACAGTTTTCAATGATGTCAAAAATTTATTTCAATTAATAATTTAGGTAATTTTATCACTGTATAGGAGAGTAGTTAAGAATTTCTTTTTCTTAATTAATTATGTCAAATAAAAATTGTTGATAAGAAAATATTTATAATTTTCTAAATCACAAAAAATAATTTACATTTTAAGCAAAATCTCGCGTTTATAATTTACCTTATACCCCAGGAATCAAAGTAGCCAGCTTTTATATAATCTTCCAATTTCCTTGCAACTTTCTCAATAAAATATATAAATCTATCTATACTATATATATCCTTGTGAAATGTATATAAGAAAATAAAGTTTACTTTCGCTTTTTTTTTTATTTGTTTAACTTCTGATCATAAATTTCCACTCCATTTAAACGGATATGAAAAGAAACATTAGCTTAACCACCATGTATGGGGTGGATGAGCATACTTTTCCATTCATTAAAAATTCAAAATTGGTGGAACAAAGACACTAATTTTCAGAGCATAAGAAGAAGAAAAACAGAGACATGTTTGTTGCCCTCATAAACAATAGCCATGTGCACTTAATTAAGCTCTATGGGCATACTTTTCCATTCATTAAAAATTCAAAATTGGTGGAAGAAAGACACTACAATTTTCAGAGCATAAGAAGAAGAAAAATAGAGACATGTTTGTTGCCCTCATAAACAATAGCCATGTGCACTTAATTAAGCTCTATGGAGTGGGCCAGAGGAGAGACATTTGTGTTTATAGGATTCTTCAATGGAGATGAGGGAGAGAGATATAGAATCGAAGAGAAGAATGGGTTATATATCCTATTGAGTCTTCATTAAAAATTCAAAATTGGTGGAACAAAGACCCTACAATTTTCAGAGCATAAGAAAAAGAAAAACAGAGACATGTTCAGAGCAAAAGAAAAAGAAAAACAGAGACATGCACACTACAATTTTGTGCAATATTTATAGTCAAAATACAAAATCGCAAATGCTTGGAACAAAATGCTTGGAAAAAAAAATAAATTAGTAAAGCAAAAGAAAAAGAAAAAGAAGAACCGAGACATACATTCGAATGAGAGGCTAGATCATTGTTCACTCACGATGAAGGAAATTAATGAAGTATATTTTAGATTTGTTTGAGGTGGGAGAGTAACGTGGGAGAGGGATATGTATCTATTGGATATGTATCTATTGTAAGAGTTGTGGGAGAGTGAAAGTCTTTATAGCTATCTGTTATAGGATATGGATAGATAAATGGTTGTTTTTAGATTTGTTTGAGGTGGGAGAGATGGATAGGTTTTGTTTGGTTTTTTTTTTTGTTTGACAGCTTTTATGGATGGGTTTGTTAGGAATTTTTATTGTTCTCAAAACGTGGGAGAGGGATATATGTGGGAGAGGGATATGTATCTATTGTAGGAGTTGTGATCTATCTGTTATAGGATATGGATAGATAGATGGTTGTTTTTTGTTTTTAGATTTGTTTGAGGTGGGAGAGATGGATAGGTTTTGTTTGGTTTTTTTTTTTTTTTTTGACAACTTTTATGGATGGGTTTGTTCGGAATTTTTATTGTTCTCAAAACGTGGGAGAGGGATATGTATCTATTGTAGTAGTTGTGGGAGAGTTAAAGTCTTGTTTTTTTTTTTTTTTATAGCTTTTATGGATGGGTTTGTTAGGAGTTTTTATTGTTCTGGAAGTCTTTGAGAGAGGAGGAAATGAACTATAAACTAAAAAGAGAGCTGCCACGTATTTTTTGAAATTATGAGAATTTTAGAATATCATTTTGAAGGCTTTTGGAAACACCAGTACATTCTATTATATATATAGTATAGATAGATAGCAATTTTATATTTATTGAATTTTGACTCATTTAAATCATTTGAATTTATGCATACTAGTTATTCGGCCGGTTATTCAAAAAAAAAAAAAATGACAATTGCGCTTCAAAAAGGTTGCACTAGATGACTGAGCTTATAAAATTCAAATGATTTAAGTAAACTTAAATTCGGTGTATCAATCATTTTTAAAAACACAATTTCATGTTTCTAATTTTAAAAATTACATCTCACCTTTTTAGATTTCTAATCGCTTAATAAATAACTTATTTTTTTATTAATATTAAGTTAATTAATAATTTCTAATGATATTAGAAATATATTTCAAATAACAATTCTAATAATTTTATTATAGAAAAGTAGTTAAAAATTTTATTTTTTAATTAATTATGTTAAATAAATAATTATGACAATAGAATATTTATAATTTTCAAAATTATTAAAAAAATAATTTATATTTTTAAACAAATCTTAAGACTCAAGTTTAGTTAGGGTGAAAATGATAGAAAGTGAAAGAAATGAAAGAAAAATAAAAATTTTCTAAGCTTGTTTAGCATGAAAGTGGTGGAAGTTATAAGAAAATTAATGTTCTTGTACAACTCATAATAACATGAAAATTAAGCTTCCAGTTTCTTGCAAAAAATATAGAAAAAAACAAGAAAGTTTAAATTTATTATAAAAGTAGTTACTTATAATTAGAATTCTTATTTTCTTACAAAATTCTCATCCTAACTTTTCTTTTTCTTTTCTTTCACTCTACTTTCTACCATTTTCACTTTTCATAATTTATTTCTTTCTAATTAAACAGAGTCTAACGATAAATTTATAAATTATCCTAATACATAGTGATTCGTAGCTTGAAAGAGTGTGGCTCGAGAGTGGCCCGAATGTTGTTTTTTATCCTCTGTGGGCGTGTGCTTGAATGAAGTCTTCCAGCCAAGCATCATTTTATTTGGCAAAACAATAAAAAAAGAAAAAGAAAGACAAGAACAGAGATTAAAGAGAGAGCAGCATGTATCATTCGTAACCTAGCGGCATAGTGAGAGGAGCGATCTGGGTTCCTGTTACTGCCGTGGGTGCCGCAAGCTGCTGCCGTTGTGCCGTCCATAGTTGAAGAAGATGAGTCTTGACTGGTATTTTTGTTTCCCTTGTATGATTTGCTCGTCATTTGCTCTTCAAGACAAGAAATCAACACTATTTTTCGTTGAATCTTTAAAACATAATTTGTACGTGAATTTACACAAGATTCTGTCAAAACAGTATTTAACTTCGGATAAAGAGATGTGAGGAAAATACAAAAGAAACACCCTTGTGTAAATACTATATTTACACAAGATTCACTCAAGATTCAAATTCCGTGTTGTGTAAATGGGACCTTCAATTCACTGAAGATTCAAATTATGTGTTGACAGATTTTGTAAATACAGATTCAACCCAAAGCAGTATTTACACAAGAAATACCCCTTCGGATTATACTGTTTTGGAGGTGGAGATGTGAGGAAAATACAGAATTTGTAAATACTGTCTATACAGAATTTTGAATCGTTAATACTGTCAACAGGTTTAATAATACCTTTTATTGTTATCTTTTCATTCTCAATTGACTTTAATAATATTGTCAACATGTTTAATTATACAGTCAACATGTTTAATACTGTCATGAATTTTGAAAATACAGAATTTTGGAACCTGTCAACATGTTTAATACAATTGACTTTACATGTTTAATAGAATTTTGGAACCTGTCAACGTCTTTTCATTCTCAATTGACTTTACATGTTTAATAATACCTTTTATGGTTTTATCTATTGCTTTCTATTGTTGTTATGGCTGTATTCTATCATCAATTCAATTCAAAATGTCATTTTTCAATTACTTATGGTTGCAAAGATTTTTATCTTCTCACATTGAATAATTATTTTGTAATCTTTGATTGATTTAAGCTATAAAATTCAACTCCTTTTGATTCTAGCCTAGTGGCTATCATATTTTACAAACCTGAACAGCCCCATTCTTAAGGTGGCTGCCATTAATAAGATAATTGTTTGTACTCTAAAATTTTGTATTCTATTTAACTTTGAAGGTAGAATGGATATTGATTCGAACAATAATTTTTTCAATGGGAGTGATGAAGTTGAAGAAGAAGATAACACTCTTTCATTAAATGAGTGTGGTGAAGTTGAAGAATCTAAGAAGGGAATGTATTTTAGCTCAAAGGAAGAGGTGTACGCATTTTATGCAAAATATGCGAAACACTCGGGATTTGCTATAGCTTATAGAACACAAAATTTTACATGTGATGGGAAGTTAAGTACTTTGAAATTGAATGTACTAGGGCGCGGAACAGAACAAAAAGATCAAAAATAAATCCCTTGGAACCATCTTTGTCATCAAAAATTGATTGTAAAGTAAGGGTATGAGCCAGCCTACAAAAGGATGGAACATATAAGTTAACCATAGTTGTGCTTGAGCACACTCATGATTTGGTTGCTACTAACTCACGGCATTTTGCAATGAATAAGAGGATTCTTACTCCGGTGAAGAGGAGACTAGAAGTTAACGATGCAGCAGGAATTGGAGTGGCTAAGAATCTTCATTCCATAGTTGTTGAAGCGGGGGGATATGAGGCATTAATGTTTGATGAACGAGATGCAAGGAATTATATTGAGAATGCTAGAAGGTTGAGACTTGGGGTAGGAGATGCCGAATTAGTTACATATTATTTTCATCAAATGCAACAACAAAATTCAAACTTCTATTTGGCAATTGACCTTGATGAAGATCGTCGCATGCGCAACTTGTTTTGGGCGGATGCAAGGAGTAGGGCGACTGTAGACATCCCCGAACGCCCCGGGAGGATGACTCCCGTTCTGTTCATTTGGGCTTACTACAGTTCGGACTCAAATTGTCACGGTTCTTAATCTGAACCAAAGAGTCCAAATCCGGCAAATCGTTTTGAGAAAAACAGATTTTGAAAGAAATGCCAAACATGGATTGCTTTGCCAGATATAGAGTCGCCACCTAAATATTTTTAATGGGGGATTTAGGAAACCCTGACTCGTTTGCCTAAGGCCACGTGTCCGTCATTACCAGAGTTGCCTCGGCTCGGGAACTTGGGTACGATTGGGGAAGGTCAGCTATGAGCACCCCCTCTCGCCCGATCCGAAGATCGGCCTCTACTAACCATGATATCTTGTTTTGAAAACATTACGCGTTCTTATTCTGGTTATTAGCCTAGAATTACTATGTTATGCGCACAGCAAACAAGTATAGACCAAATCGCCTAAATTGGAACAAAACATTTTATGTTTGTTTTGATGATGGTTTGCTACTCGCAAGTAGGCTAAGAAATGAATTTTGCCACCCTCAAGTGGGCTTAGAAAATATGGTTTTGCCGCTCTCAAGTGGGCTTAAAACTCGCATTCAATGCATTGTTCCAATTTAAGTAACCCAACCTTCACCCATAGGCATTTAGGCAGTTATATCACATAAGCAATTAGCCTCATGGTAAACATGTTGTCATGGCAAACACTTACACGCATGCAAGGATGCTAAAGCATAAAAGCTTACCTAGTACTCCAAGCCAAAATAGAAACTAGTTAGTAATCAATGCATGATCCTAGTTCATGTTAAGATGGCTAATGTAACACAGGCAAAATGCAGCTAGAATAGGCTCGGCTAATCTAAGATGGCATATGAGATGCTACAAATAACAGGTATTCAACTTGGAATTGAAATACAATGTAGTTAGTATGATGCGTCGAGCCCGGTGCATGCAAGACAAATGAATGATGCAAACATGCAGAGCACGAGGATGCTAATTGAAATATGCCCTAATACTAACCATCATAAGCGGTTAAATAAAAGGGAGAAAGAAGTGGGGATTGGAAGACATGCACACACGCACCCACACTTATTACAAATTCGCCCTCGCTCGGAGGGACCAAAAGAATATACGAATTTATTAACCTACAAGCTAATTATATAATTTACAGACCACCTAATTAATTAACAAATCAATTAAGCTAAGGAAAGCTTTAAAAAGGCCTCGGGAAGAGGGATGTACGCATGCTCGGATTGGCTTCGCTTGGAAATCCAATGCCATGCACAAGCTGCCTCTGTTTTCCCTGCTCTGCTTCTCTGAAAATTGCACAAGTCCCAGGGAGCACTCTATGGACACTGTGGAACATCACTGGCTAAGACAGAGCACCACCGGCCATGTCCGGATGGTCATCGACCATTTGTAAAGCCATCGGCCAACAATGGATGGCCGGTCGGCAGTATAGATGGCCGGCCGGCCAAAGCTTCCTGCAGAACCTGTTTTGACAACAGCAGAGGGCAAAACAAGGCATCGCAATGCATTTCTAGCAAATGTATGCACCACCACATCCCTTATCATATTTATGACTCAAAGGGGTATGGTGCTCGATTCTCGGACCACCAATCGCGCATTTCAATGCATGATGGCCCAAGAGACCAAATATGCATTTTTAATGTAGAATGAAATGCACATAAACAAACAATGAGCTTAACCTCTATCATACTCAATTTAAGAGGCAAAGCATGCATGCCAATGTAATGCAACCTAGGCATGTGAGCTAAGTGTACAACATGATCATGCAAACAACCAAAACCATGCGCAATAGGCACATGAACTAAACAAGTAAGCATGCAAGGCATATAACATCAATGTTAATGACACACATGCAATAACATGAAAGGAATAACACATGTAAATATGCAAAGCAACTTAACACAAGAAGCATGCCAAATGCGATGACACTTAAACATGCAACATGTTAATAGGCTAAGTACCTAAACATACAAACATGTATAGCATGCAACAACATGCCAAATGGATGGTCTTAAACTGATTTGGACAGCTCTCTACTAGGTCCAAAACAACGGCCAAAACGATGCAACAAAGGCATGAAAACACAAACACACAAGCATGCATGCACAAGGGCCTAAACATGGAGCATAAGCCATCAACTCTTCAAAACATGAAAGGGATGGAAAATGCAAGTATGCAAGCATGGAACATGGACTGAAATATGGTTTCCAATGATGCCAAATCATGAGAATAGGCCAAGTAAAGCATGCTAGTGATCCACATACCCAAGACTAGTAAGCTAGAATGCAAAGAAGCTATACAAAACATGGAAAGCATGACTCCGAAGACCCAAGACAGACCTTAAGCATGTTAAAACATGACCAAAAACTTCACAAAGCTAAGCCAAAATATGCAAGCATGGTGGTTCAAATGCTAGATACATGTTAAGGCAATTTCTTGGCATTACAAGACAAGTATGCTAAGCATGCATGGTGTGTCTAAATCAACTTAAAATAGTGCTATATCATGACAAAATAAGCACAAATAACACTTAAGACATGGCCAACATGCACTTAAAAATGGTGCTCACATATGAGGCTAAAATGACAAGTTTTGAAGACAACAAGGAGAGGGGATGGCCCTCTCCTTCTTAGGACCTCAAACCACCATCCTCACCACTGAAATCCCTCAAGATTTTAGTGGTGAGGAGGCCCAAACAAGGTGGTCCCGGAGCTCACCAAAAATGCACAAAAATGAGGCCAAACAAGGCCTAAGAGGGGGTAAACAACCCCAAACACAAAAGTTACCTGAAACAAACTTCAAGAGGAGCTCAAAATAAGACTTTTTTCAGTTTATGACAAAGCCCAAATGTGCTTTCAAGTAAGGCCAAAAGTGTGTGCAAAAACGAAAAATAAAGAGGGAAAAGAGATTACCCTTGTAGCCAAAAGGGGACAGCAGCTTCTTGGTCCAACAAAACAGTCCCTTAGCCTCTAAAAATGGTATCCAAGGTCCTTAGGTTGATGATGGAGGTGTTAGGCTAAGAGGTGTAGTGTAAATGTGCAAGAACTAGACCCTTTTGAACCTTCTAACCCACACAAATGTAGAGAGAGAGGGAGATATAGAGAGAGAGTGATATATATATCCTGTATGTCAGATTTTTCAACCCTTGAAATGGAAGGAGAGACTCTCCTTATATAGGCCAAGGCAAGGTGCCAAGCTTCTAAGAGAAGCTAACATAAAAAGGGTCAAGGGGGTCAAGCTTATCAAGGAAGCTAACCCAAAGGTCCAAGCTTCTTAGAGAAGCTAGAGCAAAGGGTGCAAGCTTCTCTTGGAAGCTTAAAAGGGTTAAAGCTTCTCCAAGAAGCTAAAAAGGGTCAAGCTTCTTGGAGAAGCTAAAAAGGTTCAAGCTTCTTGGAGAAGCTAAAAAGGGTCAAGCTTCTTGGAGAAGCTAGATCAAAGGTTCAAAAGGTTCAAGCTAGAACCAAGGGTTCAAAAGGTTCAAGCTTCTTGGAGAAGTTAAACCAAGGGGGTTTAAAAGGTTCAAAACCCTCAAGAAAAGGTCTCGGCTAGAAAAAGTGGCTAATCGGTCAACAAAGTTGGCCGACCGACCACAAAATGTGCCGACCGACCATCAATAGTGCCGACCGGCCATCACTAGTGGCCGGAGGCAAGGAAACAAGGCCGGTGGCCTCAAGCCATGGCCGGTGAGGTGTGCGGATGGCCTACAAGCTATTTC
The DNA here is from genome assembly GCA_025200525.1 of Camellia lanceoleosa. NCBI lineage: Eukaryota > Viridiplantae > Streptophyta > Magnoliopsida > Ericales > Theaceae > Camellia > Camellia lanceoleosa. The sequence goes on from CM045760.1 coordinate 87,243,463, forward strand.
CCACCCTCAGAAGCAAAACAACAAGTGTTTAATGCAAAACCAAATACAAAACAAACAAGTCGAGAGGTCTTGAGGCAAGGCGCGTAGCCGAAACCTCCGAGAACTCAAGACGAACACGAACAGGGATGATCATCGAGTGTTCAAACGATGATGTCCCAGTCTTAAGGACGGTCAAAAATGGGGTGTCTACAGCGGCTTATAAAGCATTTGGGGATGTTGTCTCTTTTGACACAACCTATTTGATAAACAAATATGATATGCCATTTGCTCCGTTTGTAAGAGTTAATCACCATGGGCAGTCAATTTTGTTTGGTTGTAGGTTGTTAAGTAATGAGAACACGGAGACTTTTGTTTGGCTATTTAAATAATGGTTAAGTTGCATGTCAGATGCTCCCCCAAAAGCGATAATAACTGACTAGTGCATAGCTATGCAAAATGCCATGGAGATTGTCTTTCCACAAGCTCAGCATCGTTGGTGTTTATGGCATATTATGAAGAAAATTCTCGAGAAATTAAGAGGATATTCGCAATATGAGTCCATAAAGGTTGCTTTCAGTAATGCAGTTTATGATTCATTCACAAAAGATGAATTTGAGGAATACTGGGAAGCAATGATTGAAAATTTCAATTTGAATGATAACGAGTGGTTGGGGGTATTATACCGTGAGCGACATAGGTGGATTCCTACCTATGTTAAAGACATATTTTGGGCTGGCATGTCAACTACACAACAAAGTGAGAGTATGAATGCATTCTTTGATAGATATGTGAACTCCAAGACAACCTTGAAGCAATTTGTTGAGCAGTATGACAATGTGTTAAGAAGTAAGGTAGAGAAGGAGACAAAAGCAGATTTTAAGTCTCGTAACAAATTGTATGATTGCTTAACGGTGTATCATTTTGAGAAGCAATTTCGTGCAGCTTACACTAATTCCAAATTTAAAGAAGTTCAACTAGAAATAAAGCGTCTAGTGTATTGTCATGCAAATCTTATCAAAGAGGAGGGAGCAATTTGTACCTATCATGTGAAGGAGGCTGTTGTTGTGGGTGAGGGGATGAAGAAAGTGGAATTTGTTGTGTACTTTAATTCAACTGAATGTGAGCTCCAATGTATGTGTCAGCTGCTTAAGTTTAGAGGTATTATGTGTGCCCATTCACTTTGTGTGCTCATTGAGAGATCCATATATGAGGTGCCAAATAAATACATTGTTTCGAGATGAAGAAAAGACTTGGAAAGAGGCTACACATGCATTCCAACCACATATACTAACTTTGGCTCTTCTCTACATCCAAAGTTGCATGATAACTATCACAACACGTTGGATGAGATCCTAGAACTTGCTACCAATGATGATGCTAAACACAAAGTGATTCAATTTGGGTTGATGAAAATCAAGGATGAAGTGAGAACAGTTCAATCAAGTAGTGCGAGTAATATACCATGTACTAGTACTTTACCACCTTCCCATACTTCACCAAAAAGTCTGCCTCGTATCAATACTACAAAAGAAAGCATGACTCGCAAGGTACTAAGTCCTTTGGTTGATTGCCGAAGAGGCCGTCCATGTACGAAACGGAAGGTTAGCAAGGTTGATGCAATAGTCAATCGGTTGAAGGGAAAGAATAAGAAGGCTAATCTGGTACAAGTACATTTTTCATTCCGCAGTACATATGTATATTGTAGAATTTGTTAAACTTCAAATATTCATCAATGTTTGGTACCATAGGGTCAGAAGGTGCGTCAAGGTGAACCTCGTAAGTTAAGCTTTTCTTGTATGGGAGGCATGCAACACACACTGTATGAATTGGTATATGTTAAATATGAAGGTTGTTTCGTGTTTTTTTTTTGGCTTTTAATTTTAGTGCTTGAAATTACTAATTAACTTGTGTTACTATTTCATCATTAGGTGCTGCCAAATCAACCTTACTATTGTCCTTCTATGGATGCCATAGCAGACAGTATGTATGTATTGGTATGTGTTGAACGGACTTAATATATTGCACTTTGTTTGTTGTCGCTTGATATTGGTGAATATGTTTGTGGAGTTTTTTTTTTAATATTTACCTTATTTTTACAGGCACTAGTTAGCACAATTGGGGACAACATTGGAAGCATATCTCATACTCAAGGTGGAATAGTCAACAATATTAGCAGTCAAAGTTTGATACTACCATCAAATTTTGTTGACTTGAACATCGACGGGGATCCAAATGTCCCATTTTTTTTTATAGTTTCGAAGTGATAATTGTATGTGAATTTCATTTGTAAACTTCGGATTTTTCACTTGAATGTCCCATTTTTTTTAGTTGAATGAATTGAAGGTCCCATTTTTGAAAGAATAGAAACTTGTAGGGTGTTGGATATTCTTACAAATGGTTCTTAACATGTTTTATGGGCTTACTAGTTGACCTTTTGATCCTGAAGGTCCCATTTTTGAAAGAATAGAAATCTGTTCTTTTATTTAGTTTTTTGGTCTTTTTAACTACGATCCTTGATGCCATGATTGGTGAATACAATATTGCAATTTGCATGGTATTCAATTTGAAGTTTTGCAATCACTAAATTCAGTTCTATTGTGTCCATGGATCTTCTGCAGTGCTCATCAGTTATGAACTTTAGAAGCTCCTAGGTCTAAATTGAATCTTTAACAATTGGATAATTTTTGATTTTAGTACAAGGGGCTGTCCTGACCTGAATTTGGTTGAGTGAATTTCAGAAACCTATGTTGCAAGCTCTGTGTATGTTGAGTGAATTTGGATGAGTGAATTTCAGAAACCTGTTCAGTGAATTTCTTGAATAAATTTGTTGAGTGAATTTCAGCTATTGAGTGAATTTGTTGAGTGAATTTCAGCTGTTGAACATGGACCATTCATACACATTGTTCATTTATACACACTAGTAGAAGAAAAAGAAAAGAGTAGAACAACCACTTGCTCGGTTCACCATCTTGCAGATATGCAAAAGAAACATTAAAGTCAAGGTAGCATTTATGCTAACAGGAATCTACTCACAGTTCTACTAAGGTTTTTAACGCAATTTGTTCTTCAGTAGTTAATGTTTGGTGACCAAATCTTGGCTCCCACCTACTACTTTACTAGCATACAAAATGCTAAAATCTGTTGATATGGTTTCATATATTTTTGTGTAGATTTTTCTTCTTTTTTATTGTAAGTTGGTTCAAATTCTGAGCACTTCCATTCTCTTGTGTAATTTAGAGAGAGATATTGGTCTCTGCTGAATCTGTTGAGCTGATGAGAAATCTACTTAATTTCAACAGATTTCATCTCAAAGAAACCTGTTATACACCTTCAACCTGTTCAACTTGTTCATTCAACACATTGTTAATCAATACACCTGTTTTTTCAAACCATCACATATAATACACACTGTTAAGCAACCAACATAATTCAACAGATTTTACACACTGTTCATAATCAATACACATTACTCATTCAACAGATTTCATCTCAAAGCAACCTGTTATACACCTTCAACCTGTTCAAGCTGTTCATTCAACACATTGTTAATCAACTTGTTCAATCATTGTCCAAAAAAATACACTATTAAGCACCTGTTCATTCAATACATTGTTAATCAATACACCTGTTTTTTCAAACCATCACATATAATACACACTGTTAAGAAACCAACATACTTCAACAGATTTCCCACACTGATCATAATCAATACACACTGTTCATTCAACATATTTCATCTCAAAGAAACCTGTTATACACCTTCAACTTGTTTAACCTATTCATTCAACACATTGTCAATTAACCTGTTCAACCATTGTCCAAAAAAATACACTGTTAAGCACCTGTTCATTCAACACATTGTTAATCAATACACTTGTTTTTTCAAACTATCAGATTTTTAAGCACCAACAAAAAAATACAAAACAAGTAGAAAAGTAGATTACATTCATAGCATGTTCCAAAACCTAACAACTGAGTCATTTACATGATAAAGTACAAAAATACACAAAATACAATAACATAAGTCATTGCCTTAAAAATCTTCTCCATCCTTTGAAGCCTTCTATCATGCTCATGAATTGCATTGTCCATCTCACCAAGCCTTCTCCTTAGATCATTAATTTCTTCTGTTCTTGAATCTGTCTGAGGTCTAGCATTGGCACAGATTGTGGAGGTAATGTCGTCGTCGTCATCATCTGCAAACCTGAAGTAATTGCAGTATTCGTTCGCACTCTACAATGCACAAGAATCAGTTAATCAATAAATAACAAATGAAATTTGTAAAAAGTAAAAGATTAATTTATATAATAGATACTTACATATTTTGTTGGGCAAACAAAAAACACACGTCCTTCATTTCCATTCTCATTGGTCTGTACAATATGCATGGAAGCTGTTCTTCCACAATTACACAATCTTGGCTTTAATCTTATGTTCCTATTATTAGTAGAAGATGAAGCCATTTTTTTATCTACATAAAAAATACCAACAGATTCAACTACCTGAATATGTTTTGTACCTGTTATCAGATTCAACAGATTCAACTACCTAAATATGATTGATAACAAATTCAACTATTTTGATAACAGAGTTCAATCTGTTTAAAGTAGAGACAGATGTGTTCAAGATTGAACTCTCTAATCAGGTTAATCTTGAATTAATTTTGATAACAGAGTTCGATCTTGATATATTGAATTAACCAGGTTAATCTTGATAACAGAGTTCAATCTTGAATTAATTTGGTTAATAGGTTAATCTTGAATTAATTTTTCACAGAACTCTGTTCAATCTGTTAAATTAAGAAAATAGAATTCAATCTATTTTTCACACACAGAACATTGAATTATTCATTGAATTAATTTTGAAATTTTTTAACATAGGAACATTTCATGAAGTTTAGCAACATTTCATCAATTTTTCACAGAACATTTCATCAAGATTAAAAATTAATTCAAGATTAACCTGCTAAACTAGGTTAATCTTCATAACATAGTTCAATCTTTAATTAGGCACACCACTAGGTTAACTAGCTTAATCTTGATAACAGAGTTCATTCTTGATAACAGAGTTCATTCTTGATAACATGTATATTTTGCATGACCAAACTCATCACAGATGTGTATTTCAAGCAAAACCAATCTGGTTATGCTTGAAATACATTTGATTAATTTTCATTTGAAGCAAGAATTAATCAAATGTATTTCAAGCAAAACCAATCAAATGTATACATGACCAAACTCAGATCAAATGAAAATTAATAGTTGTTATCCTCTGTAAGAAATTTGGCAAATATTTGTTATCCTTTGTAAGCAAGAATAACTAGATCAAATGAAAATTAATCAAATGTATTTCAAGCAAAACCAATCAAATCCCAAACCCTAACACAAATTGCAAGCAAAATCCAACTCCAAACACTCCCAATCGACTAATTTCTACAAAATTAAAGCCAAACGTAAACCCTAACTTTGTGATTTCAGGTTTACCTCAGATTCGCTGTCGTTTGTCCTCCGTTGTGGTTCGTCGTCCTCTGTCATGGTTTGTCGTCCTCCGTCGTGGTTCGTTGTCCTCCATCGTGGTTCGTCGTCCTCCATCTCCCATCTCGTCGTCCTTCGTCTCCCGTCTCGTCGTCCTTCGTACTCCTTCAAGAGACAAGTGAGAGAGTCGACAGTGAAGAGATAGAGAGGAGAGAGAGGCGAGAGTGAATGAGAGGGATGAGGCGAGAGTAAGAGAGAGGTGAGAGTGTTGATTTCTTGCACTTTCTTGAAGGTGGTATAGCTGCTAAGGCGGAAAGGGAAGAGATCGAGAGGAGAGAGAATTTTGTACTTTCGAGCCATTCGAGCCCTAAATATTCAAGCTACGGATCATTTTTGAATAAAATTTGGGTTGAATAATATAATAATAAAATTGTGAATGCAGTATCTATAATAGTGTATATAGGTGGATATGAAAAAGAGTCAAAAGAGACTTCCAATGCCTATCAAAAGAAAAGTAGAAATGGGTTGACTACTGTGCTTTTCGCACATGGGCATATTTTTGCCTATTTTAATAATCTGAATGGTTCATATTGTATATATAAATTTGTTGTTTGCAAAAAAAAAGACAAAAAAAGAAAAGAAAAGAATAACAATTATAAATTTATTGATTTAAAATAAAACGAGTACAATCTCGGATGAAATTTCTAATCAAAGAAAATAATCCTTTGATTTTTCTCTTTAGCGAAATCTCCTTCAAGTAGCACAAAGAAGATGGCGAATTTGTAGGATTTTGACTTGAGGGCTTGATAGCTTTTTCCCAAATTAGATTGTAAAATCCTCTCCAATTTAATAGAAAACGAATATAGATTTGCAGAATTTGATGATGAACTTTGATTTGAATCTCCAAACTTTATATTTATGGAGATTGATGGGTTTTGGCGAAAAGACCTTTGGGGCTTTAGGCTTGAATCCGATGGAGGTTTTTCTTGCTTGATGTAAATTTTTGTCTCTATAATTTGGTTTATGTATGTACAAATTTGGGTAAACATCACCCCTATTTATAGGAATGGATGGAGGAGAGTCTTAATAGACTTGAACTTCTTTGATAATTATCTCTGATTTATTTAAAGATAAATACCAAATTATCACTTTAATGGTATGCCATAATTTTGTTGGCTTAACCACCTCAACGTGACAAGTGACTTAATTTGATTAGTCAAAAATTTATTTGTTGTATCACTATGACTTAATTTGTTTTGTTAAAGACTTACCGCATCATTTAAACATATGATAATATTTAACTTGACCACCATGTAATCTTGATTTGAGATCAATTAGACACATGGCAAGATTTAATTTGCTAATAATTGTGCCATATTTTGTAGGCCTTTGTAGTACGTGGCAATTTGTAATTGGCTAAAATTTTTCATGCTTACAAATGCCCCTCAAGACTTGCTTGCATACACGTTCCAGAAATGTTAAAAGTGAGCGAGTCTTGAAACTTGACTTCTTGGGATTTATTAGACGATTTAGCAGCAACTTCTTGGGCCTTGATTTTAGATCACCGTTTCAGAACCTCATAACTTGTTGAATTTTTTATTTGATTGGATTGACTAAACTTAGAACATGATTTCAAGTTGCCTACATACACTAAAAGGATCAAGCCAAACGTAGCCAATTTTGTGTCATTCACAGTTTCAACTCATGTGGAGAAAGAGTTGCACGCAGTTTAGGCTCTTGCATTAAGGAGTGTTGTAGAAGCTTCAATTTATGGAAGACGACAAAAAGTTTAGGTTCGTATCTAAGAGTTTTGAATATGATGTATTTTGAAGATCAACTTGTTGATTTGGTGGAGTTATGAAGTCCAAAGGCGTAACACCCATTGTAGCTACATATGACATTGCTTCAACTTCATTTTGTGGTTCTTCAATTGGGATTTCTTCTTCTCCATAGATTGAAATGCTAAGCTCCATATTGCGAGCTCATGTCGCCAACTCTTCAGAGATCTTTGATTTTATACATTGTAAGATATAGTGAAGGCTCCAATTCATTCCTTGGATGCATATATCATTAGCAAAAGTTTCAGACAGACGATCTTTGTAGTTAATGCTAAGGCTTCTCCATCTATTAATGTAGTCAATGACCGATTCTTCTTCTTGGTGGCAAGTATTGTTGAACTCGATCATGCTATACGTCGACTATTATGAAAGCAACTGAGGAACTCTATCTCAAATTGCTCCAAGTTGTCTATGGAATTTAGCTCAAGCTTTGTGTATGAGTTGAAAGCATAGCCGTTCCAGGAACGCACAAATTTCTTAACTAACAAATCTCCTTTAGTTCCAGTACTGTTGCACGTCTCCGCAAAGTGCGCAACATGTTCCTTTGGGTTGCCTTTATTGTCAAATTGTTGAAATTTTGGAGGTTGATAGTTTTTGGCATCTCTAGTACTTCTATCCTCTGAGAATATGGCTTTGTGTACTGAAAAGCTTGAGATCCACTCACGCCTTTTTCTGCAATTGTCCCCACATGATGAGATCTTTCAACTGTTTGGCATGAATTAGTCTATCGGCAAAGACTTGAATATCTTTACTTAAAACCTTTGATTTTGATGAGGTTTCTTATGGAGTAGTTTGTTTTGCTAATTCTGGCGTGGATCCAAGAAGGTTTTCCATGCCACAGGTTGGTTTTTTTTCTCAAGTTTGTTCAAAAGCTTTGTAAGTTAAGTCATTTGTTCTTGATCGCTCTTTGCAAGCATCTCAACAGCTTTGGCCAATGCAACAATTTTTTCTTTAAGGGAAGATGAGTGCACATCATGACCAACATGACATCGTTGTCTCTATCAAAATCGATATGCTTCATAGGCTTTCCAAGCATATATTGCAAACTCTTAAAAGAAATTGAAAATGTAGAGCCTTTGTTTGTCGTAGACTCTCGAGAGATGGTTGAAGTTGAGAAGGTTGTTGGTTTGTTCAACAACATGTTGAAGAATATGTGTAGACTTCAAAGTTGATTTGCAGAGAGAAGAGATGAGAGGCAGAGATTGTCCCACTACGTGTGTCAAAATTTGTATACACAAATTTTTTGTTTGCAAAATAAAGATAGAAAAATAAAGTAGCAAATATAAATTTATTGATTTAAAATAAAACGAGTACAATCTCTGATGAAATTTCTAATCAAAGAAAATAATAATTTAATTCTTCTCTTCAAAAAGTTGACTCGAGGGCTTGATAGCTTGTTCCCGAAACGAACAGCAAAATCTCTTCCAAGTAGCGTGAAGAAGATGGAGAATTTGTAGGATTTTGACTTGAGGGCTTGATAGCTTTTTCCCAAATCAGATTGTAGAATCCTCTTCATTTTCATAGAAGACGATTATAGATTTGCAGAGTTTGATGACGAACTTTGATTTGAATCTCAAAACTTTATTTTTTATAGAGTTGATGGGTTTTGGCGAAAAGACCTTCGGGACTTTGGGTTTGAATCCAATGGAGTTTTTTCTTGCTTAATATAGATTTTGTCTCTATAACTTGATTTATGTATAGAAAATTTGTATGGAAAATTTTGGTGAAATCACCCCTATAATGGTGGAGAGTCTTAACAAACTTGAACTTCTTTAATAATTATCTCTGATTTATTTAGAGATAAATATCAAATTATCACTTTAATGGTGTGCCATAATTTTATTGGTTTGACCACCTCAATGTGACAAGTGGCTTAATTTGATTAGTCAAAAACTTATTTACTGCATCATTATGACTTAATTTGCTTAGTCAAAGACTTACTGCATCATTTTAATACATGACAATATTTAATTTGACCACCATGTAATCTTGATTTGAGACTAATTAGACACATGGTAAAATTTAATTTGCCAATAATTGTGCCATATTTTGTAGGCCTTTGTAGTATGTGACAATTTGTAATTGGCTGAAATTTTTCATGGTTACACACGTTTTAGAGTACAAAGAGTAGAACATACCTGTAAAAAATCAAGTTGATTGGATATCGTTAACCCTTTCATTCACTCACATTTGTATTTAGTTTATAATTCAAATCACATTTGTCATTTATGTTTTGGATACAAATGTAATTCGATAAAATAGTTAACGATATCCGATCAATTTAATTTTTACAAGTATATTCTACGCGATATACTCTAAAAAGTTAATAGTTCTGATTATTGAAACAGGTCCCGAGATGGGCCTATATAACCCCACAACAATGGCTATTGTGTCTCGAAAAGGACAAATTTGCACGAATATATCCTTGTCATTTGTTATCTTCATTTATTATTGTGACTACTGGTCACCCATGCGATGATCGGGTTTTTATAAAATCAATAATCATAAAAGATTTAATATTTGATTGTATTTTGTAATATGGATAAAATATTTTTATACGGTTTTAAAAAAAAAAAAGTTTAAAAATGTATCAAAATTGAACTAACAAACATAAAATATATATTTAGATTATTCAAAAAATATAACATTTTAAATATGAAATTGCTTGCATTTGCTCAAATTCTGAATCTAAATAAAAAATATTAAAAAAATAAAAAAAATTATGGCTTAGGTCCTAAAGAAAATGGGTTCCTAAAAATTATTTTAATCAATAATTTAATCTAAGAGTTACTTCAACATGACAATAAAAAATTTTAAAAATAAATAAAAATTAATTAATGATTACATTTAAAGCATAAGTTCATATCCAAATAAATTTTGATGCACTCTTCACCTCCAATCTAACATCTACACCCAAAACTATTAAACACAAATAGTCAATAAGTGAGAGAGTCACAAATTAATAATAGTAGCACTTCAAAAAGGAAAGAAATCTCAATTAAATAACGCATTATTAGCAAAAAAATGAAAGAAAAAAAATATAAACTGTAAGAAATTTTTTTTTTTACATTAACTCCTCCACAACCACAAAAGTTGTATACATTTCAAATGTAAGGCAGATACAATTGGGAAAAAAAAAAAAAAAAGTCACGTGTGCCTTGGACCTGTAGTGCAAGATCTTTAGGCACTGAGAAGGGAAGCCGAAAAGGGCTCAATATTGATGTTGATTTTTTTTTTTTTAAATTTTTTTGTTTTGTTTTGTTGTTTTTTTTTTTTTTTTCAATCTCTTGTTCATTGTTTTTTTTGCAGGAACTTGTTTTTATATTGAAAAGATTAAGTTTAGACAAAAGATATATATGGAATTCTATCATATTTAACATTTATGTGGATAATTAATTGACGATTTTAAAAGATAAATTATTAAGTTAAACTTGAAGATAACTTTAAAAAGATTAAGCCGAAAAATATAAAAATTCTATAAAAACTCAAGTTCAAATAGAAGATAAATATAGATTAGTTAAAAAATTTATCATCTTTTTGAAATTTATATCTCAATCTTTTTTATTTAAATAATTTCTTATCTTTTATTTGACTTTTCATTTTTCAGTTCAAATCTAAATAGTTATATTTTTATTTTTATATATATTGTATCTTTATTTCTTTGTTGTTCATATTTAATAGTTATCTTTTTATTTTAAAAATTATCAGAATCGTAATCTTTTTTATTTAAATAAATATTGTTCTATCATTTTGTAGTTCAAATTTGAATAATTATCTTTTTATTTATTTTTATATTTTTATCTTTATCTCGTTGTAATTCATATCTAAATAGTTATCTTTTTTTTTTTATTTAAAAAAAAAAAAAATCTATTTGGCTTTTGAGATTTAGAAAATTGGCAAATAATTAGAATTAGGAAAAGTGAGAGGGGAGACCAAAAATCTACAATAATCAAGTTCAAATAGAAGATAAATATAGATTCGTTAAAAAAATTTATCATCTTTTTGAAATTTATATCTCAATCATAATCTTTTTTATTTAAATATTTTTGAATATTTTATTTGACTTTTCATTTTGCAGTTTAAATCTAAATAGTCATATTTTTATTTTGTATATATTTTATCTTTATTTCTTTATTGTTCATATCTAAATAGTTATCTTTTATTTTAAAATTATCGGAATTGTAATCTTTTTTATTTAAATATTTTTATAATCTTTTATTTGACTTTTATATCATTTTGTAGTTCAAATCTAAATAATTATTTTATTTATTTATTTTTATATTTTTATCTTTATCTCTTTGTTGTTAATATCTAATTAGTTTTCTTTTTATTTTTTTTTGTTAAATCCATTTGGCTTTTGAGATTTAGAAAATTGACAAATAATTAGAATTAGGAAAAATGAGAGGGGAGCCCTAAGAATGTGACGTGTAGGAGAGAGAATGCCTAAGAGGTTAGCATTAAGAGTTTGGAGAATTCTTATACTCCACTACAATATAGATGCGTAAGATAAAACAATATATATTTCAAAAAAGGAGAATTTATTAGGAAATTCTTCTTTCAAGTACTTGTATCCAATTAGTCCATAACATATTTTTATATTTTAATAAGTCCAATTATTTAGACATTTAGTCCATCAAATCCTAATTCTCATAGTTAAGGTATTCTATGGACAATTTTATCCCCACAAATATTTTTTGAACTCCTAGCAATTTGGTGATGTAAATATTCATATTTGACAGTGTAAATATTCACATCACAGAACATTCACACTATCAATGTGAACATTAATGCACACTTAGGGGTATTGTGGTAATTATGTTACTCATAAGATTTATTGGAATATAAGAAAATAATTTAGACTAAATATAACATAAGTAGGTGAAGAAAAATTTGTGAGTAAATGTCCCATCAAAAAAAAAAAAAAATTGATATTTTATAAATTTTAATTCACGTATTTATATTTATATTTATATATCGATACTTATTGTGATGCCCCAATTTCTGTTATAAGAGATAAAGTTTATGTAACGTACTAATAAGTCCTTTGGTCAATAACAGAGTAAGATCCTAGGAAAAGATCAGATGAGTCAATATAGCCCCTCTTCAAAGTCTAATCTCCTTAAATAGCAAAGTTGTCTTTTTAACAGATCTTCACAGGATATTAACATAAAGACAACATAAGTTGACGGAAAATAAATGATAGGTTTACACAAGATAATGTATATATATAGGCAAAAAGTAATTGTAACGCTCTGAAATAAACACAATATACCCATCTCATAACAACCAATAAGTAGCAACATTTGAATTGATAATCTTCCATTAATCAGAGTTTGACATACAAAAGGTGGCACATGCGATATACATTCATAAACAGTACATCCTGAATCTACAGTATGTGTCATAAGATAATGAAAAGAAATGAAAGGTAAACAGATAATCATATGCCCTAAAGGCTTACATCTTTCCAAGTCAATTCTTAGGTGCATCAAAAGTGAGTTTTAAGCTCAATACAGATAAAGCCCTAGGCTTGTACAAAATTAAATACAAAATAACAACATTGAGCCTTTAGCTCTACAGTCCTCCCAAGCTAAGTCCTTGGTGGAGGCATATCATTAGCACCTAAAAATGGTTTTCCTACATAGGGTGAGTCAAAGCCTAGTAGAAATACTACAACACAATGTATAAATCTTGACAATGTCATAAGGTGAATACATGTAATGCCCCAAATTTCTAGCCCAAATGATAATACAACAATTATGGCTCTTTCAAGGAAAACTGAATATAAATCTCTAAACTTACATTATATGATGCAATAGTTCTTCATGCAACAATACATTAATCCAACAACAAGAAAATAAACAAATAAATACCCCTAAGGGGTTTATAAGTTTCCAAGGTTTGAGCCTAGTTACATAAAACGGTTATTCAAACCCACACACATATAGCCCTTGGCTTACACATAGAGTCACAGCAAAATGAGAGTCTCGCACTCTCAATACACATTTCCTCGCCTCTAGTTAGGCGTCATCACCACATCTTTTCTTGCACAAAAATCCTGTAGGGTGAGCATAAAACCCAGTAGGAAATCCTTAACAAAGTATATACATTTTATACAAGTCTCAAGAGATGAAATGCACATGCCATGCTATGCCCTTTTGAAAGAAAATCACATCTTCATCTTTGAAAACTATCATGCTCAATGATGTCATGCAATTTCAATTCTTTAAAACTTAAACAATTCATTTCAAGAGCGGTAAATACGACTCTGGTAATCTCTAGGTTGGTGTCTGTAAGTAGACTATATAAGTACTACAAATTTGTCATTTTTACCAGCATTGACTAGAAGGCTCGACACCTATAATTTGTCATTTTTACCAGTATTAACTGGAAGGCTTGACACCTATTCAATTTCATCTACACCACCTGTCAAGACTTACCACCGCATTTACTCCAAAACCAATTTATGGAAACTTGTTTCTCAACATTCTTTTCTCAATGCAAGTTTTCAAATCAACTTTCAAAGTTTAATGTAATCAAATGAATTGATATACCAATACTACAAGATGAATATAAATATTTTTATTCCAATTCATCATCCAAGGAATAACACAATTCCTTCTTCTTAAGTATCCTCAACAATTAGTCATTTCAAGACTATTTCAACGTTTTGAATAATAATTTTCAAAATGAACAACAATTCTCATATTCCCCGAAATTCATCATTTATATAAATATAAATAAGAAATTTTCCAAACATCCATTTATTTTGACACACAAAATAAATATAACAATATCATTCATGGATTTTTAGTCTTTTTAAAAAAAATCCCCAAATTCTAGGTTTTCTCACCAAAACTATACAACTCAAATGTTTTGAAAGAAAACTTTTCAAAATCATCTTTTCTTCAATCAACGAAGATCAAAATCCATAAGATCATTTTAAAAGAACAAGAGACAAATCCACTTTCAAAATCGCTCAACTTCTTGAATTAACAATCAATTTTCAAAGCTATCGAAAGATGATTTCGATAATCTTCTAGGTCTTGGAAAAATATATATATATAACTCTAAGAAAATCCCTACCTCAAGTTTTGAAGAAGAAATGAGATGAAACCCCCAAAATCAACGGTGTCGAAACTCGATCTTTACCACACATAACGAAGCCCTCGAGAAGTTAACCAACTTTGATGAAGTACCTATGGCAGAACTCTAATGGATCTTGAGAAATCAAGATTTTGATCCAATTTGGCGTAGGGAAAAGTAGAGAGAAGGGAGAGGAAATGTTTTTAGAGAGATATACAAAAGTGATATGAAATATCAGATTCACGAACTGATATAACATGGTCCGCTCGAGCGTAGAAAGCCCCGTTCGAGCGTTGAATACACATTCCCAATACTTTTGCAGATAGGTCAAACTTCTAGAACCAAACATTCTCCGCTCGAGCGAACAAGCAACTTCGAATGCATTTTGTATTTTTGCTTTGGGAACGCTGCCCCTCGACCCCGCCAAGGGGTGCTGCCCCTTAGACCCCCGTGAGCTGACCGGGTAGCTCGATCCCCGATCGGCCCAGTCGAAGTGGCAAAACATGAAAGAAGGATCGAAACCGGGATCGTTACAATGCATATGCAATGTCCATGCCAAAATATTGTACATTTCTTTTCAAAATCCATGCCATGCCAATTTTATATCACAATTCTCAAAATCATGTCCTTTACAACAACAAACAAGGAGAAATCTGAAACTAGTACAACCTTTCATAGATATTTCATCCGCAGGAAACCGTCAAACGACACCCATGTAAACGTAGTCTATACAAGCACTACTATTGCCATTTTATGGATATTTCGTCCGCGGGAACTGGCATCCATGTATACGCATGTTTTTCGGGACTTCACCTTGGACATATAGGCCAACTTGATTTGGTGATACACACATCTTTCCCACGTTCACCCGTTTTTCTCAAAATCATATACATTTTCAATGTATTAAATGAACAATAATGTTCAATGCACATGGATGAGAAATTAGTTTTAGTTCACCTAATTCTCATGCAATTTCTACAACACTCATAGCTATTCTTTATCGATAGCTCAAAACAGATATCTCTAAACAAACAAATAAATTTCATTAAATATACACTTTTTCAAAATCTCAAATGGGAGCGATAATACATATCTAACTCCGTCATCATCATCAACATTATTTCAATTTCACAATTCTCAACATTAATTCCATTTTCTCTTTAGAGCAAAATCCCTTTCTCTTTGAAAATCAGTTTCAATGTAGGAAACACCTCATTTCAACATATAACAACTCCAATTTCATACCAATAAGCTTTTTCAAACCCTAGGTTTTTGACAAAAACCCCAAAACCACCAAAATCTTTTGAAAATAACAAATAGTAAAGACAAAACTCATACTAGAGTGTGGAGAATCCCTACCTCAAGTTTAGAAGACGAGAGAGAGAGAGAGAGAGAGAGAGAGAGAGAGAGAGTGAAGAAACTTCAAAAACGCCGAAACCCAACTTTGTTCGGATGAAAATGAAGCTCTAAGTGAGCTCTACCTTTTTATCAAAGGAAGTAGGGTAGAGAAATCAATGAATCAAAGTGTTTTAGAAGAGAGAAGGAGAGTTTTATAGAGAGAGAGTGTGTGTGTAGATCTAAGGTTTTTGAAAGTTTAGAGAGAGAGAGAGATGAAAAAGTGATGTAAAAAGTGACTTTTACGGACTAATATACGTGTAGACCACTTGAGCACAAGAAGTGACGCTAGCGTAAGACACAAAAGATGTGATCTCTTGAGCACAAGAAGTTATCGCTCGAGTGTAAAATACAAACCCCTAGTAGTTTTACAGACAGAAGGCCAACGCTCGAGCTCAAGAAGGGCTACTTGTGCCAAGACCACTCGAGCGTAAGAAGCTTCGCTCGAGCAAAGAATACCACTTTCCAATAGTTTTGCAGACCTGCAAAAGTATTGAGAATTCATAAAGACCGCTCAAGCGCAAGAAATGACACTCAAGCGTAGAAGCAAAATTCTGGGCAACAAGGTTTTTGAAAAACAAGGTACCAATCTATTCCAAACATAACCAATACAACCCAAAAGCCAAACTCAAAGAGGTATAAGGGAATAAGACATAAATGACTACACAAAGCGATGAAACCTGGATTCAAAACATCAAATGGTTCGGGTCCAAACCAGAATCGCTATAGTAATGATTTCAATGTCAAGCCTTAGTTAGAAAATAATAGAATTCAATAATATTTCAACCTAAAACATGATTCCGAAATAGGCTTGGAGCAAAACAAGTCTCAAATTCTCTAAGAAAGCCATATGTCTTTAAAGGTTTCCACGACACCATCTTCCAGACACCATCTTCTAGATTAAATTCTTCTGCACCTGGAATGAAACGCCAAGAGCTTGAAATGCCTAGTAAACTCACACATACCATGTCCCTTTTTCCCAATCCAATACACAATGACAATTGAAATAAACAATGAAGCATGGTATCCAAATCAATAGATAAAGGGACTACAATTTTAGATGTTAGTAAACTAGAAATCCCCAAAGAGATTTCATCCTCCCTATCACAAGAATTGGAATCGGATTATTCGATACCCCCTCATTTGCTACTTTGCAAATCTTACCTCGGATGCCTACAACGGTTATTTATCGTGTAGCGTTAACTGAGGACCTCAAAAGAGATGGTAAAATATGGGTCAACACCCAAAACCTCCCTAAGCTTATAACACCAAGTATCAATAATCACCTAGGGTCTGAATACAACATCCATTCAAGGGTTCCGAAACAATCCACTTGCACAAGACTTAATCCTTGAATAGGGAATACATCCCACCAATCAATACTTGAAATCAACATGTCATTAGCTCAAAAAATTTACTTTAGTGATCGAAATCCTAACACCACCCCTACTAAGTGTAACGCCCCAAAAATGATAAACCTTTATATAGTTAATTATTTAATTAATTGTTCACCGGTTTCCATCAAATAAACCCATTTCTCGTAAGATAATGCTTTAAGAAAATATTATCTCTTCTTAAATAAATCTCGTTCTCATCGAACCATATTAACCTATTACATCTTAGGCTCATGATACAAGTTATAGTTCACAAAAATAAAGAAATCAAAAGTAAAGGTGCCCTAATGGTGTACAAGTTTCAAGGGAAACCCCTTTGTTACACAAAAGGGTGGACGTTTAGTCGTAACACACATTAACTCAGAGCTTCAACAAATAACATCCAATGAGCCCACATGCTCCATTCAAATTCTTTATTGCCTTGTCACTTGGGAGAAATCACACCATCAATTCTTGAAATGTTGTTAGTTGGGGTGAGCTAATGCCCAGTAATAAATACTATTAACAAGACATATAAATAATCGAGATACAAATGATCATGCCATGCACTTCTTAGGATAAAATCCATATTTTCTCATTTAAAACAAAAAATGTTCAATGCATGATTTCTATTCAAAGTCTCGTCTACAAAAATGGGGTGGTAAATATGCTATGACGTCCTAAACAAGAGCAGCAAAACCATACATATATTATAGATTTATATACATAAAATATTCTCACATTTACTGACTCTAAAAACGGCGGGACGATGGGCAATCAAAACCTTTCCCTTTCCACTTTCACCGACTCCAAAAACGGCGAGCTTATGGACACCCAAAATCAAGTTTTCCACATTCCTTGACTCTATAAATGGCAAGCTCGTGGACACCCAAAAACCTTTTCCACTTTTGTCCGGTGATATGCACAAGACAGGGAAATTGGGCACCTTGACTCCTCGCGTGGGTACTAGATACAATACAAATTCAATTCCCAAAACCTAGCTCAACTACCCAGAGTCATACGCTATTTACCCCCTTTGACATCTTTCAAAAATCCACAAGGTGGTTAAATCACATGAGAAATTATGACCAATGATGCATGAGTTTTTAAATAAATTTTCCTTAAGGTTTGTTCAATCCACAACAACATTAATAGTATTAACAACCAAAAGATTTCTCCAATCTCATAATTTCTGTAATCTCAACATTTATCAATCTCAATACATATACTCAAAGAGCTTCAAAAATCTCATATCTCAACACCATTTCTATAATCTTTCACCCAATTTCAAGATTTAAGAATCAATTTGATGAAACCCATTATTATATCAAATTTGAAAACTAGGATTTTTGGAAAAATTGGGGCTTTTCCCTCATTTATGCATAAAGAGTCAATATTCACAATTTCTAAAACTAATCAAGAAGGATATGCATAAATTTTTCCAAAACATGGGGAAGGCCCTTTTTATTCAACAAATCCACTTTATATCACAAAATCATCTTATACATTACTATAACTAAGAAAAATTCACATATATATATATATATATATATATATCTCAAATCATAAATATATCAAGTTAAAATTAACCCTACCTCAAGAATCAAGGTAAGAAGATGCAAACCCAAAGAGAAACCTTGAAGATATCACAATCCAATCGGTCAAAATGTTGATCTTCTCTTGTTCTTCACTTTTAATACAAGATCTATGGTGGATTCTTGGTGAAAAATGGATGAAATCAGGGTTTGGAGGTCTAGGGGTTCAGGTATGGAGGAGAGGGGGAGAAGAGAGGAAGAAAGAATGAAGAGTTTGGGCCAAAAAGTGACTTTAAAGTGCTATATTTCGAACAGACCGCTCGACCGATGAAAGAAAGCTCCCAAAATCTTTGAAATTTGCGTAGACTGCTCGAGCGGTCAAAAGTTCGCTTGAGCGGACTTGCTTCCAATATAGGTACTCAAATTTCAAATGGGCATAACTCCTTCATCTAGACTCCATTTTGGGTCGCTCTTGTGTCTAAATCGAAGCCCTGGAAACAAGATTTCCAATGGTTCTAGTCTCATATCCAAATTCAAAGTTTGGAAATAGAAAAAGGTAAAAGAGTGAAGACTGCTTATAGGACAATTATTCGAATCAATGTTTTTGGTTCAATCCTACTTTACCATTATGATACCACCTCAATCAATATTC
This sequence comes from Camellia lanceoleosa, assembly GCA_025200525.1. Classification (NCBI taxonomy): domain Eukaryota; kingdom Viridiplantae; phylum Streptophyta; class Magnoliopsida; order Ericales; family Theaceae; genus Camellia; species Camellia lanceoleosa. The sequence goes on from CM045760.1 coordinate 87,262,795, forward strand.
CAAAATGAACCAAAGAGGCTCCAAGTACAATAATAAGAGTGTCAAGAGCAATCCCACTAGTCCAAGGAATACGAAGTGTTACACTAAGTTTCCCATTGAGTTAAGTGTATTATGCTTGGGTTGGAACAAGCTATTGAAATGACAAATACTATACCCGTGTAAACATTTCATGAAATAAACTTAGAGAATTACAACCACAAGTATACATTTATGATAAACCAAAGTTTGATCAATTAATAAGGGCACATTCAATCAACTAAGAGCATGCAAACAATAATTGCAACCAATTTCCAAATTTGAATCACTTTGAAAATAACTATCAAAGAAGTATTTTTAATAGTCCAAAAGACTTGGCCTCTTTAGGGTTTGTAGAGAATTTCATCTAGTTTCAAAATCAGTTTATGGAAGTGGGATAGCTTTCCTAGATTTTTAGTTATTAATGAAATACTCTAGACCTGTCCAAATTCGTCGACTATTATGAAAGTCAGTTTTTCTCTCAAACTACTCATTCATTTCCATTAAAACAAATTTTATTTGAAATTTAACACTTTAAGGAATATTTTGATTCAAAAATGAGCTCAAGGAGATTTTTTTGAATTTTTCTAGAATTTTTAAAAATGGAATGAAAATACTGGTTGTTTATGCTTAAAACTTGAAATAAAAAGAGGCAACCATGGGTAATTCTACATTTCTCATATGATAAAAATATGCCAAATGATATATGTTCTAAGAACATAATATCATGTATTTAGAAGAGAAAAGAAAAGTATAGTGTTGTGTGTCTTACTCTCTTGCCTAGGATTGCTAGAGTTGGACAAGGCTTCCTCTCTTTTTCTTCCTTTCTCCTCCCAAGCTCACACCTTGCTCTCTCTTTCTCTCCCTCAGCTGAATGTGTGTGTGTTTGTGAGTGTTGAGTGTATAAAATGTGCTAAGGGGGTAGTTCTATTTATAAGAAAAAAGTGGTGAAAAGTCTAAAGTGTCCTTGGTTGGAATGGAATGGAAGGGAATATATTTGAATTTAGTTGAAAGGTAATGGAATACAGGTTGATTAAGATGTTTAAGTAGGGTTTAAAACATGATTTAGTTATGGTTAGTTTGATTGGAACTAGAGGTACAAGCATAACTCCATGTTTTCGGGCCTTGGGACAAACTTTTTTCATGATTTGTGTAATGTGTTCACCAAAGTACACATCAACATATCAAGATGTATAAGGTTGGTCATGCCCAAGGGAATTCGAAGGTTTTTCACATTTTTTTGTCGTAAAAATACACCTTAAAAATGTTATTCCAGGTAGGCAACCCAAGTGGGGGGTGAATTGGGTTATTAAAAATAATTTCATAATATTAAATATAATAATCAAAATATTCAAATTTTAACAAATAAGAATAAAACAATAATAATCAATATAAAATTAAAGGAGATAGGGAGAGAAAATCAAACACAGAGATTTATAGTGGTTCGGCATGCCCGGCCTACGTCCACTCTTCAAATATTCTCCTCGAGAATTTCTTCACTATCAAAACAAATCAATACAACACCAAAGCTTCACCAAACTTGTGGATTTTACATAGACCTTACTTTTATCTATGGAGACTTATTCAACAATAAATGCCTCATCCTTACAAAATTCTCTTACAAAATAATGAATAAAAATAAGAGGTACATCAACCCTCTTTTACAATAACTGTCTCACAAAGAATAGATATGAAAGTGTAAGAACAAAGACAATACTTAGATCTGAGAGTGAAAAATACAATCACTATTTTGGAGCACACATAATTTTTTCTCTTTAAGTTCTCTAATTTTTCTCCACACAAAATACTTCTATATATACTAAAAAATATACCCGTTGGGAGAGACAGACGCTCCTTGAGGCGTCAGCTGAATCCACACAAAAGAAAATCACGCGGAAGGAAAATCTGTAATCTTGAAAATTTGAGCACTTTTAAGCTTTAGTCAAATTTGTACTAAAAAGTAAGAAAAAGAAAGCTAATGGAAATGATATGTCATGTATGTCTTTGCACATGCCAATACGCATACATGTAACATGATATAATCAATGTAATGTAAAAAGTTTAATTGTCCACGTGATAGGTTTTTGTATTCTATTTATATTATATGCATTATATATAATATTCTAATAAAATATTTGCATACACAGTAAAATCTTTGTAAATAATATTTATAATAGATTTGAAAATATATACCCTTTTTAAAATTTTTGTATATGTTGTAGAGATTTTAAAATAAATACAACCTACCACCCTATGTGGGTATATCAATTTTGTCAAAAGAAGACAACCTATCAATATCAAATTTGTCAAAATAATACAACCAATTAATATCAAATTTGTCAAAAGATGAATAGTGATTAGCCTAGTTTTTTAAAAAGTGAATAGTAAAGTTTTTAAAATATTTTCATTTATAACAAATATATCATACAACAAATATTTTAAATAGATAATTGTAGACACCCCATTTTTGACTGTTCATAAGACTTGGGGGCCTCAAGTTAGTCACCCAATGATGAAAAGTTATGTTGGACAAATATTCAATTTCCTCAGTAGGAAGCCTCGATTTTGAGTTTCAGAAGCCTAGAACCTTGCACCACTTTTGGACCAAAATAGATTTTTTTAAAGCCTGACCACCCAAAAGCCTGTAGGCCAAAAGGTGCTGGCTAGAAATTAGTGGCCGGAAGCCCCCACATGGCCGGTCGGCCAGGTTTCTTGGTAGAACAGATATTTGTTGCCAACTGTCCCCCCATGTGCATGCATTGCACCAGTTGGCTCAATATAGATATTTCTGAGATATCAACCAGTTGTTCTATATATAGAGAGCCATACCTTACGTTTTTAGGTTAGAAAAAATTCCAAAAGCTCAAATTCTTGAAAATATATCTCTTTCTCTCTCTCTCTTTATCTTGCAACCTATATACAACCTACCTATACTCCCTAAACCAATTTTTTAGGGCTCCTTACTGAGGTTCTTGAGCTTAAATTTCAGCACTTGAGGGTGAGAATTTGTTGGTTTGTGAATCAAAGTGTTACCCCTCTTCAAGAGGTATAACTTCTAGCTTCTTTACACTACCTTTTTCCTATCTTTATTTGCTGTTTTTACATTGTTTTTACCCTATTTTTATGGGCTGAAACTTATTAAAGGTAGAGAGGTTAACCACCCTTCTCTGAACCTTATTTTCCAAGCTTTTGCCCTTATGTTTTTCATCATTTTTCAACTTTTTCCTACTATTTTTCAGAGTTTTCCAGAGGCTAAAAAAGTGGTTTTGAGGTTCAAAAAGTGGAGGGGTTAGCCACCCCTCTTTAGTCTTGCTTATTAGCTTCATTTCACCATTATTTTAGCTTACTTCCATAATAATTCCAACACTGTTTTAGCTGTTTTTAGGACTATTTTAGGGTGTTTATTTCATTTATGCTTTGTATAGTATGCTTGTAGTGTTGTAGTTCTCATAAGTTTGGTGGTTTAGGCCTTAGACATCTACCTATTTGAGTTAATAGCTTTTACTTTCATAGCTTTCATACATGTGCTCATACTTCACATAATCATCTCTGCACCCTCCCTCTTTTCTTGGTTTTTATTTATTTGAGAGATATTTTAAACGAGTGTTGTTTAAAGTACGAGAAAGAGACCCTTCCATACTTAATGGTTTAATCTCTTCGGAGACTTATTACCAAGGCAGTACATCTCTCTCATGCCAAGAACAACTCCTTGTTTGACATTTTTCTCCCTTTAGTGGACTTAATTCTCATTTTTGGACTAAAATGACTAAAGAATGGAAAGGTAATTAAAAGAGGCAATAAACTTGGATTAAGAGGTAACAAGAGTAATAAAAATGGTTTGGGTTCAATCGGACGTTAATTGAACTCATTGAGTCTCGAATCATTTCATACTCTTTAGTGATGATAATGATTCAAGATTCAAGGTCTACCACTTCCCTTGATCAATTCCATGATAGAGAGGAGGTTTTATAGGTTTTTCATTTTTATATATTAAGACTTTGTCCCTAGATGCATAGATCATCATGCAATAAGTTTGTGTCGATTGATGATTTGTGAATTGAAACTACCCCTCATTTGATCTGTTTGATGATAAGGAGAGGCAGTGAGGATAAACATCTCCTAAAAACACCCTGTTTGTGCTCTGTTTCATGTCTGCTGCAGTAGGGCAGTGGCAAAAACTAGTGGCGATTTTGATTGTTGATAGCCTTGATAGCTTTGAAAATTGATTGTTGATTTAAGGAGTTGAGCGATTTTGAAAGTGGGTTTGTCTCTTGTTCTTTTAAAATGATCTTATGGGTTTTGATTTTCGTTGATTGAAGAAAAGATGATTTTGGAAAGTTTTCTTTCAAAAGATTTGAGTTGTATAGTTTTGGTGAGAAAACCTAGAATTTGGGAATTTTTTTTTAAAGGAGACTGAAAATCCATGAATGATATTGTTACATTTATTTTGTGTGTCAAAATAAATGGATGTTTGGAAGATTTCTTATTTATATTTATATAAATGATGAATTTCAGGGAATATGAGAATTGTTGTTCATTTTGGAAATTATTGTTCAAAACGTTGAAATAGTCTTGAAATAACTAATTGTTGAGGATACTTGAGAAGAGGGAATTGTGTTATTCCTTGGATGATGAATTGGAATAAAAGTACTTATATTCATCTTGTAAAATTGGCATATCAATTCATTTGATTACATTAAACTTTGAAAGTTGATTTAAAAACTTGCATTGAGAAAAGAATGTTGAGAAACAAGTTTTCATGGAATGGTTTTTGAGTAAATACGTTGGTAAGTCTTGATAGGTGGTGTAGATGATATTGAATAAGTTGGCTTGAGAGTCTGGGGTTAAAGACCGAAAACTCGCGCGGATAGGTGTCAAGCCTTTCGATTAATACCGGTAAAGATAACAATTTGGTAGTACTTGTATAGTCTACTTGCAGACACCGACCTAGGGATTACCAGAGTCGTATTTACTGCCCTTGAAATAAATTGTTAAGTTTTAAACAATTGAAATTGCATGATATCATTGAGCATGATGGTTTTTAAAAGATGAAAATGTGATTTATCTTCAAAAGGGGCATAGCATGGCATGTGCATTTCATCTCTTGAGACTTATATAAAATGTACATACTTTGTTAAGAATTTCCTACTGGGCTTTATGCTCACCCTACGGGATTTTTGTGCAGGAAAAGATACGGTGATCCCACCCAACTAGGGGCATGGAAGTATGTGTGTTGGGAGTACAATGCTCTCATATTGCTGTGACTCTGTGTGTAAGCCAAGGGCTGTGTTTGTCTGGATTTGAATAACCATTTTGTGTAACCAGGCTCAAGCCTTTGAAACTTATAAACCCTTGGGGGCATTTATTTGTTTATTTTCTTGTTGTTAGATTAATGTATTGTTGCATGAAAAACTATTGTATCATGTAATGTAAGTTTGAAGATTTATATTCGGTTTTCCTTGAAAGAGCCATGATTGTTGTATTATCATTTGGGCTAGAAATTTGGGGCGTTACATTCGGACTGCACAATCAGGCCCCAAGAGTGCACGTGCAGGGCTCATAGCCGCATATGCGGGGCTTATAGCTGCACGTGTAGAAAACAGGGGAGGTAAAGGTTGGTATTCTGAAATAAAAGCACATGCGGGGTCGTATATGCGGCAGACCTCTCCGTACGTACGGTGATGGACCTCTGCATGTGCGTGTAGACACCCCATTTTTGACCTCCCTTAAGACTTGGGCGCCATCGATTGATTACCCAATGATGAATTTATACGCTTGTCCAATTGCTCGATTTCCTCAGCAGGAAACCTCGGTTTTGAGCCTCAAGGAGCCTACAAACCTTGTACCTTGTTTTTGGACCAAAACAGTAGTTTTTCAAGCCTAACCATCCAGGGACCTGCAGACCCATTAGTGGCCTGCTAGCTACTTGTGTAAAATTCAGATCTTTTTACCAGCTGTGCCAACTGTCTCCACAGATGCATGCACTGCACCAGCTGTGCCTGTATGGATATTTTCAAGATATTCTCATATATTTCTATATATTGATGACTTTCTCTCATAATTTAGGGTTAGAAAAATTTGTGGAGCAAAGTTTTGGAAAATATTTCCCTCTCTACCCTTGTGTTTCCTACCTTTTGCCTAGACACTCTAAACACTCTAAACCAAACCTTGAGGATTCTTTAATACCCTTTGCTTAGACACTCTAAACCAAACCTTGAGGATTCTTTGCTGAGGTGTTTGAGATTGCATTTTAGCTCTTTAGGGTGTGAAATTAGTGGTTTGTAATTCAAAGGATCACTCCTTTTCAAGAGGTATACATCCTTGCACTTTTGCACTACTTCTTTCCTATCTTTTCTTACTATTTTTGGATTGTTTTTCACCTATTTTTATTGGTTGAAACTTGTGATTTAAGGCCATTAAAGGTAGAGGGGTTGACCACCCTTCTTTGAACCTTGCTTCCTAGGCCTTTATCCTTGTGTTTCCCACCTTTTCATTACCTCCTTTTGAGCTTTTTATCACCGAATTTCAGAGATTTTTCAAAGGCTAAAATGTGGTTTTGAAGTCTTAAAAATAGATGGGTTAGCCTCCCCTCCTTTGACTTGTTTACTAGCTTAATTGCTCAATTATTTTAGCTTGCTTTTGTAGGTGTTTTGTGATAACCCTACTTTGTATTATGCTAATTAATTTTAATTACGAATGTGATTATGTGTTTGATATGATTTTGTATGCTATTTATATGAATATATGTGATTTTGAATTTCTATCTGTTCATCGTAGGAAAATCTGTTTTATTATCTGCTTTAGAATTTAATTGAAGGCCTTATCGGCTGTAGAAAGCGAAATTGACTACGCCATTGTGATTGGCATGATTTTTAGAACCTATGGTGAAATTTAATTGAAAATTGATTCAGATCAAATTAAATAGATTAAATTGATGAGTTAGTGCTCAATTAATTAATGCTAATGAAATGTGATTAAGGGAGCTTATATAAAGGGGGCATTATACACTCACATTCATTTCTTTGAGCTCAAAATCAGATTTTACACCTTAGAGAGAGAGAGAGGGCCGGCTAGAGAGAGAGAGAGAGGGTGAAGGCAATGGAAGATGTGAGCAAGAAACTTGAATAATTTGAAGACCAACTCAAGAATTAACCATAATTTGGAGGAGTTGAAGCTCTTAGGTGAGTAATCAACCCTTAATTCATGAGTTTGAGTTGTGATTTGGTGAATTGAAGATTAAATGGTAAGTTAGATCATGAATTGAATTGATTAAGTTGAGATTGAAGTCCATGTGTTCATGCATGATGAGAATTGCTACGAAATTACATAATCTAGCATGTAATATGTGAATTATGAAAGATTGAGCATTGAAGCATACATGCAAGCATGGTTTTGTTGAGTTTCATGGCTATAAGCATCATTGGTGCTATTTAAAATGGAATTGGTGTCAAAGACTAACATATATGTTGAATTGATAGAGATATGAATTTGGTATGAAGTTTGAATGCATGGGTTTTGATCATACAAAAGAAATGTTGAGTAATTTGAGAATGTGACCATGATTTTGAGCAATTGGCCTCATATTGCTTATGTACTCATGATATATAATGTGTTTCCCTATTTTGGTACCTTAATTCGAGCTTTAAAGCCTTTGAATATCAAATTTGAGCCTCAAGAATAGTTCTGGAAAACCCAGAATTTGACATGTCCACTCGAGCGGGGAAAGCCACGCTCGAGCGTGAAATGCGAGCTCCCAGAATTTTTGCAAACATTGATGTCCGCTCGAGCGGGTACATTCATGCTCGAGCGGGGATCCATGTAGTGTGACCTTCAGCTCGAGTGTTCGAATTCATGCTCGAGCGTAAAATTGAGGCAACCAGTACTTTTGCAGACCATGAGGGTCCGCTTGAGTGGCGGAACCCATGCTCGAGCAGGGACCCCTGTTTCAGAAATTTTGTAAAGGTGTTCTGTGTTTCATTTTCCGTTCTCTTTCACTTCTAAGTACTCTTAGGCATGTATTGAGCATTATGAATAAATTAAAAGAATAAGAAAGAAGCCTAAGAGGGATGTATGAATTAAGAACGTATTGAATTGTTTGTGACCTATTGTGTTCATAAAATGTGTAGGGTTGAGTTCTAGGGCAAATCCGCCAATAGAACACTGTGAGTAATATCTTAATAAAGATATTTTGAAGTATGTTATTTGTCCAGTTGCTTATTCCCATATAAGTCGTATAAGTTGTTAATTCGAATTGTGGACAAATGTTTGTTATGCCATATGGTTGGGCCAAAGGCCGTTGGGTACAATTGATTGGGCCGAAGGCCGTTTGACATGCATGAATGAATGGGCCGAAGGCCGTTTGACATGAATGAGTAAATGGGCCGAAGGCCGTTTGACATGCATGAACGAATGGGCCGAAAGCTGTTTGACATGAATGAATAAATGGGCCGAAGGCCGTTTGACATGAATGAATGGGCCAAAGGCCGTATGACACGAGTGAATGAGCCAAAGGCTATTTGACATGAATGAATGGGCCAAAGGCCGTTTGACATGAATGAATGGGCCAAAGGCCGTCAGATATGAATGAATTGGGCCCGAGGCCGTTTGATGTGTTTGGAACCGTAGTCACTTGACCTATATATATACTAGATAGAAACATGAATTGGGCCCAAGGCCGTTTGATGTATGTTGTTCTAAATACCGTTCGTGTATCTTCTTTATTTGATATTATTCACTGGGCTTTCACTCGTGCTCATTCATGTGTCTGTAGGTAAGCCAAGGGAGGTCCAAACCCAGCCTCAGTGAAGTTTGTGTGAAACAATCAAGGTTTTGAAGAGTCAGCCCATACGTCTTACGCACGAGACTTGTTTTCGTCCTTTTGCTATTTTGTTATATTTTGTCATGTTGGCGAGAACTTTGGATTACGTTTGTATATAGTTTTGATTGGGTGACCATGATTTGAATGATCCTGTTGTGTAAAGCTTATATGCTAACTTTCCTTGATGTGAGTTATTAATGTATGTTTGTAAAATGTTATGACGTGCCATGTAAGCACAACTCTATGGACAAAAGTTTGAAATTGCTTCCATTTGGCCCCGTTAACTCTATTAAAATATATCTGATTTGGTTTAAGGCCGTAGGTAATCTCGTGATTACTGGCCGGTTATGTCCTTAATCCATGGGGGTAGGTTCGGGTCATGACATGTTTTTACCTTAATTTCGGTACTGTTTTAGTCTATTTTAGGACTATTTTTAGTTGTTCATGTCATTTATGCTTTGTATTTCATGCTTGTAGTGTAATATTCCTCATAGGTTTGGTGTTTTAGGCATTAGACACCAACCTATTTGAGTTGATAGCATTTATTTCAAGCTTTCCATACTTGTGTTCATCTTTAATCATCTCTGTACGTCTCTCATTTCTTGGCTTCATCCTTGCTTTGAGAGTCGTTTCAAACCAATGGTTTGTTTAAGCTTGAGATAGAGATCGTTCTGCTTAATCGTTTAATCTCTTTGGAGGTTGATTACCAACGGCATGACACTCTCTCATGCCCAAAACAACCATTTATTTGACACTTTTTTCCATTAGTGGACTTAATGCTCATTTTGGACTAAAATGACTAATGAATGGAAAGGTAATTAAAAGAGGTGCTAAAATTGGAATAAAATGGAGCAAGATAATAAAATGGTTTGGGGTTTAATCAGACGTCAATTGAACCCATTGAGTCTTGAGTTGTTTCATACTTGTTAGTGATGAAAATGGTTCGAGAGTCGATGTCAACCGCTTCCTTTGATCAATATCATGCTAGGGCGGAGGTTCATGAGTCTTTCATTGTGCATTTATTGAAATTGTATCCCTTGGTTCATAAGTCATCACTCAATGAATTTGCTCCGATTAATGACTTGCGAATCGAGCCTACCCCTCATCTGATCTATTTGATGATAAGGAGAGGTAGGGTGGACAAACATCCTCTAAGAATGCACTGTTTGTGCTCTGTTTGTTTTCTATTGTAGTAGGAGAAAACCCTCATTAGTGGCTAGTATGCCGCCTTTACCGTGCGGCAAGCCACTATTAGTGGGCGGCTGGCCATCATTTCTAACTTGCCGGCCACCTTTTTCAGCCAAGTAGTACCACTTTTTTTTCACAGAGCAGAGTAGAGGCTGAGGTGCAAAACAGTGTAGAGGCATTCTCGGGAAAGAAATTCATGTGCATGCATAAGCCATTTCCTTGCTCCTCGGGACCCGTTAGATTTGTTTTTGTTAATAATAGTATGTTGTTAGTGAACTTGTAATTAATTACTTAATTAATTTCGTAATGTAACTAATTAGTTAGTTTAATTAGTTAGAGTGTGTTGTAATAATTTAATTAGCTAGAATAGTTAGTTAAATTCGTTTTTGTAATTAGTTAAGTAGTTTAGCTAATTCATTTATTCAGACCCTCTTATGCGAGGGCCAATTTGTAATAATTAGCTAGTGTAGTTAATTTATTTCATTTGGTTTGGAATAGATAGTTAATTCGTAGTAATTAGCTAGGACATTCAGTTGGACCCTCTTGTGCAAGGGCAAACTTGTAATAATGTGTATGTCTTCCAACCCCACGTTTTTCTCCCTTTTATTACCCGCTTATGTTGGATAGTATAGAGCATCATGTTTACTTAGCATTTCTCACAATTTGCATCCATTGTCTTGCATGCATTAGGCTCGGCGCATCATTCTAACTCACATTGTTATTTATTACTTCTTTGAGAACGTGCTTAAACCGCATGTTATCAAATCAATCCACATGCCATGTTAGTAGCCGATCCTATTAATTGCATATTGCATATGTTGCATTAGTCATTATAGTTAGAGCATGCATTTTTCTAACTCTTTTCTTTTGGCTCGCCTTGGAGTACTAGGTGAGCATTTCTTGCTTTAGCATATCGCATGTATGTGATTATTTCCTTGCCAAAGCATGATACCATGAGGCTAAGTGCTTAAGTGATATACCTGTTTGAATGCCTGTGGATGAAGGCTAATAGATTAAAATGGGATAATTTGAGTAATGTGCATATGAGATCACTTTTTCAAGTGGTGCATATTCGAAACAATTTTCAAAACACACATGAAATCAAAGTGTTCCAACTTTCACAAATTAGTCTATACTTGCGTGTATCACATTGCAAATGTTAGTCTAATAATCGGAACAAGAGCATATGATGTAAATAAGAGTCACATCATGATTAATAGAGGCCGATCTTTAATTGGGTGAGTGAGGTGCTCAATTCATGACCTTCCCCTCTAGTAACTAAGTTTCCGAGCCGAGACACTTTGGTAATGACAAACACATGGCTTTTGGCACGAGTCTGGGGTTTCCTAAATTTTTCAAAAATATTTAGGTGGCGACTCTGAAATCAGGTAATGTAGTCCACTTTTTGGCATTTTTGATTCAAAATCGATTTTCCAAAAGAATTACCGGATTTGGACTCATTTGTGTTTATTTGTTTCACATTGCACTTGTGAAATCAGATTCAGAACCATGGGAGTTCAAACTTTTGGGCTAGTCGTATCCGAAAGGAGCACGAAAAGCAAGTTACAGTTTCTAGTGACTCTGCTGGGAAATTAAGAGAACTTGACTCGAACTTCACAAATTTTATCTACACTTATATGTTCTTTGCATTGCATTTGCATTGGTGCGCTTAAGTCACTGTGTTTGCTATCCGTTATCCTGGACGGTTTGCCGAAGGCTTGCCCAAAAGCTTGACCAGTCGTGGGCTCTACCATGTTGGGAACATAACCCTTGGATCTGGACTACCGCTGTACCGTTTGATCCTCCTTTCACTTCTTGGTGTTAAGTGTGAGAGGTATATTAGGTAGTCTTGCTGAGACACCCTCTTTGACCATTTGGCCTAGCTACATGTAGTAAGCAATAGAGACTATTCCAAACTAGGACATGACGCTCACTCGAATGCAGGATTATGTGAAACTACTTGATTGAAATAGTGAAATCCTAGTTCATGACAAACCTAGGACAGGGTAACCCTATCCGTTCATAGGGGTGTTTTGGTTCTCTATTAACTGGTATATGCTTTATAGTAAAACTATACGAGAATGTGTATATTGTTTGCAAGGTGGTATCTGTTTTGGGGCAGAATTCAGTGTGGAGTACAGTCTTACAGCTTTGATCATGTTTGTGATGATAACATTTTAGCTAAGGTGCTGTGCGGTTTTTGATTGCTACTCTTTTGCTTTATTTCTTTTGCTAGGTAGTTTAAAACCATAGCTTCAGAAAGTTCGGATATCCCCTAAGTACTCTGGACCCGAGTCGGAAGACTTTGCAAGGCTGGGGATCTTGTTCGGGGACAACTTGTGTTTACCTCGCTCTCATCAGTTACAAGACGGAGGAGAATCAGATAGAGTTCGCCAGTCCAATTCTTACAGCAATCACCTCTCAGCTCACTTGTGTCCAGTTTGGTCTAACAACAGTTTGCTACTTCCAATTTAGCTTAAGAAAGGTCACCCATTCCAATGGCACAGTATCCCCCGACTAATATGGAGGAACTAATACTCTACCTACAACAAACAGTTGAGACCTTACAATAGGATGCGGCCTGTCAGGCCGAGGTTACAGCCCGTTAGGCCGAGGTCATAACTAGGCTACAGCAACAACCACTGCAGCCGGCTATGGCCTCTGTATCTCATGTACCCACCACAGTTATCCCTGCACTCGGAGCCACTGCTAATGCTGCCAATGTTCAAGAGAACCAAGGCAATCCAGCAGAACCTATCCCAGCACAAGCTTCCAAAGCCTCAGTTTATCAAACCAAGGCACCATTCGAGTTCAAGGTTGACCCAACTGCACTCAAGGTTAACAAACTGAAGAAATTGTTCAAAAGAGTGCAAGGGGTTAACTCCATCCCAGACATAGAGGATGGATACATTGATTCTGCGGTTACATTGCCAAATTGATTTAAAATGCTGCACATTGATCGTTTTGACGGCTCCGGGGATCTGATGGTTCACTTGTGACTGTTTTCATATATCTTGTGGCTAATGGGCTTAACTAGACTATAGAAGCTGTCTCTGTTTGGTTGCACCATGTTGGGTATAGCGGCTATTTGGTATGCTAAGTTGAAAGATTTCGTCAAACAGAATTGGGAGGAGATGGCCGAAGCCTTCATTGCTTAGTACTCTTACAATATGTAGATTGAGGTCATAACTCGTGATCTCGAGACAATACGTCAAGAGCCGAAGGAGGGTTTCTTTGAGTTTGTAACAAGATGGAGGGCTAAAGCCTCGATAATGACCACTCGTCCTTCAGAAAAGGATCAGATCAGAATGGTTGTCCGGAATCTGCATGGCAAGCTATTGCAAAAAATGATTATGCTCTCGTAATTTACGTTTATAGAGCTTCATGAAATGAGAGTGCAAATCAAAGATGCCATGAAACAGGGACTTATTACTGAGGATAAGGAGCTAGCCAAGAGGTCATTTGTTTGCAGTTCTAATGCTGCTAGTGGTAGCACAGCTACGAGGCCATCGGACGTAAGTGTTGTCACCATAACAAAAATCGCCGACCCCTTCGCCAATATAGGCCCACAGACATCATCCAACCCTACCCGACCTTAGGGGAGGACTTTTAACCAACTATACATGACCATGTCCAAAGCCATGCAGGTGCTAGTAAAAAAAGGGCACCTAAAACCCTTACTCTCCGTTTGTTTTGGGGTGTAATGGATGAGAGGAGATTAGGATGGAGGTGGGGTTATTTAGTGTTGTGTTTGTTTGTAGAGTTGGGGAAGGAATTAGGATGGAGGAGGGGATATAGATGGAGGTTGGAAGGGGGATTGGGATGGAGGATGTGGAGATGGTATTAGAAAAATAGTGAGCGGATTATAATTTTTTTTATATTGGGATTTTTTTAAAAATATTAATGTTTAATTTTTTATTTTTTTTATTATTTTATATAAAAATAATTTATCAATTCCTACACTAATAACTATCGTCAAAACAAACACAATTTTACTTAATCCCCTCACTAACAATCCCTTCACTATTAATCCCCTCACTATGAATCCCCTTTATTCTACCTTTGAAAGCAAACGGGCCATTAGAACCTTGCCCACTTCCAATCCTCTTCCACCTAAACATAACCCCGCAAAATACTGTGCTTTTCACCAGCAGCATGGTCATGACACTGACAAGTGCTTCCGATTATGTCATGAGATTCAAGATCTCATTGACAACAATGTGATCACTCCACCTCAGAAACTAAATGTAACCACAAACCCGCTCCCAGCCCATAATCAAGTCCCCCCACCTCGAAACCTTAACCTTATCCATACACTGGCCACCTCTTATGACCCCAGCATATACATTACCCCCTTCCACCTACCAAAACTGACATTGTTCATTCCTGAGGGCACATACTTGTGCATGATGGACACGTCTAACCTATAACCTGAGCTTTCTAGATCAGCGGTAACAACATCCACAGTTTAAGAGGTTTTGACCTCCGAAGAAGGTACTAGTCTGTTGTTGGAGTGTCCTGGGGACTTATCTGAGATGGTGTATGACCCGAGTTGCTATATTGTGCCAACTAGTCAAACCAAGCTTGAATTGGTGCTACCAATCTCAGCAGACATCAATATGGTCAGGGAGGATAGCCCGAGCCAAGGGCTGGATGATTTGGCAGACCTTGAAGAGGATTTGGACAACCTGCAGTTCTTTGATGAGCATGATCAAGGAGATATACAGATTGGGTGGTTTGACTTGAATGGATCGACTAATAACATCGGATGGCTGAGTGACGAGCTAGACAAAGAAGAAGAAACTGGGATGAATCCAGAAAGAAAGGAAGTAGAGGCAGCAACAGTGGCTGGAAAGGCTGATGAGAAAGGAAAATTGCTGGAGCGCACATGTGTGGAAAACCTAACCCAATAGTGGGTGTTGTAAACACTGTAGATACTAAACAAGAAATTGCACTGAGGCAATTTGAAAAAGAAAGAAATGAAGATAGTTGGAAAACCGTAATTGTGTCGCACCTTGTAGGGGACACTTATGATGTGAAAATGATTCAAGTGGAGCCTGACAACTACTTGTTGGCAGCTGACAGCGAGTGGTGGGATGACAATGATTTGTGTTTGGCCCATACTAACGAAGAATGGGGAGGCTACCTCCCGAATAATACATGGTATGTTGAGGAGATAGACCATCTTACCCGCACTGGACAATATTTTAAGCCGCCGCACCTGGATCAAGTAGAGGCGTCAAAAAAGGACAAGGAAGTCGAGAAACAGAAGGAGAAGCAACTAGAAGAGGAGTCAGTCCTGAAGCAGCTTAAGCCAATTCAAGCTGATATCTCTATCTGGGGGCTCCTTATGGCTTCACGGGTGCACCGACAGGCAGTATTGTCGATAATGGACAAAACTAAATTGTCCATTGATATTATGCCCGCGCAACTTGTGGGCCTAGTCTTTCCAGGTGGTGCCAAGCCAATGCTCAATTTCTTAGATAAAAAGCTGCCACAGAAGGCTCAGCTCACAACAAGCCGTTATATATATCTGTGGAATGCAGGGAGAAGTGGGTGCTAGTGGTGTTGGTAGATACTGGTTCTGCCATTAACGTCTGTCTGTCCTGTACTGTCTATGCAATTGGCATTAAACCGGCAGACTTTGTTCCCACAGCCCAGGTGATACGGACATATGATAACACAAGCTGAGAGGTCATGGGCACGGTGAAAGTGTGAGTCCAGGTGGGCCCAGCAGAGTAAGAGATCGAGTTTCACGTCCTGGATGTACCGGCTACCTTTAACTTGTTGTGTCCTCCACCCTCCATCAAATGTTGAAGTATCCTCATAGGAGAGCGGTAACAATTGTTTGTGGGAACTCATCCATCCATCCACCTTCAGAGGTGACTATGCCAGTGCTAGAGATCAATCATGACGACGAAGATGTGTTCCTCTTAGGATTCACTCTAGTTGAAGCCCGGGTAGTGTAGACAATTCTAGCCACGGACGAAGGCATGTATGTTAGTGCCCAGTCTATTTACTTCATAAACAAGCTGCCGCATGTTCCAGGAATGGGGCTCGGAAAGAGTGGACGGAAGGGTGTCGTAGCATTAGCAAATGTGCCACACAACCTGCATGCCTTTGGACTGGGCTATGTGTCTACCAAAGAGGACTGGATAAGAAAGGGAGAAGAAATGAAGGGCAGAGCCAAAGCCAAGAGAGCTAGGAAGCATTATAAGCTTGTCCACTGGCCAATCTGGGGGACGTTGAATGGCCGTTTTGTTCGAGAATGAGAAGATTTTCCTTTTTGCGGCTTTCCTAAGCCTTGGGTAAATTCCTCGAACAAGGGTGTCCCCGGGTTCGAGATCTTCTTTGAGCATCAGCTGCAAGACAGTGATGAAGAAAGCGTTGAACCAAGCATCAAAGTTAGCCAAAGCACGGAAGATGACTCAGACAACAGCGAGGCTGAAGTAGGGACAGCACTGGCCAATCTCCTTATAGATCCCGCGACTAACCTAGAGAACTTGGGGGATAACTTTACTATCTTCATGATTGGGGAAGAACTAGGTGTGGACCTAACCAATGGTATTTTGGATGCATCACAGGCGTTGTGTATTACCTGGTAGCTGGATGAGGGCTTTCTTTCCAGTTCTGAATCAGGTGATGAGCCAAAATCTGATTCCATTGAGTTTGTGGAGTCGGGATCAAATTCAAGTTAGTTCGGAAGGTCTGAATTTGGCATTTCCGGGGGTGGTAACCCGGATGCCAAAGTCCTATCTAGGTCTTCATTCAGCTTTTCTTTTGAGTCTGTAACCGAAGATCTGGACCTTTTGAATGAAAACTCTACAGATTCTGTGTACTTCTCTGTGCTGTTGGTTTATTGTATTAACTAAGATTTTCAGAATTTTAACAAAAATAAAGAGGAAGAAATTCCTTTAGTTTTGAAAAACTTGATTAATCGAAAAGAGGAGAGGCATGCTAAGCCATGTATTGATGAAATCATTTCCATTAATGTGGATACTGAAAAGGATCCGCGCTTGGTCCAAATTGGGTCCACGTTGTCTTTGGAGGAATGAGAGCGTTTAATCGCTTTATTAAAAGATTTTAAAGTTGTTTTCGCGTGGTCCTACGAAGACATGCTTGGAATCAACCCTGAGATCGTACAACACCGGATCCCTCTTGACCTTGAGGCCCGACCAGTCAAGCAGAAACTATGCAGAATCCATCTGGATTGGGCATTGAAAATTAAGGAAGAGGTCACCAAACAGATTGATGTAGGATTCTTGTTAGTATCTGAGTATCCGACATATTTGGACAATATCGTCCCAGTGCCAAAAAAGGATGGTAGAATTCAGGTTTGCGTCGACTTCAGAGACCTAAACAAAGCGAGTCCGAAGGACGACTTTTCACTGTCGCACATAGATGAGTTAGTGGACTTTGCTGCTGGCCATGCCTTGCTTTCCTTTATGGTTGGGTTTTTTGGATATAACCAGATTCTGATGGCACTGGAAGACCGGGAAAAGATTACTTTCACCATGCCATGGGGTACGTACTGCTACCAAGTCATGCCTTTTGGGTTGAAGAATGCTGGGGCTACCTATTAGAGGGTTGCGACTACCATTTTGCATGACATGATCCATAAAAGGGTTGAGGTGTATGTGGACGACATGATTGTCAAATCCAAAGAGTAAGAAGGCCACTACACTGCCCTGGAAAAATTCTTTCAATGGATCAGGGAATACAAATTGAGGTTAAATCTGCAGAAAGGCACCTTCGGCAGAGTGGCAAGGAAAATGCTAGGCTTTCTGATCATGCAGAAGGGAATTGAAGTAGATCATTCCAAAATCAAGGCCATCTTAGAAATGCCACCACTAAGGACTGAAAAGGAGGTGCGTGGATTTCTGGGTAAAGTGTAATTCATAAGACGGTTTATTTCAAAATTAACCTTGACTTGTGAACCACTATTTGGTCTCCTGAAGAAAGGAAATAAGCTTCGATGGGACGATCGATGTCAGTTTGCCTTTGAGTAGGTCAAGCAATACCTACAGAATCTGTCTGTGTTGTCGTCACCAGAGCCGGCGAAGCCGCTAATTCTGTATCTATCGATAACCGAGTCAACCATGGGGTGCATGCTAGCTCAAGAATCTGAAGATAGAGTGGAGAAGGCCATCTATTACTTGAGTAAGAAGATGCTAGACTACGAGACCCGTTACACTCCCTTGGAGAAAGTTTTCTTAGCCTTGGTATGGGTTACCAGGAAGTTGAGGGACTACTTGTTAGCTCACTCTGTAATCCTGGTTTCGAGATTAGATCCTATCAAATATCTCTTTGAGAAACCAATACTTACAGGTAGGCTAGCTTGTTGGCTGCTTCTTCTCTCCAAATTTGATCTCAAATATATTACACACAAGTTTTTAAAAAGAAGAGCTGTAACAGAATTCCTGGCTGACCACCCAGTAGAGAGCGATGAGGTGGTGGAATATTTGTTCCCAGATAAAGACATTCTGCAAGTTAAAGAGGAAACTTGGATGATGTACTTTGACAGAGCATCCAATAGTACGGTTATGGGATAGGTGTGTTGCTGATAGCACCCGATGATTCCCATATACTTTTATCCTTCAAACTTCGGTTCAAGGTGTCCAACAACGAAGTAGAATATGAAGTGTGCATTTTTGTTTTGGAAGCTGCCCTAGGACTAGGGGCAATAAGGTTGGTTGTCATTGGGGACTCGAATTTGGTTGTCTCTCAAGTAAACGAAGACTGAAAAGTCAAAGAGAAGAAAATGAAGGTTTACCATCAGGCCCTGGGTATACTGATTTCGAGGTTTGAAAAGCTGATATTTACGCATCTGTTAAGAGAGAACAACAGGTTCGTTGATGCTTTGGCAACTCTATCTTCTATGGTAGACATCTAGCTGGGAGTGAAGATGCGTCCAATCATTATCGAACGGAGATACACGCCGGCCTATGAGACTATTGCCGCAATAGATGAAGTTCAAGACAAAAACCCTTGATATTACGACATTTGGAATTTTCTAGAAAATGAGACATATCCACCAGGGGCAAATGCCAAGGACAAATGGGGAATACGGCGTCTGGCCATCCAATTTATCATCTGCGGAAATAAGCTATATAAAAGAGGTCATTTGGGAATGCATAAACTATGTGTGGAGGAAGGGGAATCGAAGTGCCTTATGGAGGCTATCCACGGAGGGAAGTGTGGAGCACACATGAATGGTGTAATACTAGCTTGGAAGATTCTTAGACAAGGTTATTACTAGTCAACCATAGAAGATGATTGCATTGGTTTTGTATGGTGATGCCATAAATACCAGATCCATGCCAATCGCATGAACATATCGTTATCTAAGCTTTATAACATGACTTCACCATGGCCTTTCTCAGTTTGGGGAATCAAAGTTATCGGAGCAATCTCGCCAAAGGGGTGAAATGGACACGAGTTCATCTTGGTGGCGATCGACTACTTCACGAAGTGGGTAGAAACTCAGTCCTTTGCCGTGTTGAAAGCGTTACATATGGCCAAATTCATTAGAAATAACACCATCTGCCGGTATGGAGTTCCGGATGAGATCATATCTGATAACGGGTCACACTTCAAGAAAGAGGCAATGGATCTTCTTGAGAAATATAATGTGGCTTTTCACAAGTCATCAATATATAGACCATAGACCAATGGAGCTGTTGAGGCCACTAATAAGAATATCAAGAACATCTTGCGGAAGATAATGGAAACATACAGGGACTGGCTGAATAAACTGCCATTTGTGCTCTAGGGCTACAGAACCTCAATCCGAACATCTACAGGGGCAACCCCTTATTCTCTCGTCTATGGAATGGAGGTTGTTTTGCCAATTGAAATTGAAGTGTCGTCACTGTGAGTTATGGCCGAGTGTCAGATAGCGGAGGCGGACTGGCGGCAGAGTAGATTTGAGGAGTTAATGTTGTTTGATGAGAGAAGACTAAGGGCATTGTATCATGTCCAGGGCTACCAATGCAGAACTGTTAGGGCTTTTAACAAGAAAGT
The DNA here is from genome assembly GCA_025200525.1 of Camellia lanceoleosa. Lineage (NCBI taxonomy): Eukaryota > Viridiplantae > Streptophyta > Magnoliopsida > Ericales > Theaceae > Camellia > Camellia lanceoleosa. The sequence continues at coordinate 87,282,839 of CM045760.1, forward strand.
TAAGTCCAGGAATATCAAGGAGGGAGACATGGTACTAAAAGACAACCAAGCTCCTATCCATGACCCTAGGGGCAAGTTCTGACCCATTTGGATTGGTCCTTACATCATCAAATCTATCTGGTCAGGAGGGGCGATTATTCTCATGGACCTAGATGGCTTGGAGTTTTCACAACCGATCAATATGGACAAGTTGAAGAAATACTATCCTAGAGAGGCTCGCTAGGTCGAAAACCTTGAAGGGCGACCTAGGCAAAAGTTAGAGTATGAAAAATTAGAAATAAAGAAAAACTGAGCTCGCAAGGTTGAAAACCCTAAATGGCAACTTTGGCAAAAGTCAGAGCACAAAAGGGGAGAGTTAATACTTGAGTGAACTTGAACCGAACTACGTAAGGCCTGATTTCCATCTTTGAGATACATAGGCAACTTTATCTTGAAGTTCGGCTGTAACTATCTCCAACTCAACTATCCTCTTTGTTTATTTGATCAGGCTATCTTTTTCCATTATCAGTTTGCTTGGGTGTGTGATCTTTATGTTGGCAGAAGGACCGATATGAATGTAGTTATGGGCAGTTGCGATATGTTGATTCGGGGCTGTACATCTTGAGGGTTGATTCTGTAACGCCCCGAAATAAATCAACATGAACTAACCACCTTAATTGACATTCTCTAAACAACATCCATAATCCTTTCATCATTGCGTAGTTAATGAATGAGTTTATACAAAAGTTTCACGTGCGGGTATACATTCAATGATATGAAGAACACATGAATCTATAGCATGTGAAGCATCTAGTCTCAAAACAAATAAAATGCCCTTAAGGGCTTACATCTTCCAAGGCAATAGCCCGGTTACACAAAAATGGTCTCTCGGACCCATACACGTCTAGCCCTTGGCTTACAAAAATTTACAACAAAAATAAAAGAGCAATCTACTCTTCACAAAACTATCTATGCCCTCAATTCGGTGGGATCACCACATCTTTACTTGCACCAAAATCCTATAGGGGTGAGCAATAAGCCCAGTAGAGAAATCCCTAACAAAGTATATACATTTATGAAAACTCTCAATAAAAATGCAAATGTCAATGCCATGCCATACTCTTTTAAAGAAATTTCATTTCATGCTCATCTTGCAGATTTCCATTTCTCAATAAAAGCTTGCAATCTCAACACATTTCAAAACTTCCAATTTTAATCAATAGGGGCTATAAATACGACACTGGTAATCCCTAGGCTAGTGTCTGCAAGTAGACTATACAAGTACTACCAAATCGTCATTTTTACCGCTATTAACCGGAAGGCTCGACACCTATCTGCACGGTTTTCTAGTCTTTCACCATGGACACTCAGGCTGACTTATCAAGTTTAACTACACTCCCTATCTGAACTCACCACGTATTTACCCGATACCGCATTTTCATAGTTTTTATTACAACACCTCATTCTTTCATGAAGTAAATATTTTTCAATCTAAACTCACAACGTATGATAAGCATGATTTGAAATATGTATGCAATGCAATGATCTTTTCCATACTTCATAGTATTACTCCATTTCCAACTATCTCTACAACAATATCAATTTACCACGTTTTTCATTTCTTCTTCTCCATATTATCTCACAATATAACCATGCCATCAATTTATAGCACTAACAATATCTCATCATGCTCAATTCATAACAAGTTAGTCTCTTTAAGACTACAAGTGATGTTTTTCATACATTAACTCCAATGTTTACAATTTTCACTATCCAAGATGCACAACCATTTGCTATTTCACAATAATACACTTTCAAATGTTTAACAATAATGTTAAAATCACATTTCATTTCTCATATATCAAGTAAATTGCCATTTTTGCTAAACATATGATGAAAGTTCACTCTCCTAATACAAAACAACAAGATACCCTTAAGCATGTTCACTTCTTTCAAAAATCCCCAAAATTTCTAAGGTTTTATGTCAAAAACAAAACAAACATCTCCCATCTTTTGAAAATATTTTCTCTCAAGACATTACCCCTCCTATTATGTGAGTTAAAATCCTCCAGAAGATAGTTTAGGAAGAGGGAGAGATCGAACCCACTTTTAAAAACCCTAGCATTTATGAGACAAGACCAAACTTTCATTATCATTAATGAGACCTTTAAATCAACCAAATCTAACATAAATATATATATAACTCAAGGAAATTTCCCTACCTCAAGGTTTGATGAAGAAGTAGAGATGAACCCTAATTTTGATGGAAGACTCTTCAATTTTCCACAACACCAAGAGGAGCCCTAACTTGGATCTTCAAGATTTGTGTGAAATGTTGATAATCTAGACCCAAAGATTACAAGAATCAAAGTGTTTTAGTGTTTTGGTGAGGATTTCTAGAGAGAAGGAGGAGAGAAATGAGGTTTAGAGTGAGAGAAAGATATCCAAAATGTGATACAACATCGGCAAAAGGAGTAAAAAAAAACAGAGTTTCGGACTGCCTGTCTGCCGTACATGTGGCGCACCTCTCTGCACGTGTGGAGCACCTCCCCCGCACGTGCGGCCTTCATCCCCGCACATGCGGTGCCCTTCTCCCGCACCTCACCCCACTCATGCATATTAGACAGAATACACACCACTAAAGCTCAACCTTCACCGCACGTGCAGCCTCACTCCCCGCACATGCGGCCTAGGGCCCCACACATGCAGCCCTGGCCCAGCAGCCCAGAAATTTTCCACTTCGCTCCTAGGCACTCCAGACCTGACCCTGCACTTCTCGGAAAAAAGGAACTTCAACACCGAATAAAAACGTGAATAGAAATTACATTGAGAAAAACCCTCCGGACAACACAAACCCCAAGCACTCAACATGGCTCCAATTTAACCTGACACTCTATTAGGGTAAATCCAAGGTTAAACAAGGAAAGCGAAACTAGTGACACACCTGGTCATCACAGATTCTGTGCGTGTCAGGCAGTGATCATTCCCGAAAACGATTTTGAAAAGTTTTGATAAAAGTTAATTTTGTTCAAATTTTACCTTTTACAACTTGGACCATTTTGGGACCAAAAGGAAAACTTTTAGTACTCACAACTTTAACTCCATTGATTTCAACACAAAAGTACATTCTCCAAACTATTTGATTTAAATCAAAGTTGTTTTTACATCATAAAATTTGAAAAGAAAGGTCAAAGCAATAAACTAGGGGCATAGGTGAGGTCAGGTGCTCCTGTGTCGTCTGCTCGTGCTTGTGGAAGCTGCTGTAGCTAAAGCCGGCCCAACCTGTGCCTCTTCCTCGAGCCAAGCTAAGCACTCACTGAAAAGGGCATAACTAAAACTAGGGGCAAGGGCTAGAAGCTCTCTCGTCCTCCAAGCAGCGAGGTATTGAGTTAAGGTTGAAGCGCGAAATAGAGCTGGGTATTCTACCCCTTCTTCTAGTCGGGTCTGATCATGCCCAAACTAGCGTTTGAACCGGAAAGGGAAGTAGAGCACGTAGTGCATAAGGCCAATCAACTATATACCTAGTTGTCGAGACATGCTATAGCTCATTTCAACCAAGTTAAGCCAGGGGCAACGCCAAACTATGTCAGCTGTAGATCTGCTACACATCCAGTTGCACCATCATCCCTCATTGGGAAAGTCCACTAGTTACTGGCGTAAGAAGTAAGCTTTGGCTGAATATTCGGGGCAAGGGTCCATCACTTTCAGCTTTTCCATGAGCCATACTTGGGAAGGGATGAAAAATAAGAGAGATTAAAGAATAGAGAGATGTATGTTTAGAGAAAAGGAAAAAAAGGGCTTTGAGAGAAAATAGAGTGTGATTGCCAAGTGATGTGAGAATCATGTATATAAGAAAGGATGGGAAACAATATCTGAAGCAGTAGTGGGCTCCCCGCAAACCTAGTGGTCTTTCACCGATGAAAAGCATCTAAACTTGTCAGGGTCTCGGCCAGTGCTAAACCAATGCAGCTCTTACCCTTTTTCAGGCATTGGGCTACTTCAATTAGCTTAATGCTGGCTTTGTCATAACTAGAGGCAAGAAGGAAATGTACGGGCATACATAAACATAGGGCATGTTGCCGAAAGCTTCACCAGAGAAATTCACCTCTGTCTCCAAGGTCAGAAAACTGATGAATCAAACCAGGTACATCTAGCTCCCGGTCATGAGCCAAAGATCAACCTTCGTGCAAAGTAAGCCCACACATGCGTCCCAAAGCCAGAGCATGGCCAAAACAGAGCTAAGGTATGATTTCCTTGTCGTGTCGAGATTCCAGCAGTGCTTGAAACTCTTCAAGAGTCGGACACATTTCTTGTGCTCCGAAGCGAAATACATGTGTAATTGGGTCCTAACATCGAGCCATAGCATGGAGGAATGGAAAACAAAGAGGAGTACGGCTCAACGGAAAAAGGGCATTTATGCCGAAACCTCTGAAATTCACATTTTCTGTGCCATCTAAAGTGGCTATCCACTCTTTGAGTTTCTTGGCGAGGAAGATCTCCGTTTTCAAAGAACACAACAGCTAAAATGAGGTTCTAGTAAAGAAATTGCAAAGGAGGACCTTTTGTCAGCCAGCTCGTAGATCACCATAAGTGGCTGGTCGCTTACTTTTAGTGGCCAACCGCCCACTTTGTGGCATGGCATTTTGGCATTTTGGTTTTGTCTTGGTCTTTGTGTTTTGGGGTTTTGTTTTGAGTCTTTTATTTTGAGCAAGTGTGTCTAGCTGTGTTTAAGTTATTTTATTTTGTTTCCCATTTATCGAGTTGTATTTTTCATTTTGGTCGTTAGTCAGTTAATTACCCAGTTGAGAACATTATTCTAATACAAGCATTTTTGGTTTCAAATCCAACTCCATTTTCATTTTATGCAAATGTGGTGCTCATGATGCAAAAAAAATAACTATTTCATAAAACTGCAGGGTTTTTACCCCGATCATAGTTTTTACAAAAAAGAGAGTACAAGTTTTCAAAAAGCAAAAGTAAAAGCCTATTTGAAGCTATACATATGCTAAGCTACCAAAATAAAAGAAACTACGTAAAAGAGTACAAAAATCTGCGCCAGTCGCATCAAGCTCGAGAGGCCCTCTTCGTCCTCTTCCTCGGAGGGGACTCAGGGGTACTGTCTCCATCGGTGCCGCTATCAGAATTGGACTCTGAGCCTGGGCTAGTATCATCATCTCCGTTCCTTGACTCAGAACCAGCCTCAATGTCCTCTTCGCTCTCTAATCTTGAGCCAGCATCATTGTCCTTGCTCTTAGACTTAGAGCGTCAGCTCACTGCCTCCTCAGAGTCGTTGGTCTTAGTATCATTCCCATTCAAAATTAGCTCTCGAGCTGCTCTGACTTCGAGCACCTCTGCCCTTGTCTCGACCTCGATGCTCGTCTCCACCATGTGCTAGAGCCTGTCTACCTCTTATCCCTGCCACTAAAGGAGGTGCTGCTGCTGCCCTCGGTGCAAGTGGAACCTGAAAAACAAACGTCAACATATCAGATACAGTGTATGTATTGTTGCAAAATGGAGTATGCAGTATGAGTATGAGACAAAAAATAGATGCAACATGGGTGTAGTGTGTCAATACAGTGTGAAGCAGTGTATCAGAATACGTGTCAGTTTACCGTATGAGTATTGTGTATCAGCGAGAATATGGCATGGCAGTACAGTGTGGGAAGCAATGTGATGCATGAGGGCAAGGGAAGTATACCTGGATACCATGTAGAGCGAGCAACATCTCTCTCCTCTATACCATATGAACTAGAGAAACAACCAGCTGAAGGAGGCCCTCTGTGCACTCTGTGGGTGCCTGCAAGTGAAGTTGAATAATTACTATCTAAAAAGGGAGAATGCGGGATACAAGGTGTCAAGTGTGGTCCATACCTGAGGTGCACCTGGAGCTCGAACATACCCGTGCCCCACCTCCGGTGGCTCGATCGGGAGCTAATAAACCGTCCCGCTCGGCTGCCCGCAAACAATCGTGGTAGGAATCGCCGACCAACCGGCAGCCTGCGTAGCGAGAAAGGCCTCTCCAATACCAGCCTTGGTTTCCTGAGCAGCCTCTCCAACCAAAGGAGTACCTGCTGCTTCACCCATGCGAACTCCAGTTAAGGGTGGCATAAGATGAGTTCGGATGAAGGTCGTGTAATCTCCGTCTTCTTAGAAGTAGTCGGCATCCAGCCCCACCACATACTGAATAATGGCCTTAGCTGAGAGGCTATCAACTATCCTCATGGATGTTGGGGGGCAGCATAGAAACAACCGGGGTGGGCAAGCCCAGTGTTTGGCATACAAATCACTCTTCCAAAAACCAGGCCTTGACAGAATAGGCCCTCCAGCAAGATCTGATATAGGGAAGTAGCCTAAGCTGTAGTGTACTGGTGTCTAACTCTAGCTGGCATCATCTCCTATGGCTGCCAGGTGATCTACAAATAGAGACAGTACAAGTTGTTAGTTGCGGTTAGTTGTTAGAATATGGCTCAGAACAGTAGTAATGGGAAAAAGCAAAAATGACTGTGAGTTTCGGATTACCTCGCAGGGCAACCACTGTGTCGAAGTAGCGACGATAAAAGGCAAAGGTCATGTTCTCACAACTCCGGCGGCGACACCTGCCATCATACCGCCACGAGTAGGGCACGGTTGGAGCAATCTCATTCATCAGCTCTAAAGCCAAGGCCAGGAAATAGGCGTAAACCCACAGCTGTAAGAAAAGATCAGTAGTGTGCATTAACAGTGTGTGAACAAATAGGACACAGAAAATGCAAAGCAGAAAGCATAAGAAGAAGTAAACAAAATCGAAGGTGTAGTGCATACCTCCCAAGCTCTCCAGTAGCCTTCGACCCTATTTCCCTTCATACGGGAAGTGAAGCTCATGTAGTCGTAGAGTGTGGCAAGGCCGGCTCCACCCCAGTCATAAAATTGGACCAGGGACAAGGTCACAAGGACGCTTAACAAGTACAAACCCATGGTATTCCACTTATTCACGAACAAGGTGGTACCGAGAAGGTACATCAAGAAGCCCTGGGGGTACTGCTCTTCCTCCTCCTCAGTCTCATGCTGACTTTTGCGGAAGCGCTTGAGGAACCAACTGTATTGTACCATAGCTGGCCTGTATAGAGGCGGGCTCGCTCCGAGCAGGTAGGTCCAGATCGCCTCCCACTAGCCCATGTCCATGTCGAAAAGGATCGGATCACCCTCTACTCCTAAGCCTGAGATCATCAAAAAGTCATAGGGGGTCATTGTCATCTCCCTAGCGGAAGTGGAAGGAGTTGGTGGTATCCCATCATCTCTCCACTAATGGACCGAGTAGGGTCCAGCTAACCATGTGGCGCCTGAGCTCAGTACAGAGTAAGCTGAAGCCAGCCTCGTCGACAAGGTCACAAACCCAGGGAGGAAGCTTGTGATACCAATCCTTGGCTGTCACTGCCCCGTAGCCCTTATAGGAGCGGGAGTTCTCCTGTGGCAAAGACATAGTGAATCAGATGAAAGGCGGTGAGAAAAGAAGAGTCAGATGAAAGGCAGTGCAAGACAGTTAGATGAAAGGCAGAAAAGCATAAAAATAAAGTTTGTACCTCAGTAGCGCCGTGGGAAAGGTGGGAGTCCGACTCCCTTAGCAAAATATCGTTTGACACACCATCAATGAAATCATCAAAGTGCCTGATGCCTTCGGGCGCCATCATGTGCATGCGGGGGTGGTAAGTGGTCGGATCAAAGGGCCTCACCCTTAATGGTAGTAACTCGGGCTCAGGCCCTGGGACGAAGATCTCTGCCTCTGTCTTGAGGTCAGCGACAATGTCCTCCGTTGCCTCGCCAGCCTCATTAGTTATAGACTCCTCAACCTCTACAGTAGGTAGAAGTATAGGTACCTCGGGAGGGGCATCATCATGTGGGACATCGTCTGCTATCTTGAAAGTCGGTGAAAAATGAAGAAAAATGGAGGAAAGAGGGAAAACTTAGAAAAAGTCAACCCTAGGAGAGAGAAAATGGGAGAAAAAGTCAAAACCTGGGAAAATTCACAAAACCCAAGAGAAACTCGAGGGGAACAAGCCCAAAGTGTTGAAAACCCAAAAAATCAATGAAAACAAAATCTGATCGGTTCAAAGTGAAGAGGACTAAAGAGGTTTTACGAATAAAGTTTGCGTGGGGCGTTGAAAAACGCGTACAAAGCACAAATCTAGAGAGAGGAAGTACCTTGAGAGGGAGAGGGAGAGTGATTTTAGACTTGGGTGTGTGAGGAAATGAGGTTCGGTGGTGTATTTAAAGAGACCTGAGCCGAAATGTCAAGTTTGCCCCCGAAATTGCATTAGTGGCCGACAGACCACTAAAAGAGGGCAGCCGTACACTATTAGTGGCCAGCAAGCTCCTTTTGCAACCTAGTGCTGGTTTTTTTCCCCTTTTGCCCTAACAGTGTATGAGAGGTCCTCTTTTGGGTCTGGAAAGAAGGATTGAGGTATTTGAATTGGATTTGATTTTCGAGGAGCTCGAAACTGTGTTCTGGTTGCGCCGTTCCAATGTCCACTGTACTTCGGCACGCGAACGTGCCCCAATTTCAAATATGAACAATGTCATGGCCCAATTTTTAATTACTCAAAAACATTGCCAAAGCTTGTAATTTGGATCCTTTTTTTTTTAAACATCCATTACCCTTGAGTAATAGAAATACAATAATACATGTTCTCTCACTTTTAATGAACATTACAATGATAACAATACATGCCAATCTCCTACTGTAAAGCTACAAATAAATAAAATACAAATACAAGATCCATCATATCTACAATGAAATTACATATAAAAGACATATGGACTTCTTAACTCTTCAATCAAAGAATCCACACTTTCTTCCTGTAAAAAAAATAAAACAACACGGGATAAGCACTAATGCCCAGTAGGAATCTCATAGTTCTAAATCAATAACTAACACACAGATAGAAATGATTATGCATGTAGTGTGATACCATATAGTAGGGTGACATTTTATAATTTCAAAATACCATAAGTAAGGTACCTTTTTCTCAAAAACTATTTAAACACTTTTAAGAAAAACCTTCAGCCATTAGAAATCATCCCTTAACTTTAGAAAACCATAGATCCTTGTGAAACAAACATATTTAAGAAACAACATCATTTAAAAAAAATTATTAACCAATCCCCAAAATACGTCTCATTTAATCTCCATCTTTAATGTTCCTTTTTTTCTTTCATTCTTCTTTTCTACTCATTATTTTTATTTGGAACCCCATAACTTCAAGTTCCCTCTTTGGTTTACTAACAAATCTCCTATACTCAATTCATACCATTATTTGCACTCTCAAATTTCATTTCAAGATAATACAAGATTAATAAACCCCCTTACCCATTTTTAGGTTCCATTCTTTACAAATATTGTCTATGTGCATTTTCTCTTTAAACCAAATTACACATCATTATGCAATTTCACAAATTCATCACAAGTCACAAATAACATCATCAACTCAACACACATCTCAACACAATCCACCTTTTGCCAACTTACTACGGTGGGATAGCGGGCACCCAATTCATAATACTTTCCACCTTTCGCCGGCTACTTTATGGCGGAAAGTGAACTCCCAAAAATCATTTTCTCAAAAGCCATTTTCTTTCAAAAATTGTATTTCTCCAAAAACCATTTTTCAACTTTTTAAAGCCATCCCCCACATTTGCCAGCTACTATACGGCGGGATGTGGGCACCCAAAATAGTTTCGAAAACCATCCATTTTTTCACTTTTGCCGGCTACAATACGGCAGGATTGTGTGGACACCCAAAAATCATTTTTCCACTTTCGTCGGCTACTATACGGCAGGACTGTGTGGACACCCAAAAACATTTTCCCACATTCGTTCAACGATAAGCCTAGATGGGGCAATTGGGCACCTTTAATTCAAAACCACCCCGACATTTGCCGGCTACTATACGGCGGGACGTGGGCCCCCAAAAACCTTTTTCTTCAATTTTTAAAACCATCCCCCACATTTACCAACTATTATACGGACGGTCGTGGGAACCGAAAAATCATTTTTCAACTCCCTGTGCGGGTATGAACACAGCACCACCCAACACAACTCAACTCAAACTCCACACACCCAACACAACTCAACCCAAACTCCACACACCGAAAATAACACAACTCAAACTCAACACAACCCAACACAACACAACTCAATACAACACAACCATGATTCAACACAATTCAACATAGCTAACACACTTCAACATAATCAACACAAGTCAACACAATCAACATTATTCAATATGATTCAACTCAATATAATTCAACATAATTCAAGGTGAACTCTTAAATTTCCATTTCATCATTTCATCCCAAGGCTCATGTCATCCATATCATTAACACATCTTTTCCCCCAAATTTCATTTCATATTATAACATGATTTACAATGCCCATAACAAGGTTCATTCGCTAATTTTTAACATAATTTTCAAACACTTCCAAAATCCAATTAAACTTGTATATATATAATTCAACCTGTCAATTTCGTGATTCTACTTTCAATTTAGGCAAAATCATTAATTATCATCATGAATCAACTTAGGATTTTCAAGAGAAATTAAAACTTCTCACACCGCCACTTTTCATTCTGAATTTCCCATTGATTATACACCTAAGATTCATAATCCACAATCTTAACCCAATAATTGAACCCCAACACTTCAAACCCTAAACCTCCAATTTCCATGATATAACACTATATGCTCAAAAATGTAGATTTTGTATTTATATAATCAAAATACCACAAATCTATCTATTAATGCAAGTATTGAAGAAGAACTAGGATCCCTACCTCAAGAATCAAGAAAAAGAGCAAGCTTTGAGAAGAATCCTTCGCAAATCCAAAATCCAATAGGTTGAAAATGTTGAGTTTCAATCCTTCTTCACGTTTTGGTAAGAGATCTTGGCCAATTCTTAGGGAAATAGAAGGTATTTGGGGTAAAAAACCTAGGGTTTTCGGACCTAGGGTGAGAGGGTTGAAGAGAGGAGATGAAGGTGTGAAGAATGATCTAGAAAAGTGCCTTTAAACTTACTGAATTCGCGCAGTCCGCTCGAGCATCGCTTTCCACGCTCGAGCGTACCTGCTTCCAGCACAGATATGAAAACTTCAAACGAGTATAACTCTGTCATCCAAACTCCGTTCTAGGTCGTTCTTGTGTCCGAATCGACACCTTGGAAATAAGCTTTCCAATGGTTCTAACCTCACATCCAAATTCAAAGTGTGGAAAAAGAAAAGGGCAAAAGAGTGACGACTGTTCATGGGAGAAATTATCCGAATTAAATTCTTGGTTCACTCTTACTTTACCATCATGTTACCACTTCGATCAATGTCCCAAAATAAAATAAGGAGGTTCCAAATACACTAAAAATGTCAAGGGCAATCTCACTTTCCACGCTTGAGCGCGCAGACCAACAAAGCCGTTCGCTCGAGCGACCTCTCCTACGCTCTACGCTCGAGCGGGAATTCACAACTCTCAAAATTCCAAATAGACTGCAAAAATGCTGGGAGCCTCTCAAGACTGCTCGAGTGTCAACTCCCCTGCTTGAGCGGAGGGAAAAATTCTGGATCGTTACAATCTTCCCTCCTTAAGAAATTTCGTCTCCGAAATTGCATCCGTTCTAACAAAAATAGCAACAACCTTATGCTCACCTTTTCTTAACAACCCCTAGTCCAAAAATAAAGCATGAGAGCACCCATATATATCCACCAAACCTTAATAACTTCCAATTACACCTTACCTTAATTCCAAACCCAAAAGTACAAAGTGTCACAATCTCCCTTAAGAAATTTCGTCCTCGAAATGAAGAAAACCAAACAAAAGGAAACTCAAACATGAACGGCAATACGCCCTTTAATGTTCAAAACTAGATTCACACTCGGGATAAATTCTCAATTTCAAGGAAAAGAAATCACCCTTAAACTAACACCAAGTCAACACAAGCAAAACAAATAACACATTGCATTGTATGATCCAATACCACAATTGTCAATTGCATTTCAATTAACAATGTTATCTATTTCTTATCCCCTTTAGCACATAAAAGTAGAACAGAGAAAATCATTCATGAACATATTCAAATTAAGTTTTTAACATTTAGTTCAACCGTGCCTTCCTAGGCCATGCACAAGGAAAATAGATTTTCGTTTTCCACATCGATCTCAACATTTTCCCAGTGAATTCCAACCATCACCAAATAACCTCCGCCACCCATTCGGTGACGTCGCAACATAATTTCCATACACATTTGTAACAACAACAAACAGAAACAAACCGGTATATTCATTACAAATGTCAACACTTATATCAACATTCCACATATATATACACATTGGCACAAGTGCACTTTCAACAATTTCCATTCAAACATTTTTAACTCAATTAGGGCGGTTTCACAAGTTACACGAACAACACACGTATATATGCACAAGTAAGCCTTCATGCCCTTTAGTACCCCTTGAGGCACTATTCATTCATATCCCAATTTATCTAAAACAAGGCAAATCCCAAGATAGTTAAGCATTAATTAACTTCAAGTAGCATTCATCGAAATCACCAGTTACAAGTCGCATCAAAACAAGCTAACCCAAACCAATATAGTCACTTTGCATTTTGGCTTGCTAGCCTTGGGGTGTGTGAGTCTTTAGCATGTTTAGCTTGCCTTGATCTCATGATGTGACATCATTTTAGATCACATTTCAGTCCCTAAATCATGCTCACATGTTTGTGCTTGCCATCTCTTTCATGTTTCAAAGGTGTGTCCTTTTATGCCTAAGAATAGGCCTTGTGTATGCTTCCATGATTAATGCATTTTGGGGTGCCATGTGAGGGGATTTGGGTGTCATTTTGCATGCTAAAAATCTGTTTTTGGTTGTTAGATTCATGCCATGAGTGGTTGTGTAAGTGGTAGCAAGATGCTCTTTTGGGTGCCTTAGGTTTAGGCCCATGAACTTGCATGTTTGTATAGCATTTGGCCTATGTTTTGAGGCATGTTTTGCCACTGTTTTGGACCTAAATTAGAGCTGTCCAATTAGTATAAGTCCATCCCTTGCATGCCATTCAAGTGTTGTTGCATTATCCCATGTTTGTATGCTTTGGTTGCATGTGTTGCATGCTTGAAATCACTTGCATTCGTCTTGCATTCCCTTGGCCAAGTTGCTAGCATAATGCACGATTTAGATTACTCCTTGCATGCTCTAGTGGTTTGTATAATTGTGGCATGTTTGTTTGCTTTGTTGCTTAGGTTGTGTACTTAATGCATTGCATGCTTGTATGCTCCTTTTATGCCATGTTGCATATTAGCTAACATGCCTAGGTTGGATGGCATTGGCATGCAGGCCTTGGCACTTGATCAAGTGATAGAGGTTGGGTTTCACGTGTTTGATTGATGTGCATTTCATTTGAAATCAAAGTTGCAAACTTGGGCTTTTAGGCGATCATGCACCAAGATGCCTCATTGATGGCCGAGGGTCGAGGGCTATGCTCTCTTGAGTCTAACACATGATAGGGGCATAGCCATGCTTACATATGCTCAAAATTCTATGCTATGCCTTCTTTGGTTTCTTTGTTTCTTTGTCAAAACTGCTCCTCTGAGGAATTTAGTGCCGCAAGCACTCTTTAGTGCCGACCGGCAATCTTTTTGTGCCGATAAGTTCCCCGGCCGGTGGCCATCTCAAGCGAAATGGTGGTTATTTCCTCTAGCCGGTGGTGTACTACGATGAATTTGGAAGGTGTCAGGACTTTGGCAATTTTCGAGGAGGCGGATGGTGAAAGCAGAGGCGGATGGTGCGGTATGGGCTTTCGGACAAGTTGGACCGAGCATGCATCATTCACGCATCCGGGCCGAGGCCCCTTCCTTTACTTTTGATTTAATTTGATAAGTAGAATTTTGTAATAATTAATTTGTTTATTATTGATTTGTATTATTATTTTGGGTCCCTCCGAGTGAGGTGCAATTGTAATAAGTGTGGGTGAGTGGCATGTATGTCTTCCAACCCCATTTCTTTCTCCCTTTTATTTACACCTTATAATGGTAGATTAGGGTATATTTATTTTAGCATACCTTATGCTATGCATGCGTGCATCCATGTATTTGTTGACATGCATCAGGCTCGGCACATCATACAAACCGCATCGTACTTTCAATTCCAAATTGAATACGTGTTAGTTGTAGCATTTCACATGCCATGTCTAGGATAGCGAGCACCTAGATTACATCTTTGCATGTGTTGCATTAGACATTTCAGTATGCTTAGGTCCATGCATGGATTTCTAATAAGCTTCTGTTTTGGCTTGGAGTACTAGGTGAGCTTTTTATGCTTTAGCATATCGCATGTGTGTGAATGTTGCCATGATAGCATGCTTACCATGAGGCTAAGTGCTTATGTGATAAACTGCTTGAATGCCTGTGGGTGGAGGTTGGATTACTTGAGTTGGGAATACTCATTGAAATCCGTATTTTAGCCTACTTGCGAGTAGCAAAATTTGACACGTTTTTCAAGACAAAACGGATATGCAATGTTTATTTCCAAGTTAGGCGATCTAGTCTATACTTTTGTGTTGTGCGCATCACATAGTAATTCTAGGCTAATAATTGGGATAAGAGCATGTAATGTTTTCAAAAGCGGATATCACGGTTAGTAGAGGCCGGTCTTGGACGGGCGAAGAAGTGCTCATAGTTGACCTTCCCGATCGTACCCAAGCTCCCGAGCCAAGACCACTTTGGTGATAGCGGACCGCGTGGCCTTGACCGAGTCGGGGTTTCCTAAATTTCCCAAAAATAAAAATATTTAGGTGGCGACTCAGTCCGCAAAGTCCATGTTTGGCACTACTTTTCAAAAATCTGTTTTCTCAAAGCGATTTGCGAGTTGGACTCTTTGGTTGATTTAGAACGCGACACAAAATCGAGTCCGCGTAGAGTGAAGCTCCGGGCGCGTCTCTGATTCTGGCGACTCATTGGGATTTTAGAGAGCTTGACTCGAACTCGTGATATCTGTTTTGACTACACTTATGTGTTTCTTTGCATTGCATGTGCATTGGTGCGCCTAGGACACCGTGTTGGCCATCTGCTATTCTGGCGGTTTCTTGAGGCTTGTCTTGTCAAGGCATGTCCATAAGGTGACGGTTCGAACTCTGCCGGTATGGGAACACAAACCCGGTTTTCTGGGCACCCTTCGACCATTCGACCTAGTGCATATTTGGATCCATAGTGACCATTCCAAACTAGGACAGGTTGCTTACCCGATTTTAGGTTGTTTGAAACTGCTGTGTGCGTAGTGAAACCCTAGCTCCTGACAAAATAGGACAGGGAAACCCTACCCCAACATAGGGGTGTTTTGGCTCTCTTTACTTGCTATGTGCTTTTAGAGTGTATCTCTACAGGAATCGTATACGGTTTGCAAGACTAGGTGTCGCTGCGCACGATGTCGATATTTTGAGAATCGATTATATCTGCGGGTATCGATTCAATTTTAGGCGATGATTTGAGGGAACAATGATCGATAATAGAATCTGATCGTTCAACTCGCTCATATCCGTTCAGTGAAATTGAGCTGAGATGCTGTCTGTTTTCTCTTTTGCTAGGTAGTCCTGGAACTATAGCTTCAGAAGGCTCCACTATCCCAGGTACCTTGGATTTGTGTTGGTAGACTTTGTCGGTCGAGACTTCGATTCAAGGGTAATCACGGCGAAGAGAGGGCGGTCGGACATAGACCACCAAGACAACGGCTAACGGTCGGTGATCCTTGAGAGTCGTTGAGATTTCGATCCTACTGCAGAAACAGATATACTGGTTGCTCAGTTAGAGCGGGGCAATATGTCGAGTTTGGAAGAGATGGTGCGCCAACTCCAGGATAGTATGAAAGCCATGCAGCAAGACGCTGTTCATCAAGCAGAATTCGCCAAGCAACAAGTCGTGGTCATAGCCCATGAGCGAGACAATTGCTAGGCTAGAAGACAAGCGGAACATACACTCGCATCGGGCTCCTCCCCACCAAGGGTTCCGATATGCAGGGGCGAAATGTCCAAAATGTCCAAGAGGATCTGACCCTTCCAACGGGCGGCTCCACCCCAATTCTACCAACTATCCAAGGCGCCACGCCTATCAATGTACGGACTCTCCCTTTGAGTTCAAGCGGACAATGTTGGTGAGTAAGTTGGAAAAATGTTTAGGAAATCCCAAGGAGTCGGTCTATTCCCGACATCGAGGATGGGTATACTGAGACGCGATTGTGTATTCGGATCGGTTCAAGATGCCTCAAATTGACCGATTTGATGGGTCCGGGACCCCATGGTGCACGAGATTGTTTTCAGATATCTTAAGGCCAATGGGCCTCACCGATTCTGCAGCTGTCTTTGTTCGGGACCTGTCGTATTGCGATCATCTGCACGCCAAGTTGGAGAATTGATGAAACGAATTTGGGAGGAGATGGTGAGGCCTTCATCACGCGATACTCATACAACACAGATTGAGATTACGACCCGTGATCTCGAGACAACTAGGCAAGAGCCTAAGGAGAGTTTTTCGAATTTGTAACGGATGGAGGGCCAAGGCTTCGATGATGACCTTGAGGCCCTACAGACAAGACCAAATTCGGATGATTGTGCGCAATCTTCACCAAGTTGATGCAAAAGATGATAGTAGTTCCTTCCCCACCTTTTCGGACTTACATGAGATGGGAGTCTGGATCGAAGATGCTATGAAACAAGGCCTTATTGATCGGAGAAGGAGCGACCCAGAAGGGCGTTCACCGCGGTTCAATGTGACCACCGGTGGTGATCTTTGCTAGAACTTCAGATGAGGGCATGGTCGCCACCGCCACACCAAGAGCGCCACCCCTTTGTTGGTGCACCCACTTCAAACCCCGAACTTCGACTATCTACCCCGAGGCAAGAGGGTCTTTACTCCACTCTATATGTCTTTGTCTAAGGCCTGGGGTCCTACTCGAGAAGGACATCTGAAACCGTTAGAGCAACGGCCTCTACCCGATCCTCTCCCTCCAAATCACGACCCGGCTAAAATCTTGCTTTCCATCAACAAACCGGTCATGACACCGAAGCTTGTGTTCGTCTCGCCACGAGATACAAAATTTGATTGACAACAAGGTCATCGTCGCACCAGTCAATAAAGTCTATCATCACTAGATCGGTGAACTTGGGGATAATGCAGTATGTGATCGGGATGAACTACTGCGGCAAGACTCGGTTTACTCGAGATGTGGGAATGGCACACCTTGTCTTGAGCATTCGCGAATGCTAGTTTTGTAGTTTCGACTTGGGTGTTGAGTCAATTCTAGTTTTGTTTTGAGTCATCTCTTTGTCTTAAGTCGGTCTTTTTGATTAAAGTCATCTTGTTGTATCGAGTCGATCCTATTGTACAAAGGTCGGTGATTCCGGTGTCACCTCGGGCGTCACCATTTTGTTTCACGTTTGTCTTTTCGTTTTGTTTTGAGTCTGTTTCTGCCAGGGAGCCAGTTGTGTCGACAGATTCTGAATGGAACAGCAGTGATTTTCACACTCTTGTGTTTGCTCCTGCCGTGTGCCAGTTGTGCCATAAGTTTTGAATGAGATGACAGTATTTGACTAGAAGCTGTGACTTTTCTGTGCCTTGAATCATTGCATTGACCTAAGTTTTTCAAAACTTTTTCGAACACTGCGGTGAAAACAAAGAGGAAGGAATTCCTCGGATTTGCAAAACTTTGATCAAGCGAGAGAGAAAGAGGCGTGCTAAGCCCTTAATGAATGAAATCATGCTTGTTAGTGTGAGTCTTGAGAAGGACCCTAGCTTTGATCCAGATTGGTTCTACATTTGTCTTGGTATAGCGATTTGTCGCTTTCTTAAAAACTTTCAAAAAATGTTTTGCGTGGTCCTGCGAAGACTTGTGTGGAGTCGTTCTTGAGATTGTGCAGCCTAAGATCGCTCTCAGCCTCGAGACTCGACCCCTCATTTTTAAACCTTGGACTCAAACTCAGAATGTTCAACGGTTAACTACAACGTGAGGCCTGCGTGGCCAAATTCAAAGCAACCCTCGAACTAGGGGCAAGAGAGTCAGATCAAGAAGTTCAAGTGTTTTCAAAAGAAGCTTGCAAAGCTAGATCAGAAGCACCCCTCGAACTAGGGGCAAAAAATATCCGATGTGCTCGAAGAGCCAAAGAGGGACCCTTCTGCAAATCGATACAACAGCCACTCTCCGGGATACAGAGGGCTTCAATCTCAAAAAACCATTTGGCATGGACTTGTTACACTTTTTACCCTTTGAGAGGCTCGCTGGGCCGAAAACCCGGAAGGGCGACCTAGGCAAAAGTTAGAGCAAGCAAAAAATACATACAAAAGGAAAAGAAAAAATACAAAAAAAAAAGGAAAGAAAAAGAAGCTCGCAAGGTCGAAAACCCGCATCGGGCGCCTTGGCAAAAGTTAGAGCCTAAAAGAAAAAGAAAAAAAAAAAGAGAAAAAATGAAAAAGAATTGAAAAGGAAAGAAAAAGAAGCTCGCAAGGTCGAAAACCTGCATCGGGCGCCTTGGCAAAAGTTAGAGCATAAAAGGAGAGGTTAAATACCCGAGTGTACCTTAACCCCGAACTGCGAAAGGCTTGATTCCCATGTTTGGGATACGTAGGCAACTTCATTCTGAAGTCCAGCCGTAAACACTTCAAATTCGACTGTGTCCATGCAATGTTTTGACCATCTTTGCCTTCTCTGTATCCGAGGGTTTGGTTGTGTTCATCACTCTGAGGACTGTCTACGATGCGCTGTAGTGCCATTCAAACAAGGGGCAACTTTCCGTTGCCATTCAATGCAATCAGGTGCCATTCAAACAAGGGCCAACTTTCTGTTGCCATGCAGTATCCTTCAGGCAAGGGGCAATTTTCCATTGTTATGGCTTCCAGGTTGCGCATCTCAAGGGTAGGTTCCAGCTTGTTGAAGCGATGGCCGTTTGCCAAAAACAGTTTTTGAGAATTTTTACTGAGGTTGACTATTCTCTCAAAAACCACTCCATTTTTCCAAAACTGGACCATTTCTTGGACCCAAAAAAGGAAAATTTTCAGTGCTCATAGCCTGACTTGCATGATTTCAAATCAAAAATCGAACAAGCATGTTAATCTAACTCTCATGTTGGTCAAAACTGTTTTAGTAGAAAGTAAAAACAAAAAATGGTCAAAATGATGAACTAGGGGCACAGTTGAGTCAGGCTTCCTGTCTTTTCCCCATCATCAACATACTTGCCAGAAAGGCACTCTACCTGCCAGAAGAGGGCACAACTGAAGTCAACAGCAAAGGGCTGAAAGCTCTCAACATCCTCCAAGCAACGAGGTATCAAGCCAAGTGCGAAGCACAAACTGGAATGGATCAAGATGTTCCACTTCCTCATCTGGACAGATCTAACCACGTCCAAACTCCCCAGCAGGACATCATCAACCGATGTTAGCTGCTGTGTGCAGAAGAAAAAGAATCTAGCAGAATGCTAGGGGCACGAGCCCACAACTTGCAGTTCATCCATTAACCACCCAGGGGAGGGACGAAAAATGAGAGATTGAAGAATAGAGAGGTGTACGATGAGAGAAACAGTGAGCAAAAGGGTTTTGAGAGAAAAACCGAGCTTGAGGGCCGAGTGATGTGAGAATCACAAATGAGAAAGGGTGGGAAATAATACCCGGTGAAACAGGCTCCCTGTGCACATTTGAGTCTTGTGTTTTGTTTTGTCTGTCTTGATTCTTGTTTTGAGTCTTTTCGAGTGTCAATAGATGTCTTTAGGTTGTATACCTTTTGTTTTCTATTGTTGAGTCTTTTTTGGCTATGGCCAGTCGTAGGCCCAATACCCGGTCAAGAACTCATTTTCTCAATTTCAAAAATGATTTGTTGTGTGCTCAGAGTGCTGTGCCATTCTCCACATTTGTGCAAAAAAAATTTGTTCTTTCAAAACCGCAGGTCCACCCCGATAAGTGTGAATAGTAGAACCCGGGACCTATCTGAAGCTATAATGGTTCGCAAAGCAAAAGCAAAAGAGGAAAATCGAAGCATCGAGTGTGTTTCACCTTCATGAATTCGAGATTGTATTAGGAAGTGCCTCTTGAGACCTTGTCGTGTTCAAGAATGAGCCTCTATTCCAAGTGTAAGCTCGCTTCAAGTCGAATGGCAATTAAAGCAGCAGCAAATGTTATCTCTTGCCAACATAAACAGGGTGTCCCCTTTTCAGGCAGAGTATGTTACAAACCCCTCCGAGAGGTAAATCGGAGGTTGTGTTTGAATTGGTCTCGTTAAGGCTTGCATTCCCTTATTCGGCATTTCGTTTCAAATATGCGTTGTCACGCACGTTCCACTTGCATTGTTATGCACTGTTACACCTGCATCGTTATGCACATTATATTGCCTTTTATACACATTGCGTGCATACGTGCATCGCTTTACTTACATGTGTTCCAGTTCCTTTTATACACATTGCGTGCATACGTGCATTGCTTTACTTACATGTGTTCAAGTTCCTTTTATACACATTGCGTGCATACGTGCATTGCTTTACTTACATGTGTTCAAGTTCCTTTTATACACATTGCGTGCATACGTGCATTGCTTTACTTACATGTGTTCAAGTTCCTTTTTATACACATTGCGTGCATACGTGCATTGCTTTACTTACATGTGTTCAAGTTCCTTTTCATACACATTGCTCGCGTTGACCGCTCGCTTTACTTACATGTGTTCAATTTCCAGTCTCATTACACATTGCCTGCATGCGTGCATCGTTTTACTTACATGTGTTCAATTTTCCCATCACACATTGTACACGTTGTTGCGTGTTCTTTACTTACATGTCGCACTTTCATAGCATTGTTATGATTACTCTAAATTGCATTGTTATGCACCCACTTCACTTGCATTGTGATGCACGTTTCAATCGCATTGTTGTGCACTCTCTTTGCGTAAACACCGGATACGTCCTCGTTTCTCTCTTCTTTTCAAACACCGGATACGTCCCTCGTTTCTCTCTTCTTTCTCAAACACCGGATACGCCCCTTTCTTATACCTTCAAACACCGGATACGCCTCGTTTCTCATTCCTTGCGGAACACCGGGATACGTCCCTATGTTTCTCCTTCTTTTCTAATCTTTGGGATACGTCCCTAACCTCTGGGATACGTCCCTAGTCTCTGGGATACGTCCCTAACATCTGGGATACGTCCCTAATCTTTGGGATACGTCCCTAACCTCTGGGATACGTCCCTAACCTTTGGGATACGTCCCTAATCTCTGGGATACGTCCCTAGTCTCCGGGATACGTCCCTAATCTTTGGGATACGTCCCTAACCTCTGGGATACGTCCCTAACATCTGGGATACGTCCCTAATCTCTGGGATACGTCCCTACGTTTCTCCGCCGGTTAAAAGCGTTCGGAATACGTTCCAATGCTCATACCATTCCAAACACTGGGATATGTCCCTTTGTTTCTCTCTTTGTTCCTTCCTCACATGATTGCAGCATGTTTGGAATTGCTTACCTCCGCTCACGAATCCAGCGTGGTTGGAATTTGTCACCCTTTTGCATCAATTCTACTCTCTTTTGCATCGCATCTATTATCTATTACATGAAATGTAGTTAGAACTGTATTCACTTGCTTAAAATGTTGCATTTATTTTGCATAATTGCTTCATTCTGACTCTCTTTGCATGATCATAAGTTATGCACTTGCATTGTGCATCACTATGCAGCTTGCCGCTGAACTTGGCTGTTTTGATTCCTTGCAAAGGGATACGTAGGCAGCCTGCGGGCACAACCATTTATACATTTGTATTTTGATTGTTTGTCCAAGTCTTCGGCCTTGTCAAAAATGGGTCGCTCTCGGGCTTTGACATTCACTCCGTCATTGTTATGACTTTGAGTTCTGTCAAGAGGGGCAAATGAGACACCCCATTTTTGACCGCCCTCAAGACTTGGGCATTCTTGATGGTTTGTTCGGTGTTGAGAGATGTGCGAGAACGCAGTTCAATTCCTTCGACAAGGAGAGAGGCAAACCCTTCAAAACACTTTGTCTAGGGTTTGGAGTTGAAGAAAAGAGGAAAGGAGAGGAGAAAAGCTGGTTTGGGAGAAGTTAAGATAGATCGGGTAGAAGGGAATCGAGCAGCCCTCGCTAAATCGGGCTTATTCAATTCAATACTTGGAGTTAAGCTATGAGGCTACCATCATTGGAAAGAAGACTTCCAGGGCTTCACTTTGCACTCAAGAATCTCCTAGAGCCAAGTCCGGGTGAAGGAGATATGTTGGGTTGAAGCAGGGGATCATCCCGGTTGGATCGAGTCTGCGCGACTTCACGGAAAAGGGGCATAACTTTTTGCACAGGAGGAATTTTGATGCAAGGTTTGCGCCATTGGAAAGCTAACTTCCGGGGCTTCGATTTGCATACCCACCGGCCATGTTTTGACCAAGGAATCATCCATCGGCACTCTATTTAGCCGACCGGCAGAAAAGAGTGCCGACCGGCACTTTATTTTGGCCGATGATCACACCTTCTGGCCGACCTGAACTCTTTGAACACCACAAGCTTAGTGCACACCAGTGTGCCGGTGGGATGCTGAACCAGACCACGTGCATCCATGTGCCTATTTTCCCCCATTGTGCACCTTTTGGCCCTTATTTTGCACCCTTTGCTCATGGCTTCTTGAGGAAGCCTTGACCCTTTTGTCTTGGCTTCCTCAAGAAGCCTACCAGCTGTCTTGGCTTCTTGGAGAAGCCCCTTGCTTTAGCTTCTCTTGTAAGCCATTTGCTTGCTCTATATAAGAGCTCTTCCTCTCCATTGCTTAGGGTTAGAGTTTTGGAACAAAAACCAGAGATATATAGATATATATCTGAGATAGATAGATACAACCCTCTATCTCTCTCTATATCTCACTCCTTTGCCTCCAAAAGTCCATTATTCTTGGCCATTCCTTCATCAACCCATAGCACAACACCACCACTTCCATTTCCAACGACTTGGGGCTGTTCTTCAGAGCTTAGGAGCACCTAAACTTGGTCCAAGAGGTCTTTGGTTTCTTTGGTCTTCAAGGGTAAGTCCTCATCTTCCCTTTTCTTGCATTTTCTTGCTTCATTTCTTAGCCCTAGTTGCAAGCACTTTTGGGCTCCGACCCAAACTTCAAATAGTCTTATTTTGGGGTCCTCTTCATGTTTGATTGAGGACCCCTTGCTGTTTGGTGGTAGCATCTAGCACCTATCTCTTTACCCCCTTGTATGCCACTATTCTTGCATAGTATATTTGGCTGATTTATAATCTGTTTTGAGGCATAATGTAAGCTGCAAGTAGGCTTATTTTGAGCCCTTCTTCAACATTGTTGAAGGGCTCAACATCGTTTGCATACTCCATGTGCCACTTGCTTTGAAATCTCTTCTATTTACCGTAATCTTGCATGCTTTGTTAGCCTATCTTACTTCTGTTTTTGTGGCTGGTCATAAACTGAAAATGTGCTTATTTTTCCATGTATAAGATCTGTTTTTGGTTGTTTAGGCCATCCATGACATGCCTTATATAGTCACTTTGCATTTTGGCTTGCTAGCCTTGGGGTGTGTGAGTCTTTAGCATGTTTAGCTTGCCTTGATCTCATGATGTGGCATCATTTTAGATCACATTTCAGTCCCTAAATCATGCTCACATGTTTGTGCTTGCCATCTCTTTCATGTTTCAAAGGTGTGTCCTTTTATGCCTAGAATAGGCCTTGTGTATGCTTCCATGATTAATGCATTTTGGGGTGCCATGTGAGGATTTGGGTGTCATTTTGCATGCTAAAAATCTGTTTTTGGTTGTTAGATTCATGCCATGAGTGGTTGTGTAAGTGGTAGCAAGATGCTCTTTTGGGTGCCTTAGGTTTAGGCCCATGAACTTGCATGTTTGTATAGCATTTGGCCTATGTTTTGAGGCATGTTTTGCCACTGTTTTGGACCTAAATTAGAGCTGTCCAATTAGTATAAGTCCATCCCTTGCATGCCATTCAAGTGTTGTTGCATTATCCCATGTTTGTATGCTTTGGTTGTATGTGTTGCATGCTTGAAATCACTTGCATTCGTCTTGCATTCCCTTGGCCAAGTTGCTAGCATAATGCACGATTTAGATTACTCCTTGCATGCTCTAGTGGTTTGTATAATTGTGGCATGTTTGTTTGCTTTGTTGCTTAGGTTGTGTACTTAATGCGCATTGCATGCTTGTATGCTCCTTTTATGCCATGTTGCATATTAGCTACCATGCCTAGGTTGCATGGCATTGGCATGCATGCCTTGCCTCTTGATCAAGTGATAGAGGTTGGGTTTCACTTGTTTGTTTGATGTGCATTTCATTTGAAATCAAAGTTGCAAACTTGGCCTTTTAGGCCATCATGCACCAAGATGCATCATTGATGGCCCGAGGGTCGAGGGCTATGCTCTCTTGAGTCTAACACATGATAGGGGGCATAGCCATGCTTACATATGCTCAAAATTCTATGCTATGCCTTCTTTGGTTTCTTTGTTTCTTTGTCAAAAGCTGCCTCCTGCAGAATTTAGTGCCGACGGCACTCTTTAGTGCCGACAAGCAATCTTTTTGTGCCGATAAGTTCCCCGGCGGTGGCCATCTCAAGCAACGGTGGTTATTTCCTCTAGCCGGTGGTGTACTGTTGAATTTGGAAGGTGTCACGGGACTTTGGCAATTTTCGAGGAGGCGATGTGAAAGCAGGCGGATGGTGCGGTATGGGCTTTCCGGACAAGTTGGACCGAGCATGCATCATTCGCGCATCCCGAGGCGGGGCTGAGGCCCCCTTCCTTTTTACTTTTGATTTAATTTGATAAGTAGAATTTTGTAATAATTAATTTGTTTATTATTCGGACTGTATTATTATTTTGGGTCCCTCCGAGTGAGGGTGCAATTGTAATAAGTGTGGGTGAGTGGCATGTATGTCTTCCAACCCCCATTTCTTTCTCCCTTTTATTTACCTGCTTATAATGGTAGATTAGGGCATATTTATTTTAGCATACCTTATGCTATGCATGCGTGCATCCATGTATTTGTTGACATGCATCAGGCTCGGCACATCATACAAACTGCATCGTACTTTCAATTCCAAATTGAATACGTGTTAGTTGTAGCATTTCACATGCCATGTCTAGGATAGCCGAGCCAGCCTAGATTACATCTTTGCATGTGTTGCATTAGACATTTCAGTATGCTTAGGTCCATGCATGGATTTCTAATAAGCTTCTGTTTTGGCTTGGAGTACTAGGTGAGCTTTTTATGCTTTAGCATATCGCATGTGTGTGAATGTTGCCATGATAGCATGCTTACCATGAGGCTAAGTGCTTATGTGATAAACTGCTTGAATGCCTGTGGGTGGAGGTTGGATTACTTGAGTTGGGAATACTCATTGAAATCCGTATTTTAGCCTACTTGCGAGTAGCAAAATTTGACACGTTTTTCAAGACAAAACGGATATGCAATGTTTATTTCCAAGTTAGGCGATCTAGTCTATACTTTTGTGTTGTGCGCATCACATAGTAATTCTAGGCTAATAATTGGGATAAGAGCATGTAATGTTTTCAAAAACGGATATCACGGTTAGTAGAGGGTCTTGACCGGCGAAAGGGGGTGCTCATAGTGACCTTCCCGATCGTACCCAAGCTCGAGCCAAGACCACTTTGGTGATAGCGGACACGTGGCCTTGACCGAGTCGGGGTTTCCTAAATTTTCCAAAAAAAATATTTAGGTGGCGACTCTCAGACCGCAAAGCGATCCATGTTTGGCACTACTTTTCAAAAATCTGTTTTCTCAAACGATTTGCCAGAGTTGGACTCTTTGGTTCAGATTTAGAACCGCGACACAAAATCGAGTCCGAACTGTAGAGTGAAGCCCCACGGGCGCGTCTACACCCATCTCCAACTTCTGCCCAGCAAATTGGAGATCTACATTTTCTGCCATACAATGCCTCGAAAGGCGCCATACCGATACTCGAATGGTAGCTGTTGTTGTAGGCGAATTCAGCCAACGGCAAATGACTTTCCCAATTTCCCTGAAAATCAAGGACACACATTCTCAGTAGATCCTCTAGAGTCTGGATGGTCCTTTCTGACTGTCCATCTGTCTGAGGATGATAGGCACTACTCAGCCTCAATTCAGTACCCAATGCAGTCTGTAGGCTCTGCCAGAATCTCGATGTAAACTTCGAATCCCTGTCAGAAACAATAGATACAGGCACTCCGTGCAGTCTAACAATTTCGTCAATATAGATAACAGCTAATTTATCCGCATTATAAATTGTCTTGACAGGTAGGAAGTGTGCAGATTTAGTCAGTCTATCAACAATAACCCAAATAGAGTCCATACCTTTCCTGGAGCGAGGTAATCCAACAATAAAATCCATCGTGATATGCTCCCATTTCCACTCTGGTATGGGTAAGGGTTGCAGTAATCCAGCAGGTCGTTGATGTTCGGCTTTGACCTGTTGGCAATGAAGACATTTAGACACAAAGTCGGCAATTTCCTTCTTCATTCCTGGCCACCAGAAATTTTGTTTCAGATCTTGGTACATTTTCGTATTCCCTGGGTGAATAGAAAACTTCGAACTGTGGCCTTCTTGTAAAACTCTCCTTTTCAATTCAGGGTCATTAAATTTTACCTGATCTGTCTTGAAATTTCAGTACATTGTTGTCAAATTTGAACCCCGGTCTCGGTTTCGAATCTCTTTCTTCAATAACCTTTTTCAAGAAATCATCTAGTTGTTGTTTTTCTTTAATTTCCTCAATCAATGCTGGTTGAGCAGTAATGGCAGCTATTGTTCCGCCTTGTTCTCTCTAAACAATTTCCATTTCGGACTTTTCGGATCAAGAAGCAACTCTTTTACATCGGTCGACAAAGCAGGCTAAGTTGGCAATCGATTTTCGGCTCAAAGCATCGGCAACGGTATTGGCTTTTCCCGGATGGTACAATATCTGTAGGTCATAATCTTTTATCAGTTCAAGCCATCTCCGCTGTCTCATATTCAGTTCTTTCTGGGTGAAAAAGTACTTCAGGTTCTTGTGGTCAGTATACACTTCACATGTTGCTCCATACAAATAGTGACGCCAGATTTTCAGTGCAAAAACTACTGCAGCAAGTTCTAGGTCATGGGTCGGGTAGTTCTTTTCATGCGGTCTCAACTGTCGGGAAGCATAAGCAATAACTCTCCCATTCTGCATTAAAACACATCCCAAACCCTTATGAGAAGCATCACTAAATACAGTATAACCATCCGTACCTGAAGGTAGAGTCAGAATCGGTGCAGTTACAAGTCTAGTTTTTAACTCTTGAAATGCTGATTCCCTCTGGTCGGTCCAGTCAAATGATATCCCTTTCTGAGTCAACTGAGTCAGTGGTAAGGCAATTTTGGAGAAGTCTTTGACAAACCTTCTGTAATATCCAGCCAGTCCCAAAAAGCTTCGGACTTCGGTTACATTCGTTGGTCTAGGCCAGTTTACTACAGCTTCAATTTTCTGCGGATCAACAGAAATTCCATCTTTGCTAACAACATGCCCCAAAAACATCACATGATCAAGCCAAAATTCACATTTAGACAGTTTAGCATACAGTTTCTGTTCTCTTAAGGTTTGCAGGGCAAGTCTCAGATGATGTTCATGTTCTTCTACAGTCTTAGAATAGATCAGTATGTCATCAATAAATACCACAATAAAATCGTCAAGGCATGGTTTAAAAATTCTATTCATGAGGTCCATAAATGCGGCAGGGGCATTCGTAACTCCGAACGGCATAACTAAAAATTCAAAGTGGCCATACCTCGTTCTAAAAGCAGTTTTATCAATGTCTTCCGGTTTGACTTTCAGTTGGTGATACCCCGATCTAAGATCAATCTTGGAAAACACTTGTGCACCTTGTAACTGGTCAAATAAATCGTCAATACGCGGTAATGGATATTTATTCTTTACAGTTACCTTGTTCAATTCCCGATAATCAATGCACAGTCTCAGTGAGCCATCTTTCTTTTTCACAAACATAACGGGTGCGCCCCACGGGGAGGTACTAGGTCTGATAAACTTCTTGTCTAACAGTTCCTGCAATTGTACTTTCAATTCCTTCAGTTCAGTCGGAGCCATTCTATAAGGAGCTTTAGATATCGGCTGTGTACCCAGAACCACATCCACAATAAATTCAATTTCCCTGTCAATCAAATCACGGCAAATCATCGAAATACATAGAATTCTCGACTATAGGAATACAATTCACATCAGTTTTAACATTATCATTAGCAGATACAGTCAAGACAGAACACAGATACCCTTTACACCCATTTCTAATCAGTTTAACCGCCTTTACAGAAGAAATCAGGTATGGAGGAGGTACTACTCCACTCCCATTAAACACAAATTCAGGCAAACCCGGTGGACGGAAAACTACTTGTTTTGTTACACAGTCTATAGTGGCATGGTATTTTTGTAGCCAATCCATCCCCAATATTACATCAAAATGATCTATGTTCAATGGCAGTAAATCAATAAATAGGTGCATATCCCCAACAATAATCTCACAAGCAGGATACATATATGCACATGTCATGGATCCCCCAACAGGTGATGATACAGCTAGTAAATAGTTCATGGGTTCTAGGGGTCTATTCAATTTACGCGAAAAAGCATGCGACACATAAGAATGTGTAGACCCCGAATCAATCAATACATATGCATTTTGAGCACAGATAGAGAGGATACCTGACATAACAGTCTCGATTAGTTGCATCTCCGTACTAGGGCAAACACTCGCCTCATAGGCTCTTTCATTAGCTTTGGGGTTCGGTTTTGGTGCTACATTTGATCTTTCTGCGCTTCGGTGCGACTTTACTACTAACGGTGGAAGCGGAAGGCGATCTTTGATTATGTGGCCCACCTTGCCACACCTGAAACAAGCTCCAGAAATCTGATAGCAAACCCCTTTGTGCCTATTGCCACATACGGAGCAGGGTGGAGTAAATCCACTCCCTTGGCTGGGGCTAGTAGTCGACCGTGATACATTTCTTGTTTCTTTGGGTTATGCTTGCCTTTCTTAAATTTAAAACCTGTCTTTTCCTTGCCACTCACTTGTGTGTTTGATTGTTTCACTTCTTTGCAATATTTATCTCGGCCATCAATGCTCGATAGAACACCCACAAAAGTTGGCATTTTCAAAACACTAATTACATCTGTATGTTAGCAATAAGGCCTCCTTCAAACCTTCGCCTTCTTATATTCGTATCCACCATATGAGGTGCATACCTAGCAAATTCGATGAATTTCTTCTCATATTAAATGAACATATTGCCTGTCTCGATTGTTCAAACTTCAGTCACTTTTACATCTCGATGCCTTTGGGAAAATACTTTTCAAAGAAGGACTCCTTGAACGGAGTCCAAGTCACAATAGTATTCGCCTCACGGGTCAACATCCACCACCTTCTTGCTTCTTCTGAAGGGTGAAGGTTGCTAACGATACTTTGTTGGCGAGCACGCGGAAACATTTCAAACAACTTCTCGATCTCAAGAACCCAAGCTTGACCTTTAGCGGTTCTAAGCCTCCTGAAAGGGCGGCGGTTTCATCTTCTTGAACTTATGGGTCGGTGCAATAATGTCCACCTCATTAGCATTCACATTACAGTACATTTTGTTCGGTTGCAGGAGGAGGAGGAGGTGAAATTGGTTCGGTTGTTGATCTAGTCTTTCCATTATCAGTCCCATCATTTGTTCAAGTCTGGCCATTCTGGCCTCAGAGGATGATGACTCAGGTTCATTTGCACTATCCATTTTGCTATAACAGTTATCATTATAAACAGTTGTACAATTAAACAGTTTAACACTTTAACATATAATCAGTCAGTCATAAGCACACACTTTTCAAGTTCATGAGATGCCCTAATTGCTTTTCTAGGACACCCTATAGCTCGTTTGGACACGTGTGTGCGGTATAACTAAATGGTTAAGTATCGCTCGATACCACTCTGTCACGACCCAAACCGGCCCTATGGGTTTAGCAGAATCGCGGCGATGTCAAGATTACCAAAGGCCTCTGAGCGATAATACAATCAAAGCAGTCTGAGGGCTGGCGGAAGCCAAAAGCGATAAATAACTAGTGTCCATTGAGTGTGAAAATCGTATGTCAAAAACATTTTATGCATTCAGACAGTTCAAGCAGTACAATCCATATCTGATCTATACAATCATTCACTTGTCGATGCGAGGATCAAGTCC
Source organism: Camellia lanceoleosa (assembly GCA_025200525.1). Lineage (NCBI taxonomy): Eukaryota > Viridiplantae > Streptophyta > Magnoliopsida > Ericales > Theaceae > Camellia > Camellia lanceoleosa. The sequence goes on from CM045760.1 coordinate 87,313,046, forward strand.
CTAGACAACGATCTGATATAATAGTAGGCGGTCTATACAAATGTGCAAAACAGTGAGGAGACCGGCGGGGACACAAAAACACCCCAAGCCATAGCATGGCAACTCGGAACCTCGCAGTGAGGCACATAGGCTGGCTTGTCAAAACTAGGGATCAAACCCACGCTCCTAGCTCGATGCGGTTCTTTGAGAACCTATATATATATAAACAGTGAGCTAAAGCCCAGTGAATAACATAACGTATAAAGAGGGTATGAATGAATCTCCCTTACAGTAATGAAATCAATTCATTATACTGATACTTCAATCTTCGATGCTTGATCAATCGAGATTTCAATCAATCGGTCATATGTGGTACATCCATTAGCCTATAAGCGATGGGTCCAAGGACCGGGCCTTCTGAACCAACAATAATAATGGCCATCAAACAGTATGGTTCCACAAGGAAACCGACAGAGCTCTGTAACAGTCAATAACAGTGGGTGCTAAGAATGCCACAATACAGTTCGAAATGCAGGACATACATTCATTCGATAAACAATATCAGTTCAATAAACAGTTCAGTTCAGTATTCAAAATATAACCATTTGAACATATCTTTACACAATCTGTTACTCACAGTGATTGGGCTATCAGTAGCTAGAGCGCGTCCCCGAGAGCCAACCCTAAACAGTTAACAAATAGAACACACACTAAGTTCACAGTCGGAAGGATATAATTAAATCCCTATATTCCTCGGTGTGGTTCTATGTCTAAATCCTCATTAAGATGCCTTAAACTAGGCCTAAGAATGCCTAGGATGGGATGAGGATGTAAAAATGCCTGCAATCGGTTTGAAATTTTTGAACAGGGCCTCTGCTCGAGCGTAAACTTCCCTTTCGGCGGACAAGCCAACAAGGTCCTTTCGGCGTCAACTTCCGCCGGCGGTGATGCTAATGCAAGATGCTGGATGCGCGATTTTCCCGCTCGAGCGTGAAAAACTCCGCTCGAGCGGACTGTAAAACATGCTAAGAAAATGCTGAGAGCATGAATTCCCCGCTCGAGCGGCACTTCCCCCGCTCGAGCGGACGGCCAAATTCTGGAAAATCCAGATTCGACCTCTGAGTTTCAAACCAAGTTTCAATGTTCCAAATTCGATCCTCTTGGGCCCATTTTCTGGAAAACTCTTTCAAACACATAGAATAACAAGTTTTAAAGTTCAATTTAAGAAATCAAGGCCCAAGGGTGTTTCAATTAAACCCAATTTCCAACCATTTTCAAGAACAATGCTCAAACATGACATGCATGCATTCAAAACAATTTTAAGCTTCAAATCATGCTCAAATGAGCTCAATCTTTGAAAACCAAATGAAAACATGGACTAAAGCTTAGACATGAACATGTATGTATCATTCTTCAAGAATTTAACTTCAAAATACATCAATTCAAGCATGCATGCAACAATGGAGTTTTAATTCATCATGAATGAGCAAATTCATGTCTTAACTTCTCTATAACCATGATATATGCAAGATGAAGCTTAAAGACAACAATAAAACAATGAATTCCTTACCTAGAGTGTTGATTACAAGTCTTATGAGCTAAATTAGCAAGTATACTTCAATTCTCAAGCAATTCCCAAGCAATTTCAACAATGGCAAGATGAGCTCAAGTCTACTCTCTTTCTCACTCTATAATTTGGTGGTGGCAAGGAATGGCCCGAGCAAATGTTTTAATCAAGTCTCTAAGGCTCAAGTTTGTGACTAGGTAGTGGACCACTATAGGTGGCAAGGTTGTAATTAAGCTAAACTTTGCAATTAACTCGTTTAAATCTAATTTAATCATTCCTAATCAATTTTCAGATAAATATACCATAAAATCAGAAATATTCTATTGATCCTAAAACTTCAAACGGTTTCTAAATCGGCGTAGATAAGGCCTTCAATTAACGTTTAAACATACGAATTCAAGCAGATAGTCATTCAATCAAACAGATAGAAATGCAATGTAACAGACAAACTTATTCAATTTCGGTTTGATTCCATTGATGCATTCGATAGTTCATCGATTCACTTATCGGTCATTATCGATTCGGTTTAGCGATGTCGTAGATAATTGATGGTTTAACAGAATCGACGAGGGTTGTTACAGGCACCCAATTCATAATACTTTCCACCTTTCGCCGGCTACTTTCCACCTTTCTCAAAAGCCATTTTCTTCCAAAAATTGTATTTCTCCAAAAACCATTTTCAACTTTTTAAAGCCATCCCCCACATTTGCTGGCTACTATACGGCGGGATGTGGGCACCCAAAACATTTTCGAAAACCATCCATTTTTTCATTTTTGCCGGCTACAATACGGCAGGACTGTGTGGACATCCAAAAATCATTTTTCCACTTTCATTGGCTACTAGATGGCAGGACTGTGTGGACATCCAAAAATGTTTTCCCACATTCGTCCAGCGATAAGCCTAGACAGGGCAATTGGGTGCCTTTAATTCAAAACCACCCCCACATTTGCCGGCTACTATACGGCAGGACGTGGGCTTCCAAAAACCTTTTTTTTTCAATTTTTAAAACCATCCCCCACATTTGCTGGCTATTATACGGACGGTCGTGTGCATCGAAAAATCATTTTTCAACTCCCTGCGCGGGTACGAACACAGCACCACCCAACACAACTCAACCCAAACTCCACACACCGAACACAACACAACTCAAACTCAACACAACCCAACACAACACAACCATGATTCAACACAATTCAACATAGCCAACACACTTCAACGTAATCAACACAATCAACATTATTCAACATGATTCAACTCAACACCACTAAATATAATTCAACATAATTCAAGGTGAACTCTTAAATTTCCATTTCATCATTTCATCCCAAGGCTCATGTCATCCATATCATTAACACTTCTTTTTTCCCAAATTTCATTTCATATTATATCATGATTTATAATGCCCATAACAAGGTTCATTCGCTAAAATCCAATTAAACGCTTCCAAAATCCAATTAAACTTGTATATAGATAATTCAACCTGTCAATTTCGTGATTCTACTTTCAATTTAGGCAAAATCATTAATTATCATCATGAATCAACTTAGAGTTTTCAAGAAAAATCAAGACTTTCTAGAGAAATTAAAACTTCTCACACCACGACTTTTCATTCCGAATTTCCCATTGATTATACACCTAAGATTCATAATCCACAATCTTAACCCAACAATTGAACCCCAACACTTCGAACCCTAAACCCCCAATTTCTGTGATATAACACTATATGCTCAAAAACGTAGATTTTGTATTTATATGATCAAAATACCACAAATCTATCTATTAATGCAAGTATTGAAGAAGAACTAAGATCCCCACCTCAAGAATCAAGCAAAAGAGCAAGCTTTGAGAAGAATCCTTCGCAAATCCAAAATCCAATCGATTGAAAATGTTGAGCTTCAAGCCTATTTCACTTTTTGGTAAGAGATCTTGGCCAATTCTTAGGGAAATAGAAGGTATTTGGGGTAAAAACCTAGGGTTTTCGGACCTAGGGTGAGAGGGATGAAGAGAGGAGATTAAGGTGTGAAGAATGATCTTGAAAAGTGCCTTTAAACTTGCTGAATTTGCGCAGTCTGCTTGAGCGTCACTTTTCACGCTCGAGCGTACCTACTTCCAACACAGATATGAAAACTTCAAACGGGTATAACTCTCTCATCCGGACTCCGTTCTAGGACGTTCTTATGTCCTAATCGACGCCTCGGAAATAAGCTGTCCAATGGTTCTGGCGTCACATCCAAATTCAAAGTGTGGAAAAAGAAAAAGGCAAAAGAGTGACGACTGTTCGTGGGAGCAATTATCCGAATTAAATTCTTGGTTCACTCTTACTTTACCATCATGTTACCACCTCGATCAATGTCCCAAAATAAAACAAGGAGGTTCCAAATACACTAAAAATGTCAAGGGCAATCTCACTTTCCACGCTCAAGCGTCGCTTTCCACGCTCGAGCGCACAGACCAACAAAGCTGTCCGCTCGAGCGACCACTCCTACGCTCTACGCTCGAGCGGGAATTCACAACTCTCAGAATTTCAAACAGACTGCAAAAATGCTGGGAGCCTCTCAAGTCCGCTCAAGCGTCAACTCCCCTGCTCGAGCGGAGGAAAAAATTCTAGATCGTTACAAACAAGTTTTATCGTTTTGACTATTTTGCAAAGCCTCTGAGGGGTAAGTTGGGGGTTGTTGTCAAACATCTCTTTTGTTCATTTTGTCAATTTACATATCTATTATTTTCTCTTGCATAAAACATCATTTCGATTCTTACATTGAATATGCATTCTCACATACCTCTTACATTGCATGTGCGCACTGCATCATAACTCATATACTTATCCTATTTGCATAGAACTTGCATTGCATTTTATGTTGCACAGAACATGTGTTGTCGTCGTACTGCTTTTCAATTACGTCACATTGTGTCGTATTTATGTGCGCCATGTTGTCCACCCTTGTCGTGAGACTATGATTTGGGTTCCTTCCCTTCACCTCGCCATGCGGAAGTGTGGCTTGGCTTGGTTTGCTCTTGTCCTCTCTACGCGAAAGTGTAGCTAGGATTACCTTGCCACATGGTAGTTCTGCATGGTTTATCCTTTACCTCACCACATGAAAGTGTGGCTTGGCTTGGTTTGCTTTTGTCCTCTCTATGCGGAAGTGTAGTTAGGATTATCTCACCACACGATAGTGTGGTTTGGTTTGTCCTTTATCTCGCCACGCAGTAGTGTGGCTGGGTTTGTCTTGTCCTCACTACGTGGAAGTGTAGTTAGGATTGTCTCGCCATGCAGTAGTGTGGCTAGGCTAGTTTTGTTCCTCGCTACACAGAAGTGTAGTTAGGATAGTGTGCCTTGGTTGTTCTCGTGTCCTTTTCTACACGGCAGTGTAGTTAGGAGCACCTTTCTACGTGGAAGTGTAGGTAGGATCGCTGTGTTACGCGGTAGTGTAGCTTGGTTGTCCTTGTTCCTCGCTATGCAAAAGTGTAGCTTCATTCATTTTTGTGCCTCTGTACGCGGTAGTGTAGTTTGAGTTGCTTTGTTCCTCTCTACGCGAAAGTGTAGTTTGGCTTGTTTCTTGTTAACTGCTCTATGCGGTAGTGTAGTTTGGTTCGTTTCTCATCCCTCTACGCGGAAGTGTAGTTTGGGCTCATCTCTTGTTAACCTTTCTACACGGGGGTGTAGTTGGGATTGTTTCTTATGCACGGAAGAGCAGTTAAGATTGCTCTTGTTTATTGCATTGAAGTTCATTTTTCGAGCGATATGCTCGTTTGTATTCTCTACTATTGCATCGCATCATGTATATCATGTATCATTTTGCATCTTGCCCTTGAACTAAGCTGGTTTGATTCCTTGCAAAGGGATACGTAGCTCAACCAATTTATTTTATGTCTTGATTGTTTGCCCAAGTCTTACGGCCTTGTCAAAGTGGGTCGTCTATGGGCTTTCAAATTCACTCATGTCATGTCATGACTTCGAGCTTTGTCAAAGAGGAGCAATTGTAGACATCCCATTTTTGACCGCCCTTAAAACTTGGGCGCCACCGATCGATCACCCAATGATGAATTTATACGCTTGTCCAAATGCTCGATTTCTTCAATAGGAAACCTCGGTTTTGTGCCTCAAGAAACCTACAAACCTTGTACCTTGTTTTCGGATCAAAATAATAGTTTTTCAAGCCTGACCATCCAGGGACCTGCAGACCCACTAGTGGCCTGCCACCCACTTGTGTAAAAATTTAGATCTTTTTGCCAGTTATGCCAGCTGTCTCCACAGATGCATACACTGCACCAGCTGTGTCTGTATGGATATTTTTTAGATAGTCTCATATATTTCTATATATTGATGACTCCCTCTAATAATTTAGGGTTAGAAAAATTTGTGGAGCAAAGTTTTGGAAAATATTTCTCTCTTTGCATTTCTCTCTCCCTTGCAACTTCTATACCCTTTGCCTAGATACTCTAAACCAAACCTTGAGGGTTTTTTGCTGAGGTGTTTGATCTTGCATTTTACCTCTTGAGGGTGTGAAATTAGTGGTTTGTAATTCAAAGGATCACTCCTCTTCAAGAGGTATACATCCTAACTATTTTGCACTACTTCTTTCTTATCTTTTCTTACTATTTTTGGACTATTTTTCACCTGTGTTTATAGGCTAAAACTTGTGGTTTAAGGCCATTAAAGGTAGAGGGGTTGACCACCCTTCTTGGAACCTTGCTTTCTAGGCCTTTACCCTTGTGTTTCCCATATTTTCATTACTTTTTAAAGCTTTTTATCACTAAATTTCAGAGGTTTTTTGGTAGCTAAAATGTGGTTTTGAAGTCCCAAAGATTGAGGGGTTAGACTGCCATTCTTTGACTTGTTTACTAGCTTAATTGCTCCATTATTTTAGCTTGCTTTTGTAGGTGTTTTTACCTTAATTTCAGTATTATTTTAGCCTATTTTAGGACTATTTTAAGTTGTTCATGTCATTTATGCTTTGTATTACATGCTAGTAATGTAACGGTCCTCATAGGTTTGGTGTTTTAGGCATTAGACACCAACCTATTTGAGTTGATAGCATTTATTTCAAGCTTTCCATACTTGTGTTCGTCTCTAATCATCTCTGTACTTCTCTCATTTCTTGGCTTCGTCCTTGCTTTGAGAGTCGTTTCAAATCGATTGTTTGTTTAAGCTTGAGATAGAGATCGTTGTACTTAATGGTTTAATCTCTTTGGAGATTCATTACCAACGGTATGACATCTCTCTCATGCCCAAAACAACCCTTTGTTTGACACTTCTTTCCATTAGTAGACTTAATGCTCATTTTGGACTAAAATGACTAATGAATGGAAAGGTAATTAAAAGAGGTGCTAAAGTTGGAATAAAATGGAGCAAGATAATAAAATGGTTTGGGGTTCAATCGGACGTTAATTGAACCCATCGAGTCTTGAGTCGTTTCATACTTGTTAGTGATGAAAACGGTTCGAGAGTTGATGTCAACCGCTTTCCGTGATCAATATCATGATAGGGAGGAGGTTCATGAGTCTTTTATTGTGCATTTATTGAAATTGTATCCCTTGGTTCATAAGTCATCACGCAATGAATTTGCACAGATTAATGGCTTGTGAATCGAGCCTACCCCTCATTTGATCTGTCTAATGACAAGAAGAGGCAGGGTGGACAAACATCCCCTGAGAATGCTCTGTTTGTTTTCTGTTGGAGCAAGAGAAACCCAACATTAGTGGCCGATAGGCCACCTTTACCATACGGCAGGCCACTATAGTGGGCGGCCGGCCACCATTTTCAGCCAAGTAGTACCACATTTTTTTTTCACAGAGCAGAGGCTGAGGTGTAAAACAGTGCAGATGCATTCTCGGAGGAGAGATTCATGTGCATGCATAAGCCATTTTCTTGCTCCTCGGGACCCGTTATATTTGTTTTTGTTAATAGTAGTACGTTGTTAGTGAACTTGTAATTAATTACTTAGTTAATTAATTATGTAATGTAACTAATTAGTTAGTTTAATTAGTTCGAGTGTGTTGTAATTATTTAATTAGCTAGAATAGTTAGTTAAATTCATTGTTGTAATAATTAGTTAAGTAGCTTAGCTAATTCATTTATTCAGACCCTCTTGTGCGAGGGCCAATTTGTAATAATTAGCTAGTGTAGTTAATTTATTTCACTTGGTTTGTAATAGATAGTTAATTTGTAATAATTAGCTAGGACATTCATTCGGTCCCTCTTGTGTGAGGGCAAACTTGTAATAATGTGGATGTCTTCCAACCCCACGTCTTTCTCTCTTTTATTTATCCGCTTATGTTGGATAGTATAGACCATCATGTTTACTTAGCATTTCTCATGATTTGCATCCATTGTCTTGCATGCATTAGGCTCGGCGCATCATTCTAACTCACATTGTTATTTATTACTTCTTTGAAAACGTGCTTAAACTACATGCTATCAAATCAATCCACATGCTATGTTAGTAGCCAAGCCTATTAATTGCATATTGCATGTGTTGCATTAGTCATTATAGTTAGAGCATGCATTTTCTAACTTTTTTCCTTTGGCTCGCCTTGGAGTACTAGATGAGCATTTCTTGCTTTAGTATATAGCATGTATGTGATTATTGCCATGTCAAAGTCTGATACCATGAGGCTAAGTGCTTAAGTGATATACCTGTTTGAATGCTTGTGGATGAAGGTTAATTGCTTAAATTGGGATAATTTGAGTAATGTGCATATGAGATCACTTTTTCAAGTGGTACATATTTGAAACAATTTTCAAAACACACATGAAATCAAAGTGTTCCAACTTTTGCAAATTAGTCTATACTTGCATGCATCACATAATAAATGTTAGTCTAATAATCGGAACAAGAGCATATGATGTAAATAAGAGTCACATCATGATTAGTATAGGCCGATCTTTGATCGGGCGAGTGGGGTGCTCAATTCAAGACGTTTCCCTCTGGTACCTAAGTCCCTTAGCCGAGACACTTTGGTGACGATGGACACGCGGCCTTTGGCACGAGTTTCAGGTTTCCTAAATTTCTCAAAAATATTTAGGTGGCGACTCTGAAATCAGGCAATGCAGTCCACTTTTGGTATTTTTGATTCAAAATTGATTTTCCAAAAGAATTGTTGGATTTGGACTCATTTGTGTTTATCTATTTCACATTGCACTTGTGAAATTAGATTTAGAACCATGGGAGTCTGAACTGTAGGGCTAGTCGTATTCGAAAGGAGCACGAAGGGAAAAATTTTGGTTGCTTTCTGATGCCCTTTTCGACCTTTTGAACCTGTTAATATGTATCTTTTATCCCTTTAAAATACTTAAAAATGAATAGAAAGTGAACGAAATGAAAGAATGAGGAAAGACAAGAAACGAAGAAAAGAATACATTACTTATCAAGTTTTTTGTGTGATGTGTACGTCACTCACTGGAAGAAATCATTGCACGACTGGATCACTGTGAGTAATAGTAGTGTAGCAATATGTTGAATGTTATGATTTATATATTCTCGTTCACGATTGAGATGTTTTATACAACTTGTGCTTTGGTTAAAATAGTTGAGCATTTGACAACACAGACATATGAAATGGGCCTGAGGCCGTTGTGTTTATATTAGGCCTGAGGCCGTTCTATTTTATGTAGGCCCAAGGCCGTTCTGGAACGTGTTGATGGAAAGGACATACATGTATTATGTACATATTCTTTGAGACACATGCTCATTTATATGCCTTCATACATTATTATTATTCACTGAGCCTAGCTCATTCCGTATTTATGTATGTTTTGTAAGTGGTCATCTTGGAGGCCAGCCCTAGGTCAGCTTCAAGCGTCTTTTGAGGACTTGTTTGTTAAGCCCCAAAGTTGGAGTCTTTTACGTCTTAAGGAGTCCCTTTAATGCCACATCTTTGTTAAGTTCGTAGTGGCTTTTGCTAAACATTTTATGATTGTGTAATTTCTGGATTATAACTCTTTATGTATATCCACATAACTTGGACTTGTATTTATATGAATTGTGCATGTGGACCTCTCCATCTACAATTAGTTGCGTAATGATCCTGGCTTATATGCACCACTCGATGGACATTCTATTATTTAACTACTTCTGGTTTGAGCCTTGTTAGTGAATAAAATATTTGTTTTGGAAATTTTATTTTGAGGTCTAAGTATAGGCCGACCATGTCCTAAACTTTTAGGGGCAGGTTTGGGTCGTGATAGAGTGAGTTTCCAAGAAAATGACAAGTGCCACTAGTGTTTTTTCAGTCAAGTCTACATTTCGCAAAGTCGGCATCCGAGTAACCCAAAAGTTCAAAAGTGGTTCCCTTAGGATACCATAAACCCAAATTTGGAGTGCCTTTAAGATATTTGAAGATATATTTGATTGCAGTGATGTGTGACTCTTTAGGTGCGGATTGAAAATGTACACACATTCAAACACTATATCGAGTCTACTTGCAATAAGATAGAGTAAGGAACCGATTATACCTTGATATTTGTTTGCATCTACTGGTTTACTTTGCTCATCTTTGTCGATTTTTATTGATGTGCTCATTGGAGTTGCTGCAGGCTTTGATGATTCCATTTCGAATCTTTTGAGTAGATCCTTGATATATTTCGTTTGATTTAAATAGATACCATCATTGGTTTATTTAATTTGTAGACCAAGAAAGTAATTTAACTCCCCCATCATACTCATTTCGAATTCACCGGGCATATCTTTAGCAAACTCTTTGCACAAATTTTCATTAGTAGCATCGAAAATAATATCATCAACATAAATTTGAACAATTAGCATATCCTCTTTTTTGGTTTTTATAAAAGGAGTTGTATCTATTTTTCCTCAAGAAAAACCTTTGTCAAGTAGAAAATTACTCAATCTTTCATAGCACGCTCTAGGAGCTTAAAGCTTTTGAAAGTTTGAAAACATGATCTAGGTATTTATGATTTTCAAAACCGAGAGGTTGTTCAACCATGACTTCCTCCAAAATGCACCCATTTAAAAAAGCACTTTTAACATCCATTTGATATAATTTAAAATATTTAAAACATGCAAAAACAAGTAACATTCTAATAGCTTCAAGTCTAGCAACTGGTGCAAAAGTTTCATCAAAATCAATGCTCTCTTCTTGATTATAGCCTTGGGCAACTAATCTAGCTTTGCTTCTAGTAACAACTCTGGATTCATCCATTTTATTTCGAAAAACACATTTTGTACCAATAACAGAATGATCCATAGGTCGAGGTGTCAAAAATCAAACTTCATTTCTTTCAAATTGATTGAATTCTTCTTGCATTGTTAAAATCCAGTTTTCATCATTTTTAGCTTCTAAAAATGATTTTGGTTCAATTTGTGAAACAAATGCTAAGTTACCACAAACATTTCTAATAGAGGAATGAGTTTTTATACCTTTTACTGCATTACCTATGATAAGATCTTTAAGGTGGCCATAAGCATACTTCTATTCCTTTGGTAGATTTGATTCATTTTTTGGACGAGCATATTCTTATTGAAGATTCTTCATTATTTTTTCTTTTTGTTCAGGGGATGGATTTTCTTCAATTTTTGTTGTGTAAATGCTTTCCATTCTTGGATGTGTTTCTGCAGTATCATCACTTACAAGATTCTTGGAAACAACGTTGTTAGATTCATCAAAGGCAAAGTGTACAGATTCTTCAACAAGTAAAATTCTTTTATTAAATACTCTATAAGCTTTACTAGAATTTGACTAACTAAGAAATATAGTTTCATCTGATTTAGCATCAAATTTTCCTAACTTATCTTTATTGTTATTCAATACAAAGCATTTACAACCAGAAGCATGCAAGTGACTAATTTTAGATTTTGTACCTTTCCAAAGTTCATAAGGGGTTTTCTTAAGAATAGTTCTAATCATGGCATGGTTTAGAACATAACATGCAATGTAAACGGCTTCAGCCCAAAAATATCTAGGTAAATTATTCCCACAAGGTATAGTACGAGCCATTTCTTCAAGAGTTCGATTTTTTCTTTCAACCACACCGTTTTGTTGAGGAGTCTTAGGGGCTGAGAAATTGTGATCTATTCCTAAGTCATCAGAAAACATAATAAAATCATCAATTTTAAATTCTCTACCATGATCACTTCTAACACTACAAATATTATGACTTTTTTCATTTTGAATTCTTTTAAATAGTTTTGAGAAATTATAAAAAGTTTTATTTTTGTGTGCTAAAAATAATACCCATGTATATCTAGTATAATCATCAACCCAAACAAGAGCATACAATTTTTCTTCTAAACTGAATGTTCTAGATGGTCCAAATAAATCAATATGTAAGAGTTGAAGCGGTCTAGTAGTTAAAACAATATTTTTAGATTTAAAAGAAATTCTAGTTTGTTTTCCAAGTTGGCATGCATCACAAAGTTTGTCATTTTCAAAACTAATTTTAGACAAACCAATGACTAACTCATTTTTTGAAAGTTTTGAAATTAAATCTAAATGAGCATGTCCTAATCTTCTATGCCATAACCAACCTATAGCGATCCTGGTCTTCCCTATTATTTATTGTATTCCGGACTTGGGTTCCGTGGTTGTATGCTGTTGTTTATACTTTATTTCCATCCGTTATTCTTTGTATTAGAATTTTGGGTTGTGTGGGGTGAGTTTGGAATAGGTTGGTTGCTTTCTTTTTAAAACCTGTGTTGCCCAGATTTTGGTCTCTCCGCTCGAGTGGGACTTCCCACACTCGAGCGGGCTTTACTTTATTTGCTTCTTCGCTCGAGCGGCCATTTTGACGCTAGAGCGGGATTCTTCAGCCTTCAGCATTTTTGCAGGTCTGCAGATGCTGGAAGTGTGCTTTCAACGCTCAAGTGGAAGGCTGTGTCTGACGCTCGAGTGGGGATTCCCACGCTCGAGCGGACTACGCGTATTTCAGTCCGAGAAGAGGTCATTTTGACCCATTTTTTCTTCTCTCTCTCTCTCTCTCTCTAAGACTTTCTAAAAGACTTGTTCTTGAGCTTCTCTCTTTATATTTTACCTTCTCTCTTAGATTTCATCTAGATCCATTAAGATTTCCACCATTGGGCCTTTGAGAAAAAGATAGAGCTTGTCAAGGTCTTCACTTTGATCTGAAAAGAAGTGGATTTCGACACTTTTGAAGTTTGTCTCTTGTGTGGTTCATCTTTTCCATTTGAGGTAGGGATAAACTACTCATTCTTATAAGTTTTAACATAAATATTAGTCATTTGGTGAGACTTAGAAATTTTTGGAAGTTAGGGTTTGAAATTTGAAATGTTGAAAGAGGGGTTTTCCATGTTTGGGTTCCATTGTGTGTATGAGGTCTTAAGAGTGGAAGTAGTTATGTAGAATGAAAAAAAATTGGCCTTGATTGCAAGTTTTGAGAAAGGGAGGATAATACCCTAATTTAAGCTACATAAATTATTTGTGTAAATTATGAAACATTGGGGAAATATAAAATTGGTTTGGAAATTATGGAACTGGGAAAAACATGAGAATGAATAGTGTAGTTGGATTGATAAATCACTCACCTGTGGAAAATATAATAATTTATCTGTTTGGTAAATTTATTTATCTGTTTAGAAATAACTGTGTTGGGCTATCGGTGGAGGATAGCCATGATTGTTGTAGAATTGCATGATGATTAGGTAAACCGAAACTAATCAATTGGAATATGTCATTGAATACGACGGTTGGAATAACACATTGAATATGTGCATTAATTGATCATTGTATATGATAAGGTGTTTAAATACATTGCATATGTATCTTTGTTTGGGAGGAGATAGGGTATGTACTCCACTATTTGGGAGGAGATATGGGATGTACTCCATTGATAATTAAGTTGGCTGGAGTGTCTAGGGTGAAAGTCTCGAAACCTTATATACATCTGAATGATGTTGATGATTGAAGTGTTAATAATATGAGTTGTAGTCTCATTTTGAATTGTCGATGAATTGAAGTGTTGATAATATGAGTTGTAGTCTCATTTTGAATTGTCGATGAATTGAAGTGTTGTTTTTATGAGTTATAGTCTCATTTGAATTACTTGGATAAATGAACCATATCAACAAAGTGAAATGAAAATAGAAATGAAACCAGATTGAAAGATGAATATCAATGTTGATGGATTATAGAAATGGTGTGAATCGATGTACATAGGTCGAACATTTATTAGATGCTAATGTTTTAGTTATTTCTCATATTTGGTTTAGCATATCTCTACCGGGCTTTGGCTCACCCTTCTTGGGATACCATTTTCAGGTACAGGGGACATGCCACCTCCAAGGTCTTAGCTTGGAAGGTTTAGGAGTTGAAGGCTCCGTGTTTTGTTATTTTTGGTTTGTTGGTAATTACATGTAAATTCGAGCCGAGGGCTTTATATGTAAAGAGTTAGTACTCTTCTTTTGTTGTAAGCAAGTTTCACTTGGAAAGATGTAAGCCTGGAGGGCATTCTTTTGTTATTAACATGTGCTATCATTTGTAAGAGGACTCTGATGAATGAAAATGTATCATTTCTTTATGATTATGGATCTTATGTGTGATTGTCATTATGCCTAATTTTGAGGGCGTTACAACTTGGTATCAGAGTGTACCGGGTTTGAATACTTTTGGTACGTGGGAAGTGGTTAGTACCACAATGGGTTTGTCTCACTTGTTAGAGACTTATGTATGATGTTATGTGTTTATATGATAACATGCTTATGTGACTATGTGGGTATAAGATTTAATTTCTAGGATGTTGATCGGGTTTATGGGTTTCTGGGAGTCCTGTTGGAAAGGCACTTGATCACTGTCATTTCTAGCCGGAACTGTAGCAACGCCACGGGACGGTAATTATTCGGAAATGAAATTTGTAAATGCTTATGTGATTATGTGTTTATGTGGAGTGACTTACAGTTGTCCAATGTATTGGGATACGAGTGAAATAGCTTTGGCACATTTGTAAATGTGCTAATCCTTTTGTTACCTTTATTAGGATGTCAGGACGAGGACGTGGTGATAGGCGTGGTAGGCCTTGGAGGCAGGAGATGCCTATACCGGATGAAATTCCGGCATAAGAGGAGGGAGTTGGTCAGACCAACGTGGCTGAGCCAGTAGGTCAGCAGGCCATGGGGGCCTTAGCCTGCGAGATGGCAGGAGCATTGTGGGAATCCGTGGACATTCTCAGGGCTAAGAATCAAGTCCAGGCCCATGTAGCTGAGGCAGGGCCGTCTTTTCTGAAAAGAGAGTTTTTTCGGTCGAATCTGGACGAGTTTTTGGGTGATCCAAAAGAGCCACTGAAGGCTGATGAGTGGCTAGAGCAGATGATGAAAACGTTTGAGATGTTTGGCATCGAAGACGGAGGTTTGCGAGTGACCTTAGCGTCCTTCCAATTAAAGGAAGACGCGGGTCAGTGGTGGAAGTTTGTTCGGGGGCATATTGGAGGGACTTGGGAGGCTTTTGTTGACGCCTTTTAGGAGAAGTTTTTGCCTCCCACTGCTAGGGAGAAATTGAGGGATCAGTTCTGTCAACTCAAGTAGCTGAATACACCAATGGCCGAGTTTGAGGCCACCTTTACTAGTTTATCCAGGTTTGCACCTGAGTTAGTGGTGACTAAAGAACGCCGTTGTTTGGAGTTTGAGAAGAAATTGAGGACCGGACTCATGTTTCAAGTGGCCGGGTCCATGATTAGGGAGTATGGGTGCCTTGCGCAGGCTGCAACCTATCTTGAGACCATTATGCATGCAGAAGAGGAGAGGATGATGGGCTCCAGGAGGAGTTAGGATGGTTAGGGGGATAGCAAGAGGCAGATGGGTTCTAACCCTCAGCAGTCCCAAGGAGTACATTCGAGATCTACCTTTCCGGTACCGAGTTCAGGTTCTAGGAGCGGCGGTCAGGGAGACGTTACTTGTTACAAATGTGGTCAGCTGGGCCACAAGTCTCCAGCTTGCCCGCAGAGGGGAGGAGGGCAGAAAGCAGCCTCTTCTTCGGCTCATTTTCAGAGCCAAAGTCAGGGTAGAGGCCAGCCGCTCACTTGTTATCAGTGTGGGCAGGCGGGGCACCTAAAGAGGTTTTGCCCGCAGTTGAGTGGCACATCTGGTGTGTCTGGTTCGAGGCAGACACAGAGTCATTGGCCAACTCAGTCAGTTCAGGCCTCGAGGGCCAATCAGGAAGCCTCTTCAGCTCAGTCTATGCAGCAGTCTTATGCTCCGAGAGTTGAGTAGGTGGATCAGAGGCCTACGGGACGCGTGTATGCTGTTACAGCGCCGGATCTTATACCTGCTCCATCAGTAGTGAGAGGTACCTTTTTGTTTTACAACTCGGTTGCTAATGTGTTAATTGATACGGGTGCATCCCACTCTTTTATATCTTCTGCGTTTGCATTTGTTTTGGGGTTGGAGTTGGCACAGTTAGCATCTCCTATTTGTGTTGTATCACCCATTGGGGGCGAGATGGTTCTGAAACAGGGGTGTCGGGGTTATGATATAGAGGTTGCTGATCGTCGACTTTCCTTTTCTTTTGTGCTGATGGATATGTCGGGTTTTGATGTGATTTTGGGTATGGACTGGTTATCGTCATACCGAGCTGTTATAGATTGCTACTTTCAGAGGGTTACTGTATGTACCTTGAGCGGAAATTATTTTCATTTCTTGGGGGATCGGGTTCGTAGAGTCTTACCACTGATGTATGATCCGCGAGGGCGAAGTGAGCTTAGTTGTCTTCTCGCTAGCTGTATGAGTAGTGAGTGTGATGAAACCCGGACTGAATTGCCTAGAGTAGTTTGTGAGTACTCGGACGTCTTTCCCGAGGATCTTGTTAGTTTACCACCCCATCGAGGGATTGAGTTCTCTGTTGACTTAGTGCCTGGCACGACACCGATTTCCATGGCACCGTGTCGTTTTGCCCTAGCCGAGTTGAGTGAATTGAAGGTTCAGCTCCAGGAGTTGCTAGATAAGGGCTTTATTTGCCCTAGTACTTTGCCGTGGGGAGCACCGGCCTTCTTTGCTAAGAAGAAAGATGGGGCTTTGAGACTTTGCATCGATTACCGAAAACTGAACCGGGCTACGGTTAAGAATAAATACCCTATGCCTCGTATAGATAATTTGTTTGACCGGTTGAAAGGATCCCACTGTTTCTCTAAGATAGACTTGAGATCGGGTTTCCATCAGTTGAGGGTTAGGGAGGAGGATATCCAGAAGACGGCATTTCGTATGTGGTATGGCCATTATGAGTTTTTGGTGATGCCTTTTGGGCTTAGCAATGCACCGGCTGTGTTTATGGACTTGATGAACCGGATCTTCAGGGAGTTCTTAGATTGCTTTGTGGTTGTTTTCGTAGACGACATTACGATTTATTCACCTTCTAAGGAGGAGCATGAGGAACACTTGCGAGTGGTGCTTGAGTTACTTAGAGCCCATAAGCTGTATGCTAAGCTTGGGAAGTGTGAGTTCTGGCTAAGAGAGGTTAAATTCTTAGGCCATGTGGTATCCGGGAAATGGGTGACCGTAGATTCATCCAAAATAGAGGCAGTGCAAGATTGGGCACAACCTAAGAATGTCTTTGAGATCCGTAGTTTCTTGGGGTTGGCTGGGTATTACTGTCGGTTCGTAAAGGATTTCTCCAGGCTAGCTTCGCCATTGACTAGATTGACGTCGAAAGGGGTCAAGTTTGTGTGGAGTGAGACTTGTGAAAAGTTGTTCCAAGAGCTTAAAGTTAGACTTACCACCGCTCCAGTCTTGATTATTTCGGAGAGGGGTTTGGGTTATGCAGTGTATTGTGATACCTCACGAGAGGGTTTGGGTAGTGTATTAATACAAGAGGGGAAAGTAGTAGCCTATGGCTCGCGACAGTTGAAAACACACGAGAGGAATTACCTTACTCATGACCTAGAGTTAGCAGCTATGATATTTGCCTTAAAGATTTGGAGGCACTATCTTTATGGTGAGAGATTCGAGGTGTTCTCGGATCATAAGAGTCTGAAGTATCTGTTTACACAGAAGGACTTGAATTTGAGGCAGAGGAGGTGAATGGAGTTCATAGAGGATTATGACTTCGGGTTGCATTATCATCCAGGAAAGGCCAATGTTGTGGCCGATGCCCTAAACAGGAAGTTTATTGGCGATGTAGCTTGTATTGCCATCCGGGAATGGGAGATGTTGGGTGTTCTTAGCAAGTTCGACTTACTTCTGGGTGAGTTTGTTGAATCTGTGGCCTTGTTTTCTGTAGTTGCACAACCTTCGCTTGTGAAACGAGTGTTAGAGGCACAAAGGGGTGACTTTAAGATAGAAACCCTCCGGGAAAAGATCTCCAGTGGGAAGGTAGAGAAGGTTTTGACCGTGTATCCCGACTTGAGTGTGAAATACCGAGACCACTTGTTTGTGCTGGAGTCTTGCCGAGAGGAAGTACTCCGAGAGTTTCACAATTCACGCCTTGCAATGCATCCGGCAGGCACGAAGATGTATCATGATCTATGTCACCAGTTTTGGTGGAGGGAGATGAAGAAAGATGTGGCAGTTTTTGTATCCAAGTGCCTTACTTGTTAGCAAGTGAAGGCCGAGCATCAGAGGCCAGTGGGTTTGTTACAACCCTTGCCTATAGCCAAGTGGAAATGGGAGCACGTCACGATAGATTTTGTCGTGGGTCTTCCGAGGACTCAACGGGGTAGTGATGCCATATGGGTGGTGGTTGACCGGTTGACTAAGTCAGCACACTTTATTCCTATACGCGTAAGAGATTTGGTAGATCATCTTGCCAACTTGTATATTTGGAACATAGTGAGGTTGCACAGGGTCCCAGTGTCGATTGTCTCAGATAGAGATCTACGTTTTACTGCTAGATTGTGGCAGAGTTTGTAGAGTGCCTCGGGTACTTGACTGACTTTTAGCACGGCTTACCATCCTCAGACTGACGGGCAGTCTGAGCGCACCATTCAGATACTTTAGGATATGCTTCGAGGCTGTGTCCTTGACTTTAGAGGGTCGTGGGAGAGACACTTACCCTTAGTGGAGTTTGCCTACAATAACAGTTTCCAATTGAGCATTGTCATGTCACCGTTTGAGGCCTTATATGGCCGCCCGTGTAGATCTCCAGTGTGTTGGGCCGAGGTGGGTGATGCACCTTTGTTGGGCCCGAAGTTGGTACGAGAAACGACGGAGAAAGTAGCACTTATCCGTAAGAGGTTGGTTACGGCCCAGAGTCACCAAAAGAGTTATGCCAATCGTAGGAGGAGGCCTTTGTCATTTGAGGTGGGTGATCACATCTTTCTGAAAATATCACCTAGGCGGGGTTTGATGAGGTTTGGGAAGAGTGGGAAGTTGTCCCCTCGATTTATTGGCCCTTTTGAGATCCTTGAGCGGATTGCGGAGGTTGCATACCATTTAGCATTACTGCCGCAGTTGTCCGGAGTGCATGACGTGTTTCATGTTAGTATGCTTCAGAATATATGAGCCGGATCCGTCACATGTGTTGGATTGGACCGACTTAGAAGTAGATGAGGATACTTCGTATGAGGAGAGACCGGTGAGGGTCTTGGATAGACGGGACCAAGTCTTGCGAGGCAAGACCATTCCCTTAGTCAAGTTATTGTGGAAACATCACGGGGTTGAGAAAGCCACTTGGGAACGTGAATTGGAGGTCCAAGAAAAACATCTGGACCTATTTGTGAATGTTTGAGCATATATTGAGAATTTTGTTTTGTTGATAAACTCTAAGAACATTATATATGTTTCGGATTATGGAAGTATTGAAATTGTTGCATATGTTTTGAAGAAATGAATTTAATTTAACATTGTATATGTTGAATGTATAGTAGAAATGCAACCATGTTATTAACACTGAATATGTTATGGAGATATGGAACATGTGTATTGAGATTAATTGAATTTCAAAGGGGATGCATGTTGATAATGTATATTGAGCTATATTTGTAAAATTGTTCTCTTGAGAAGAGATGGAATGATCGGTGGATGGGTCATAATGGTGAAAGTTGAATTATAATCTTGTTGAAAATTGAATAATCACAATTTTGGAACTTGTATAAAAATTTCGGGGATGAAATTTTTTAAGGGGGGGGAGGTTATAGCGATCCCGGTCTTTCCCGTCATTTATTGTATTCCGGACTTGGGTTCCGTGGTTGTATGCTGTTGTCTATACCTTATTTCCATCCGTTATTCTTTGTATTAGAATTTTGGGTTGTGTTGGGTGAGTTTGGAACAGGTTGGTTGCTTTCTTTTTAAAACCTGTGTTGCCTAGATTTTGGTCTTCCCGCTTGAGTGGGACTTCCCACGCTCGAGCGGGGTTTACTTTATTTGCTTCTCCGCTCGAGCGGCCATTCTGACACTCGAGCGGGATTCTTTAGCCTTCAACATTTTTGCAGGTCTACAGATGTTGGAAGTGTGCTTTCGACGCTCGAGCGGCCAGTTTCACCCTTGAGCGGAAGACTGTGTTTGACGCTCGAGCGGGGATTCCCACGCTCGAGCGGACTACGCGTAGTTCAGTCCGAGAAGAGGTCATTTTGAACCATTTTTTCTTCTCTCTCTCTCTCTCTCTAAGACTTTCCAAAAGACTTGTTCTTGAGCTTCTCTCTCTACATTTTACTTTCTCTCTTAGATTTCATCTAGATCCGTTAGGATTTCCACCATTGGGCCTTTGAGAAAAAGATAGAGTTGTCAAGGTCTTTACTTTGATTCGAAAAGAAGTGGATTTCGGTACTTTTGTAGTTTGTCTCTTGTGTGGTTCATCTTCTCTATTTGAGGTAGGGATAAATTACTCCTTCTTATAAGTTTTAACATAAATATTAGTCATTTGGTGAGATTTAGAAATTTTTGGAAGTTAGGGTTTGAAATTTGAAATGTTGAAAGAGGGGTTTTCCATGTTTGGGTTCCATTGTGTGTATGAGGTCTTAAGAGTGGAAATAGTTATGTAGAATGAAAGAAATTTGGCCTTGATTGCAAGTTTTGAGAAAGGGAGGATAATACCCTAGTTTGAGCTATATAAATTATTTGTGTAAATTATGGAACTGGGAAAAACATGAGAATGAATGGTGTAGTTGGATTGATAAATCACTCACCTGTGGAAAATATAATAATTTATCTGTTTGGTAAATTTATTTATCTGTTTAGAAATAACTATGTTGGGCTATCAGTGGAGGATAGCCATGATTGTTGTAGAATTGCATGATGATTAGGTAAACCGAAACTAATCAATTGGAATATGTCATTGAATACGATGGTTGGAATAACACATTGAATATGTGCATTAATTGATCATTGTATATGATAAGGTGTTTAAATACATTGCATATGTATCTTTGTTTAGGAGGAGATAGGGGATGTACTCCATTGATAATTAAGTTGGCCGGAGTGTCCAGGGTGAATGTCCCGAAACCTTATATATATCTGAATGATGTTGATGATTGAAGTGTTGATAATATGAGTTGTAGTCTCATTTTGAATTGTTGATGAATTAAAGTATTGATAATATGAGTTGTAGTCTCATTTTGAATTGTCGATGAATTGAAGTGTTGTTTTTATGAGTTGTAGTCTCATTTGAATTACTTGGATAAACGAACCATGTCAACAAAGTGAAATGAAAATAGAAATGAAACCAGATTGAAAGATGAATATTAATGTTGATGGATTATAGAAATGGTGTGAATCGATGTACATGAGTCGAACATTTATCAGATGCTAATGTTTTAGTTATTTCTCATATTTGGTTTAGCATATCTCTACTGGGCTTTGGCTCACCCTTTTTGGGACACCATTTTCAGGTTCAGGGGACATGTCACCTCCAAGGTCTTAGCTTGGAAGGTTTAGGAGTTGAAGGCTCCGTGTTTTGTTATTTTTGGTTTGTTGGTAATTACATGTAAATTCAAGCCGAGGGCTTTATATGTAAAGAGTTAGTACTCTTCTTTTGTTGTAACCAAGTTTCACTTGGAAAGATGTAAGCTCGGAGGGTATTCTTTTGTTATTAACATGTGTTATCATTTGTAAGAGGACTCTGATGAATGAAAATGTATCATTTCTTTATGATTATGGATCTTATGTGTGATTGTCGTTATGCCTAATTTTGAGGGCGTTACACAACCAGTTTCATTTATTGCAGATAAACATTTTACATAAAAATGAGAAGTTAAGTTATGCAAATCTAGCACATATACATTCTCATGTCTATATCCTAAAAATAGAGTTTTATTATCTTTGGTGTTCTCAATTGTGCAGTGAGTTTTCTCAAAAATAACTCTATTACTTTTATCACATAAATGACTAATGCTAAGCAAGTTATGTTTTAAATTTTCAACAAGTGAAACATTTTTTATAATAGGGAAAGAATTTTTACCAATACTACCTACATCAATGATCTTTCCTTTACTATTGTCACCGAAGGTTACATATCTGCCATCCTTTGATTGAAGTGTGGCGAACATAGCTTTATTTCTGGTCATGTGCCTCAAATAGGCACTGTTGAGATACCATCTATCGTTACTGGATTTTGTCTTAAAACATACCTATAAAAATTTGATTTTTCTATTGGTATCCATATTTTCTTGGGTCCATAAAAGTTAGAATTTGATACTCTTGAAGTATCTTTAGGAACCCACATCTTTCTTATTTTAATAAAATGATTTCTTTTAACAGAACATGAAGGTAAAATATGAGCCTTTTTACCACAAAAATGACACATAAGATATGAGTGTCTAGAATATGCATAAATAAAACCATTTTTGAAAGTTTTTCGTTTTGAAAAAGGTTTACATCCAACTCCTTCTTTACCAAATGTACGATTTTGATTTTTAAGAAATTTATTTAAAGTGTCTTTTCCTTGAGTGAATTTTGAAAGAATATTTTTTAAATCTTTTATATTTTTGTTTAAAACAAGTTTCTCATTTTTTGAAGAATCATTTTTAATTTTCAAATCATTTAATTCCTTTTGTAAAATAGGAGATTTTTTTTATTTTAAAATTTCATTTTCTTCTTTTATTTTTAAAAGATCTTTCTTTAATACTTCAATACTATTAGATAAAGATTCATTTTTTTTTGTTGAACTTGAAAACAATTTTTTAAGAGCAATATTTTTAATGCCAAGTTTTCAAAATTCATCATACAATTCCTCAAATGCAAATTGTAATTCATTAAAAGAATAAGACTGTCAAGCCTCGTATTTTAACGCTCGGATAACATTATCAATATTCATTAATTAGTCCGTTTACAAATAACATTTCATCATTGGGTGAAATGATGAATAATTAAATATACATATTTCCTCTCGTTATACAACAATGACATTTACATTCGAATAAAAGAAATGCCCTGAGACTTACAATAAAAGAGAGGACACTACTTTTTATAAAAAAAAAAATAGCACTCATCCAAACAACAAATGAAGTAGTACAATCCATCACTATATTACACTTATGAAATGGGAAAACCCATTGTTTAATCTTCAAATCCGAAAAGCATTCCCTGTACACATGTACAGGCAGGGGGTGAGCAACCACTAGCTCACAAAGCAATCTCATATTAAAACATTAGAAGATATGTGGGTACCAAAATACTCGTACATATACGTGAAATTATATCATGTCAAAACCATATGATTTTATTACATAATCTCTTAAATCCAATTTATTTAATTAACCACAACAAGTTAACTTAAATAAATAAACATGTTTCAATAGCAACAGGATATCCTTTTCAATTCATTTAATTATCTCATTATCAATTGAATCAAATAATTAAACAATTCATCAAATCCATTTTATACAGTCTTATGAGATGAATGCATATGCCATGTCATGCTCAAAATATTTTTTTCATCTTTTGAAAATCTTACGCACAATGCCAATTTGAAAACACATTAATCCAACAATTTTAATAAAATTCTAAAATGGTAAATATGACTCATGTAATCCCTAGGCTGGTGTCTGCAAGTAGACTATACAAGTACTACCAATTTTTCATTTTTACCAGTATTAACTGGAAGGCTCGACACTTTTAATCTATCATTTTTACTAGTATTAACTGGAAGGCTCGACACTTTTAATCTATCATTTTTACTAGTATTAATTGGAAGGCTCGACACCTATCCGCACGGGTTTCTGGTCTTTCACCATGGACACTCAGGCCAACTTAACCAATATCAAACTACACCCCCTAGCCAGACTTACCAATGTATTTACCCAAAACAATTCAAAATGATCTTGTTTCACAAAAAACAATTCATTTATCAAAATAATAGTTTTCAATTGTAATTCGAAATCTATGATAACAATGAAATGGAATGGCAATGCAATATGTAACAATGCATTATAATAGTTCCAATTTTAATTGTACCACACTGTGCTCCATTGTGATCAAATTTTCATATCTCTATCAATGTAATACCATGATACAATCCCAAGAGATAATATAATAATGTCAATGTTCATATATTTACCACATGTAAATCAACAACTTCCAACTTAACCAAACCCTCAATTTACACTTCAAACATCTCATATGTGAATTTGATGTTCAAAAACAACATATTAGCATACACCAAATATTAAAACTATTTATCAATTTCCCAATTGTTTTGACTCACACAAAACCTTCAATCAATTTTTATTTCACCTCAACCAAGATAACTAATATGATTTTCACCAAATCTCATACTTATTAAATATTACCATTTCCATCCTACTATATCAAAAATTATAGTATACTCTCAATAACACATTTTTAACCAAAACGGATATAACATTTTAACCAAAACTAATTTAATCCATTAAATTAATAAGTTTATTATATTCAAAAATTTTCAAATTAATAATACCAAACTTAACTTCACATGCCTCATCCCTCAAACATAACTATATTTCAACATAACTATTTTTCATGCTAAGTTACTTAGAGAGGTAATATTTTTCCTAAATTTACCACTAACAATTTCATAGCTTTTTCTAAAATTACTTAACCAACATGGTATTTACATCAAAAATTATGAAATATGCCCAAGAGTAACATTTTCAAGGTTATGAGTTCAAAAGTCCATATTTCATATTTTTCATTTAAAAAAATAAAAAATAAAATGAACACAATTTAATTATCAACACATCATCTTCCATAAAGTTTCATGAATATAACACTTTTAAAGTTTTTAATCCTCAAACAACTCTATAATCCTAACTTAACAATCTACATAATATTCTTCAACATCCATTTATTTTTCTAAAAATAAATTTCAAATCAAAGATAAAAAAAAAAAAAATTTCAACTTTATATTTTTCAAAATAAATCATCTAATTATAATATGATGTAGATACAATCAATACATCTTTTAAATTTTATTTTCGGATTTATTTTACAAAATTATGAACACAAAATGATTTTTCTAAATCAACCTCAAAATGCCAACATTCTTAACATTTCAACATGATTTTTCTTCCAAAAATTACCAAACAAAAATCTGAATATATATATATATATGCAATACCTCTTATAATGATATATTTTCTCAAAATAACCCCAACATAGCTTTAATGTAAAAATATGAAGAAAGTCCCTATCTCAAATAATAAAGAAGAGCAGATCTAGAAGGTAAATCTTGCCTGATCATGAATCCGAGACTATCATTGCGAAGATCACGATAAATTCTCCAACTTTCATTTACAATGCTTTTGCAAAATCTCACTCTAAAAACTTTCACTCTAAGCTCAAAGCTTAAGCATCAATGAAGAACAAAGAGAGAGAGAGAGAGAGAGAGAGAGAGAGGGGCTGGGTTATGCCAACCCAACCAAAGCAATAATATGAAATGCAAAGGAATGAAAAATGATGGTAAGGATTAAAGGGGGAGCAACCCACGTGGGTTTACTTCCCAAAGCTTGGCTTTTTCCAAAAATATATATATATATATAACTTTTGTAATAATATCTTAGAATTTATAATATAAATTATAAAATGATATAATTTTTCTCACCACAAAATATAACATTTTTGTACACCACAAAATATAATATTTTGCTCACTATGAAATATGCACTCATTTCATTGACTATAAAAATATATAATTTTTCACCATATGATACCCACCATAAATTCAACTTTCAAATATTTATTGTAATCTCATATAATAAATAATAATAACTTACCAATTACATAATTAAAAGGGACCAAATAATTAAACATGAATCATAAACAAATTCAAATTAAATTGAATTTAAATCATGGGTCTCACCCATAAGTCAAACATGGTCCAATTATATACCAAAATAGACCCAAAAAATTTATTTCAAATCCTGGTCTAAACACCCAAAACTCAATTTCAAATTCTGCTATAAATTAAACTGAACACCAATCAGTCCGTGAATTTTCATAAAATAAATAATCATTAATAAATTCTGAAATTTCTACCCAACGTGCTAGACTCAAATGGGAACAACATATAAAAATTTCATAATTTTCTGAGATCGGGAACTATTTTTAAAAAATAAAAAACCGAACTATTTTCGTACAGAATTTACACAGCAATCAAATTCAAAAATTTGCTCAATTAAATTATGTACTGGCTATTTTTTTTTTTAAAAAAAATTGGGCCATTACAAAGACTCATTATTTACCTCATCATCATCTCCAAATGCCATTAGGCATAGGTTGGCCACTTCATTGTCATTGTGATCATTTTTTGAATCACTTTCATCGCTATCTCCCCATGCTGCAATCATGGCTCTTCTTTTGTCTTTCTTGTATTGTTTCTTGATTTTTGGACAATCGACCTTGATGTGACCGGGTTTGTTACACTCATAACAAGTAATTTCAGCTTTCTTATTATTTTCTCCTTTTATAAAATTTTTTCGACTATATTCTCCTTTGTTAAAATCTCTTTTAAAAAATCTTTTTTTTCTTTGATTCTTTTTCATAAATTTCTGAAACCTCTTTGTCAAGAAAGCCATTTCTTCATCATCAATTTATGAGTTATCCTCATCCTCATCTTCATGAGTAGAAGTGGTTTTGAAAGCTATTCCCTTCTTTTTCATGCTATCTTCTTCTTCTTCTTCTTCATCTCTTTCCTTCATGATGAGCTCATATGTGAGAAGAGATCCCATTAGTTCATCTATACTTTAGCTTTGATAAGTCCTTGGCTTCTGTAATAGCAATAACTTTTGTCTCCCAACTTTTTGGTAATGACCTGAGCACTTTTCTTACAATTTCAGCATTAGTATATATTTTTCCAAGAGAGGTTAAACTATTTATAATATCTGTAAAATGAGTAAACATTTGAGTAATAGTTTCATTAGGTTTCATCCTAAAAAACTCATAATTATGGACTAGCAAGCTAACTTTGGACTCTTTAACTTGATCTGTTCCCTTATGAGTCACTCTGAGTTTATTCCAAATTTCTTTTGCAGTCTTACATGTGGAAATTCTATTGAATTCGTTGGCATCTAAGGCACAATACAACATATTTGCGGCTTTAACATTGACTTGAGCAATTTTCGTATCAGATTCGGTCCACTCATCTTCAAGTTTTGGTATCTTTTGATCATCTACGGTTTTGATAGGAATTTTTGGACCATTATAAATAATTTTCTGGGGCTCATAATCATTAGATTGTATGTGTATGGTCATCCTAGTTTTTCAATAGCTAAAGTTGGTACCGCTAAACAATGTTGGTCCATTGGATGCTTGTCCCTCAGATAAAGAATAGCTAGGAGTTGCCATAATCTATTCTAAGATGGTTAAGTCACAAAACTTAGAGTTCTTACTCTGATACCAATTGTTATCCCAGGTAGGCAACCCAAGTGGTGGGGTGAATTGAGTTATTAAAAATAATTTCACAATATTAAATATAATAATTAAAATATTCAAATTTTAACAAATAAGAATAAAACAATAATAATCAATATAAAATTAAAGGAGATATGGAGAGAAAATCAAACACAGAGATTTATAATGGTTCGACACGCTGGGCCTACGTCCATTTTTCAAAGATCCTTCTAGAGAATTTCTTCACTATCAAAACGAATCAATACAGCTCCAAAGCTTCACCAAACTTGTGGATTTTACACAAATCTTATTCTCTCACAAAATAATGAATAAAAAAAGAGGTACATCAACCCTTTTTTACAATAATTCTCTCACAAAGAATATATATGAAAGTGTAAGAACAAAGACAATACTTAGATCTGAGAGTGAAAAATATAATCAAAATTTTGGAGCACACATAATTTTTTTTCTCTTCAAGTTCTCTAATTTTTCTACACACAAAACACTTCTATATGTACTAAAACATATAATATATGTATTATATATAATATTCTAATCAAATATTTGCATACAAAATAAAATCTCTTTAAATGATATTTATAATAGATCTGAAAATATATACCATTTTTAAAATTTTTGTATATGTTGTGGAGATTTTAAACTGAACATAACCTACCACCCCATGTGGGTATATCAATTTTGTCAAAAGAAGGCAACCTATCAATATCAAATTTGTCAAAATAATACAACCAATCAATATCAAATTTGTCAAAAGATGAATAGTGATCAACCTAATTTTTCAAAAAGTGAATAGTAAAATTTTGAAAATATTTTCATTTATAACAAATATATCATAAAACATATATTTTAAACAAATAATATTTTGTGTCAAATAAAATAAAATATGTGTATTCAAAAATCATAATTTATCACATAATATTTTAGACATCAGCAAAATTAAACAATATAATTAACAAAAAAATATTGTAGATATTTGTGGAAAATGATTATTATAATGTAGCGTACTTACATATATATAAAGTAATGAAATTGAGGCTAAAGTGCAATATTAATAAAGTGTGAGGGCATGGATTAAATTTATAAATTAAAATACCTATTTCAAGTATAGAATTAATTAAAATAGAGGTAGGAAAGATAATTCAGATTGCACACTTTGCTTTAGAATAAAAAATGAATAATCGAGTGAAAATGGTGATAACCAAAATCTAGAGTTTAATTCGCAAATAAACGAGGAACTAAGAACTTTATTATAAAAATTCTAAAGTTGGGGCCGTAATAAGGTTTACAAAAGTTAGAGGCCACACACTTATAAAATTATGTTATGATGTATGGAAAAAAATAAGAAACAATTATAGATAAATGACAAGAAGTCAAAAGAATTGCAATTTGGTAGAAAGAAAAAAAAAGAAAAAGTGATAAGAGTAGAAATGGAAATTTAAAACATAATTGTAATTAGGTAGGAATCTTTCTCAAATTACAAATTACAAATCACTCTTCCCTTTTTCTCTTCCTTTCACACCCTCTCTTCCCCCTAACTTCTACAAACCCTAGCTCAACACTGAAAACACATTCACTTTCAGTAATCAGAGGTAGATTAGGGATTGGTGGGTACGCCCAACACCGACCCCAATATCCCCTCAAAGTTCCAATCTCTTCCCTATCATTATTCCCTATATCTCTATCTCATCATGGAGATATGCTTCATGGTAGTGACAACAAAAGGGGACAAAAAAAATAGGTTGTGGGTGGATCACACCTCAACGACAATGATCAGATCTTGCCCCAACAACGGCGACCCTAGGTCTCTATCTTTTTGTGTGTGCATGTGTGTCTAAGGTTTTGATTTTAGGATTTTTCATATCTAGATAGGGTGGTAGAGGGAAAAGGAAGAGTCATCATTAGTTGGTTAGAATAGAGGAATGGTGTCGTGGAAGAGAAGTGAAAAGGTAGGGGAGGTGGCTACAGTGTCAAGAGTGGTGGTGGCAGGAGGTCTTTAGAGGTGGTAGGGTGAAAGAGGGAATACGGTGGCTGATGGTGGGTGGTGGCCATCAAAATTGTAGAGGGGTGGAAAGAGAAAGAAGAGGGTAAGGGTATTTTAGTCTTGTTAGTCCATCATACCATGTTTTTGCTTTTTTTTCCTTTCATTTTTACTGCAATTTTGGGGAACACCTCATTGATTTGCAATATTTATTTGTTTCCTCCATTTTTATTTTTTTTTGCAATTTTTTCAAAAATTAATAGTCTTATCGGCTATAAATGTGTAACTTAAATAAATATATGTTATAATTTTAGTTGAATTATGTTTGTGTATGTAATGTGTACATACATATAAAATTATTTTAAAAACGGAGAGTTCTAATCCATTTTGATGGACTTGTACTCCAATTGGTCCATAACATATTATTCTATCTTAATTAATTCTATACATTTGAACTTATATTCCAATAAGTTCTTTTTATCATATTAGAAGTATTATATGAATTATTTTACCCTTATAGATTTTTATTATAATATATATATATATTATACCATACATCTAGGAGAGAGAAGATCAATTATTAGATACATTTCATTTATGGTATATATAAAATATGAAAAAAATATTATTCTTGGTGTTTTTCTTACCTCAATGTGAGGGATTCACTTGATCAACGATCTTCCTTCACCATTATTTTGCAATAAGGTCCTGTCATGGAAGAATATTTGAAAAAAAAGGTTAGTTGTAGACAAACGATAGAGATGATGGTAAACTAACGATGAACTATCATTTTTTGCCACTTTTATACACTAATTGTAGTCTTTTCGTCAGTTTTTGTAATCACTGATATTGTGTAATTTATTCACCGATATTATGCTAGTGTTGATTATATACAAAATTTTCTAAAAATGTGCGTCAATATATATGAACTATTTGATTATTTTTTTAGTATATTTTTTGATGATTTGTTGGATATTGTTTGTTACTATACTTCTTGTATAATGATTCTGATTTAGACCTGACTCATTTGTTACTTTCGGATTCGAGAATCCATGTACATAATTGTTGTTCATCTCCTTTCCACCGTAATACTTGTTGAGTCTGGCTATTGGGAGTTTTGGTTGTGTTTGAAATAGGTTTGGAAATTAATTTTTCAAAGAGTTGTTGCCCAAAATTCTACTTGTTCGCTCGAGTGACCATTACTAGCTCGAGTAGTCTTTTACAGTTTGCAAAACTACTGAGATTTTTATATCTTCACTCAAGCGATATTTCTTATGCTCGAGCGATCTTTTAAAGGTCTGAACTACTGGGAGGGGGTCATTGTGTGCTTGAGCGATGGTTTTGGTCGTTCGAGCAGTGCCACTTATTTTGTCTATTGCTCGAGCGACCATTCTTATGTTCGAGTAGTCTGTGCGTATATCAGTCCAAAAGGAAACTGTCCTTATCACTTTTTCATCTCTTTCTCTCTTTAAAAATTCCAAAACCCTAGATCCACACACACACACACACATACACACACACACACACACACTCTCTCTCTCTCTCTAGTTCTCATTTCTAGCCCCAAATACTCTCAATCCGTGGATTTCCTTACCTTAGTCCTTTGGAGAAAAACGTTGAGCACGTTGACGGCTCCATTTTAATTTGGGCATTTTGTGTTTTTGACTCCGTCAAGTTCTACCTGTCGTTTCTTCGTGTCTTCTACTTTGAGGTAGGGATTTCTTTAACTTTTTTATATGATTTTAGCTTAGTTATTTGTTCTTTGAAAGGGGTATTGATTTGGGAAATTTTGGGGAAAACCTAGGATTTGAATTTAAAATCAAAAGAGGGGTTTTTCAAATAGATTCTTGAAAATGGTTATGGAGATATATCTAGGGGCTTTTTGCCCTAGATTTTTGTGTATTTGGAATTGTGAAGAGAAATGGAAAATGATGTTGGGTATTGTGAAATTGGAGCAATTTTTATGTTGATGATGATAGTGGAGTTGGATATGTAGTATCACTCCCATTGTAATTAATGAAATTGTATCTTTTGATTGGAATTATCTATTGAATAAAAATATTTGTTTTGGGTTATCGGTAGAGAACAGTCTTGATTGTCATTACATGAGGATTAAGTTGAATTGAAACTAATTTTTCAAAGATTGTGCATCGAGCATCATTTCATATTGAACATTGCAAATGTTTTGGTTTTTAAAAAAATGGGTGAATACCGTGGTGAATTTGGTTAGGGGGTGTGGTTGTGGTTTTATTATGTTGGCCTGTGTGTCATTGGTGAAAGTCCAAAAACCCATGCGGTTAGGTGCCGATCGTTCCAGTTAGTATCAGTAAAATGGCTTCGGTAGTGCTTGTATAGCCTACTGGAAGACAAATACCTAGAGATTCCCAATGTATTGTATCCATTGCCCTATTTTTTGTACAAAAGGATTATTTTCATAAATTTATCATGACCCGGATTTATGAGGTCTGGTTCACGTGAATAAACCACCTAACGATAAATAATAGACAATAATACTCATGCAGATGTAAATGATATAGTCACACAGTACATGTGTTTATTCAATTTAATACTTTCCTAGATACAACATCTAAGTCAAATGGATGTTCTTGTAATTAAAACATACAAGGATGTTATAAATCAAATTGAAATGCCCAAATGCTTACGTCAATATGCAATGCCACCAATCTTCTAGTTCTTGATTTGTCCAACAATAGATTCAATGGCACTATACCACAATGTTTGATTGAAAGTTGTAATGCAACTCTTGGGGTACTAAATCTGCACAATAACAGTCTTACTGGTAATATTTTGGGGACATTTTCAGAAAGTTGTGCTTTAAAGACGCTGGACTTCAATGGAAATCACTTGGAAGGGCAGGTTCCAAAATCTTTGGCAAATTGTACAAATTTGGAGGTTTTAAATCTTGGTAACAACAACTTATATGATAACTTCCCTTGCTTCTTAAAGAGCTTTTCCAGTTTGCACATCCTAAACTTGCGATCCAACAAGTTCCAAGGAGTCATTCGCTGCGAAGGGGAACATAATGATACGTGGCCAAAGCTTCAAATCATTGACATAGCTTTGAACAACTTTAGTGGTGTTCCACCGCAAAAATTCTTCTTATATTGGAACGCAATGATGATTGACAGGGGTAATGCAAAATCAGAACTCAATCACCTGCGTTTTGAGTTCCTGAACCTTAATCACTTCTACTATCAGGATACAGTGACCGTTACCAACAAAGGGCAAGAGATGAAGTTAGTGAAGATCTTAACTATCTTTAC
Source organism: Camellia lanceoleosa (assembly GCA_025200525.1). Taxonomy (NCBI): domain Eukaryota; kingdom Viridiplantae; phylum Streptophyta; class Magnoliopsida; order Ericales; family Theaceae; genus Camellia; species Camellia lanceoleosa. The sequence goes on from CM045760.1 coordinate 87,345,570, forward strand.
TTCCATTGATTTTTCATGCAACAGTTTCCAAGGGGAGATACTAGATACAGTAGAGGCTCTCAAATCCCTATATGTTCTCTCCTTTGAAACCCTAGCCATGGCGTCATCGTCTATGTATAAGCAATAGTTGTATCAGACGAAGCTTGAGAGATTGAGATGTTGATTAGGGAAGATTTAGTTGAGGGTATAATAGCCTGATAAAATATTTAAATAATAAATTTTGTCTTTTATACAAGGTTTTATAATTATGAGGGGGTTTTAAAAGTATAATTTTTTGCTTAGTCCTTTTAACAATAAAACGAAGATAAGAGGGGTTTATAGCCAAATTTCTCATTTCTTTTCCCTTCTAATTTTTTTCCCCCCTTCCTTCCTTCCTTCCTTTGACAAGTCAAAAATTTGAAAACAATTGTACTCTTGAATCATGGTATTCTTTTCATCAAACGTAAATTCTCTAAATTAAAATTTGTGAGCTCTTCTTCTTCAGCTTTCTTGACAAAAATCTTGAAGAGAGCCTTTATCAACATGTTTACAGTACCAATTTCTCCATCTTCTACAATGCAAAGAACATCAAAAAAATAAATAAAATGACAACAGGTTATGTCTTTGAATAACTCTTTCCGGGACATTATCATATAATTGTTTTTGGAGAGGAAGGGCGTAAATTTGTTTATTTTAGATAATAAAAGTAGTTAATAAAAGAATTAAAGATAATAATAATAATAATAATAATAATAATAATAATAATAATAATAATAATAATAATAATAATAATAATAATAATAATTGTTAATGTATATATGGTATATATTCCTACATATATTAAGTATGGATTTCCTAAATATATTAGGTATTGCCATAGTTAGCATACCATAGTTAGATTTTTAGTAAGATACTTTTTCTCAGCCTATATACATTCAATATAATTTATTCAATACAATACATTCAATACAATTCATTCAATACAATACATATTAGTTTTTTTTTCTCTCTCTCTAGTATTCTAACAATAATAGTGAAAGGAACACAAATGTCAAAACACCTCAATACATTCTGCCCAAAGGGATCCTGAACCTGTTACACAAATTGAGACTCAAGGCTGTCAAATTACCAGTGTTGGCCATTTTTTAGACTGAGTTCAGAACACAGATGGATATGAGAGCCCCGACTATATTTGGTATCTCCCCATGAAAACTGTTGCATGAGAAATAAGTGTTTTAAGCACAACCAAACAAGGAGGAATGAAATCTCATTTGATTTCTTTTCCTTTTTCTTCATTATTTCCAAGTTCCAAGCAGAGCCTCAACACTTGATATGTTACAAGTTAAACATGACTGAATGTAACCACTTTTTCACTAAATATCTAAAAATTGTTCTTCAATGGTGAGCCAAATGCCTTTGCAAAAATTGGCAAAGCCAAATCTTGTGCTAAATTTAACTCAAAGTATGAAAAGTCATTTTTGCCATGGCAACAAAACTAAACAGTGATCACAATAGACTTTTTTGAGGAGTAGATCCACCAACCAAAATGAATATGAGAATTGGTTTTGTCAAAATAGCCGGTGAACTATTGGAGTGGTATATTTAAAAAATGACTTTTTTGCACTATAACAAGCAAAAAATAGCTTTAGCAAACCCATTTTAAAATAAATTACAATAGGCCTTAATAGTTGGATTTAATTCTTATTAAATCGTATTGAAAGTTAGTCTTAATAAAATCATCATTAAAAATTATTTTTTGTGATGATTTTTTGTATATGTCACTAGAAATTGACAATTAGTGACATTTTTTTGTCACGATTTTTATAAATTGCCGCTAAAACTTATAATTAGTGATATTTTTCTATGACGAATTTTTTACACTATCATTGAAAATTGAAAATTAGTGACTTTTTTGTAAAGATTTTTTTAAATTGTCGCTAAAACTTATAATTAGTGACTTTTTTATGATAAAATTTTCAAACTGTTGCTAAAATTAACAATAAGTGATATTTTTAATAGTGTTTGATGAAAAATGCCATTAATTACAAGACTTACTCTACAATAAATTCACCTATTAACACCTACACGTAAATTCCCTTTTAATTTTTACCATTGAAATTGTTGTTATAGTGTTTGATTCTTTCCATGAACTAATGAACACCATCACTTGTTTTTGAAAAATTATTAAGGAGTGTTGAAGTATCATATGACATCATTTACTTGATACTCCCAGTAAATTAAGATTCACAAAACACGCTAGATAAGTCATCTCTTGTCTCTCAACTTTTGCTTCGCCATTGGTTAGGAGCACTACATCAATAATGCCAAATGATATTCTCGACTATTGAATATTAACATACAAATATATATATACATATATGCAACAATTAGGTGAAAATTTTAAACAAGCATCTATATTTGATGCTCTCATTACTGTCATGCATAATTTAACTCATTCATAGATAAAAGGAAGAGGGAGGCTGTGAGAAAGTTCATACCATGTTACAATCCAGCAGCACTAAAGTCTCCAAATGGGATCTCTGTAAGCTCATTTTCTACGATTTCTTGTTCCTCATTTTTCTTCCAGATGGAAAATCTTCTCAAGAACTTGATCAACATGTTTGTAGTACCATTGCCTCCACCTTTTACATAAAGCAAGTGCCCAAATGAAGCTTCCTAACCCAATGACAAATCCGACTGCAACACTAATACAGATTCCAGGCTTAAAATCTAAATGTCTATCTTCATCAGGTGTTAATGGCAAGACTCTTGCTGGCATTTGAACATCACTGCAACTAGTGTTCAAAGGAAGCCCACATAATCCTACATTTCCTCCAAAGGAAGTTTTTGAAATTTTTTGAAATTGAGAGCCTGTTGGGATCCTTCCAACCAATTGATTGTATGATACGTTCAAGAATAAAAGAAATGTAAGACTTGCAACCTGCACCGGGATGCTTCCACTTAGCTTGTTCCATGAGAGGTCTAATGATCCAAGCTATGTCAAATTTCCGAGTGATGATGAAATATCACCAGTGAGGGCATTGTATGATAGATTGAGAACATAGAGGTATTTCAGACCTCTAACTATATTGGGTATCTCTCATTTGAAACTATTATTTGAGAAATCCAAACCAAGCCTTAAGTCCCATCAAATGCGGTCGGCTACATGAATCATTATTCTCCACTCGACTCTATCCAAGGCCATTTCGTTAGTCAAATTAAAGAGATTCATATCTCTATTTATTACACTAGTCCACATCAATTTAGGTCTACCCCTTCCCCTAACCCTACCATCTATCGTCACTATATCGCATCTCTTCACTACTGCCTCCGTTGGTCTTCGTCATATATGACCAAACCATCTTAATCTATACTCTCTCAACTTATCTTCTATCGGTACTACTCCTACCTATTCTCGAATATATTCATTCTTAGTTTTGCCACACATCCACCTTAGCATCCTCATCTTAGCTATACATCTTATTCACATATTGTTTCTTAGTTGCCTAACATTTTGTTCCATACAACATTCTTGGTCTAATAGCCGTTCTATAGAACTTCCCTTATAGTCTAGTGGGTACTCGTTTATTGCATAGTACTGCAGACACACTCCTCCACTTAAGCCACCCCGCCATGATTCTATGGACCACATCTGCTCCAATCTCTCTAGTCGTTGTGATAATCAATCCTAAATAACGAAAACTCTTAGGTAGTTCTTGGTTCTCAATCTTCACTTATCATTTGCTTCCATTGTGACTGTTACTAAAATTACACTCCATATACTCTGTCTTTGTTCTGCTTAACCTAAATCCTTTAGATTCAAGTACTTTTCTCCAAGTCTCCAACTTAGTGTTAACTCCTTCTCTAGTCTCATCCACTAACACGATATCATCTGCAAAAAGCATACATCATGCCACATCATCCTGAATATTTCACGTTAACTCATCCATAACTAAAGCGAAAAGATAAGAACTTAAGGTTGATCCTTGGTGTAACCCTACAATAATTGGAAATTCACTTGTCTCTCCCGTAGGCGATCTAATAGTGGTCACCACACCTTCATACATATCCCTAATCACATCAATGTAATATTTTGTCACCCCTTTCTTCTCTAACACCCACTAAATTATATCCCGAAGCACTCTATCATATACTTTCTCAAGATCGATAAGACTCATATGAATATCTCTTCTCTTTTCTTTTTTCTATACTTTTCCATTACTCTCCTCAAAAGATAAATCGCTTCCATTGTTAACATACCAGGCATAAACCCAAATTGATTTTCTGACACCTCTATTATATCTCGCAATCAATGTTCCATCACTCTCTCCCCCAGTTTCATTGTATGACACATTAGCTTGATTCCTCTACAGTTGTTACAATTCTACACATCGCTTTTATTCTTATATATTGGCACTAAAATATTCTTCCTTTGCTCCTCTGGCATTGTTTGAGAAATCAATGGATTTAAATGTAGTTAAGATCTTCACCAGCTCCCATTGTTGCCATTTCATGGTAACTGTCACTATATCTTGATAGTAGAAGTGATTAAGGTTTAGGAACTCATAACCCAGGTGATCAAAATCTAATTGTGCTTTTACACCCCATCAATCATTTCCTTCCAAGATAAAATGCATTTGTTCAGCGAAAGACCACTGAAGTTGTTCAAGCTAGGTCGATGATTTGAAGCTTTGGCCAGCTGTTATTATGGTCCCCTCCACATTGAATACCTCCTTGGAACCTATTGGATTGCAAATCCAGTACACGCAATTGCGATGAGTTCTTCAAGAAGCAAGGGAAGACACCATTTATGCCGTTGTTACCAAGATTTAAAACCTCCAACTTTACCAATTGGCCAGAGATTGTGGAACCTGTTCTTCCAAGTGATTCTCATTGAAGTCCAGTGTTTTTAAAGAACAATTTCCAGGGAATTTACCTGAAATATTACCAATAAGTGGGGATAGAAGAATTGAAATTATTGCTTGAGTAGTCCACTTAGACAACTAGTTTTGGTGGTATTGGGGTTTCACCATGGACCTGATCGGAGTGTAGATCAAGGACATTAAGACTAGGAAAAGTATATGGTCTCAGAATACCCACTATGAGATTACAAGAGAGATTCAGATACACTATATTTCTATTGCCAATGTTCCAAATCCAATTTGGTATTTCCCCAGAAATTTGGTTGTCTGAAAGATCTAAATGGAAAATTCTTGATTGGTTCATTAGTGGAGGAAATTTTTGCAACTTCCAAGAAGCCAATCTTAACATGCCGAGCTGAGGAAAGGAAGACAAGGCAGAATTACTGTCACTTGCATTGATTGACAAGCTGTTGTATGAAAAGTCAAGTCTTGTAAGATTTTGCAGGCATCGAATCCATTCAAGCTGTATGGTGCCACTGAAGTTGTTGAAAGAAAGTGAGAGGATATTAAGCCCTCCAAAATCAAAGAAATATGTGGGAATAGGCCCTTGCAGTTTGTTACTACTCAAATCTAGTGTATTCAAAGGAGACAATGATCCATTTAAAAATCCAGCAACTTGACCAACAAATTGGTTTGTCAAAAAGCTGAATTTTCTGCAGTGATGGAAGGGAAAACAGAGACGAGGGAATACTCCCACCAAATGAATTGTATGCTAAATGGATATTTCCAAGATTTGAAAGGCCTTTAAAGTGAGTGGAAGGAACTGGACCTGTTAGAGCATTATGAGAGAGGTCTATGTAGGTGAGATTCTTGGACATTTGAATGGATGGGATTGGACCAGTAAAGTTGTTAAATGATAAGTCCAAATAAACAAGTTGACTTGAGGTTTGCCACTGAATTTGGAATGGTTCCATTGAAATTGCAGTGTGAAAGATCTATTATGGACAGATTTCTCAGGTTACTAATAGAATCTGGTAATCTGCCTGAAAAATTCAAGTTAAAAAATACCAGGTTTTGAAGGTATCCATTTTGTAGAAACTCTGGCAAAGAACCCTGAAGCTTTATGTCATCTGACAAGTCTGGGGTCTGCAGTGTTGGTACATGGAAAATCTTTTCAGGAAATGGTCCATACAAGTTGGAATGACTGAGACTCAAGCTATCAAATTTGTGAAATTCACAAAGAACTCTGGAACTGGAACACAGAGATTTTTAGAACCCAGATGGATCTCAGACAGAGACTGAAGCTTCAGAAGAGAAGAATCAACAGGGCCAGAAAGATAACAATTGGACATGCTCAAAACTCGCAGATTTGGCAATGAAGAGGAAATGGCCTGACACCATTCACTCCTCTGAGCCGATATATTTATGCCATCAAGATAGAGATTTCTAGGACCCGTGAGGTCTTGAATAAGCATTAATAAATTTGGGTTCTCAAGTTGCAGTGTAGGGGTTCCAGGGTGGTATCCACCCAAGAAAAAAGATCCAGGGAAGGAAAGAGTAGACAAGTCAAGTGTAACCAACCTTTTCAAGCAAGACAATCCAATCGGAATCTGCCCACCAAATTCAGCATTAGACAAATTCAGATATTTCAGACTAATAAGGTTGCCGAAACTGGATGGAATTTGTTTCTAGTTGAAGATGTTGTTAGCCAAATTCAGGCTGTCAAGAAATTGAAGACTGAAAAGACTACTTGACTGGTCGATTTCACCAGAGACGAATTTGCTGTTCAGGTCAAGACCTGTAACATGATTGGCTTGATCACAAGTCACACCCTTCCAACCACAACAATCACTGCTTGGAGTCCAATTCACTAATCTGTCAGAAATAGTTGGATTGAATTTGAGGCTATTCTTCAATAGCAATGATGATCTTCGATCCTCCAAACATTGGCTATAGACTGGAATGGTGCTAATTCAGAGGATAGTGAGTATGGTGTTTGAGAAAGCCAGGTAATGAAAATAATTCTCATTTTAGCTTATGGTGAAGCACACAAATGACGATGAAATGAATTGCTAAAGTTGTAAATGGTGGCTTTAAATGGCACACGGGGAGGCCTCCCAGCTTTGCATGACTCTTTACTTTTCATCAATATACTGTAATTTGATCTGTTTATTTAGTTATCTAAAGTTACCTTTCTAACTGTAAGATCTTTGAAGTTGAACATAATGTGCATACAAGTTGACACCCTTCTCTGTGCTGCTATGTTACCATTGATATGATAACCCACACTGTGACATTCTTGAATGAAGAGATTAAAAAATAAAAACTGGATCGTTGATTGCTTGCAATGTGGACTTTTTACAGGTTAAGAATTTTTTTTTTTTTTTTTTTTTACAGGTTAAGATTAATGGTATAAAGGTATCAAATAAAATACTTATATTCTATTTCTAATTAGAACTACATTAAACGATTTATTTATATCAATTTCATATTATGCAAGTTTAATATTGATTTGATTTATTTATTTTTCATATTGTTGTGTCAGTGATCATAAATAAATTTAGTTAAAAATGATATACAGACTCCTAAAACATTACTTTTAAATTTATCTCCAATGACATATATGTAACAGTTTACATCATTACAAGTAAATTCAAAAATGAAATTTTAAGAGTCTCAAACGTTTTCATGTTGAAAATTTCAACAATTATAAGTCAGGCAAAGGGTGATGCTATGGTACATTTAGATGTACCATACATCAGTTATGAGGATATGCGATTTTATATTATAACTACTATCATATAGATCATAATCATTATCACATTAACTCATAACTTAGTTATATTTAGTTATTCATACATACCATATTATCTCATAACTATCACATAACTAAATTATTTTAATAATTTAATTTTGAATTGACAACCGGTGTAACCGGTTATCAAAAAGAGGGCAAAGGAAATCAGAGGAGTTTAGGGGTCCCAACATCACATGTCTCATAACCACTAATCATATATCTCATAACCAACATCACATATCTCATAACCACTAGTCACATATCTCATAACCAACACTTTTTTTTTTCATAACCAACATCACATCTCTCATAACCACCAGTTACATATCTCATAACTAACACCATTTTGCTCATAACCACACCACTTTGTTCATAACCATTGATCACATATCTCATAACTATTACCCACATGAATCATAACCACATCTCATAACCAACCCCTTTGAGTCATAACTAATATCACATATCTCATAATCACTAGTCATAAATCTCATAACTAACAACCCTTTTCCTCATAACTACACCACTTTGATCATAACCAATATCTCATATCTCATAACCACTAACACATGTAGCATAACCAAACCCCCTTTGACACCACTTTGCTCATAACCAAAATCACATATCTTATAATCACTAATCAAATATCTCATAACTATTACCCACATATCTCATAACCAACATTGCATATATCATAACTACTAATCACATATCTCATAACCACACCACTTTGCCCATAACCAACATTACATATCTCATAACCACTAATCACATATATCATAACCAAACACCCTCTGACTTATAACTACATCACTTTGCTCATAACCAAAATCACATATCTAATAATCACTAATCATATATCTCATAACCTTTACCCACTTATGTCATAACCATATCTCATAGCCAACACCATTTGCCTCATAACCAGCATCACATATATTATAACCACTAATAATCACATATCTCATAATCATTACTCACATATAGGGGTGTAAATTTGGCTCACGAGCTCACGATACGCCCCAAGTCCAGAAATTACTCTCTCTCTCTCTCTCTCTCTCTCTCTCTCTCTCTCTCTCTCTCTCGTTTGGGCTAAAGAAAGGGTCTAAGGATTTGTCAAAAATAATTAATGAGGGAATTTTGATTTTGACAAAATTTAGATGTTAGTTCCAATTTTTTGGAGAAAATAGGGCCTAAATTATGTAATAATCATTATAAAAGAACAAAATTAAAACATTTATGAATAGAGTCTTATAATAAAATAAATTATTAATTCATAATTTTGCCAATTTATACTTAATTTTTTTTAAAATATAAATCCTTCATCTATTTTTATTAAGTAAAATTAATAATAATAAAAAAAGACTATTTTACTCATCAACTACAAAATGTATAATTACGCCATTAATTGGCGTAATAAAAATATTTAAAATTTTAGAAACCACAAATATCATAATCAAGTCACAAAATTTTGTAATATAAAACCCAAAATATATAACGCCATCACTAATTGGCGTAACAAAATTATTTAAAATTATAGAAATTCACAAATGTTGTAACTGATTTCCAAAATTTCGTAACAGTAACCAAAAATTATGTAACTATCCACTAATTGGTGTAACAAAAACATCTAAAAATTTTAAAAACCACAAATGTCATAACCAGCTCACAAAATTTGATAACATCAACTACAAAATGCGTAACTACACCACTAATTGCCATAATAAAAATAATCAAAATTTTTACAAATCACAAATGTCATAACCAATTCAAAAAAATTCATCACATCAATCACAAAATGCGTAACAACACAACTAATTGATGTAGCAAAAATATTCGATTTTTTTATAAACCACAAATATTGTAATCAAGCAACAAAGTTTCATAACAATTATCATAAAATGACTAAACAAATCACTAAAAATTTTAGAACACCAGTTGGGATCTCTCATAATACAGAGAAAACAAAATGTAATGACAATCATTAAATAATTTAATTAACGACTTAAAGCCATGAAATAGAAATGAGAGTTAGAGAAGATTAGCTAGTAGAGCGAGAAGAAAGGGAATATGAGAAAGAGAGACTGAACGGGCTTATCATCTATGAAAATGACGTCAAAGGTGCTGTCGTTTCCGATAAGGAACATCGGAGATATCTACAATGACGGTAAAGAATGAGAGAGATGCTTCAGGCATGAAGAGGACTGAGATAGCAGAATAGTATAACAACACGCGTAATATTCATTTTTCAACAGTTCTATAACACGTACAAATTGATGATAACAAAACTTTTCAAATCATAACTATGGCCAAAGGTTTGTGTATGTATGACATATTAATATGTAGACACCCTATTTTTGACCGTCCTCAAAGCTTGGACGTCACCGCTTGAACACTCGGTGATCCTCTTTGTTTGTGTTCGTCTTGAGTTCCCGAAGGTCTTGGCTGCGCACCTTGCCTCAGGATCTCTCGACTCGACTGTTCCGTATTTGGTTTTGGCACCAAACACTTGTGTTTTTGCCTTGAAGGGCAGGGAATGGCTCGTTGGCCATCCCCACATCCCACCGGCCTTCCCCTAACATCACCGGCTGTTTATGGGTGCCACCGGCCATGGTTTTTTAAAACCAATGGCTGGTCGGTACTATATTCGGCCAACCGGCACTTTATTTTGCCAGCGACCTCTTTTGCTGGCCGGTGTGACTCCTTTGCACCCTTGAGGCATGGTGCATGCCAGCTGTGCTAGCTGGAATGCACCATCACTCCTCCGTCTTGATTTTTGGTGGTGTGAACCTTTGAACCCCCTTTCCTTCTAGAAGCTTGAACCCTTTGGCCAAGCTTCTTGGGGAAGCTTGGCAAGTTGTATTAGCTTCTCCAAGAAGCCAAGAACCCTTTGCACCCTTTGTCCCTTTCATCTAGCTTCTTGGAGAAGCCTAGAACCTTGGCCTTTGCCTATATAAGCACTCATCCTCTCCCTTTGTTAAGGGTTAGAGCTTTTGAATCAAAAAACCAGAGCGTCTATATCTATACATCTGATATACCATCCTCTCTCTCTATATCTCCCTCTCTCTCATCCTTAGGGTGTGTTTGGAAGCCTAAAAGTGCATTTTGACCTTACTTTTGCACTAACACACACCATTACACCTTGCTCCGAGATTGAGAGGCATTGAGGGTTGTTTGTTGAGGTTTTGGACTGATTTTGATCAGTAGAGGGTGGCTGGATCATCTGTTCTTCAAGGGTTCTTCAAGGGTGAGACATTTGCTTTAGTTTCCCCAATCTTGCACTAGTTTTCTACCTATCTTGAATGCTGATTTAAGATTTGTGTATAACATAAAAAAGTCTTGTATTTTCATGCTTAACATCTTTCATTAAGGGTTTTTTGGCATTGGGGGTCGAACTCCCCCTCTTAGGCCTCTTTTGGCCTATTTTGGTGCCTTTTCTTTGAGTTTTGTTTACTTTGTTGTGTTGGTCTTCTCACCACTGAAATCCAGTGGATTTTCAGTGGTGATGAAGTGATTTTGAAGTCTTGTATAGGGGAGGGACACCCCTCTCCCCTCTGTCCTTCTTTTACCTTTGTTTTTGGCTTAAAGGGCAACATGCATGCTTGGTTGTTTTTGGTCCCATCTCAAAGGTTTTTGGGTGTCTTTTAGTCATGTTATATCTCTGTCTTTGGTTGGATTTGTAGCCCTTAGCATGCATCTTACACTTGCTTTGTAATTCCTTATCTTGCTTAGAAATGTGCCATATGTTTAGCCTAGTATATCTTCATGATTTGGCTTAGCTTATTGAAGCTTTTGATCATGATTTGTCATGCTTTAGATCTGTTGGCCACTGTTTTTGTCATGTTTGACATGCTTTATATAGCTCAATTGCATTCTAGAATTTTGGCCTTGAGTGAGTGAGTCATTAGCATGCTTTGGTTAGGTTGTTTAAATGATTTGGAGTCACTTCTTATGCTATTTCAGACCCTATTTCATGCCTTGAGGTGTTGTAGTTTTGTGCCTTGAAATGGGCATTGTGCATGCTTGTATGTTTAAGTCACTTGGGTTGCCATTCATGTGGGTTTTGGGGCGTGTTTTAATGCATTAAAAATCTGTTTTTGGTTGTTTCATTCATACCATGTGTGGTCATGATAGTTGTGGTAGAAGGCTTCTTTTTATGCCTTAGCCTTATGCTCTTTGGTATGCAAGTTCGCATGAGTATTTGCCCATCATTCCATCACTTTTGGCCACTGTTTTGGGGTGTGGCTGGGGGTCCTCCATCTTAGTGTAAGTCCATGGATCATATATTTTCATCTTGTAGTATGCTCATGACATTGCATGTTGTGGTATCCTTATGGTTTGTGCATTGTTGCATGCCCACCTCTTTACATACTTGCCTATCTAGTGTGCATTGTAGTGTTGCTTGTAGTGTTGCATGCTAGTGGCATTACCATGTTGTTTGCATGATAGTTTGCATTGCATCACATTTGACATGTTTTGCATCTTAGCTTCTTGTTGCATTTTTGAGCCATGTTTGCACCACATGCATTGCATTGCTTGGTTTGGGGTATCAAACCTAGTGTGAGGGTGAGAGGTGTTCATACTACAAGTGATGAAACACATCTCAACCCTCGGTCACCGAGGCCCTTGACTTTGACATGATAGGGTCTTGGTCCTCATTTGTGTGTTGCATGCATTTTACATTGAATGGCAAGTTTGGTCCCTTAGGCTATCATGCATAATTGATGGCCCAAGGATCACGGACCATGCCCCCCTGAGTTCAATACATGATAGGGAACATGACCATGCTTACACGTGCTTGAAATTCTATGCCATGCACTACCTGTCCTCTGTTGCTGTCAAAACTGTTTTCTGCAGGAAATTTTTGCCGACCGGCAACATTTAGTGCCGACCGGCCATTAGCGAATGGCCGATAACTTCATCGGTTTACATTTTACCATGGCGGTGGTCATTTCACTTAGCCGATGGTGTTCGGTGCTCATTGAAGATACCACAGGACTTTGGCGGTTTTCAAAAGTAAGCGGTAACAGAGGCGATAGTGCTATGGCAGCGGGTTCCGGGCAAGAGGGATCGAGCATGCATCATTCGCGCATTCCAAGGCGGGGCTGTGGCCTTTTCTCTTCTGCATTTATTTTGTTAAGTAATTAGAAGTTTTGTAATATTTAATTAATTCAGTATTATTTGTTCGGACTATAATATTTATTCGGACCCTCCGAGCGAGGGTAATTGTGTAATAAGTGTAGGTGCGTGTGTGTATGTCTTCCAACCCCACGTCTTTCTTCCCATTTATTTACCTGCTTTCAATGGTTAGTATTAGGGCATATCTAAATTAGCATGCCTTATGCTATGCATGCGTGCATCCATACATTTGCTTTACATACATCGGGCTCGGCACATCATGCTAATCGCACTTGTATTTTAATTCCAAGTTGAGTACTTGCTAGTTGCAGCATTTCACTTGCCATCTTTAGGATAGCCGAGCCTATTATAGTTGCATTTTGCATGTGTTGTATTAGCCATCTTAACATGAACTAGGATCATGCATATAATTACTAACTAGTTTCCGTTTTGGCTTGGAGTACTAGGTAAGCTTTTATGCTTTAGCATATCGCATGTGTGTGAATGTTGCCATAATAGCATGCTTACCATGAGGCTAGCTGCTTATGTGATATAACTGCTTGAATGCCTGTGGATGAAGGTCAAATTACCTAAGTTGGAATAATGCATTAAAACTGTGAGTTTTTAAGCCCACTAGATAGTGGCAAAACCACCTTTTCTAAAGCCTACTTGAGGGTGGAAAAATCTGTATTTTAGCCTACTTGAGAGTAGCAAACCATTTTCAAAACTAACATGAAATGTTTTGTTCCAATTTGGGCGATTTGGTCTATACTTGTTTGTTGTGCGTATAACATAGTAATTCTAGGCTAATAACCGAAATAAGAGCATATAATGTTTTCAAAATAAAATATCACGGTTAGTAGAGGTCGGTCTTCGAACCGGGCGAGAGGGGGTGCTCATAGCTGACCTTCCCCAATCGTACCCAAGCTCCCGAGCCAAGGCAACTTTGGTGATAACGGACACATGGCCTTTGGCACCGAGTCAGGGTTTCCTAGATTTCCTTATTAAAAAATATTTAGGTGGCGACTCTGTATCTAGCAAAGCAGTCCATGTTTGGCACTTCTTTTCAAAAATCTGTTTTCTCAAAACGATTTGCCAGATTTGGACTCTTTGGTTCAGATTTAGAACCGCAAACAAAATCGAGTCCGAACTGTAGCGTGTAGCGCGGGGTCCCTCGCGGGCGTGTTACATAATGTGAAAGAGCTAGAGTTTCGATATAGATGCATTTACTAGATAGAGAAATATCACCAGAATGAATAGTGTTGAAATAGACAAAGAGAGTAGTGACGAGTTCAAGGATCTATTGCAGAGACACAGGAGTAGAGAGAGGAAGAATCCAGTGAGGAAGAACTATTAGCAATGGTCGTTCGATAATTTGAGTGAAATAGAGAAGTCTGAGTAAGAAATAGAGAGAGCTCAGGCACAACTAGGACAAATCAAGGGAAAGAAAATAGAGTAGAGAAAAAAACGAAGAAAAGTTGGGGCAAAAAATTTAGGAGAAAATTTATTTAATAAAACAAAATAAAATCACATCATAGATAATTTTTTTCAACATATTTTTTTATTAAAATTTAATTAAATTATATATATATATATATGTCTATAAGTGTATATAGATATTTTAAAAAGAATATCATTTGTATATTACTATTTCGATTATATTTAATGAAGATACTATGACTAAAAATAAATCTAAAATAGAGATAGGTGATCAATTGCAATTGTAACTTAAGAATGACACTTCAAAATTAATTGAGAGAGTTAAGAGTTTAGAGATAATGAGAGTTTGAGAGACAAAATTGTTTGTGAGAAATAAAATGAGAGAGGGGTAGTATTTATAGGACTTGGAAGGGAGGGGTTAATTTATATATATAAAAATAAAATAAATAAAATTGGTTATTGGTGGAATTAACGGTTATATAACTGTTTCAAATTTTTTTTTTAAAACTTTTGACCGTTGCACTAACAGGGGGTAGGGAGCCGTTGGGGTTAGGTCGGGCCAGATGGGGAAAAAAAAAATTCGGGTCAAGCTCACGAGATGGGTCACACTCCATAACACACCACAGTCGGGCCGGGCTTTAGAACACATGGCCCAGGGTCTTAGGTTAGGCTAAGGTTCAAGCCTGGTTGGGCCTGCCCATGGCACGATTGGACTTGGGGTGTGCCGCGAGCTCGTGGGCCAAATTTACACCCCTATATATAGGTAGTGGTTATGAGATATGTGATTAGTGGTTATGATAGATGTGATGTTGGTTATGAGGAAAATGGTGTTGGTTATGAGATGTGGTTATAACATAAGTGGATAAAGGTTATGAGATATATGATTAGTGATTATTAGATATGTGATTTTGGTTATGAGTAGAGTAGTGTAGTTATAAGTCAAAGGGTGTTTGGTTATGATATATGTGATTAGTGGTTATGAGATATGTAATGTTGGTTATGATCAAAGTGGTGTGGTTATGAGATATGTGATTAGTAGTTAAGATATATGTGATGTTGGTTATGAGATATGTGGGTAATGGTTATTAGATATTTGATTAGTGATTATAAGATATGTGAATTTGGTTATGAGCAAAGTGGTGTCAAAGGGTGTTTGGTTATGCTATATGTGTTAGTGGTTATGAGATATGAGATATTGGTTGTGATCAAAGTGGTGTGGTTATGAGCAAAAGTATTGTTAGTTATGATATATGTGACTAGTGGTTATGAGATATGTGATGTTGGTTGTGACTTAAAGGGTTTGGTTATGAGATGTGGTTATGATTCATGTGAGTAATAGTTATGAGATATGTGATATTGGTTATGATCAAAGTGGTGTGATTATGAGCAAAATGGTGTTAATTATGAGATATGTGACTAGTGGTTATGAGATATGTAATGTTGGTTATGACTCAAAGGGGTTGTTATGAGATGTGGTTATGAGGTATGTGATTATAGTTATGAAATATGTGATATTAGTTATGAACAAAATGGTGTTTGTTATGAGATGTGGTTATGAAATATGTGATATTAGTTATGAACAAAATGGTGTTGGTTATGAGATGTAGTTATGACTAAGTTATGATCAATTTAATTATAGTTATGAAGAAATATGATTTTGGCTCATAACTATAAAAAGTGACCTATTTAGCAGGTCACTTTTAATGATATTACTCAATCTTAGCCATTGATTTTCTATGTACTGATTGGTAACAATTTCTACTTACAGTCTCTAGGGAGGAAAAATCATCCTCTGACTGACTTAAATATGATATTCAGTTAACCTACTATACATAAACTTCTCAAAATAAATCTATCCGACAATCTACTCTTAGATAAGGGTGTTGGATTGGATATAAATTTGATACTTTTTATCGAATACTTTTTATATATTTGTATTTAACACTATCATTATATGAATATGTTGTTGTATAATTATTATAAAATGAGTTAATTACTTTTTTGATGGTATTTGTTTCATATAAATAAAAGTTGGGAGTGGCGGCTCTTTAAGGAGTGGTTACCTTTCTAACTGTTAGTATTTTTTTCATAATGTGTAGACAAGTTGACACCTGTTCCTATTTTGCCATTGATATTATAATAATTCATTTAGTTTGTTGTGACATTTTTTTAAATGGGATTTAGTGATAGACCCCTCACTATTTAATTTATCTTTCAAAATGACAAGAATTATATAAGTACTTTAAAACCTCCTACTAGTTTAAAACTTGTTTCTTTTACCATACTACCCTCATATTTATCAGCTCTTCTATTAAGCCATCCTCACAGTGTATCTCAGAGTAAAATTTTACTTTGAATTATAGTAAACTTTACTCTGATTCAGAGTAAAATTTTACTCTGAAAGTACAATTTTACTCTAAATCAGGATAAAGTTTATTATGATTCAAAGTAAAATTTTATGAGGATGTTTGTTTGGGCTTTTCTAAGCCAACTTATGGCTTCTGGCTTTTGAAAAGCTATTTTGGACTGTTTGGTTAAACTTATTTCAAATAGCTTCTGATTCTAACAACTTATTCTAAGTCAAAAAAGCTGATTCTGAGAAGCTGCTCACCCCTTGCTTCTGATTATTAGTTTCTGCTGTGGATATGTTAATTTATAGTTATACTCTTAGATTTTTTTATTTTTTATTTTTAAAAAATAGAAAAAGACCCAAATAGACCATAGAATATTATTATTATTATTTTTTATGAGAAATGTAGATAAGTAATGAATAACAAAAAATAAAAGTTAATTGAAAAAGCTACTTCACAGCTTATTTAACAAACACTATTCAGCAACTTAAATCTATAATCCAACAGCTATACCAAACAGATTAACAGCTTCTGATTAAAGTCATAATCTATAATCTGTTAAGTTATAATCTATTATCTGTTTTAACAGCTACACCAAACGGGGCCTATATCGTTAAGCAAATCAACATGTTTTTAACCAAAGTAAAATTTCAAAGTAAAATTTTACTTTGAATCATAGTAAACTTTACTCTGATTTAGAGTAAAATTTACTCTGAAAGTACAATTTTACTATGATCTAAGGAGAGTATCCACTTTGAATCACACCAAGTGTCATGTATTAATAACCTTGCGTGTTTGATTGCTGAGAAAATCACAGAAACATAATAAGAAAACCAAGTATAGTCTTTTCCTCATTGTTGCTTTGATGTTTAAACGATCAATTTCTCAACTTTTCCTCATTCTCTTGGGAACCAAACAGAAAATAACATCAAAATCAACAATCAACAAACACAGACAATACTTTGAAACATGTATATATATTCACATGAAATTGATACTGATGATACAGTTAGTTCCAGATGGAACGGGTCGGATAGATCCACGTTTCCCACTCCGTTACCTGGGCTTTGGGTGCACTGCAAAACCTACACAAGAGTTCAACAGGGAACGAAAAGTCCCCCAACGAACCCTCCGACGAGCAAGTTAGAGAGTTATGAGAACGTAGAGAGAGAATGGAGATAGAGAGCTTAACCTTTTCTTTGTCTTGAAAGCCTACTTATATCCTTTGCTCATTATTTCCTTGTCCACTCCGAGCCGTCATGTTGGCCGAAAGTCTATGTCCTAGCTTGCCTTGTTCATGGTGAGGCTGTTCTGTTCCGACGTGAAGGGTTATCGCAATAAATGCTGCAGAGAAACTCATTAATGGCTGATGCATGGTGCAATAACTTTGCAGGATCTTTGTCTGCTGATGTGGCTAGTTCTTCACCTGCCACGTGCTTGGATGTCATTGGTCCTTAATGCCACATTGAGCTCCAGTAGTGTTGGGCTTTAGTGTTTAAGTTATGTATTGGGTTTTGAGTGATGGGCCGAAAGCCCTTATAGGCCCACCTATGTCAGTAGTCCCCCATTCCCAAGTGCAGCTTTAGTCCAACAAAGGGAATAATGAAGAAAACAAGGGTAGTGAGAGGTCGGCGGAGAGAAGACCGTCGGGGAAGCGGGCCAACCGCGAAGAGTGACCGAGTGGGAAAGTCGACTAATCGGAGGGCCGACCGCTAAGGGTAACCGAATGAGAAAGTCGACTGATAGGAGGGCTGACCGCTAAGGGTGACCGAGTGAAAAGGGGAAGTGACGATGCGTGGGGCTCAAGGGGCGGCGGGGCACGTGGTGATATGAAGGGGAAGGGACAAGGGGGGTGGAAGGAGCAGTGGATCGTGGTCGTACACGTGGCACAATGCTTTAATGGGGAAGGTGACGCGTTAGTGAGAAGTGAAGGGACATGGTAATATAAGGCAGTGAAAAGGCGGGTTTGAAAAAAAATTTTGAAAATTTTCAAACTGGTGAGATTCAATCGTGACCCTTGGAATATAGGTTAACCGTGTTCGTTTGGGGTTATTCGTTTTACCTATCTTTTTGCAAAAAACCAACACGTTCCAGAAGTAAACCAATTTGTTACGAGTGACACTCCTCTGCAACACTTCGTAAACTTCCTTGTGCCAGCGTCTGAAGCTATACGTAGGCATACAGCAGAAATGGCTCGAGAGGATGTGCCAACCATGAGGCTAGATTCGTTGGGGGACGACGACGCGGTGGAGTTGGCGAAGCAATACAGGGCGGAGAAGCGGGTAGGGACTGAGGGGGAATCTGCGGGGCGACCCCGCTCGTCCACGCTGATAGCGACTGTGAAGCCAATCAGTTAAGTAGGGCCAGACCACTGGCACACGAAAGCTGATAAATTGACATTTTCAGTGGAGGAGTTGGAAGAGATGCGCGAGAAGTATCAGATTCCAGTAGAGATAGAGTTAAAATTGCCGACGTCGAAGGAGAGGCCATCCGACACCCGACCGGGGGAGTTTGCCCTCTACGAAGAGGTGTTAAAGGGGGGGGTTGAGGTTACCGTTCCCACGGATAGTGGTGGACGTGCTAAATCGGCTGGAGGTGGCTCTGGGTCAACTGACGCCTAATACGTTGAAGATTTTAATGGCCTGCGCAAGTGCGTGGCCGCGGGTGAACGAGGGAGCTACAATGACGGTGGATGAGTTTTTTGCATGCTACAAGGCTTCGGGCCAGCAAGAAACTTGGGTCACTTTACAGGCTGCGGCAGGGAAGGGTTTGGTGGCGGGTTGCCATCGTCAGTGAAGGGGTGGAGGCCGCGATGGTTTTACGTGTCGGCAAACGGGGGAGTGAGAGTGCACACAGTGTGGAAGGTGCCAACCAAGTCAGTGGAGCCAAGGTTGGGGGCAGAAGCAGAGGAGAGGGTGAAAAAGGTGAAGGCGTGGAGGAAGAAGGAGGGCGCCAGGTGGGACGACCTTATTTAGCCCTCAGCTTTGTTTTCCTTGAGGCTTGGACCGAAGTCGATCGGTGGGGACCTTGCGCCGGCGGAATTGGAGGCGAGAAGGAGGATGCAAGAGGCGGAGGGTAGAACGATCTTCGCCAAGGCTGACAAGTTCAAAGAGTCACAATTAGGCCGTCTGCCTAAACCGATCATGAAAGAGCAGGTCCGACTGCGTCCGAAGCCGCTGGGGGAAAAAGACTTGGGCGATTTTGAGCCACGACTACCCCCGGTGGATCCATTGAAGGAGAAGAGCAAAAGGGAGGTGGAAGCTATGCTAAGGAAGAAGAAGAAAAGGTCAGAGAAAGGGGATGAGGGTCCAGCGACGAAAAAGATGAAGGAGGGGATGGCAGAGGGGACCCCAGAGGCGGGGGTGGAGGAGACAGTGGTAGGAGGGGTAAGTGCCATGGGCCCTGGTGCGCAAGTGAAGAGTGGCGTAACTAGGTTAGAATGGGGGGCGGAGAAACCACCAAAAGGGAGTCCTATGCCTCAAGGTGAATGAGGGGATGCCAGATTGAAAACCGCCATGTACCATGTGCGAGCGGTGGGAGAAGGATGCGAGGCTAGGACTGCCTCCGACCGTCTCTTAGGAGTAGTGGAGGACGTATCCGTGCGCGCGATGGCGGGTTATACAGAGGCCGAACTGCTGAAGGGGCTGTGCTCAGCCCAGATGGAGGCGACAACTTTGGAAGGGGCCTTGTTGAGCAAAGTGGAACGTGCAAAATGGGAGATGGAGCCATTGAAGACCCAGCTGGAGGAGGTGAAGGCGCAGCTGGAAAGCTTAAGGGTGGAGACTGGGGACTGGAGGAAGTCCGCGCGGAGTGCGTGTGCTAGGGGGTTGGAGTATGCCTAGAAAGCCAAGAAGATGGAAGTGTTGGCGTTGGTGCAGGGCCATTCCGCAGGGCGCATGAATACTGAGCTTCTCGTGGCGAAGTTAGAGCTGGAAACAGAACGCCGGAAGGTGATATCGCTTGGGTTTCAGTTGGCCGGCGAGCAAAAGAAACTTGAGGAGGCCTAGAAAGCCTGCACTATCGCCAATGAAAGGTGGGACGAGGCCATGACCTGTAATGAAGATCTACACGCTCAGTCGACCAAGGACAAAGAAGAAGCAAATCAGAGGATCGCTGAGTTGAAGAAGGCGCTGGCGGAGGAGCAGGCTAAATTGGCATATGAGAAAGTGGCGTACCCCGACCTGTGCAAGGCGGCGGTGGAGCAATTCAAGGGGTCCGCCGAGTTCCAGATTGCCATTGACGCCGCGGTCGCCAAGTACTTAGCGAGAGAGGGAGATGAGGGGACTGGGCCGTCGGGAGCGACCGCTGGAAATAGGAGTGAAGAAGAAGTGATCCAAAGCTTCCAACGATCGGACTTCTACAAGCATGAGATGGCCGAGTTCTGGGACAGCGGCTGGAAGACCTTTAAACGTAAAGCGGAAGAGCTGTTCCCAGACTTGGACTTCAGCAATGTGAAAATAGATGAAGACGACGTCGCCCAGA
The DNA here is from genome assembly GCA_025200525.1 of Camellia lanceoleosa. NCBI lineage: Eukaryota > Viridiplantae > Streptophyta > Magnoliopsida > Ericales > Theaceae > Camellia > Camellia lanceoleosa. Next base: position 87,366,599 of record CM045760.1, read on the forward strand.
CCCCCCTGGACGAGGGGGTTGAGGTGGAAGACCTGGCCTCTAGTGAAGAAGACTGATTCTTGTAAAAATTTTGTGTTTATTTGTATTTGTGTTGTTTCCTCCTTCTTTTTTTTTTCTTTTTTTTAGGATGTGTAATGTCTACAACAAGTTGTATGCAATCATGAGTTTTATAAATAAAACGAGTTTTCTTGTTTATCATCGCTGTCCTTATTTCTTTTGAGTTGTAAGTTTGTAATAACAAAAATGTTTGAGCAAAATTGAATGAAAAGTTTGAAAAATGGCTAACCGAGCTAATGTATGATAAAAGTATGAGGTAAAAATGAGAAGGATGGACTTAAGGAATATCAACGTATGATAAAAATGAGAGCTTCCTTTGTATGTAAAAAAGGAGTTAAGAAATATTGTAACATGGACTTGGATGTTGGCTAAGTATGTCAATTGTGTGAAAGCTCTGCTGAAATTTTGGCTAAAATTTAGAAAGACCTACCATGGTAAAGCCTTAGTTAATTCAATCCGGATGGGCGTGTCGTGCTCAGTCTAGCTGAGTCTTTAATTAACTCGGTCTGGCTGAGCTCTTCATGCTCGATCCGTGAGACTTTAATTAACTTCATTTGGCCGCCCTTCATGCTCTGGTGAGGCCGAGGCTTTAATTAACTTCGATCTGAGCCCTTCGTGCTCGGTCTGGTTGAGGCTTTAGTTAACTTAATCTAGCTGAGCTCTTCGTGCTCAGTCTGGCTGAGACTTTAATTAACTCAGTCTGGCCAATCGTTATTGAAACGGAACACAAATAGTGGAGTTATAAAATCATTGTCATTTAAGGCATAGCCTATTGATCACAAATTTACACCAGGTATGAAGAGGACAAAAATAACAAAATGTGTAGCTGGTCAACAAGAACATACAACAAATGATTAATACAAAAATAGGACTTGGTACTTTACTGGAAATAACGCTTTAAGTGTTCGGCGTTTCATGGGTGGAGGAGGTCTCGGCCTTCCATATCTTGGAGTCGGTAAGTGCCTAGGCGAGGTCTAGCTTTAACGACATAAGGCCCTTCCCATTTGGCGGCGAGCTTGCTATAGCGATCCCCGTTTTCCCTTTTCTTTAATTGTTGTATCCGGACATAGGTTCCGTGGAGTTGATTGCTGTGTGTATCTTGTCTATATCCTTTACTCTTTGTGTTTGAGTCTTGGGTTGTGTTGGGTAGGTTGGAAACAGGTTGGTTGAGCTTAGAAATCAAAGGTAGTTGCCCAGAAATTAGCCTTCACGCTCGAGCGAAGCTTTTGACGCTCGAACGGGCCTTTGTTGTGCTTATCCGCTCGAGCAGGGGTTTTGGCGCTCAAGCGGGAAAATCCATCTCCCAGTATTTCCTCTGCAGTGTTGGACGCTCGAGCAGAAGTTTTGACGCTCGAGCGGGAGTTTCTGTGTGACGCTCGAGCAGGGACCTAGTTTTGCAAAAGTTCTGGAAACATGTATCCGGCGCTCGAGCGGCGGTTTGGACGCTCGAGCGGGAGTCTGTGAGTGATGCTCGAGCAAGGGCTTCCACGCTCGAGCGGGGAGTCGAGTATATCACTCCAAGATCCGACTTTTTGGGTCACTTTTTCAACTCCATTTCTCTCTCTTACTTTTCAAAAACACCATTGGAGACCTTCTCTCACTAGAACCTCAACTTCTCTCTAGGTATTGATCTAGTATGAGTGATTTCCTCACCTTGGGCCTTTGTAAAAGTTGTGTTGATCATCGAGGGCTATCTTTTGATCCGAAAATTTCAGGATTTGGCGCATCTTCAATTTCTTCATCTTCTTCCCTTGGATTCCGAATTTGAGGTAGGGATTCCTACTCACTCTTATGGGTTTTGACCTAGATTTTAGTTTGTTGTCTAAATGGTTGGTTTTGGGACTTAGGGTTTCAAAAGATATAAAGGAAGGTTTTGTTATTTTGATTCTTAAATACGTATTTTGGGTTTCAAAATGATGATATTGTTGTTGATAGTTGATATTTGAACCATTGGGTTAATATTGAGAGACGGGGAAGAAAGCCCAAATTTGTTTATAAATTAATTGGTATAATTAATTTGGAAAAGTTATGGATTTGTGAAATTGAGTTGAATATAATGATGGTGGTTCATTATGAGTTGGAATAGTGGAGTCGGATTAATAAATCGTTCACTTTTGAAAATTCGGATATTTTATCTATTGGTGCTTTTATTATTGTTTAGAAATAATTGCTTTTGGCTACCGGTGGAGGGTAGTTTTGATTGTTGTAGACAATGCAGGATGATTAGGCAAACTAAAACTAATCAATTGGATGTATCATAGAATATGACGGTTGAAAGAATACATTGATTTTATGTATTGATTGATCATATATATGACCTATGTGTGTATACGTTGTGTTGTGTGGGAGAAGATAGGGGATGTACTCCACGGTTTAGGGGAAGATAGGGGATGGACCTCTAAACTGGATAGTGTTTGGGAGGAGATAGGGGATGGACTCCGTAGATAAAGCTCTTATGCTTATCTAATGATGTGTTGACATAGCTCATATGCTTATCTATGGAAGTATTGATATAGCTCATATGCTTATCTATCGAAGTGTTGACATAACTAATATACTTATCTATTGTGAAATGGGAAATGTTTAGAATGAGTTGCTATCTTATTGAAATTGTTGGCCAGGTTCTGAGCCGTAGTTGTGAATTGTGAATTTGATGAGAAATGGAAAATGAAATGAAACATTGACAGATTGGTCATGTAATGAAAAATGGTGTATAAATTGATTTATGTGAGTTAAACATTTATCATTTGCTAACGTCTTAGTTACTGCTCATATTGTGTTTAGCATATCTCTACTGGGCGTTGGCTCACCCTTTATGGGACATCATTTTCAGATACAGGTAGCATGCCACCTCCAAGGACATAGCTTGGATGGTTATGGGAGTTGAAGACTCTTTTTGATTATTTTGTTTGTATTACTGTAACATGCCCGGGGGGTGCCCGTACGCGTTAAACAGTTCGGACCCTCGAGATCTCTTTGATCTAGTCTCACGAGTGCAATGTGAAACGTAGATGAGAGTCCAGATTTGGAAACTTTTATTGAAAATCCATTTTATTGCAATTTTGTCAAAAATGGACTGCGTCATCAGATCTCAGAGTCGCCACCTAATATTTTGGGAAATTAGGAAACCCATGACTCGAGGTCAAGGCCCTTTGTTAAGTAACCAAGGATGCTTGGCTCGGAACCTTAGGTATGAGAGGGGAAGGTCAATAATGAGCACCCCCGCTCACCCGATCAAAAGATCGGCCTCTACTAAACTATGATATGACTTTTATTTTCTTTATATGTTCATGTTCTGATTAGTTAATAAATCCTAAAATTTACTATGTGAAACATACAAGTATAGACTATGTCACCCATTTTGGAACAATTTGATATCATGCATTTTGAAAGAGTTTTGACGATGTACAACCCAAATAAATTGAGTTTACAAGCATGAAAAATCAACATCATTCCAAATTAAGCGACACAACCTCCATCCACTGGCATTCATAGAGTTATATCACATAAGCAAATAGCCTCATGGTAGAATGCTAGACATAGTAAGAAAAACACACACAAACGGGATGCTAAAGCATAAAAACTTACATATTTACCGACGTCCCGCGAACAGCTACAAAACAAAGTTAGTAAAACATGCATGATCTTATATACAAAATCCTAATGCAATTCACTCATGAGATGCAACTAAAAATTCGGCTTCTAAGATATGACATGTGAATCATCTCAAGAACATGAGGTAGCGCACATAATCACATAGGAATTGATTAAATTCACAAATGCAAACTTTAGCCAAATCAAGATGCATGAAACATGGATGCAAAGCATGAATATGATGAAAAATGAATATGATGTTTATGTACAAATAAAGAAAGCAAGTAAAAGAACAGGATAGAAAGAAGCGGGGCGGGGAATTATTACAACATTTTAAAGAATAATTACAAATCAAATTAGAGGGGGATGAGGAGAATATTACAACAAAATAAAAACCTCACAATACACTCAAAATTAATAAATAAATAAATTAAATAAAAATTTCATGTTCTTTGGAACCGCCACCGGAAATTGGTCAACATTGGGAGATTACGCCATCTTGTCTGGAAGAAGCTAACCGACCGGCCAAATAGGCCAGCCGACCAACTAGGCCGGCCGGCCAACTAGGCCAAGCAAAACCTGTCTTGTTACGAAACCAAGAAAAAGGCACAAACAAAAAATATGTAGGTGGCTCAACTAACCACTACCGGTTAGATTAAAAACATGAAAACAAATATAAAATAAAATTAAAAGTTCAAACTTACAACATAAACCTAAAACAATAAAACAAATATAAGATAGAATATGCAAGATTACAACAAAACTAATATGAGACTAAGACAAAAAAAAATAAATAATAAATATGAGGTAGAACATGCAAGATTACAACAAAACTAATTTGAGATTAAAGCATGCGAATAAAAATAAATAAATAAATAATTATGAGCTCAACAAACCACTAGGATTATAACAATACACTATGAAATATAAAGTAAGAAAATAAATATGAGATAAACAAACCACTTAGATTATAACAAAACACAATGAAATAAGAAGCATGAAAATAAATATAAGATATAAAATATAAGAAAATGAAAGACTAACAATTCACCTTCCAAAGAAATATTGAACTTTTGATTTCCAAACTTCCTCTTGATCACCCTCAAGTGTAGGAAGTGTGTTCTCAAATCCTCAATTCAAAATTATGGAGTTTGTGGTATACAAAGTGGCTAACTCTCTAGTTTTTCTCACTTTCAATCACTAAACACTCTTCCTTATGATCAAGGCAATTGATCTTTGGCTATATCAGAATTTTTGGAGTGGTTTTGGTGTATGGAAATGAGGAATTTCAGTAGCTATGGAAGGTATGGGGTGTATATGGAAGATAGGAATATTTTTGGCTCAAAAACTCAAATTTTCTCTCTTTTTTCACTCTTTTCTCACTCATTTCTCTTCAATTTCGTGGTCCCTTTTCTCTCTTACAATATGATCATCCTATATAGGCAACGAGGGAGAGTAAAGGTTCAAAAGAAGGTGGGAGGCAAGGTGGGAGTCAAACATGTGATAGGAGGGCCCATTTTCAAGGTGGTTGCATGGGATACTCCTTTATGGATGCAAACAAAACATCTTTTTGAAAATGAGAGATGATTAGGTATAATGGAGGATGAGTAGATGCACTAGGTTGAAAAGAAAGTGGGAACAAAATCTCTTTTTGAAAATGGGAGATGATTAGGTATAATGGAGGATGAGTGGTAGGTATAATGGAGGATGAGTGGATGCACGTGAATGGCTCAGAAATTAGGTAAATCGGTTGTCCGAACCGAACCAAAACCAAGAAAAATGGGCCATTGTTGTTTTGGGTCGAATCAACAAAATCTGCTTTTAAGCCCAACTTCAAATGGGCATATCTCCCCCATATGGACTTGGTTTTAGGCGGTTCTTGGGTCCAAATTGAAGCCCCAGAAGTCTACTTTCCAATGGTGGTGGCCTCACATTTAAATTCCAAGTGTACAAAGAGATATGCCTAATTTAGTAAAGGTTGTCTCGGGCTGGGTCAACAAAATCTGCTTTGAAGCCCAACTTCAAATAGACATATCTCCCTTATTTGGACTTGGTCTAAGGTGGTTCTTGGATCTAAATTGAAGCCCCAGAAGTCTACTTTCCAATGGTGGTGGCCTCACATTTAAATTCCAAGTGTACAAAGAGATATGCCTAATTTAGTAAAGGCTGCTCATTTCCTTCTTAATGATTTAATACTCAGTCTTTTTCTAAACCAGTTTTCTTTCATCCCCTCCTATTTACTTTAACTCCAAACCTATAAAGAAGATGTTTTTAAATATTTTTCAAAAAAAGTTCACCTCCCTTCCATTTATTTCCACTTTGTCCTTACTCGGTTTACTGAAAAGTGCAACATTTTAATCGAAATAGGAGCCTCGGGACATTGTAGAAACATTTAAAAACATATTTTGAAAAGAGGGTTTTAAGGTCTAAAATAGTTTGGCCAAAAAAAAAAAAAAAATGGGTGAAGGTTGGGATTAAAACTTAAATTCCATCTTTCTTACTGAGAATTTTGTGAGAAACACATTCTAGTTGTCATCATCGGGTAATCAAAAGAAAGCGCCCAAGTCTTAGGGTTAGTCAAAATGGGGTGTCTACAATTACATGTATATCAAGCCAAGGGATTATTTTGTATAGAGTTAGTACTCTTCTTTTTGTAACCAAATGTTGACTTGGAAAGCTGTAAGCCCTTAGGGCATTTGCTTTTGTCGTTAACATGTAATACTGTTGTAAGAACTACTCTGATGAATAGAAAGGATGTTGATTTCTCTTATATCATTGCATGTCTAAATGATGGGTTTTATGTATTATTTTGAGGGCGTTACAAATTGGTATCAGAGCGTACCAGGTTCGAATACTTTGGGTACGTGGAAAGTGATTAGTATCACAATGGGTTTGTCTCACTTGTTAGAGACCTATGTGTGACATTATGTGTTTATTTGATAACATGTTTATGTGACTATGTGGGTATGGGATTTAGTTTCTAGGATGTTGATTGGATCCTTGGGTTTCTGTGAGTCTTGTTGGAAAAGCACTTGATCAATGCTGTTTCTAACCGGAACTCTAGTAACGCCACAGGACTATCATTATCCAGAAATGAAATTCGTAAGTGCTTATGTGTTTATGTGCTTACGTGGAGTGAATTACAGTTGTCCATGTATTAGGACGCGAGTGTTTAGTTTTGGCACATTTATAAATGTGCTAGTGTTCTTCGTTACCTTTATTAGGATGTCAGGACGAGGGCGTGATGGTAGGCGAGGTAGGCCTAGGAGGCAGGAGGTGCCTATTCCGGATGACATTCCGGCGCAGCAGGAGGGTGTTGGCCAGGCCAATGCGGCCGAGCCAGCAGGTCAGCAGGCCATGGGCGCCTTAGCCCGCGAGATGGCAGGAGCATTGAGAGCACCCATGGACATTCTCAAAGCTGAGAATCAAGTCCAGGCCCAGGTTATTGATGCAGGGCCTTCGTTTTTGAAGAGGGAGTTCTTCCGGTCTAATCCAGATGAGTTTTTGGGGGATCCGAAGGAGCCACTTAAGGCGGATGGGTCATTGGAACAGATGAGTAAGACGTTTGAGATGCTAGGCATCGAGGACGGAGCCCTGAAAGTGACCTTGGCATCTTTCCAGCTTAAGGGGGATACGGGTCAGTGGTGGAAATTCGTGAAGGGTCGTTTGGATGGCACTTGGGAGGCTTTTGTGAATGCTTTCCAAGATAAATTCTTATCTCCAGCAGTCAGGGAAAAGCTGAGAGACCAGTTCTGCCAACTTTTACAGTTGAGTTCTTCAATGGCCGAGTATGAGGCTGCTTTTACTAGCTTGTCCAGGTTTGCACCTGAACTTGTGGCATCTGAGGAACGCCGCTGTATCGAGTTTGAGAAGAGGTTGAGGCGCGGCCTCAAGATGAGAGTTGGGGTTTCTATGATCCGAGACTATGGGCGCTTGGTTAATGCTGCAGCCCATATGGAGATCATGATGCAGGAGAAGGAGGGACAGAGAGGCTCCAAGAGGAGCCAGGATGGTCAGGGAGATGGCAGGAGACAGAGGGGTGCTAACCCTCAGCAGTCTCAGGGTGGTGTTGCTAGATCGACCTTTCCAGTGCCGAGTGCAAGCTCGGGGAGAGGCAATCAGGGAGATTTCACCTGTTACAAGTGTGGTCAGTTGGGCCACAAGGCTTCGGTTTGCCCACAGAGGGGAGGAGGTTAGAGAGCTGCTTCATTTTCAGCTAGACCGCAGAGCCAGAGTTAGGGCAGGGGCCAGCCCTTGTCTTGTTATCAGTGTGGTCAGCTTGGGCACCTGAAAAGGTTTTGCCCACAGTTGAATGCCACTTCGGGCACGTCTGGTTCTAGGCAGACGCAGGGTTTTCAGCTAGCTCAGTCTGTGCAGGCCTTGAGGGCCAATCCGGGAGCTTCATCGTCCCAACAGGCAGTGATCCTATGCTCGAGAGGTGAGCAGTGGATCGAGGGCCTCTGGGCGCGTGTATCTTTATCACAGCAGACCTAGTACCGACTCCATCAGTTGTGAGAGGTACCTTTCTGTTTTGCAACTCGATTGCTAGTGTATTGATTGATACGGGTGCATCGCATTCCTTTGTATCTGTTGCATTTGCATCTGTTTTGGGATTGGAGTTGGCACAGTTAGCATCTCCTATTTGTGTAGTGTCACCTATCGGGGGTGAGTTGATTTTGAAACAAGGATGTAGGGGTTGTGATATAGAGGTGGCCGATCGCCGGCTTCCGTTTCCTTTTGTAGTGATGCCCATGTCGAGATTTGATGTTATTTTGGGTATGGACTGGCTATCATCATACCGGGCTGTTATTGATTGCTACCGCCAGAGGGTCACAGTTTGTACCTTAGGTGGGGATTGTTTCCATTTCTAGGAGACCGAGTTGGTAGTGTGTTGCCACCGATGTATGATCCGCGAGGGCGGAGTGAGTGGTCTACTTGCTAGCTTTTTGAGTAATGAGTGTGGTGAAACCCAGGCTATGTTGCCGAGAGTGGTTTGTGAATACTCGGACGTCTTTCTCGAGGATCTCGTTAGTTTGCCACCTCATCGAGAGATTAAGTTCTCCATTAATCTAGTGTCCAGCACGACGCCGATTTCTATGGCACCTTACCGTTTTGCCCTAGCCGAGTTGGTTGAGTTGAAGGTTCAACTCCAGGAATTGCTGGATAAGGGCTTTTATTCGTCCTAGTGTTTCGCCATAGAGAGCACCGGCCCTCTTTGCTAAAAAGAAAGATAGCGCCTTGAGATTGTGTATCGACTACCGGAAGTTGAATCGGGCTACGGTCAAGAATAAGTACCTCATGCCCCATATAGATGACCTGTTTGACCAGTTGAAGGGGTCTCGTTGTTTCTCTAAGATAGACTTGAGATCGGGTTACCACCAGTTGAGGGTCAGGGAGGAGGATATTCCGAAGACGGCATTCCGTACGCGGTATGGCCATTATGAGTTTCTGGTGATGCCATTTGGGCTCACCAATGCACCAGCAGTCTTTATGGACTTGATGAACCGGATCTTCCGAGAATTTTTAGATCGCTTTGTGGTCGTTTTCGTGGACGACATTCTGATTTATTCGCCTTCCGAGGAGGAGCACAAGGAACACTTGAGAGTGGTGCTTGAGTTACTTAGAGCCCATAGGTTGTCTGCCAAGTTTGGGAAGTGTGAGTTCTAGCTTGGAGAAGTCCAGTTCTTAGGCCATGTGGTTTCCGAGAAAGGGGTGTCGGTTGATACATCCAAGGTTGAGGCAGTGCAAGATTGGGCACAGCCTAAGAGTGTTTTTGAGATCTGCAGTTTTCTGGGATTAGCTGGGTATTATCACCGGTTTGTGAAAGATTTCTCCAGGTTAGCTTCGCTGTTGACTAGACTAACTCGGAAGGGAGTCAAATTTGTGTGGAGTGAGACTTGTGAAAAGTTGTTCCAAGAGATAAAAGTTAGATTGACCACTGCTTCGGTCTTGATTATTCTGAAGAGAGGGTTGGGTTATGCAGTCTATTGTGATGCCTCACGAGAGGGTTTGGGTTGTGTATTAATGCAAGAGGGGAAAGTGGTCGCCTATGGCTCACGCCAGTTGAAAATACATGAGAAGAATTTCCCTACACATGACCTAGAGCTAGCAGCAGTGATCTTTGCCTTGAAAATCTGGAGGCACTACCTTTATGGTGAGAGATTCGAGGTGTTCTCGGATCATAAGAGTCTGAAATATCTGTTTACACAAAAAGACTTGAACTTGAGGCAGAGGAGGTGGATGGAATTTATTGAGGATTACGACTTCGAGTTGCACTATCATCCGGGGAAGGCCAATGTTGTGGCTGATGCCCTTAGCAGGAAATCCATTAGCGATGTAGCTTGTATAGCCATCCGGGAATGGGAGATGTTAGGTGCGCTTGGCGAGTTTGATTTGCTTCTGGGCGAATCCGTTGAGGCTGCGACCTTGTTCTCTGTTGTTGCTCAGCCTACACTTGTGACTCAAGTATTAGAGGCACAGAGAGGTGACCTTGAGGTAGAATCCCTTCGAGAGAAGACCTCCAGTGGGAAGGTTGAGAAGGGTTTAACGGTGTATCCCGACCAGAGTGTGAGATACCGAGACCGTTTGTTTGTGCCGGAGTCTTGCCGAGAGGAGGTACTCCGAGAGTTTCACCATTCACGCCTTGCGATGCATCCGGGAGGCACTAAGATGTATCGAGATTTGGGTCGCCAGTTTTGGTGGCGGGGCATGAAGAGAGATGTGGCAGTCTTCGTGTCGAAGTGCCTTACTTGTCAGTAAGTGAAGGCCGAGCATCAGAGGCCAACGGGTTTGTTACAACCCCTGCCTATTGCCGAGTGGAAGTGGGAGCATGTCATTATGGACTTCGTTGTAGGTCTTCCGAGGACTCAGCGGGGTAGTGATGCTATTTGGGTGGTGTAGACACCCCATTTTTGACCGTCCTCAAGACTTGGACGTCACCATTTGAACACTTGGTGATTATCCATGTTTGTGTTCGTTTGGAGTTCCCAGAGTTCTCGGCTACGCGCCTTGCCTCAGGACCTCCGAATTTGACCGTTTTGTGTTTGGTTTTGCACCAAACACTTGTGCTTTGCCTTGGAGGGGCAGGGAATGCCTTGTGAGGCATCCCCACACACCACCGGCACTAGCTAGAGGCCACCGGCTGGTTGGTGTTGCCATCGGCACTATATTGTGCCAGGCGGCACTCTTTTGTCTTGCCGGCAACAATTTTGTCAAAATGACAATTTTGCCCTGCCGACTACTGTGCAGTTGCTTTATGAGATATTTTTAGGCAGCTGTATCGCCCTTGCTTCCCCTCCATACACGTGTATGGAGGGATGAGCCTCTTGTTTGCTTAATGGCTAAGCTTACAAAGTTGTCTCCTCTATAAGAGGAGGCCTTGTCTTCTTGGTTGGGGGGTTGGCCATTTGAGAGATCAAAAAACCAGAGCTCATATATCTCTCTCTCTATATTTTCCATCTCTCTCATCATTGTGTGTGTATTTTAGACCTAAATAGTGTGTTTTACCTTACTTTTACACCATTACACACTATTACACCTAGCTTCGAGATTGAGGGACTTGGAGGGTTGTTTGTGGTGATTTTGGACCAACTTTGACCACTAGAGAGTGGCTGGACCAGCTGCTCTTCAAAGGATCTTCAAGGGTAAACTCTTTACTTTAGTTTCCCCATTCTTGCAACTAGTTTCTACCCCCCTTGCTTTGTGTTTTGAGCTTTGCCTATAACTGAAAAAACTCTTGTTTTTACTTGCTCTTGAACCTTCATTAAGGTCATTTTGCGGTTCGAGTAAAGGCTCACCCTTTTAGGCTTTATTTGGCCATTTTGGTGTTCTTTTGGTAAGGCTTTGTTTACTTGGTGTTTTTGGTCTTCTTACCATTGAAAACCAGTAGGTTTTTAGTGGTGAGGAAGGTGTTTTGAAGTCTCATATAGGGGAGGGACACCCCTCTCCCCTTTGTCCCTTGCTTGCCTTTGTTCTTGGCCAAAAAAAAAGCATGTGTGCATGGTTGTTTTTGGTTTCATTTCAGAGCATATTTGTGGTTAATATGATATGTTATGCCTCTGTTTTAGGTTGGATTTATGGCCCCTAACATGCCTCTCATACTTGCTTTGTAATGCTTTACCTTGCTTGGAAGTGTGCCATGCCATTAGCCTACCATATCCTCATGTTTTAGCCTTGCATGTTATAGCATTTGATCTTGATTTGCCATGAAAAGGGGCTGTTAGCCACTGTTTTTGCCATGTTTGGCATGTTTGGTATTGTTGTCTTGCTTGTTGGCTTATAAGCTTTTGGTGTGTGAGTCCTTAGCATGATTAGTCTACCTTAATCTTATGATTTGGCATCATTTTAGATCACATTTCAGTCCCTAATCCATGCCCTCATGCTTGCATTCATTGCCTCGTTCATGCTTTAAAGGTGTGCCTTTCTATGCTTAGGAATAGGCTTAATGCATGTTTGTTTTGTTTGGGGCATTTTGGGGCTGCCATATAAGGGGATTTGGGTGTATTTTTGCATGCTAAGAAACTGTTTTTGGTTGTCCAACATGTGCCATGAGTGGTCATATTAATGATAGTTAGATGCTCTCTTTGGTGCTCTTGGTTTTGGGCCTATTTACTTACATGCTTGTATAGCATTTTGGTCACCATTTTGGGCATGGTTTGCCACTGTTTTGGGGAGATTTGAAGGCTGCCCCATTGTAGTTAAATCCACCATTGCATGCTTGTCTCATGGTGGTTGCTTAATTGATTCATTAAGTGTTACTACATGTCATTCCCATTGCCTTAAGTGTCCATGATTGCATCACACCTTGCATTTTGCATGCCTAGTATTGCACACTTAATATCATGTTGCATTGCATTTGGTATGCCTTGCATTTTTGCATTATTGTTGCATTGTTGAGCATTGTTGCATACATTCATTCCATGTCTTGGTTTGGGGTGTCAAACCAAGTGTAAGGGTTGAGAGAAGTTCACATTACAAGTGGTGCAACTTATTTCAATTCTTGGTCACCAAGGCCCTTGACCAACACATGATAAGGCCTTGGTTTCATTTGTGTGTTTGCATGCATTTTTACATCAAAATGCAAACTTGGTTCCTTAGGCTATCATGCACCAAGATGCATAATTGATGGCCCAAGAACCAAAGGTCATGCTTCCTTGAGTCCCACACGTGATAGGAAACATTGGCCATGCATAAATTTGCTCTAAAACCCATATCATGCAACTTTGCTTGTTCTTTGTCAAAACCGTCCTCTCAGGAATTTTGTGCCGACCGGCAGTATAGAGTGCCGACCGGCACTTTATGATCAGCCGATGACTCCAAATGCAGCCGGTGGCCACATCCTTTAGCCGGTGATGTTCCCCTTCAGCCGGTGGTGATCTTCAGTGTATGTAGAAGGTGTTATGAGACTTTGGCAGTTTTCAGAAAGACAGGACAGTGAAAACAGAGGCAGCAGTGTCATGATGCGGGTTTCCGGGCGAGTCGGATTCGAGCATACATCATTCACGCATCCCGAGGCAGGGGCTGCGGCCTTTTCTATTTCGCATTTATTTGTTAAATAATTAGAAATTTTGTAATAATTAATTTATTTATTATTCAGACTGTAATATTTATTCGGTCCCTCTGTGTGAGGGCATATTTGTAATAAGTGTGGGTGAGTGTGTGCATGTCTTCCAACCCCCATTTCTTTCTTCCCTTTTATTTACCTGCTTATGATGGTAGATTAGGGCATATTTAAAATTAGCATACCTTATGCAATGCATGCGTGTATCCATGCATTTGTTGACATGCATCGGGCTCGGTACATCATACAAACTGCATTGTATTTCAAATCTAACTTGAATACGTGTTGCTCGTGCATTTCACATGCCATGTTTAGGATAGCCTTTGTCTAATTGCACTCTGTATGCGTTGCATTAGTCATCTTAACATGAGCTAGGTCATGCATATTTTGCTAACTAGTTTATTGTTTTGGCACGGAGTACAATGTAAGTATTTATGCTTTAGCATCTCGCATATGTGTGAATGTTAACATGACAATATGCTTGCCATGCGGCTAAGTGCTTATATGAAATAAACTGTTTGAATGCCTGTGGGTGGAGGTTGGATTGCTTGAGTTGGAATAACTCATTGAAATCCGTATTTTAGCCTACTTGCGAGTAGTAATTTCAAACTGTTTTCCAAACAAACGGATATGCAATGCTTGATTCCAAGTTAGGCAATCTAGTCTATACTTGTTTGCTGTGCGCATAACATAGTAATTCTAGGCTAATAACCGGATTAAGAACATGTAAGGTTTTCAAAACAAGATATCACGGTTAGTAGAGGCCGGTCTTCGGACCGGGCGAGAGGGGGTGCTCATAGCTGACCTTCCCCAATCGTACCCAAGTTCCCGAGCCGAGGCAACTTTGGTGATGACGGACACGTGGCCTTTGGCACCGAGTCAGGGTTTCCTAAATTTCCCCAAAATAAAATATTTAGGTGGCTACTCTGTATCTAGCAAAGCAGTCCATGTTTGGCACTTCTTTTCAAAATCTGTTTTTTTCTCAAAACGATTTGTCAGAGTTGGACTCTTTGGTTCAGATTAAGAACCGTGACACTGCGAGTCCGAACTGTAGCGAGGCCCCCGCGGGCGTTGTTACAGGTGGTTGTAGACCAGTTGACTAAGTCGGCGCACTTTATCCCTATGCGCGTGAGAGATTCGGTAGATCATCTTGCCGACTTATATATTCGGGACATAGTGAGGTTGCACGGGGTCCCAGTGACGATTGTCTCAGATAGAGATCCTCGTTTTACTACCAGGTTGTGGCAGAGTTTGCAGAGTGCCTTGGGTACTAAGTTGACCTTTAGTACGGCTTATCATCCTCAGACTGACGGGCAGTTCGAGCGTATTATCCAGATCCTTGAGGATATGCTTTGGGATTGTGTCCTTGACTTTAGTGGGACGTGAGAGAAGCACTTGCCCTTGGTGGAGTTTGCCTAGAACAACAGTTTCCAGTCTAGTATCGGTATGGCACCGTTTGAGGCCTTGTATGGCCGACCGTATAGGTCTCCAGTTTGTTGGGCCGAGGTGGGTGATGCACCTTTGTTGGGTCCGGAGTTAGTGAGGGAAACGACGGAGAAAGTTGAGCTTATCCGTAGGAGGCTTGTTACAGCCCAGAGTCGCCAAAAGAGTTATGCCGACCGTAGGAGGAGGCCTTTGGCATTTGAAACGGGTGATCATGTTTTCTTGAAAATATCACCGAGGCAAGGTTTGATGAGGTTTGGGAAGAGTGGGAAGTTATCTCCTCGGTTTATCGGTCCCTTTGAGATCCTTGAGAGGATTAGGGAGGTTACTTATCATTTGGCTTTGCCACCGCAGTTGTCCGGGATGCATGACGTATTTCATGTTAGTATGCTTCGAAAGTACGAGCCGAATCCATCCCATGTGTTGGATTGGACCGATTTGGAGGTAGATGAGGATGCCTCGTATGAGGAGAGACCGGTTCGGGTCTTGGATAGGCGGGATCAAGTCTTGCGAGGCAAGACCATTCCCTTGGTAAAGGTTTTGTGGAAACATCACGGGGTGAAGGAAGCCACTTGGGAACGTGAGTTAGAGGTCCATGAGAAATATCCGAACTTATTTCTTGATGTGTAATCATATATTGAAATTTTGTAACGTTATTGAACTTTAAGAGCCTTATATATGTCTTAAGTTGTAAAACATTGTAAATGTTTTGGTTTATGGACATATGTTTTGGAACTTGCCTCAAAATGGAAGTTATGTTAACATTATGTATGTTAAGTAAATTATGGAAATGCAAGCATAATATTAATGTTGCATGTGTTATGGGATTGTGGAAAATGTAATGAAATTGCCAAATTTCTAAGGAATGCATGTTGATAATATAGGTTGTTATATGATGTGAATTGCCTCTTGAAAAGAGATGAGATTGACCGGTAATGGGTCGGATTGTTTAATATTATGTTGTAATATTGCTGGGAATGGAGAAAACTTGTTTTCGAAAACTTGTATTTAATTTCGGGGATGAAATTCTTTAAGGGGGGGAGGTTATAGCGATCCTGGCTTTCCCTTTTCTTTAATTGTTGTATCTGGACATAGGTTCCGTGGAGTTAATTATTGTGTGTATCTTGTCTATATCCTTTACTCTTTGTATTTGAGTCTTAGGTTGTGTCGGGCAGGTTGGAAACAGGTTGGTTGAGCTTAAAAACCAAAGGTAGTTGCCCAGAAATTAGCCTTCACGCTCGAACGGAGCTTTTGACGCTCGAGTGGGCCTTTGTTGTGCTTATCCGCTCGAGCGGGGGTTTTGGCGCTCGAGCGGGAAAATCCATCTCCCAATATTTCCTCTACAGTGTTGCACGCTCGAGTGGGAGTTTTGACGCTCGAGCAGGGAGTTTGATGCTCGAGCGGGGACCTAGTTCTGTAAAAGTTCTGGGAGCGTGTATCCGGTGCTCGAGCGGCGATTTGGACCCTCGAGCGGGAGTCTGTGAGTGACGCTCGAGCGGGGGTTTCCATGCTCGAGCGGGGAGTCGAGTATATCACTCCGAGATCCGACTTTTTGGATAACTTTTTCAACTCCATTTCTCTCTCTTACTTTTCAAAAACACCATTGGAGACCTTCTCTCACTAGAACCTCAACTTCTCTTTAGGTATTGATCTAGTAGGAGTGATTTCCTCACCTTGGGCCTTTGTAAAAGTTGTGTTGATCGTCGAGCGCTATCTTTTGATCCAAAAATTTCGGGATTTGGCGCATCTTCAATTTCTTCATCTTCTTCCCTTGGATTCCGAATTTGAGGTAGGGATTCCTACTCACTCTTATGGGTTTTGACCTGGATTTTAGCTTGTTGTCTAAATGGTTGGTTTTGGGACTTAGGGTTTCAAAAGATATAAAGGAGGGTTTTGTTATTTTGATTCTTAAATACGTATTTTGGGTTTCAAAATGATGATATTGTTGTTGATAGTTGATATTTGAACCATTAGGTTAATATTGAGAGACGGGGAAGAAAGCCCAAATTTGTTTATAAATTAATTGGTATAATTAATTTTGGAAAGTTATGGATTTGTGAAATTGAGTTGAATATAATGATTGTGATTCATTATGAGTTGAAATAGTGGAGTCGGATTAATAAATCGTTCACTTTTGAAAATGCGGATATTTTATCTGTTGGTGCTTTTATTATCTGTTTAGAAATAATTGCTTTGGGCTACCGGCGGAGGGTAGTTTTGATTGTTGTAGACAATGCAGGATGATTAGGCAAACTAAAACTAATCAATTGGATGTGTCATAGAATATGACGGTTGAAAGAATACATTGATTTTATGTATTGATTGATCATGTATATGACCTATGTGTGTATACGTTGTGTTGTGTGGGAGGAGATAGGGGATGTACTCCACGGTTTAGGGGAAGATAGGGGATGGACCTCTAAACTGGATAGTGTTTGGGAGGAGATAGGGGATGGACTCCGTAGATACAGTTCTTATGCTTATCTAATGATGTGTTGATATAGCTCATATGCTTATCTGTGGAAGTATTGATATAGCTCATATGCTTATCTATCGAAGTGTTGATATAGCTAGTATGCTTATCTATTGTGAAATGGGAAATGTTTAGAATGAGTTGCTATCTCATTGAAATTGTTGGCCAGGTTCTGAGCCATAGTTGTGAATTGTGAATTTGATGAGAAATGGAAAATGAAATGAAACATTGACAGATTGGTCATGTAATGAAAAATGGTGTATGAATTGATTTATGTGAGTCAAACATTTATCATTTGCTAACGGCTTAGTTATTGATCATATTGTGTTTAGCATATCTCTACTGGGCGTTGGCTCACCCTTTATGGGACATCATTTTCAGGTACATGTAGCATGCTACCTCCAAGGACATAGCTTGGATGGTTATGGGAGTTGAAGACTCTTTTTGATTATTTTATTTATATTATATGTATATCAAGCCAAGAGCTTATTTTGTATAGAGTTAGTACTCTTCTTTTTGTAACCAAGTGTTGACTTGGAAAGCTGTAAGCCCTTAGGGCATTTGCTTTTGTCGTTAACATGTAATACTGTTGTAAGAATTACTCTGATGAATAGAAAGGATGTTGATTTCTCTTATATCATTGCATGTCTAAATGATGGATTTTATGTATTATTTTGAGGGCGTTACACTTGCCCTTGGCTGGATTTTTGGTGGCGAGACTTGCCTCGCACAAGACTAGGTCCCCGACTGCGAACTCCCTCGATCGAACCCTGCAGTTGAAGTGTGCTCTCATTTTTTGTTGGTATGAGGCTCGTCTGATAGTAGCTGTCTCTCGGAGTTCTTCAATCAGGTCTAAGTCAGCCCGACACAAGTCTTCGGAGAGTTCTGGCTCTGGGTGCAGCACCCTCAGGGTTGGCAGGCCAATTTCAACTGGGATGACCGTCTCAGCGCCGTATGTTAAGCGAAAGGGGGTCTCCCCTGTAGGGGTTCGGGCGGTAGTATGATAGGTCTAGAGTACGTTCGGCAACTCCTCAGCCCAGAGCCCCTTATCGGCTTCCAACTTGGTTTTGATGATCTTCAAGAGAGAACGGTTGGTGACCTCAACTTGACCATTGGCTTGGGGATGGCCTGGGGAAGAGAAGCACGGCTGGATGTGGAGTTCTGCACAAAATTTCCTTGACTTGGCATTGTCGAATTGCTTGCCGTTGTCTAAGACAATGGCTTGGGGTATTCCAAATCAAGATACGATTGATTGCCAGATAAATCTAGTTGTGTTGCGTTCGGTGATTGTGGCGAGAGGCTCGACCTCTACCCATTTGGTGAAGTAATCAATGGCGACTACAGCGAACTTGGTTTGGCCCCAACCAGTGGGCAATGGACCGACCAAGTCTATGCCCCACTTGGCGAAGGGGTATGGACTGCTGAGTGTAATCAGTTCTGTTGGTGAAGCGCTGGCACTTGTCGTACTTAAGCACGAACTCAGTGGCATCTTGGTTGAGAGTAGGCCAGAAGTACCCGGTGCGGACTATTTTATGGGCCAACAACCTGGCACCCGAATGGTTACCACATACACCCTCGTGAACTTCCCTCATCACATTGGTCACTTGGGAAGGGCTGAGGCACCTGCGGTATGGGCGTGAAAAGCCCTGTTTGTATAGGAGGTTGCTGATGAGAACGTAATTGGACGACCGGGCTCTTACTTTGGCGGCCTGCTGCTTGTTTTCTGGTAACTCCCCATTCATCAAGAATAGAAGGATGTCTACTGCCCACGGGATAGGTTCATTTTAGAGGGAGTGGACCTCTAACTGTGTTGGCGAAGTGGCCAGGTGGGCTAGGTATTCAAGACAAATGCCGTGGTTGAGGTCGGACTGGTCAGCCGAGGCTAATTGCGCCATTTCATCTGCCTTGGAGTTTTCTAATCGAGGGATGTGTTTGATGTGGAAAGTGTTGAAAAGGCGAACAAGGGGGAGTGCAATATCCCTATAGGCTCGCATTGTGTCGTCCTTTGCATCGAATTCCCCCGTGATTTGTCCGACGATCAATT
This sequence comes from Camellia lanceoleosa, assembly GCA_025200525.1. Lineage (NCBI taxonomy): Eukaryota > Viridiplantae > Streptophyta > Magnoliopsida > Ericales > Theaceae > Camellia > Camellia lanceoleosa. Next base: position 87,385,769 of record CM045760.1, read on the forward strand.
GGGAATCACTGAACACTCGGATTTGGCTCACACCAATGTCTCTGGCTAGGCGAAGACCTGCTATCAGCGCCTCATACTCAGCTTCATTATTGCTTGCGTCAAACAGGAAACGAAGAGCACACTTGAAATAACCACCCTCGGGGGCGGTAAGAATAAGACCAGCTCCACTACCTTCTTTGCGGGATGATCCATCGACATTGATCATCCAAGAGTGGGGATCTTCTGCCTCAGTGTTGAATTGCTTGGGCAGGGGGGATGTGGTTGGAGTGGGATTAGTGAATTCCAGGATAAAATCGGCGACAGTCTGCCCTTTGATCGCTGTTCGAGGTCGGTAGGAGATGTCAAATTGGCTAAGCTCGACTGACCATTGCATAAGTCTGCCGGACAGCTTGGTTGTTGCATTATCTTCTTCAATGGTTGGTCAGTGAGGATCACTATGGAGTGGGCTTGGAAGTAAGGACGAAGTCGTCTTGAGGCGGTGACCAAGGCCAAGGCCATTTTTTCTAGCAATGGGTAGTTCTGTTCTGTGCCCCTTAGAGCCCGGCTAATGTAATAAACCGGGCGGTGTACTAAGCCGTCCTCCCTGATGAGGGCCGCACTGACTGCGGTGCTTGATACGGCTAAGTAAAGAAAAAGGGGTTCACCCATGAGCGCCTGAGAGAGTAAGGGGGGATTGGCCATGCACTACTTCAATTGTTGGAAAGTCTCTTCGGATTAGGTCGTCTACTCGAAAGCCTACCGAAGAACTTTAAAGAAGGGGAGGCACTTGTCCGTCGCGCGGGAAATGAAGCGGTTGAAGGTGGCGACTCTGCCAATAAGTCTTTGAACCTCCTTAACCGTTCTAGGTGACTGCATTCCTATCAGGGCCTTGATCTTTTCGGGGTTGGCCTCGATACCCCGCTGACAGACTATGAAACCCAAGAACTTCCCAGATCCTACGCCGAAGGCGCATTTCTCCGGATTGATCTTCATTTGATACTTTCGTAGGGTGCCGAAGGTCTCTCGCAGGTCGGCCAGATGATCAGAGGAGAGTTTGCTCTTAACTAGCATGTCGTCGACGTACACTTCCATGTTCTGACCTATCTGATGATGAAAGACGACATTAACCAATCGTTGGTAAGTTGCTTCGGCGCTTTTCAACCCAAATGGCATGACACGATAATGGTAGGTTCCCTGGTCGGTGATGAAGGAGGTGTGTTCCTGGTCGGACGGGTGCATCAGAATTTGATTGTACCCAGAGAAGGCGTCCATGAAACTGAGCATTTGATGACCAGCCGTGGCATCGACAAGCAAATCTATGCGAGGAAGGGGATAACTATCTTTGGGGAAAGCTCAATTAAGGTCGGAATAGTCGACGCAGAGTCACCATTTACCGTTGTTTTTACGAACCAAGACCACATTCGACAGCCATCTGGGGTAGTCCACATTCTTGACAAACTGTGCCTCCAGTAGCTTATCTACCTCAGAAGCAATAAGAGCGTTGCGTTCCGGGTGAAAGATACGCTGCTTCTAGCGGAAGGGTCAGAAATGGAGTTCGATGCTCAATCGATGGGTGATGAAGGAAGGATTGATACCCGGCATATCGAAATGGGTCCAGGCAAACACATCATTGTGCTCGGTCAGAAGTGTTGTGAGATCGGCCTTAGCTTGAGAGGATAGTTGGCTGCCGATCTTGGCTGTCTTTGCTGGGTTGGTGGGGTCGATGGGGACTTCAACAAGTTCTTCCACTGGTTCCCCTCTGACTAACTCGTTTTCATCCCTAACGTCGAGTCCTTCGACGATCATGGTCTCCTTCAACTTGAGCTCTTTGAGTGAAGCGACGTAGCATTCTCTGGCCACAGTCTGTTCTCCCTTCACGGTGTCGACTCCGAGGTCGGTAGGAAATTTCACGGCCAGATGGTATGTAGATGTGATGGCTCGAAAAGCGTTAAAGGCAGTGCGCCCGAGGATAATGTTATAAGCAGTAGGATAGTCGACGACGAGAAAAGTGAGCAACTTAGTGGTCTGCCGTGGGTATTCTCCAATGGTGATGGGAAGATCGATGGAGCCTATGGAGGTAACCCAGTCTCCAGTGAAACCAACCAGTGGGGTTTGGAGAGGGGACAACCTTCTTTCCCTGACCTTGAGCTGGCGATAGGCGTTTAGGAAGATGATGTCCGAAGAGCTGCCGTTGTAGACAAGCACCCGTCTGACTTTGTAATTGGAGAGGAGAGTAGAGATGACGAGGGGGTCGTCATGGGGGTAACAGATGCCTGTGCAATCGGTCTCCGTAAAGGTGATGGGCTCCATCCACTGCTTGGGGTGTTTAAAGGGGCGGTCCAATGTTGCAACTTCTTTTTCCGAACGCTGCCTTATTTTTCTGAGTTCTGCCCGTTGAGCCGAACGGGATGGACCTCCACAAGCAAGCCCGTCAGCAATAACTCTGATTTCTCGGACCGGGGGGGTAGGGTTGCCTTGTGCCCAGGGTGGCTGTGGCTGCCGATCATGGCCTTGGTTAGGTTGTGCGAGTTGTCGAGGAGGGGTGCACCAGTTATTATTTCTGGTAGGTTCAGTCCTTTGCCTTTGCTGAGGGCAGGTTGCCATGAATCAACTGAGACGCCCCTGGTGTATCAAGCCCTCGACCTGGTCCTTGAGGTTAACACATTCCTCGGTATTATGGCCGTGGTCCTGATGAAAGCGGCAATATTTGGACTAATCTCGCTGGTTGGAAGGAGACCGCGACGGTTGAGGCCATTTCAAGGGATAATCTCGTTGGATCTGATTCAAGACTTGTTCTATGGGGGAATTGAGGGGTGTGTATCGTTTGAACCGGCCGGGCGGTCGGGTAAGGGCCGACCAGTCGACTCCGGCATGTTGGTCAGTATACTGAGGTGTTTGGTGAGTGTACTGGGTGTTTCCGGCTTCAGAGTCCTTTCTCTTCTCTCTGGGGGTTGGGTTTTTGGCTGTAAGGTTTTTGGCTATATGGTCTTGTCAGGCGGCTAGGGAATTTTCGGCACTCATGTATTTTTAGGCTTTGGAGAATAGGGTTGCCATGGAGGTCAAGGGGTTTTTTGAGAGAGAAAAAAGGAAATCAGATGATCGTAGACCGGCCATGAAAGCCTTGAGAATGACCTTGTTGTCGTCACACTGCAGGCTTCGATGTTGAAGCGGTGACTGCTACAGGACTCCTCCTGCCGACGGATGTTGAGGAGTTGGGTTGCCGGACGCCGCTGACACTGGGCACCAATGAAATGATTGAGAAAGGAGTCACTTAGGTGCTGGAAAGTAGAGACAGAGTCTGTTGGCAATTGACTAAACCAGAGTCGTGCCGACCCCTTAAGTGTTACGGGGAAAGTCCGACACATGATCTCATCAGGGAATGCATGGAGGACCATGAGGGTCCTGTAAGTTTCCAAATGGTCGACTGGGTCTGTTGTGCCGTCAAAAGAGTCAAGCAAGGGCATTTTGAACTTGGGAGGTAAGGGTTTGTCCCTACTAGAGGCAACAAATGGTGAGTTGGCTGTGGTGGAGGGTTTAGTCTGGATGTTCTGCATGATCCTTGAAGTTGGAGTTTAATGGCTCGGAGCTCTGCATCCCAAAGAGGGACGTTGTCACCACCGGAATACAGCGGAGGCTGGACACTACTGGCCTCTCCCTCGGGAGTGGGTGCCTGGATAGATGGATGTAGGGCCCGAGGCGGTGGGTTCATATCTAGAGGAGGGGGTCGGAAGCCTTCCAAGTTGGATAGGTGGGACTGTTGGATAGGATGGCACGGGGCTCGTTCTCGGTTGGGTGGGATATCTTGAGGTAGAGGAGGAGGGATGGGAAGGTCTCTTTGAAGCAAAGCATTGATCAGGGCCTGGTTTTGTTCGGCTAAGCGGTTAATCCTGTTGGTGAGTTCTGTGAAATACTGCGGTGGGTTGTTTGGGTTAGGAGGGTTGGCTTGGGGGTCGGTAACGTTGTGTTGAGAGGCCATGGATCTAGTTATGACCATCGACCCTGGTGGGTGGCAGGTAGGAGATGTCGGGAATGGGTCTCCAGCGGTAATGAGCATAATTACCACACGGACTGAAAAACTTTCCCACAGACGGCGCCAACTGATGATACAGTTAGTTCCAGATGGAACGGGTCGGATTGATCCACGCTCCCCACTCCGTTACACGGGCTTTGGGTTCACTGCAAAACCTACACAAGAGTTCAACGGGGAACGAGGAGTCCGCCAGCGAACCCTCCGACGAGCAAGTTAGAGAGTTATGAGAATGTAGAGAGAGAATGGAGATAGAGAGCTTAACCTTTTCTTTGTCTTGGAAGCCTGCTTATATCCTTTGCTCATCATTTCCTTGTCCACTTCGAGCCGTCATGTTGGCCGAAAGTCTATGTCCTAGCTTGCCTTATTCATGGTGAGGCTGTTCTGTTCCAAGGTGAAAGGTTATTGCAATAAATGCTGCAAGGAAACTCATTAATGGCTGATGTGTGGTGCAATAACTTTTCAGGATCTTTGTGTCCTTATGTGGCTGGTTCTTCACCTGCCACGTGCTTGGATGTCATTGGTCCTTAATGGCACGTTGAGCTCCAGCAGTGTTAGGCTTTAGTGTTTGAGTTATGTATTGGGTTCTGAGTGATGGGCCAAAAGCCCCTATAGGCCCACCTATGTCAGATACATATGTAGATAAAGAAATATATATACAAACATATATATGTAGTATACAATCAGATCTCCAAATCTCCTTCTCAAAACCTTATAATGAAATAAGATTTAAGATTGGAATTTCAACAATCAAACAAATATAAGACCTTGATAAAATCCCTCCCTCCCTCTTTTTTCAAACCCTAACCCTCTCTCTCCAACTTCTTAGAATCGGCCTCCATCACCGGATGTCGCTGTGGTGGAAGACTTGAGGGTGTGAAGTGAGCCAAAGTTGAGAGGTTATCTCTTTTTCACTCTCCTCTTTGTTCACTCTGTTCTCTATCTTACAACACAGAACCACCATTGTTGGACCTTCAAATCAGCCTCAGATATGGTTCATTACGGCTTGAGCCGCCTGTACACCTTGAAGATCAACGACATCTCCCTCTCCCTCTCCCTTTCCCTTTCCCTTTCCGAATCTCAGTCGATCTCCTCCATCGCCCGACCAAGAAGTCGTCGCTGATCTGAGGGTCTTCGGATCTATTGGATTTATGGCAAATCTAAAATCTGAGGTCTCTTTAGTTGAGGGTATAATAATCTAATAAAATATTTAAATAATAAATTTTGTCCTTTATACAAAACTTTATAATTATGAGTGAGTTTTGAAAGTATAATTTTATTCGTGGTCTTTTTAACAATAAAAGGAAGGTAAGAGAGGTTTATAGCCAAATTTCCCTTTCTAAACTAAAGATCATATTTAATTATTATTATTTTTATTTTTTTAAAGAAAGAAAATAATAGCCTGCATTGGGCTCTTTTACAGCAAAAGATTTATGGTATAAAGGTTGTTAGCATATAAAATATTTATCTTCTATCTCTAATTTTTTGTTTCCTAGTCCACAAGGTATAAAATTAATTGCTTAATCTCATATATTTTATAAAATTTAATCTCAAATTCATTCATCCAAACAGTACCTAAATGTTGAGTCATGATTTTTTATTTTTTTTAATTTGCGTTTGGTAAGATGTTAGCTAGTTAACAAGGCCAGGCCTAAGCAAATAATATCTTGTTATGTATGTTAGTGATATAAAATAGTGAAAAAACAAGTGATATGTGACACTTCTTTTTTCTAAAGGTCCCCTAGCAATGACCTAATTTACTGCCTATCATTTTACTTAAAAGACCAGGACTTCAAATTTTAGTCATTTGGGTCCCTTTTGATTTCTACTGTCAGTAATAGGGATGAATGGAGTAAAGAATGGGAAAGAAATGAAAATGAATTTGAAGAATAATTGGAGCAAAGAATGAGAAAGGAATCAAAGAATGGAAAGTAACACAAAAAAACAAAAAAAATAAAATCCACATGGCGAGCCACATCATGACCACATCTCCCTATGGCTCCCTCTCTATGATAGCAAAAATTATTTAGTACTGCAAGAGGGACTGCCACAAAATGAATTTTTGCCATCCATTTTTGTAGGTTCTATGCAGCGCCAACACTAAATGGATAGAGATCTATTTATGACATTGCCACATTGTTACTACAAATAATTTCACCTAAGATTAAGGCATGTAATTGATTGTAACAAACACAATTTATAGATAGAAAAGAACAAGAAAAAAATTAGCGTATTTCTCTTTTTCCTTCTTTTTTTTCCTTTCACAAATTCAAAATTTAATGACAAGTGTAGTCTTGAATCATGATATTCTTTTCGTCAAGCCAACATTCTTGGAATCAAAATTTTGTGAGCTCTTCTTCTTTGGTCTTCTTAACAAAGAATCTTGAAGAGAACCTTTTATCAACATGTTTGCAATACCAATTTCTCCATCTTCTACTCGAAGGGATCCTACTCATGGATTAGTCAAACAACTAGAACCCTTAGATTGTTCTGTTGTGAAACTCCTCTTGTAATTTCTTTTCCAATTTTCTAATAATTTTTTAAAAAAAATTTAATCAATATTGTGGTTGGTTCTAGTCACTGAAACACTATTTTTGGAAATGAGAGTAAAATTGCATACATCTTATCTTGTCTTCCCAAACTAACCCTAGGCTGCCTTTTTTTAATACTATTGATAGTGTGGGTGCTAATTTCCCACCACATTGCCAAACAGGAACTCAGCAAGAGAGCAAAGGCAAAATAGATCACGCCCAAACAACCTGTCATAGAAATAACACTCCGGCGGTGGTTCGTTCACTCGGAGGCACTCCGACGCTCAAGTCAGTATTTAGTTATCTTTCAAAGATAACAAATAGTGCTTAACTCACAAGGCAGAATACAAAAAGCGTACCTTAGACCCACGAGAGTGTTTTACTTTTATAGCTAGCACTAACCTGATCCCTGCAGAAGCCTAGATTCAATGGACTCTGGCTCAATGCTTATCTTGAATTTCCAGCCAGATAGAGATAAACTCCCTAAGAACTTTATCTTTATCTATACTAAGGTTCTCCCCAATTCTAGGACTCCTGTCCCTTATCCATTCATCTCGAATTCTAGTATCTCCGCAGATAACCTCGGCCTAGCCGAGATCACCTCGGCGCCATGACCAAGACATTTGGCACCTCGACTGACACTTCGGTGCCACCTTGGCCACATGTTGTCATTCACAAAATATGTTCCCACAACTGCCCCCTAGGTTATATTACCTCGACATCTTGAGGTGATGGAACCTATATCATTTGTCCACATAGCATGTCAGCTAAGACTTACTCCATCCTTCATTACCGAGATCATCATACGTCGGCTTGACATGACCAAGACTCTACAGTCTACTTTATCAATGACCAAGAACCAATAACCAAGTTCTTCAAGTTCCTTAACCAGGACCGTTCCTCTAGCCGAGGTTCTTGCTTCATTAAATCAAGAACTTCAAGAGTTCTATCTGCGTATGAGCTGTCACGCACGGTTTTCTCAACCATTTCATCCACGCGTCCTTCTCTCATTGACTCGTACTTGACACGCGCCATCAGGTCGCATCGCTTCTACGTACGCCGCCTTCAGGTCGCACCGTTTCTATGCACGCCGCCTGACAGACATGTCGCCCAAGGTATATCATTTATGGTTTGCCGCTTTTTCATGTTTTAACAAAACTTCTCCATCTCTTCATTTTTTCACTTTGCGTTCCTCTACTCTCCCAAAGTTTTCTCTCTCTGTAAAAAACCTCAATTTTTGTTCCTTCAAAGCTTTTTACAACTTGCATCAATCACCTCCTCTAGCGAGCTTTTCACCATCCGTTTGCGACCACTCACGTCGTCTGACTTCGGCAATATTCATCTAGCGTCACTTTTCTTCGGTAAGCCACTGTTTTCCCCCTTTTCAGTCTTTGGTTTATTTCAAACTCTGTTGCATACTTATACGTTGTTTGCTGCCATTATAAATCTGTTCACGTTCTTGAATCTTTACTTGTGTTTTGAATTTCATCATTTGGGTGTCAAACGTGCCTGTTTGTGACTTAGTTCTTTTTCAATCTGTCGCTGGGTCTATACATACAAACTATTCATGCACTTGAGACTTTAAGAACTTTATCATTGTTCTGAGTTTTTGCACATCTGCACACATTCACTCAGTGTTTTTGAATTTCTTGAGTTTGAATCATGTTTTCTTTTCTGTTTCTCTTTGTCTTGTTTTTAGATTCTTGCCATCGATTCTCTGTTTCCATATAGATTTAGGCTTGGATTTTGAAAAAGAGATCACATACTTAGGAAAAACTAAACCAAAAACCCCCCTTAGATTCGAAAAAACCCTAGAAGCTACCAGATTAGGGTTTAGCCGAGGTCCTTAAACCCACACCAAACATTCCTTTCTGAAATTTTGTTATAGTCTTCATTAGCCAACATCATGGGTATGTTCATGTGGAGAGTAGACTCCCCAGAAAAAATCAAGTGTTTCCGTCAAGAGTTCTCCATCCCAGTTGATGTTCACCTTAGGTTGGCTGGGGAGGAGGACTTTATCATGCCTGATGGGGATGCCATGCCCTTCCCAGTAGTAGCCTTCATAGAGTGTGGACTCCAGTTTCCCCTAGACATTCTCTTTAGGGAGGTCCTTCACTACTATAAACTTAACCCTATGCAGTTAGCCATCAACTCATATCGTGTTATCAATGGCATAATTGAACTAGCACACCGAAAAAATGCTAGGATCACTTTAGTCGACATTCAATTTTGCTATACCATGTGTGGCCTCAAGTTTGAAAAAGGCTACATATACTACCTAAAGCCCAAATCCACCGCCTTCAAACTTAATGCCGACCTTCCAAACTCCAATAAGGGTGCTGGAGATGATTACTTCATCATCTCAAGCAACTGGGAGTTCCCACCTAATAAAGACCTCCACCTCTATCCCTTGAGCTAAATAGTGTTTAAAGAGGGTGATGGTAAGGACTGAGTCATTCTTCTAATCACACTTCTGTTTAGGACTTGTCAAATTGATATATCTTTGTCTAAATACTTTTGCCTTCTTATTTTTTTTTCTTTTGCAGCTCTTCCCTAGCCGGCAAAGGGATTTCGGCAATCCTTCGTTCCCAGTCAAGATCTGAAGAGGTTGTTAGATCTCCCCTTGCAGAAGCACAAGGCGCCTCTTCTACTGAACTACATACCAACCTACAAGTCGGCCTTGCCCGACATACCTCACCAAAGCAAGACTTCCCCTTCTGCCACAACTCCACCAACAACTTCATCTCCAAGGCCAGATGAGGCCTCTACTTCTGATGCAGCTAATCAACCATCTACCTCAGTCCTTCAACTAATTCCACCATCCTAGCGCCAACGCCGACGTCAAGTTCTAATTTCTGCCCCTGCTAGCAGAACCTGCAGCCGCAAACGCCGACTTTCTGAGTTATCGGCCTACGACCCAGCAAACCCACCTACTACACTTCCAGCTATCCACTTTGGCACCAAAGTAACTGTAGCCGCCACCGCTGAAGAGATGGGCTGAAAACCAGCCATTGTCGAAGACCTTTTTGCCGATATCCCCAGGGTTGTGATGGTGCAATCCTCGTCCTCCCCATCCTAACCAAATCCAAAGCCAAAAAAGGATGAACAAGGCCAAAGAAAAGGCCATAGTGACTCAAATCAATTTTGAGGACATTATGCCAATTTCCAAACTTGCTGAAAAGAACGCCCTTTCTGCCGACAAACGGCCAGCCAAGGCCCCATCATCCGATGCCCCACCGGCCAAAAAGCCGAGATCCGACCACCTAGAAGGCAGCAGCTATCCTCGCACCATGACCTAGGTGCCCGAGGTTATGGTGGACGACAGACCCCTTACTACCGGTGACAGCACGACAAATCTTGAAGTCGGCGCAGCCCTGCCAACGGCTGTTCTTTTGCTAGAAGACATGAACCGCATGGCCGAGTTGCATGAGTATGAAAACTTTGCTATCATGATGCAGCACTCGGTTTTGGTAATCCTCTTTTACTTATTCCTTTACAGTTCTTTCTATACTTAGTAAAATCTCACTAACCTGTTTTACTTCTTGCAAACCATTTAGCATGCTCACTCATATGCTGTCAAAATTGAGATAACGAGGAAGGAGTTGGCAAGAAAGACCAAGCAAGTTGCCAAACTCCTATCCTTACTTAATAAAGCCGAGGCAAAAAATCGAACTTTAATGGACCAGGCTAAGGATGCTAAAGCTGCTCAGAATTTGGCTAAGGAAAAAGCCAAATTGGCAGAAGATCAAGCCGAGGTCGCAAGAGCTGATCTTGCGGTTGCCAAGGCCAAGGCAGTAGACCTTGAGGCCAAGCTTCAAGAAGCCCTTGACTCAAAGGAAGTCGAAGTCAAGGCGGCCGATGAAAAAACTTTCGAAGAGGGGTAGACCGCCGTCCAAGATCAAGATAAAGGGCAAGCCAACCTTGCTTGTAACCGAGGTTACTACCTTGGTTGGATGGCGACGCTCAATAAGTTAGTTGTTTCAATGGATTTCGACCTCCGAGGCATTAGTCAACTTCAAGTGCCGTTCCCTCTAAAGCCCAAGGACTCTGGTGATGAAGCCGCTGAAGATGACGCCGAAGATGGTGAAGCTGACGAAGTGGAGGAGGAGGTTGCCACTGATGCCAAGTCTCCCACCCTCAATGAGAAAATAGACTTGACTCAAGATAAGGAGGATGACTTGATTTCCAAGGGCTTCTCTCCCAAGCCAGCCACCTCTGAAGCTGAGGTCTAGTGTGCCGATGAAGTCTGAATCAGACTTTGCTAGAAATAGATTCCGAGATAGCGGCCAAAAAGAATGAAGCACCACCAGCCGAGTTTGAGAAATCACCAACCAATCCTAGTATTTAAGATATTTTCACCTTTTCATTGTATTCTTTATTCCTTTGGTTGTATTTTGTTTTGTTTGAACAATGTTTAGCTTCATATTTTGGCCGATGTGCCGCTTTTGTAACTGAACAAGTAATCTTCTTTGAATGCAAGTCTCCTTCTTTCTTCTAGGTGTTTGAATGCTTGTAGGTTTTACTGCTTTCTTTCATACTTAGAATATTTTTGTATTTCTTCAAAGTACACCTTAACTGTGCAATCTTGTCACGACCCAAACCCACCTCCATAGGTTTAGCATCGTAACCGGCCAGTAATCCTTGGATTACCGAAGGCCTCTAAATAGATTAACAAGATTAAGGGGCTAGCGGAAGCAAATACATAAATATAGTTGTCCAATGAGCTGTGCTGACTTACATGAATCAGAATATTTAAAACTTTATATACATAACCGGTAGTCAACCATACATTATACCCACACACATTACAGTATTTTAAGTACAGCCAATGACATCAAATCAAGTCTTATATAAACAGAAACCACATAACTTAAACACAGGACGCTTCGGAAACCTCCACATGAGGCACAATGATTGGCTGACAACGGAACACAGATCCAGGCAAAAGCCTTCAGACTCGAACTCCAGAATGCTCACCTATACATATATATATATACAAACAGTGAGCTAAAGCCCAGTGAATAACATTAAGGTATAGGGGTTAGTGAACGAAATCCGAACATATCATAAGCGGAAAACAGATCATAGTATAATCATCCTCATATCAGAACATAATAATGGTACATCCCATAGAACACATCATAGAACATCTTCCGACTAGAGTAATCGGTTCCGGATACCGATTAAACACATATCACCACAATGAAGTGGCTAACGAGATCTCATAATTACTTGTATGTCATGGACCCGCATTTTCATGCCGTCCCCCATGACTTGGGACTATCTATGGATGCCATAATAGATTTCAAACATGGAATATTCGTTCACGTAAACAATATCATTTCAGAAATCATAACATATCATAACTCGTTTGGAACATAATTCATATCAACATATCTTTACAGAAATGTTACTCACAGTGGTTCCAGTAAGCGGTCAATCAATCCTCGAGTTTTGACCTATAACCACAAAATACATAATACAAGCATGTCTTATCATTACACATTCATGTGGCCAACACGGCTTAGCTTTCATTACATTGGTTCTTATTCTTTCTTATCACATTGCCTAAAACACACACACTTGCAGTCTCAGAACCTAGTACATTCTTTTCTTAGTGTGTTTCTAATCCAAACCTCATTACTATGGCTTAATTAAGGCTTAGGAATGCCTAAGATGCAATGAGAATGCCAAAACATGCCTTAAAAAACACTTAGGCAAAATTTCGCAAAATAAGGTCCACGCTCGAGCGTAGCTTTCCTCGCTCGAGCGGACATGTAAAATGTGAATGGTCGCTCGAGCGCACATTCCTTCGCTCGAGCGATCTGTAAAAGACATGAAACTTCTGGGAGCTTGCAATTCACGCTCGAGCGGACTTTTGGTCGCTCGAGCGGAGTGCACGCACTCAGAGTGGTTGCTCGAGCGTGAACTCCCACGCTCGAGCGTAGATGCAAATTCTGGAATTTCCAGATTGCACCTACGAGCTCAAAACTTGAATTCCAACCTTCAAAACACATCTCTTGGGCCCCAAAACTTGAGATAACATAGTAAACTTGTAAAACATGAAAACTTACGGATTATTTCATAAAATCATGGCCTAAGAGTTTGTTAAAAACTCACAATTTCTACTTAAAACATGATGAATGTTCATGAACACAACAAGCATGGGTTTTCTTGGTCTTGAGCTTCCCAAAACATGATCAAACACCACAAAACAACTTGAAACTTGATGATTTCCCCAAATAAAGATGAATTTCAAACATGCAAGAGAGGATTCATGGAAATCATGCTCAATTTGTAAGAAAATGTACATGCATGCATGAATTGCCACTCAAATCTTCCTTCTAAGCTCAATACGCATCCTTAAACACATAATCTTGAAGAAATTTCATGTTAAATGACTTAGTTACACAATCTAGAGGTTGTAATCTTACCTAGAGTCTTGAATTACTCTTGTTCTAGCACAATCTTGGTGAGCTCAAGTCAAAGCCTTCAATTTCTCCTTAATCTCTACCTTTCTCTCTCTAGAATTGCACTCTCTCTCTCTCTAAGATGAATTCTCAGATTTGTGCACTAAGGGAGATGAAAGAAATGAGCTCAAAAATGAGTTAAGGCTCATATATATATTTATGATGCTAAAACACATTAATTATAATATTTGGCTAACCAAACATGACTTAATTAATCGTTCTGAATCAATTTTTAATAAAACTTGCCATATGGTTCTAAAAATTCCAAATAACACAAAGGTGTAGTCAATTTCGGTTTTGGATGCCGATAAGGCTTTCAATTTACATATTAAAGTGGAATTCCAAACAAATATTCTATAAGTAACAGATAGAAGGCCAAATATCATGCAAATTACATAATAAACCATAATTTATTTTAATCCTCTCATTAACATCCTTAATTACTGATTAGTGGCTAATTGTGGATCGGGGTTATTACAAATCTCCTCAGGGTAAAGTATCTCGGATATATCTTCTGATTGTTTATCTCGGCCTTGGCTTAACATTTAAAAATATTGTGAAATATTTTTACAAGTTTTGTTTCTTTAAACTTGCCACTTCACTCTCAGGTACTGTCTTCTATCAAAACTTCTGTCTTCTATCCTTCCCAGGTTTGGCAACTTGGTCATCTTGGCAAGCACGTATGTCAGGTACTTCTTTCAATGTTACCTCGGCTTAACTTCAACTTGTAAATTTTTTCTATAAAATTTCAACAAGGCCCAAGCACTTTAAACTTTTATTCATCATTCTCCAGCACTCTGCCCCCTAATGTGAACCTAAGTTTCACTTATGTTCACATTAAGCACCTATTAATCTTTCGTCAAAGTCAGATTCAAACAAAGACTAGCCGAGGTTCTCAACCTTGATTTCTTTGTTAATGCACTTAGTTTCATTCCAAGTTTAATTCTGCCAACATAGCAAGTCTAATTTCAATTCAACTTAGTTCAACTCTACTATATGCAAGTATAATTCAACTCTATCATATAATAAGTCTAAGTTATTTGTCATGTTTCAATTAGAAACATCACCAACTTAGTTCAACTCGATTATATACGAGTATAATTTAACTCTGTCATATAATAAGTCTAAGTTATTCATCATGTTTCAATCAGAAACATCGCCAACTTAGTTCAACTCTATTATATGCAAGTATAATTCAACTTTGTCATATATTAAGTCTAAGTTATTCGTCAGTCATATCACACAAATTTCACATTCTTAAAAAATTAGGCTAAAAAAATTTGTTACTACCTCGGCTAAGAAAATTATGACATAAATTTCGAAAAACAAAAAAGTTTAATGATAGAAAAACTTTAAGTTACAAGTGTTCTAGAGTCTTGGCAACTCTTTACCTTAATTGTTCTCAAGCCGATATGCCCCTATGCTGGCGACCGAGATGATTCTCTAAGGCCTCTCCCAGTTTGGGCCTAGCTTGCTCTCCCTAGGGTCCTTCTTGTTGCCGACCATTTTCCTTAGTACCAGGTCCCCAATTTTGAACTCTCTTGGGTTGACCTTTTTATTATAAGCCCTAGCAAGTTGTTGCTGCTATACCCCTAATCGAATTACTGCTTTCTCCCTTCTTTCTTCTAGTAGGTCCAGATCTCGGGTCAGGAATGCCTCTTTAGTCTCATTCTCTACTCCTTGGGTTCTAATCCCTAAGATGCCGACTTCTAGTGGGATGACTGCTTCTGTGCCATAAGTCACGGCAAATTGGGATTCCCTAGTTGATCTTCTCGACATGGTCTGATATGCCCAAAGTACATTGGGCAACTTTTCCATCCATTTTCTCTTTGCTGTCGCCAACCTCTTTTTGATCCCATCTAAGATAGTCTTATTAGATGCTTCTGCCTGACCATTACTCTGAGGGAAACTTGGAGTAGAGTAATAGTTCTTGATTTACACAGAAGTTTTTGATTAGCTTACTGTCAAATTGTGTACCATTGTCTGCTATTATTGCCCTTGAGATCCCAAACCTAGTGATGATGTTCTTTCATATGAAGTTTTTCACATCAATATCCCGAATCTTCACAAGGAGTTTAGCTTCTACCCATTTTGTGAAATAATCAGTTGCTACTAGCAGGAACTTCCTTTGTCCAGTTGCTTGGGGTAGTTGTCCAACAAGATCCATGCCCCACTAGGCAAATGGCCAAGGGCTAGACACTGGGTTCAAATCTACTGCTGGTTGATGTATCAAAGGTGCGAACCTTTGACACTTCTCGCACTTTCTGACATAGGCTTCAACGTTCTTCTACATGTAGGGCCACCAGTACCCCTGAGTAATAGCCTTATGAGCAAGTGATCTGCCCCCAACATGGCTTCCACATACTCTTTCATATATTTCATACAGGAAGTCTTCAACTTGGAAGGGATGCACACATCTTAACAGGGGACCAGTAAAAGACCTTCTGTAGAGATGTCCTTCTGCTATTAGGTCAAACCTAGCGACTTCAGTCTGGTCTTGTGTGCTTCTTTGCGATCATCTGGCAGCTTCTCATCTTTAAGGAACATTACTATTGTATCCATCTAACTTGGGCCCATCTCTACACACATTGCTTCATACTCTGTGATCAATAGTTCTACACTTGGGCCTGACAAATAATCAACCATTATTGTCTTTGCCTCCCCTAATTTCATTTGCACTAGCCAGGTTAGCCAAGGCATCGGCATGGCTGTTGTCATCTCAGCTAACTTGTTGTAGTCGATAATCCTGAAATGAGGCTAATAGTCTAACAACCTCTTTGATACAGGCTACCATTCTTTCATCTCTGGCTGCATATTCGCCTGTTGCCTAGTTTACAATAAGTTGGGAGTCACAAAAGACTACCATCTCGTCGGCTTCTATTGCTGCTGCGAACTTCAATCTTGCGATCAGTGCTTCATATTCTGCTTCATTGTTTGAGGCCTTAAATCCCAATCGAATAGATTATTTTAACATTCGCCCATCTGGTGATACTAGTACTACTCTTGCCCCCACTCCTTAATGGTTTGAACTCCCATCAACAAACAGACGGAAAGAGTCACCAATGTAAATGTCGTAGGCCTTGAGTTTCTCTTCCTTCTTCGCTATGATGTGGGGGTTTTTCATTCCCAACTGGGTCTCTTCTTGTTCCCTTAGACATCCTAAGCCGCGGCTCATCGAAGCCCGACGTGGGATGGCTCCAGGTGTGAACTCGGCTACAAAGTCGGCAAAAACCTGGCCCTTAATTACTGTTATGGGCCAAAATTTCAGGTCATATTGGCCCAGTACTACTCCCATCTGGCGACCCTGCCTATTAGATCTCCTTGTTGTAGTAGGGATTTCAAGGGGTGCTCAGTTAGTACCACAATCTTGTGGGCTTGGAAATAATGGTTCAATTACTTGGAGGCCATTAAGGCCAATGTCAATTTCTCTAGGGGTAAATACCTAGTCTCTACGCCAGCAAGGGTTTTGCTTACATAGTATACTGCCTTTTGTTCTCCCTTCTCTTCTCTGATTACCATTGCACTCAATGCATACTCCGAAACCGCCAAGTATAAGAACAGTTCCTCTCCAAGTACTGGATTTGAGAGAATTAAAGCTGTGGTCATGTATCTTTTCAAGTCAGCCAAGGCGACTTCACATTGCTCTATCCACCAGAAATCTGTGGTCTTTTTCAACAGACTGAAAAATGGTTTACACTTATCTAAACTTCTGCTTATAAATCTGTTTAGGGATGCGGTCCTTCCAGTCAACATCTGCACTTGTTTTGCCGACTTTGGGCTTTTCAAATCCAAGATGGCCTTGATTTGATCTGGGCTTGC
This sequence comes from Camellia lanceoleosa, assembly GCA_025200525.1. NCBI lineage: Eukaryota > Viridiplantae > Streptophyta > Magnoliopsida > Ericales > Theaceae > Camellia > Camellia lanceoleosa. The sequence goes on from CM045760.1 coordinate 87,402,595, forward strand.
TTCAATGCCCCTTCTGGTAACCAAGTTTCCTAGAAACTTACCAGATCCAACTCCAAATGCACATTTCAAAGCATTGAGTCGAAGCCGATATGTTCGAAGGATATCGAAAACTGCCTTCAAGTCGACCAGGTGGTTCTTAGGTTCTTTGGTCTTCACGACTATGTCATCGATGTATACTTCCACTATTTTGCCAATATGTTGTCTGAACATCTTGGTCACTAACCTCTGGTACGTTGCTCTTACATTTTTCAACCCGAAAGGCATCACTCTATAGCAATACGGCCCTTTTAGGGTGATAAATGCAGTCTTCTCTTTATCAGAGGGGCACATTGCTATCTGATGGTACCCCCTGTAAGTGTCCTGGAAGCTTATCCTTCCATGTCCTGAAGTGGCATCCACTAATTGATCGATCTTGGGGAGTAGGAAACTGTCTTTGGGACAAGCCTTATTTAGGCTAATAAAGTCCACGCAGACCCTCCACTTCCTATTCTTCTTTTTCACAACCACAGTGTTGGATAGCCAAGTAGGGTAGTTTACTTCTCAGATGGCTCTGGCCTCTAATAATTTGTCCACTTCCTCTTCTACTACCCCCACATGAACTAATGTCGGCCTCCTCGCTCGCTGAATGACGGGTTTTGCCGACCTGTCTACGTTCAGTCTGTGGCATGTGACCTCGGGGTCAATGCCAGGCATCTCGTATGCCGTCCAGGCAAACACTTCTATGTTTGCTAGCAAGAATGCTTCTAACTCCCTTTCCTTTTTCTCAGCCAAGCCTGAGCTGAGGAGGAAGAAGTGCTCTTCATCTCCTTACTGGACAAGAATTTTCTTCAAGGCTTCCTCACTTTTGTCAGCCGGCTCTTTACCGACGTGATCTAGGACCTCCATGTCCTCATCCTCAAAATCTACTGTCTTTGCCTCTCGCACATTGCAGGTGGATTTCATTGCTGCCATAGAGCAATTCTTTGCCTGCACCTGATCCCCTCTGATCTCTTCAATTCCATGCTCTGTGGGAAACCGCAACAACGAGTGCAGTGTCGAGGAAACAACCTTCATTACGTGCAACCATGGCCTTCCCAAGATAACATTGTAAGGGGAGAGGGTGTCAATTACTGTGAACTCTGTGCTTACCTTCTTGGTGCTTGCCTACATCTCCAAACTTATTGCTCCCAGGGGCCATGTTGGCATTCTATTGAACCCGACCATTGGATTGTTAGACTGCTCTAGATCATCTCGATGAAGGCCGAGCTCCTTGTAACATCTAACATACATGATGTCACAAGAGCTGCCTTGGTCAATCAAAATGCGCCTTACCTGGCATTCTCCAATCTTGAGGGATATCACCAGAGCATCGTTGTATAGATGCTGCACTATGTCTAAGTCGGCTTCAGTAAAGGACACCATTGGTCCCTGGTACTCGTCTGCTCTAGGCCTCTTTTGCTGGACCTGATACACATGTCGTAAGTGTTTCACCCTCTAAGTCTCCCCACGTACCTCGTTCTCATTGACCTTCGACTGAATCACGTTGATTACTCGAGGTGTGTCCACTTGCGGTTGTGGTGCTGATGGAGGTCCCTTGTTCTAGCCTCATCTATTAGGTCCCTTAAGTGACCTTGTCTTACCAAATCTTCCAAATGTGCTTTTAGGGCTCTACAACCTTGTGTCAGGTGTCCATCTTCATTGTGGTAAGCACAGTGCTTTCCTAGGATTCTTTCCATAAATTCGCCAAGAACCTTTTCTGGCACTCTATAATACGGTTGGTTTCGGATTCTTTCCAAAACTATGGTAGTGATTGTCTGTGCAGCCCTCAGTCTTGTTTCTTGCTTGTTATATCCAGTATTACCTCGGTCGCGCTTCGGCGAGCCATTTCTCTTCTCCTGTTTTGACGCCTTTGTTCTTGGCATGTCCTCCTCAACTCTCGCATATTTCTCGATCCTAGCCATGAGTTCCTTCATACTTTTTGGTAGTGTCTTTGCCAGTGACTTTCGAAGCAGGCAGTCATCATTCAGGCCGCTCTTAAAATATACGACTGCCAACTCTTGGTTGCACCCTGATATTTGGTTAAACACTTCATAATACCTTTTGGCATAAGCCCTGAGGCTTTCATCCTCGCCAATTCTCAGAGCCATTAGGGAGTCTACCCTCAACGGCTGCAATTTGTTTGTAACATCTCAGCCAGACCTTCCAAACTTTTCACAGTTCCTTTCGGCAACTTGTGAAACCAATCTGATGCAGTCTCCCCAAAGGATGAGGGGAACACCTTGCAGAGCAACGGTTTGTTCCTAGTATATAGTGCCATTGAGTTCAAATATAAGCCGATGTAAAAGTTAGGATCGGACTGACCGTCGTATATCTGCAATCTTGGCATGTGGAACCTTTTCGGAGCCTCAAACTTATCCAATTCCACTGAGAGCGGCATTCTCGGCTTGACCGAAGACGTGACCTCGGCATTTTGTTGCTTCCTCTGGAGGTAGTCCCTCAAATCCTCCTTAGTCCATCTAGGTTCTCGGCTGTCAACGGATTTTAGCCTTTTTGGAGCGCTGCTTCCGGTGTCGTTGTAACTCCTCTTGGACCTCCCTTCATTCATAGTGTCGAAATAGAGCTCCTTCTCTTGAACATGTCGTTGTTCCTTGACGTATGTCTCCTTGGCACGAGGTGTCTTCTGAGACTTTCCTCTCATCAATTCTCCTCGTCCGACCTCACGTGAAGGCTGATGCGAATGCTCTTTTGCCCTATCATACTGAGGGACTACAGGAATTGCTTTTTGTCTCCCTTTTTGGGCATCGTTCTTGGCCGCTGTAATCGGCGTGTCCTCCAATGGAAATAGTGGCTGCATGACGTTGTTCTGCATCATGAAGTTGACAACTAATTGTAGGTCTGCCAACTTGTTTGCCATTCTCTTCATCTCGCCATCCCTCCTCAGGCATCTATCTTTCCATACCTAGAAGTCGCATTCGTTGTAATACCCGCCTTGACATGCTTTCTTCGGTGCATTTCCCTCTTGGCCGACGTCTTTTTCCCTGGGGTTCTTATCCTAAGGTTCTTCATTACAGTTGTCTTCCTCAACGTTAGGATCAGCATTTTTACCACTCCCACTAGAGATGTCGCCCTCAATATTTTCTTTCTGTTTGTTGTTGGCCAGCTATTCTCCTTACATTTCCCACAGACGGCGCCAAATTGTGGGTGCTAATTTCCGACCACACTGCCAAATAAGAACTCAGCAAGAGAGCAGAAGCAGAATAGATCACGCCTGAACAACCTATCACAGAAAGATAAGACTCCGACGATGGTTCATTCAGCCGGGGGCACTCCGACGCTCAAGTCAGTACTTAGTTATCTCTTAAAGATAACAAATAATACTTAACTCACAAGCCAGAATACAAAAAGCATACCTTAGACCCACGAGGGTGCTTTACTTTTATAGCCAGCACTAACCTGATCCCTACAGAAGCCTAGCTTCAATGGACTCTGGCTCAATGCTTATCTTGAATTCCTAGCCAGATAGAGATAAACTCCCTAAGAGGTTTATCTTTACCTATACTAAGGTTCTCTCCAATTCTAGGACTCCTGTCCCTTATCCATTCATCTCGGATTTCGATATCTTCGCAGATAACCTCGGCCTAGCCGAGATCACTTCAGTGCCATGACCAAAACACGTGACACCTCGACTGACACTTCAGTGTCACCTTGGCCACGTGTTATCATTCACAAAATATATCACCATAGATAGCAATTGCCTCAAAAAGTAAAAAGACTAAAGTTTTGAGTCCCAAATGCCAAGCAAGCTAAAATTGATTCTGCCTTTGCTGCATTCAATTTTCCACTGTTCATATTACAGTAAAACTAAAACCAATGTATTCTTATCAGCATTATTGCACAAGGTTTTTCTAATTTGTTCGCTATTGGGAAAGTTATGGAATACAAATCACACATCAATCGCGCAAAGAACGAATCAAATTGTCATTACCATGACACCATATACCAATGATCAAGTGCATAATTACCACTATGATGTAACAGTATGGTATGCAAGTTTACCCAAAGGCATTGACAATTTGACACATTCTTTTTGCTGCTTTTTCTTTACATTAAAACAAATGGAGCCAAAGAATTGATCTTATGGAGAAGCATCAAACAATTAGTTGTGCTAACCTAAATTAGTAACCCTCTAACATCCTATCTAATGCAAATAAAATATTATTAAAAAAAAATTACAAGCACTTGCTTCCAACACTGTTCATCTATTTATTTATTTTACATTGGATCCACAATCATACAAAACACAGATACTTGCAGTTAATTGCAAATCACATATATCAATTAAAATCAAACACAACACCAAGTACAGTCAAATGTAGAACAACTGGTCAGGTTTACGATTTATCCCAAGATAAGCCTTTTTACCACTGAGATATCCGTGCAAGTTTTTCTCGTCGGTTATGCTGACGAAGAATCCTAGAAATAACTTTATCAATATGTTTGTAGTAACATATTCTCCATCTTTTCCAATACACAACTGGCCCAACAACAATACCAAATCCTATGATAAATCCCAATGTGGCACTTATATAGACCTAGTTAATTTGAGACAGATCAGAGTTTGAATGCCTATCAACGATTGTTTTCTGCTCAGTTTCATTGCAACTAACATTCAATGGAGTTCCACATAATCCAAGGTTTCCTTCAAAAGAAGTTTCTAAAAATGTTTGAAAGTGAGAGCCTTTTGGGATCATTCCAACCAGTTGATTGTGCGATAGGTTCAGAAATGAAAGAAATGTAAGACTTGCAAGCTGTTGTGGGATGTTCCTGTTTAGCTAGTTCCATGCTAGATCTAATGATCCAAGCTGTGTCAAATTTCCAATTGATGATGGAATTGAACCAGTGAGGGCATTGTGCGAAAGGTTGAGAACATATAGGGATTTGAGGGCCCATACTATATCTGGTATCTCCCCTTGGAAACATGGTTATCAGAATCCCGATCTGGATCTTACGATCCTACGATCTTATGATCCATTTGAGTATAATCGATCTGGATTGTGTAAAAAAATTCTTATAGGTATGATCTTTCGATCCTAGTAATGGGATCTTATAGGATCGTGGAATCCCAATCCGAACTATTCGATCCAATTTACAAGCTTTGTTTTGTATTTTATGACATATTTTATTGTAAATTTCATGTTTGTTGTCTAAATACCAATTTATGTGGTCAAAATAAATAATAAAAATTAAGTAATATTGAAACAAATAGACTAAAAAAAACAAACTAGGAAACCAACATTCAAATATTGCAGTAATTTAATAAAATTAACTAATTGGAAAAACAAACTTAGCTTTAGCGGAGTTTAAGTATGGTAAAATGATTGCAACTTTATCCCAATTTTTAGAGAGATTATTTTTGTGACTCGAATCCACTCTACCAGGGATGTTAACGACAAACCTTATCATTTGGTTAAGCTGCTCTTTTGAGTTCTTAATCTATTTTCATATCCAACTTTGTTAAATATTTATTCTTTACTTTTTATGCATTATTGTAGATTGTAAAGTATTTTGGTTATAGAATTTTTCTTCTTCACCTTCTTTTTTGATGAAATACAAAACTTTTACCATCGAGTTTTCTATTGTATAATATTATATGCACATTCTTCACTTCTTATTAATAGAATATAGGCTCATTTTGTGTATACTTTTTAAGAAATATTTATTTGAATTAAATTATTATGTAATTTGACTTTTTTCAGTAGGATTTTACGATCCTCGACCCGATTCTATGATCCGATCCTATAAACACCTTCAACGATCGAACGTAGAATTCCGATTTTAACAACCTTGCTTGGAAATTGTTGCATGAAAAATCAATGGAAGTAAAGATGGTTAAGATCTTCACTAACTTCATCTCTTGCCCTTTGTTGGTAACTGTCACTGTATCCTGATAGTAGAAGTGATTGAGGTTCAGGAACTCAAAATGCAGTTGATTGAATTCTGATTGTGCATAACCCCCATCAATCATCATTGCGTTCCAATATAAGAAGAATTTTTGCGGTAGAACACCACTGAAGTTGTTCAAAGCTATGTCAATGATTTGAAGCTTTGGCCATGTATCATTATGTTCCCCTTTGCATTTTTGCGGTAGAACACCACTGAAGTAGTTCAAAGCTATGTCAATGATTTGAAGCTTTGGCCACGCATCGTTATGTTCCCCTTCACAGCGAATGACTCCTTGGAACTTGTTGGATCGCAAGTTTAGGATGCGCAAATTGGATAAGTTCTTTAAGAAGCAAGGGAAGTTATCATATAAGTTGTTGTTGCTAAGATTTCAAACCTCCAAATTTGTACAATTTGCCAAAGACTTTGGAACCTACCCTTCCAAGTGATTCCCATTGAAGTCTAGCGTCTTTAAAGCACAACTTTCTGGAAATGTCCCCAAAATATTACCAGTAAGACTATTATTGTGCAGATTCAGTACCCCAAGAGTTGCAATATAACTTTCAATCAAACATTGTGGTATAATGCCATTGAATCTATTGTTGGACAAATCAAAAACTAGAAGATTGATTGCGTTGCATATTGACTTAAGGATGGGACCAGCGAGGTTATTATTTGAAAGAAAAAAGAAAGTAGTGGAAGTTAGGTTTTTGCCAATTTCAGCAAGAATAGAAGAGCTGAAATAATTGCATGAATAATCCACATAAATAACTAATTCTGGTGGCACTGGGATTTCGCCATGGAGAAGATTGGAGTGTAGGTTAAGGAAAGTAAGCGAAGGAATAGTATATTGTCTCAGCATACCCACTAGGAGATTACATGAAAGATTCAGATACAATAGATTTCCATTGCCAATGTTCCAAATCCAATAAGGTATTTCCCCAGAAATTTGGTTGTCTAAAAGATCTAAATGGATAGTTCTTGACAGGTTCATTGGTGGAGGAAATGTTTGCAACTTGCAAGAAGCCAATCTTAAGATGCTCAGATGGGGAAAGGAAGACAAGCTAGAATTTCTACCACTAGCATTGATTGACAAGTTGTTGGATGAAAGATCATGTTTTGTAACATTTTGCAGGCTTCGGATCCTTTCTAGCTGTAATTTGCCACTGAAGTTGTTGAAAGAAAGTGAGAGGATATTAAGCCTTCCAAAATCAATGAAGTATGAGGAAATAGCCCCTTATAGTTTGTTACCTCTCAAATCTAGTGTATCCAAAGGAGACAAGGATCCAATTGGAAATCTAGCAACTTGAACACCAAATTGGTTGTTGGAAAGCTGCATTTTCTGCAGAGATTGAAGGGAAAACAGAGACAAGGGAATCCTCCCACTGAATGAATTATATGCTAAATCGACATAAAGAAGATTTGAGAGGCCTGTAAAGTAACTTGAAGGTACTGAACCTATTAGAGTATTATGAGAGAGATCTATATAGGTGAGATTCTTGGACATCTGAAAGGATGGGATTAGACCAATAAAGTTATTAGATGACAAGTCCAAATAAACAAGATGATTGAGGTTTGCCATTGAATTTGGAATAGGTCCAGTGAAATTGCACTCTGAAAGATCAATCATGGACAGATTTCTTAGGTTACCAATAGAATCTGGTAATCTACCTGAAAAATTCGTGTAGCTAAGCACAAGCCTCTGAAGGGATCCATTTTGTAGAAACTCTGGCAAAAAACCCCGAAGCTTTATGTTGTTTAACAAGTCTAGAGTCTGCAGCATTGGTACTTGGAAAATCTTTGGCGCAAATTGTCCTTCCAAGTTAGAAGAACTAAGACTCAAGACTTTCAAACTTCTGAAATTTGCAAAGAACTCGGGAACTGAAACAGAGAGATTGTTTGAACCCAGATGGATTTCAGAACGATACTGAAGCTTCTGAAGAGAAGAATCAATAGGGCTATAAAGATAACAACTGGCCAAGCTCAAAACTCACAGATTAGGCAGTGAATATGATATAGTCTGACACCACTCTATCCCTGGGGCCGATATATTTACACTATCAAGACGAAGTTCTGTAAGCCCAGTAAGATTCTGAAGAAGGGTTGATAAATTTGGGTTGTGAAGTTGCAGTGAACGAATTCCGGGGAAGTAAAGAGTAGATAGATCAAGAGTAACCAACCTTTTCAAGTGCGAGAATTCAATTGGAATCTGCCCATAAAACCCAGCATTTGACAAATTCAGATATGTCAGACTGGTGAGGTTGCCAAAACTTGATGGAATTTGTGTGAATTTGAAGCTGTTGTTAGCCAAATTCAAGCTGTCGAAAAACTTAAAACAGAAAAGACAACTGTTCTTGTTGACTCCACCATTGATTGACTCGCTATTCAGATCAAGACCTGTGACATGACCATTTTGATCACAAGTCACAAACACCTTTCTAGCCACAACAATCGTTGCCTTGAGGCCAATTCACCAATTTCACTGAAAATGTCAAATTGAAATTGAGGGTTTTCTTCAATTTGAGCAACAAAGAACTTTGATCGGGGAGACATTGGCCGGAGACCAAGCCTATAGACAAGAATGTTAAAAAAGGTATCAAGAAAAGCCATGAAAATGGTAGAATTCTCATTGGACAGAGCTATGAGACGATTCACGAACACCCATACGATTGAGGGTTGAAGAGGAAATGGAATTGAAACCAACACCCATCAACTTGAAATTCCTGGGTTTCGAAGATCAGCGGCCAACAAATCTAGTTAGGTTTGGCACGGCAAAGACCTTAGAGCAATTCCAATAACACTTTTTACTTTTCATTAGTTAAAGTACAAAAAAAGTATACTTTTTATTTTACCTAATTACTTTAGTTATTGTGTTCTTCAACCACACTCTTTGTTTTAGCTAGTCATTCAAACTAACTTTAATTAATTTTTAAAACAAAAAATACTAATTGTTGATGTTTTACCAATATAAATTTGCAATAATAATAAATTTGCCCATACAAACATACAAAACCTGTAGAATGAAGAGAAAAAAAAATACAAAATACAAAATAAGTTATTCCGTAATTCGTCAAACATAATTGAAAGAACATATAAATTTGTTACATACACATGTACATATATAACATATATAAAATCTCAAATCCAAGACATAAATATACAAAAATCCAAGATATATACATACGTATTTGTTTGGAGAGCCTCTAGGGCTCTTCAATTGTAGCCACTAAAAAAGTAGGATGATAAAGTAGCTAGCCCAATAGCCAATCCATTGGAGCTCAAAATTAGAGTTACATTGACTAAAATGCCTAACAAGTCTTTTTTAACTATCCCCTTGTAGGCGTCAAATTGAAAGAAAAATAATGAATAAAGACAAAGAAGAAGTAGGTATGAGGCAGAGAGAGAGAAACCGCGTGGTTGGGCTTGTAGCCTTTTCTTTTCTTTTTGGTTTTTTTGGGTTAAAATAGTACTAAAAATAAAATAAAGTTTAAATTGTTAATAAAATAAAATGTTATATTAAATTTATAATTATTTTATTTTTTTCTCACAATATTGCATTTAATTAGAAAAAAATTTCAATTATCTCTCCAAATATAATTATTTTAACCTATTAAAATAATCAAAAATTAAAATAGTCAATATTTCTAAATACCCTGTTGTATAGACTGTGGGGTGTTTTAAAAAATTAGTTAAAATTTGACTTTTCAGTTCTTTTTTTTTTTACTATTTTATCGTTTGTGGATAAAAATATAAAAGATGATAGAACTCAAAATGAGTTACAAATTAAAAACTACCTTTTAACTGAATTGCCAAAACAATGTTTGGCTGGTTTCTTAATCATATTCGATGGAAGACTTTTGGAGCCATGCATGAAATGTATGCAAAACAGGCATCAATGAAAAAGAGGGCCATTTTCAATTGACAATTTTCCCTTCTTTTTTTTTATTTAATTTTTATTTTTTTATTTTTTTTTTTTTGTCACTAGGTGTTCGGTTTAGTTTCCATGCACTTTGACTAATTTCAAAATTTATGTGAAACACCTTGTCACGATTCAAACCCGTCCCTAAGGGTTTAATATCGTAACCGGCCAGTAATCTGTGATTATCAAAGGCCTGCTTAAAAGTAATAACAATTAAACAATAAAAGGGGTCGTCGGAAGCCTGTACAAATTAAATCATGATGTCCAAAGAGCTGTGAAGACGTAAATGAACAAACAACTTCCATATATATACATATACCAATGCACACATAAGTCCAAGTCTATGTCCATCATATACGTAAAAGCTTAAGTTCAAAACATCCAAGACATATTAAGGAATTAAATCCCAAGCCAAAAACAAACAATAAAACATTCACTTGACATTAAGTGAAATTCAAGGAGTGGAATTAGATTCCCCAAAAGCCTTGACAATAATGGCTTGGAGCCTTGCAATGAGGCACAATAAGTTGACTTGACAAAACGGTCGACACTCCACTCAGGTGCCTAATCACCTACATAAATATATATATATAAACAGTGAGTTAAAGCCCAATAAATAACAAATATGTAAAGGGGTTAAGAATGAATGTCTTTTCAATATTTGAAATAGTCAATTATATCAATAGATCATTTGTATGATCAATATCTCATATTCCATATCAAATCTGTCATATAGGAATCATAGCAGTAATACATGGTACATCCAATAGCAAAACAGTATAGTAGGTCTTAAAAGACCGAACAACCAATTGATGGCCATCATAATAGTAGACAGTAGTTCCAATATTGGATCTGACAGAGATCTCAATAACAGTAGCAGTAACAGTAACAAAAACAGTCAGTTGCTATGGATGCCACTAGTATAGTTCATAAATTAGGACAAACATTCATTCAGTAAACAATTCCATTTCATAAAGTAGTACAGTTAATCATTCAGAAAATAATCATAATTAAACATAGCTTTACAACATTGTTACTCATAGTGGGCTCCGAGAAACATATGCTAATGTGCACTAAAGACGCAGCGTCCAACCTAAACAAAAAATTCAAGCACAACAACTCAATTACATCCATGCTGGATTCAATCATTTCTATTTCTGTTCGCTTCATTGTTCATTTGATCAATTTCTGTTCGTTGTTCACTATTCGGTTCTAACTTTCATTCGTTCACTCATGAGATGCAATGCACATGAAAAACACTTTAAAACCATATAAACGGAGGCCCGAAAGATGGAAAAGAGAAGCGAAAAGCAAACTGGGGTCTCTTAAAAGGGCTATACGTGCAGAGGGCTTGGCCGCACGTGCAGGACCAGTGTCGCACGTGCCCCCCGCACCTGCATTTATTTTAGTGTGCAACACAATTCTACCCTGTTTTCCGCACGTGCGGGGCCCTAAGCCGCACCTGCGGCGATGTTACAAAAAATAGTCCAAAACTGCTCTATTTTGGCATTTCATTCCCATGCAAATTCAGCCTTAGTTTCAAGCAATTCAAGTCCCAAAAACATGCAAGAACTCATTAGATTGAACATACTAAGCTTTAAGCATTCATGACTTCAAATTGAGTTTCAAAATCTATGCCAAAACAAATCCAAGTTTTTGAAATTTCTTACAAAAATTATAAACTAAACAAGTGAGCTCCAAAATTCAAACTTTCATGGAATTTACCCCTTAGCTTTCAATACTCATGCAAGAAATGAAATGTCGGAAGAAGGTCTTTATAGAATTATGCCATGCATTTAGAATTTAAGAGTTAATTCACTCATTCTTTACATATGAAGCCATGCATAAAGTAAGCCTCTAAGTATATGAACCAAACTTCAATTACACTTATATGTTGTTTGCTAATCTTGAATTTCCATGGAGTTTTCTCTTCAATTGGAGGTTGGTATTAGGACATGAATGTATGATCATGAATCTTTAAAAAAAATTTGTCATGCATGTATAAAATTTTCATTTATATCAACATCTCTTACAATCAAGTTTGATTCATCTCATCAAGTTTATACTCTTTTTAAATGATTTAGAATTCCACAAATATGAATGTGATTCTTCCAATTGGTGAGATACAAGCAAGGAATTATTACCTAGAGTTAACGCATTGAGTTGAATTTTTACTTTTCCTTCAATTTTCTTCTTTCTTTTGGTGTTCTTTTCTTCTTTCTCTTAGTGTTCTAACTGAGCCGACAATCTCTCTTGAATCTCCTTCTCTCTCCACTTATGTGTGTTGGGTATGACTGAACAAAACCCACTATTTTCCTTATATCAAGTAAATGGGTGGATAAATGAGTAGAATAACTAATAAAATAATAATTCAATTTTCTAGCTTAAATTGTAGTTAATTAACTCAAATAAATTAATTTAATCATCTTATAATTAATTACACCAAATTAAATTATACTAAGATGAATTAGGCTCTAATTCCTGTCCTATGATTTAATTCTAACTTATTAAAATTAACAAATCAAGGTTGGTTTGGGAAATGGGTTGATTTTTTTGGCTTTTTTAGCTATTTTAGCCTGGGCTAAAAAGTTTGGTTTGGGAAGAGCTTTTTGACTTTTTGACTTTTTTAATTTTTTTGTGAGAGAAGAGTGTAATAATTATGGGTTTGATGTGATGTTTTATTTTTTGTGGCTAAAATAACCTATTTTGTCTTTTATGGCTAAAATAGCCAAAAAAGTCCAATCTAGCTCTTCCCAAGCCCAATCTAAGTGTAATGATTACTGTTTACTTTAACCTATCTGTCCACCATAACACAATTCAATAATCACACGGTATAACAATAACACTTTATAATATATAATCACATAATTAACATTAAACACATATTCAATTGTTGTTTGGAAAGTTGGTTTGTGGCTAAAATACCTACAAAAGACAAAATAGGTTATTTTAGTCACAACAAACAAAATATCACATCTAACTCATAATCATTAAACTTTCTCTCACAAAAAAAGTTAAAAAAGTCAAAAAGTCCTTCTTCTTAAACCAAGCTTTTTAGCTCAGGTTAAAATAGCTAAAAAAGTTAAAAAGTCAAAAAACTAACCAACTTTCCAAACGGAAACTCAATTTATTAATTTGCTTAATTAAGGCGATGGTTGCCACACACCTCTCTCGAAAAAAAAAAGAAAAATGCCTAACACCTCCAGTGGGGGTCACTGGGGGTCTCCTCTCATTGGTCAAAAATTATTTTCTTATTTTTTTTATTTTCTAGCAAATGAGAGGGTGACATCTCACTGAGGATTGTCAGTGAGAGTCACCCCACTGAGGATCGGTAGCACGGCCCCAAAAAAAAATTCGGATGAAACGTGCATATACGATTCCCCCGAGGTTTTTTTTTTTTTTTTGGAACAAAAAAAAATGATGCTCGGTGACACCACGGAGTCGACGTCACCTTTTAAGAGTTCAACCTGAGTTGATAGCACCATCGGACGTACAACACAAGTCTCATTCATCTAGTTTAAATTTGAATAAAATTACTCCGATTCTTTCATTAATTTTTTATTAAAATATTTTTAAAGATTTTCTTCTTATCTCAATTTTTTTTCATCAATCTGATTAAAAAAAAAAATCTCCAATGCTTTGTCTTTTTTAATTTTCAGAATTTGATAAATTTTTAATTTAATTAAAAATATATTTTTCTCTTGATTTGATGAACATTTGAAGAATGGATTAAAGATGATTTTTGTACACTTTTTCATACAAGATTAAGGCCTTGTTTGGGTACCCAATATAAGTGCACTTATTTCATCTTTTTATCTTTTTTGGGTCACATCAATCAACATCTCCTCTCTACTTTTTCTACACATAATACAAGAAAAGTCAAAAAGTGCACTTATTCTAAACTTCCCAAACTTTGGAGATACTCTTAAAAGAAACTTTTTTTGTTTGGCTTTATTTTTTAAATTTATCTTGTTAAAAAAATTAAAAATTAAATTTTAGTTTGGTAAAAAAAATTAAAAATAAATAAATACTTCTTTTTTGGTAATAAAAATAAATAAATACTGGGTCTGTTGGTAACGTTTACATTTTCAGTTTATATTTACAAAAATTTTATAAACTGATTTTTGTTTATTTTTAGAAAAACATAAACTACAAACGCGTTTGATAATTGACAAAATATTTTAAAAAATTTAAAAATATAAAAAAGAGTGAGAAATGGCAAGTGGCGGCGGAAGATGGTAGTGGAAAGTGGTGACGGGGGGTGGTGGGTAGCGGGTGGTGGTGGGTGGTGGGTGGTAGCGAGTGGGTGGTGGGTGATAGCAAGTGGGTGGTGGCGGGTGGTTGGTGGTGGGCGGTGGTGGCGAGTAGTGGTGGTGGTGGTGGTGGTGGTGGGTGAGTGGGTGGGCGGGCGGGCGACGGTGGCGGGTGGTAGCGAGCGGGTGGTGATGGTGGGTGGGTGGATGACGGTGGCAAGTGGTAGATGGTAGCGAGTAGATAGTGGTGTTGGTGGTGGGGAGTGGTGGATAGTGGTGGCAGGTAGATGGCAAATGGCAGGTGGTGGTGGGTAGGTGGCGGGTGGTGGTGGTGGTGGTGGGTGACGGTGGCGGGTGGTGGCAGTGGGTGGTGGGTGGTGGTGGTAGTGGTGGTGGCAGGTGGCTAATGGTGGCGGGTGGTGGATGGTAGTGGCAGGTAAGTGGTGAGTAGTGGTGACGGGTGGCAGATGGTGGTGGCGGGCGGTGGATGGTAGTGGCGGTTGGTGGGTGGTGGCGGGTGGATGGCAGGTGGGTGGTGGGTGGTGGTGGTGGTGGTGGCGAGGGGTGGTTGGTGGTGATGGCGAGGATGGGTGGTGGTAGTGGCAGGGTGGTGGCTGGTGGGTGGTGGTGGGGGGTGGTGAGTGGGTTTGGCAAGTGGGTGGTGAGTGGTGCTGTCAGGTGGTGGTCGGTGGTGGTGGCGGCGGAAGACGGTGGTGAAAAATAGTGGCGGGTGGTGGCTAGTGTTGGGTGGTAAAAAAAAAAAAAAAACACAAAATTCAAAATAGAAACACATTTTTTGAGTTTACATTTTTTTACCAAATTTATAAACTGAGACCACTGATTTATAAATAAAAAATTTACCAAATAAGTTTTTATTTGAGTTTTTTAAATTTTTATAAATACAAATAAAAAACTGAAAACGTAAGTGTTACTAAACGGCACCTTAACATCGATAAAATCTTTTGTTGTTTATTTTTGTCAATTTTAAAAATCAAATTAAACATAGTTTCATATTTTTTAATTTATAATGTAAATTTAAACTTAAGAGGACGTAAATCGCACCTGAAATTGACATAATCTAAACATTTTAAATTTTAAATATTTTAGTGTACATAATATTGTTTGGAAAAATGTTTGAGGGTCACAATTTTTGTGGCTTAAGTGACTTAAAATTGTCAAAACGACGTTGTTTTGACAATTTTAATGTTATTTTGTACTCAAAACGATATCGTTTTGATAATTTCGAACCATTTTAATCACAAAAATTATAATCCTCTACCATTACTGGTTTGTTTGTTTACCATTCCATGCCCACCTTTATATGGTATGACAACTCAACTCTATATCTACCCAGCAAACTTATATATTAAAAATTAATAAATTTTATAAAATTTAAAAAAATAATATAATTTTATCATTTTTTTTAAGATTGATAAAGGCCTCGTTTGGGAAGTGGCCATTTTAGAAGGCTATTTGATTTTTTGGCTATTATTTTAGTTTTGTGTTTGGAAAGATGAGATGAATTTTTAGTTAAGTTGTTGTATTGAAAAATGTGTTGAAATGATATTTTAATTTAAAATGACATATTTGTCTCTAAAAATATATTTTTTAAAATTGATTTCAAGGGGTAAATAAGTCATTTCGGCAGTGATGTACCTGTTTGACAATTTGACATTGTAGGCTGCCCCTACACTGTCACGGCAGCAGACTATTCTTTTTTTTTTTTTTTTTTTTTTTTGGAAATCAATCAAAATGATTGCTACAGTAGTGCTTTTTGGGCTAATTTCCAAAACCAGCTATAATAGCCCAAAATGCGCTTTCCAAACAGCGCCAAAGACTAGACAAAAAAACACTCAAACTGACTCACCAGCAGCCTCAGCATGCACCAGATGCAATTAGGGGGAAATCTCCTCCATCCAAAATCTTCGCTTCGGCCAACTCAACAACCATGAGAGTAAGGCAGTGAGCCACTGAATTGCCATTCCGGCGAACATGTTGCACCTTGTCATCAAAATGCCGTAGCAAATTCACAGATAGCTTGCACGATGTGACCAAACCCAGCAAGACATTCCTCTGTCGTGGTTAATTGCCTTCACCACCGTCAAAGAATCACCCTCCAATTGCACCGAACGCAGCCCCAAATCTATTGCCAAATCCACCGCCCACAATAACGCCTCCGCTTCCATACAGTTCACATCAACCACCCCTGCAACTTTATAGTTGAATTGACAAATATTTTACCCACAAATTTCTATAAGCTGAGTATATTTTCTTTATTTAAAAAACAAAAATGAATGAGGCCTCTAAAATTAGAGTTTCAAAGGAGCATTAATTTGTCATTTTTCCCCTCTTATTTTGTCTTTTACCTACTTCTATTTTTTTATTTTTTTAAAAATGGTGACAGCTTATTAGAGCTGCTTTTGAGCAGCTCTAATTAGAGCTCTCTAGCAAAGCCCTTTAAAAAATAAAACTAACTAAACTTAGGCTTTGTTTGGAAAGATAGATTGTAGACTTTTTTTGGCTATTTTAGCCATAAAAGACAAAATAAACTATTTTAACCACAACAAACAAAACATTACATCTAATCCATAATCATTACACTCTTCTCTCACAAAAAAATCAAAAAGTCAAAAAACTCTTCCCAAACCAAACTTTTTAGCCAAGGCTAAAATAGTCAAAAAAATCAAAAAGTTAAAAAATCAACCCACTTCCCAAACCAACCCTATATGCATATACACACTTCAAAAAGAATGGTTGAACTTTATGTTTAAAACAGTTCCCCCACCCTTCAAACAGCGTTTAATGCCTCTTTTAATTAATATTTTAGTGCTACATGTACCAATGTATCAATTAATATATATACCACCGTATCAACTAGTGTTATATCATTATTACTGACATCACCTATTATAGAAATTACAAACACTAAATCTCTAAAATTATATCATATCATCTGTTAATATAATAGTTAATACATTAATTGATACATATAACATTATTTTAATTAATAAGGTTTGGTCTCGCATCACCATAAATGAATAAGTTAGAGTATCTCCAACGGTTCATCAAAATTTTCATTAAATCTGAGTAAAAAAATGACTTTTTTCTCAATCTGATACCGAGTGCTCCAACGGTTGATTTTCATCAAATCTTTACCAAATCCGCGTCGGGACAATCAGTTGGTCGACCGGCCGATCGACTGGTTAAGCCAAAAAAATATATATATATTTTGAATTTTTTTTTTGAACTGTTTGAACCTTTTAGTGGTCGACCGGTAAAAGAAAAAAAATATATATTTTTAACTGTTTGAATCTTTTTTTGGAACTGTTTGAACCTTTTGGTGGTCGACCGGTTGGTCTCCCCTAACGGTCATGCACAGTTTTTTGGTGAAATGCGAAGCCTGTTCTCATTCTGGTGAAACTTTTGGTGAATTCTCGATTTGATATCAATTTAGTGAAACCGTTGGAACTCCAAAAAGTATTTTTTTTTTTATCAAATTTCAAATTTAATGCCAGGTTTGATGAAGCGTTAGAGATGATCTTATTCATTGATACATTTTTATTACATCACTTTTTTATTTTATATATATATATATGTTTCGTAATAAATAAAAAATATTAATTTATAAATTCTACCCATAACGATGATCTTCTTCTTCTTCTTCTTCTTCTTCTTCCTTTTTTTTTTTTTTTTTTTTTGGTGGCACTAATGGGGGCTTAAGTCCAAAGAGAAAAATTACAAAACAACCCTACGCAAGGAGCCAACGCCTTGACAATCACTATACAAAATAGGTCTCACAAGCAGGGGGAGGAACTCAAAAAATACAGTGTTGTGAGAAATTGGCAAAAAATTAATTTATTAATTTTTTGATTTTTTGCGTGACTTTTTTTTTTTTTTTTTTTTTTTTTTTGACGAAAAACTGACTTCTTCTGGGTAAAGAAGTTGGCTTTTTTGATTAAAAAAACAAAAACAAAAACAAAAAAAAAAAAGTGACTTTTTTAACTTGTTGCCGAGCCATTGGAGGAACGTTGATTACGGCTGTCTTAGCCATATAATCTGCACAACTGTTGGCTTTGCACCAAACAACTTGAAGTTAGCAGCGCCAATCCTTGGCTAGCATATTCCTAATGGTTTGACAAATGTTGAAGTTGGAATCGGCTGGGGATATTTTTAGTGATGACACTAATTTGCTTGGTTCTACTTTTTCAAAAATACTTTTTAAAAAATTTTATTTTTTGTATTTTTTTGTTTTTATTGAATTTTTTAATATTTTAAGTAATTTTTTTTTTACTTTTTAGACATACCTAACATAAATATACCTAAAAAGTAAAAAAAAAATTACGAAAAACACATTTCAAAAATTCAGTAAATACCAAAAAAAAAAAAAGAGAATTCAGTACATTTTTTGTATTTTTATGTATTTATTAATTTTTTAAAATATTTTTTCACAAATTTTTTACTTTTTAGATACATCTAAGAAAGGTGTATCTAAAAAATTTTTAA
The DNA here is from genome assembly GCA_025200525.1 of Camellia lanceoleosa. NCBI lineage: Eukaryota > Viridiplantae > Streptophyta > Magnoliopsida > Ericales > Theaceae > Camellia > Camellia lanceoleosa. The sequence continues at coordinate 87,421,189 of CM045760.1, forward strand.
AAAAAATGTTTAAAATTTTAAAAATATTCACTAAAAACAAAAAAAATACCAAAATCAAATAATTTAATTTTCAAAAAACTTAATCCAAAAAACTTAAACCAAACACACTTGACTTCACTAGTTGGTTATTTCTATCTTTTCAAATGTAATTTTGCTATTAAAAAAAAAAACATAGAAGAAGCAAAAAGCTAACTTATTTCTAACTTTCCAAAATGCCCTTGTTTGGCAAAAATAATCTACTAAGCTCTTCATTTGTTTCGATGAAAAAAACATTAAAAAAAATGATATACAAATCTAATTTATTGATAATTAAAAAACACACACGGGAGAGAGTTGTTGTAGATATTCTTAATATAGTGTCACATCATTAAATTTGAAAATTAAGTCTAATTTTTTTATTAAAATATCACTATTCAATATATATATATATATATTGGCATATTTTACAATGAAAACTAAAATTAACAAAAAGCTTATTCGGTAGTCAAGAGAAAATAAATGTTTTTCGAATTGAAACTTTACCAATACCACCACATTCCACAACCTCCACCACTAAATATAATCACTAGTATATTAGTTTAAAAGTTACAATCAAATATAAGAAAATATAAAATATTTTCTACTAAAAAAATTTTGATAGATGAATTTTTTGCCAAAAAAAATGAAGTTTGAAAAAAAAAATTTCAAACCCAACTTAAAAAATAATGAAGTTTTAAACTTTATTTTAGAATTTTTATAGTTGAAAAAACAAATTAATTAAAAGCCCCAAAACATTTATCCAACATTGAACTTTTCAAAGCATGACTACTTCATTATGGAATTTAAATTTTAAACTAATAAGGAGATTTTGGACTATTTTAGTTACAAAAGACAAAATAAGTATTTTAGTCACAATAAACAAAACATCACATTCAACCTTAATCATTACACGCTTCTCTCATAAAAAAAGTCAAAAAAGTCAAAAAATTAAAAAGTCCTTCATAAATCAAGCTTTTTAGTTCAGACTAAAATAACCAAAAAAAAACTAAAAAACTAAAAAACCTACCCACTTCTCAAACATAGGCTAAATTTGATCAAAACAAATGATTTAACCATTTTATGGTCTCCTCACTTTGAGTGAAAAAATACAAATAAAAATAAATAAAATAAAAATTACTGTGACACATGTGGTGAATAACCACATTTCTTTCATAGGATAGCCAAATAATTTCAATAGAGTAATAAACTTTTATTACTGTTTGATTTTATTCTATAAAAGTTAAAACTAAAAAACTAATAAAATAAAAAAAATAATAAAAAAAAAAGACTACAAAACCTCATATGGAAAGTGGGTTAGCTTTTTAGCTTTTTAATTTTTTACTATTTTAGTCTAAAATTAAAAAATCTTATTTGTGAAGGACTTTTTGACTTTTTTAACTTTTTGTGAGAGAAAAAATATAGTGATTATAAATTCGATGTGATATAAAAAATTTATTTTGTCTTTTTATAACTAAAATAGCCCAAGCATTACTTCCCAAATGAAGCCTGAAAAAGCTCGTTACCAAATCAACCCTAAATCTTTATTTTACACGAACACTGTGATTCTTAGCAAACATTTTGGATTAGTATTTGTCACTTTCATAATGTGAAAGGTTGATTACAGGCAGGGGTGGAGGCAGTCAAGGCCCAGGGGGTCACGTGCCCCTCCTGTGATTTTGAAAATTTTTTTTTTTTAACATAAAAAAAATATTTTAAATAAAAAAATTTATAAAAATATTATTTAAAGTGAAATGTCAATAATATTTTTAAAATTATGAGAACAATAATGGTTATTTTGATTGAAAGTAAAGAGACTATGATAAATTATATTATTATTTATAAAAATTTCAATATAATGGTGATGTGTATAATTATTGACATGCAAACATAATTAACCTTAATGAAGATATATGAAATTTATTGGATTGTTACGTACATTTGACATGTAGAGTTTGTCCTCCATATGTTTTTTTCCATTCATAACTAAAATGATCACTATATAAATTATAATCAAGTAACACATCTTCAATTATAAAAAAAAAGTAAAAAAATTACAATAGGTCATAACTAATATAAAAATGAGTCATAACTAACTATTACTTGATATATAGTAATAGCCAAAATAAGAACCACAAAAAGTTATAACTAAATTATATCTAACACTATAATGTGTCATAATTAAAGCCCACGAAAATCATAATTACGACATATGATAGACACTTTTTTTTATGGTATGTTTTATAGAATTTTTCTACTAAAATGTATTATTTCTATCTCAACTTATCTTCTTTTTTAATTTTTCAATATACCTATAAATAGTTACTTCCCAATATTTATATAAAATTTAATCTCAAATCCTATAATTTAAAATTCACATTTATCCAAATGGACTCTTAATATTTAAGTTTAGTAATATCTCATTGTTGTTTATTATAAAAATAAAAAATAAAAAATTTCTTGGTCAGAGTTTTCCAACAATACTTTTCAGAAAATTCTACTTTCTTATTTTTCGGATTTTTTTATTTATTTTTACTGAATTTTTTTAATTTTTAGACATATCTAACATAAATATACCTAAAAAGTAAAAAAATTGTGAAAAAAACCTTTTAAAAATTCACTAAATACCAAAAATACAAAATATATATATATATGAAAATTTTGTACATTATTTGTATTTTTATGTATTTATTAATATTTTAAAATATTTTTTCACAAATTTTTTAAATACATCTAAGTAAAATTCATCTAAAAAAGTAAAAAAAAAAAAAATTAATTTTAAAAATATTCACTAAAAACAAAAAAATATGAAAATAAAAAAACTCAATTTCTAAAAAACTTAATTCAAAAAACTCAAACCAAACACACTGATATTATTATTAATTTGTGTCCCCTCTCCACCAAATTCCTAGCTACGCCACTGATTACAGGAACCCCCCCCCCCCCCAATACAAAATTATATTAAATACAGTGTGAAAAATGGTTAGTTAGCATTGCATTTTGGACTTACTGGTTCTTGACATCATCATTAGAGTCATGTTTGACAAACTTGAGATTAAATTATCAATTTTTATTTGTGAATTATTATAGAGCTACCCTTTTTACACCGAGGTATGTCAATGTCTTGCTTAACTAATCGATTATTTGATTATTTTAATGTTTTAATTTTAGTTTAGGTTTACCAAACCACATTGAGCTGTAAACAACTGCATCCATTTTTCTTTTTTAATTATAATGTATTGGAATACCATTAATCAACAATTACAATAAAAATAAAATATAACATAAATCATAATTATATATAAACTCCGAAGATGTTCTTAGGAAGATGCTTTTAACTATTTGCCAATATTTAGACCTTTCTTTGACTAGATTTTTGGTTTGTATTAGCCTATTTAGTTTTGTTTAATTTTCATGTCTTTTAAAGTGCTAAAAACATAGTCCATTTAATTGAATTCTTCATAGACTATCTGTAAAAGTTTAAAAAGTAAATTTCTTTTTATCTTTTAAAAATATGATAATGAACACAAATACCGACACCCCAATATATATATATACATATTTATTTATTTATGATCAGGGATTCGGGTCAATTTACGTGCACCTCAATTAATCCTAGGATCCATGCAAATTGCCTCTGTACAAGCACAAAATAATCTTCTCGTATAATCCTGTTGATCAAGTTTGCACTCCTTCAAACATCGTTGCTTTGTTACCTGAAAACACAAACATGGGCTAGCCGGCGAGTGTGTGCCGGAAACCTCTCCGATGCCTAAGTCAGTAAGTAGATAATAGACAAAAATTTTGTGTATCCGAGAGTAGAAATTGTGATACCTATACATAGGTCCTGTCATGAGCTTTTGTAGATTTTTCTTAGCACAATCCTAGTAGGACTCCAACTCTCCTCATAAGAGTCCTCCTAGGAATCATACTCCCAAGAATAATGTCTATTCTGATAACTCCTTACTCACTGCTAACCTAAGTGAGATAGTTGCAACTCTTACCTCAGCTGGCACAAGACTTAACCGTGCTTACATAGCTCGGTGCTAATTAAGTCAATTCAGTCAACCTTGACTTTGAGATGACACCCTGCCGAGCTATCCTTTAGCTTGGTCCGATTTCCACTGATACCTTGGTCTATGATTGCCAGGTCATGCTGCTGGTAACCCATCTCTGACCGAGTTGACGCAGAAGGTCTAGGACTGTGTTACAGAAATAATTACTTCGGCCCAAATCTGAAATACGAAGATGTTTTCTTGGCCTTATAGCGTGGTCCATCTTTATCCTAGCTCGACCCAATTTGGACACAAATTACCCTCTCAATTGCCCCTTAATTCCATCTGCGTAGCATGTTTGGGACTATCCACTTTTGACCGACCTGTCAAGGTCCATGCCAACCAACTTTCAGAACACTCTACCAAGCCGAGCTTAAATACTGACCGAGCACAAACATAGCTCGGTTCCTAGAATTACGCCGGTCGTACACCTCGTCCTTTCATGCTTCTGACATCGTGTCCTTGTTAGGACACGCGACATACGTTGATTGCCTCTATACACTATGACAACCGTCACACACTGCACACAGATTTTGAAAAGCCCCACATTTTTACCTCATTTAAATACACTGTTCATTTACACAAACAGTCTTTACTATTTATTTTCTTTGCTGCGTAACCTTGTGCTTAGATCCTCAATTCCTAACTTCCTACGTTCAAGCTTTGGCCTACGCACCTCCTACCATTGTTACCAGCGTCTGTCCGTCAGATTGGATTCAGATCCTATTCCCAAATCTGTAAGTTCTTCATGCTTATCTATTTCACATATATTTTCTCTTTATGCCTGAAAATAGTGTTTTCACGCCTCAAATGAATGCCATACACACTAATAACCCACGGAACCTCAAAACTTCATACTTGTATCCAAAAACACATTAATTGGACTTTTTACCAGCTACGAACAGTGTTTTCGATCCAAAATCATACCACGACCGAACTAAGAATATGTTTGTAAACTTGGACTTACTATGGACTGCACTAGGACTCCCGCATTCCACAAACCGGGCTTTAATCTTGCCCCTACTGGTAAACCGAGCTGGATTTACCTCGGCTTCGTTTAAACTTGTTCTAGAGATGAACCGCTCCTTATCTCTACTGTTCCTCAACCGAACAAAGCATAGAGTGTGCCCATTGTCTGCCGTGCTAGACTAAATCAGTCTTAACTTTGTTTTTTAGCCCAGTTTATGACTTAGGCATAACTCCTTTTTATTTCCACTTTGCAGACTTGACTAGGTTGGCCAAGCACATCTTGCACTTTGCCCCTGAGCGACTTTGCTCGACCGAGCTCACAAAGGTCATATCAGCGCCGTGCTAGGCATCCACACACATTTAGCATAGAGAGTTCTTATTTAAGCCAATGGGAAAATACCAGTTTCTGGTAGACTCGCTTGGTGCCATGGCTGAATTCCAAAGAGACTATCATATTCCGGACAACGTCCACCTTTCCTTAGTCGAGCTAGACACCACCCTATGGGGAAAACCAGGTTTTGTTCCCTTTACTGTGATATCCATCGTTGAGGCGGGACTTCAGTTCCCAGTCCAACCACTCATTTGCAAATTCCTTAGGCAAACCAAATTGTGCCCCACCAAATTATCCACCAATACTTATAGGATTATAAATGGAATAGCCGAGCTAAATCGCCGTCTCAGCCTCAACCTCAGATTAGCCGAGCTATTTCACCAATACTCGCTTGACCAAAATGACGACGGTTGGGTTTGCTACCTCAGAGTAAGAAGAGGCCGAGAAAAAATTATCAAAAATACACTAGATAAAGATTTGAACAACGGTGATTTTCTGTGGATGTATGGAAACTTTGAAGACCACGAAGCCCAGATACCGGGTTATAACATCAATTGGAACAAGGGAACAACTGGTAAGGACAGCTCGGTTTTATATTCTTCACTATCAAAACAACTACCATACTAACCCTTGGGTTTTTTGTCCATTATGCAGATTTGAACCACCTGAAATTAAATTACGCTTACGCGAATCAAGACGCACTCTGAGCCGTGCTACGATACCAGCATTGAGATTGCACCGGGCTACTCGATGTGCAACCGACCTACCGTTACAATGGTAAGAGGAAGACTAGAGTAACCGACTTTCTGTTTGAGTTTTCCCCCGAGCCGGATCCCACACTTCTCCAAATCAATCTAATTTCACTTATTGAGGAACAAGAAATGGCAAAAAAGAAGGGCCGTGTGAGCTCTCATCATCGAGCAAACCTCCGCCGAAAACCAAACGAAACAAGCCCCATCTAATCAACCGCGCGAGGCTGTTGTTGCACTACCAACTACCAGGGCAACATCATCCCAACCGAGCAAGCGTGCGCGCACCTCGTCAACCGAACTGCAACACTTGGTGGATAAGCAGGAGACCATACTTCCTGAACCTGTGTTGCCGAGCCCAGAGCATACGCGTTCCGACCGAGCAAGCCCTTCTGAATGGGCACCCTCTATGTCCTACATAATCTGCACTGTATCCATTACGGATTTAGTGGTTGCTGACAAGGACTATATGCTCGCTTTTAACCTCTCCAAGAGTATCTGTCTCTCACCAAACATGGAGCATCATGACCACCTGACTGAACTCAAAGCCATTCGCTCGGCGACCAAGTCAATGGTGCTTGTAAGTTTTCTCTCATCTATTCGTAAGCCCTACAGAAAAACCATGTGCCCACAAGCGTGTGCTTAAACTCCGCAAGACAACATGGTTGTCCATGGCTGATGCAAACGTCAAGGCGGCCGATCTGAAGGAGGCCAAGCTGAAGTTGACCAAGCTAGAATCCAAAAACTTGTGGTTGACCGAACTAGTCAATGCGGCAAAGGCTGATAAGCAAAAAGCATTGGCCGAGAAAAAAGACCGTTACCTACATGAACTGGCCAAGTTGAAAAAGAAGAAGAATGCTAGGGTCGCCGAGCTAAGGAAGACGATAGAAGATGCTGAGGACCGAGGCTTTAAAGAAGGGGAGGCAACCTACATCTTGCAGTGTGAAGTAGCTAAAAATATTTTCTTCAAATGCGGATGGAAGGCTGCGGCTGTCAAGCTCGGTCAGGGACAAGACACCGAGATTTTTCTGAACCCTCCCACTCACTTCATACCGAACTACATGATGGACTATGCCAACGCAATTCAATAGAAGTGTCTCCAAGAGGGGAAGGAGGAAGAGACCCCAGATCCATCTAATGCCTCTCCTGCCAACACCAACCTTGGTCTCCAGCTTCCTCTGCAAGTTCAAGTGGATTCGCTTGCCCAAAACGTGCCAAGCACGGTTGACGTGGAGCCAGCGACTGAGCTATCCCAAGAGGCAGCTGTCCAAACCGGCCTATCTAGTGGCAAAGTCCGAGTTGATTTGGATGTCGATTTGGATGACCTCTTTACCTGATTTTGTTTTGTTTTTACTTTCAATGAAAATGTAACCGGGCTACTAGTCCCTCCTCTTGTATTGAATTTCTAATGAATGAATCTTTGGTTTTCTTTTTTGACATCTTGTTGTTCGGTCACAGTACTTCTTTCCTTTAGTGTACTATTTTTTTTACAAGCCTAGCTGGCCTAATTTAGCTCAGCCTTTCCCTATCTTGCCCACCTTTTTTGGCCAAGATAAGTATCTCAGCTGAATGATAACTTTGGGATATAGCAAACCCTTTGCAACTAAGACTGTTGCCTTGATTCTTTATCTTGGCTAAAAAGATGTGGATCAACTTGCCAAACTTCTGCAGCCTAAGTCCTTATCTAGGCTAAAGAAAGAAAATTGTTGGTCAAACCTATCAACCTTCTTCAGCCTAGATCCTTATCTCGGCTGAAGAAGGAAAAGTGTTGGTCAAACCTGCCAACCTTCTTCAGCCTAGATCCTTATCTCGGTTAAAGAAAGAAAAGTATTGGTCAAACCTGCCAACCTTCTTCAGCCTAGATCCTGTAATAACCCTGACCCATGATTAACATTAATTCATGTTTAATTACACCTAAGTAAATAATTGAAGTGAAATGTTGCATCATATGTTGCCTTATGTATGTATATATCTGTTTAACATAGAAAGATCTGTTCATGTTTTTATTTCGGTTTGTGAATTGAAGGCCTTATCGGCATCCGATTCAAAAATTGACTTGATTTATATGTTAATTGGAATTTTAGAATTTTATGGTGGGTTTAATTGAAATTCGTTTCGCAACGATTAAATTAGAGTAATTAGTGCTCAATTAAGACTAATTAATGAATTCCTTAAATCCAAGCCTAATTAAGGCACTAGTGGACTCTTAAATGCACCCATACACTCTCACTTCATTCTTTTTGAGCTACAAACGTGAGGAGATGAAGAGAGAGACCAAAAGTGAGAGTGAATTCAACAAGGGAGAAGGGGTAACTTGCAAGAAATTGTTTAGAGTGAAGATGATTTGAGAGTTTCAACTTCAACACTTGGGAACTTAAGTCTCTAGGTAAGAATTTTATCCTTAAGCCTTGAAATCTAGACTATAATGCATGAACACAAGAGAATTATGTTGATTGATGCAAAAATTGAGTTAGAAATGAAGAGTATTGAGCCATACCATGCATGCATGCATATCTTCTCACATTTTGAGTTTAATTTCCAAGAATTCCCTCATGCATGTCTTGAATTCACCTTTATTTTGGGAAATGATCAAGTTTTATGTTGTTTTGTAGCATTTGATTATGATTTAAGAAGATTAAGTTCAAATAAATTCATGCATGTCATGTTCATGGATCATTCATAAATTTTAAGTTGAATTTTTGCACAATTGGCAAGTTATTTGGCCATGATTTCTTGAAAAGATCCTTAATTCATGATGTATTATGAATTTCTAGTGTTCCTCAAGTTTTGGCCCAGAAAAATCAAGTTTTGATGCTTAAAGATTGAGTTTTGAGCCTTGGAAACAAATCTGGAAATTCTAGAATTCTACTTCCACGCTCAAGCGTAAGAGTCCACGCTCGAGCGACCACTTTGAGTGCGTGCACTTCCACTCGAGTGACCATAAGACTGCTCGAGCATGAAATGCAAGCTCCCAGAAGTTCATGTGTTTTTGCATTTCGCTCGAGCGACAAAAGCCACGCTCAAGCGATGATCGACCATCCGTTGAGCGTGAAAATCAAGCAACCAGTACTTTTTCAAAGTTTGTAAACCGTTCGAGTGAAGAAAGTTGCGCTCGAACGAGCCCTCACATTTTGCAAGTCCACTCGAGCGAGGAAAGCCATGCTCAAGCTTGGACCCTGTTTTCAACAAGTTTTGAAAAATGCTTTCAAGTACATTTTTACATCCTCATTCCATCCTAGGCATTCCTAGACCAAGATTAAGACACTATAATGAGGATAAAGGCTAGAAACGCACTAGGAACAAATGAAATAAATTATGTACAATCCGAGCGTATGTTTTAATGCATGTATCTGTCATGCTATGTAGGTTATTGTAGACGCGCCCGTGGGCTTCACTCTACAGTTCGGACTTCCTTTTGTTTGTTGCGGTTCTAAATCTGAACCAAAGAGTCTGAATCCGGCAAATCGTTTGAGAAAACAGATTTTTTTGAAAAGTAGTGCCAAACATGGACTGCTTTGCCAGATTACAGAGTCGCCACCTAAATATTTTTAAATGGGAAATTTAGGAAACCCTGACTCGGTGCCGAAGGCCACGTGTCCGTCATCACCAAAGTGGTCTTGGCTCGGGAGCTTGGGTACGATTGGGGAAGGTCAGCTATGAGCACCCCCTTTCGCCCGGTCCGAAGACCGGCCTCTACTAACCGTGATATCCATTTTTGAAAACATTACATGTTCTTATTCCAATTATTAGCCTAGAATTACTATGTTGTGCGCACAGCAAACAAGTATAGACTAGATCGCCTAATTTGGGAATAAACATTGCATATCCGTTTTGTCTCGAAAAACGTGTTAGATTTTGCTACTCGCAAGTAGGCTAAAATACGGATTTCAATGAGTTGTCCCAACTCAGGCAACCCAACCTCCACCCACAGGCATTCAAACAGTTTATCATGTAAGCACTTAGCCGCATGGCAAGCATACTGTCATGGTAAGCATTCACACGCATGCGATATGCTAAAGCCATAAAAACTTACATTGTACTCCGTGCCAAAACAGTAAACTGGTTAGCAAACATGCATGACCTAGTTCATGTTAAGTGGTTAATGCGGCACAGGCAGAAATGCAATCTAGAGTAGGCTCGACTGACCCTAATCATGGCACGTGAAATGTAACAACTATCACGTATTCAATTTGGAATTGGAAGTACGATGCAGTTTGTATGATGTACCGAGCCCGGTGCATGTAAACAAATGCATGAATGCACACATGCATTGCATAAGGTATGCTAAAATAGACATGCCCTAATCTACCACCATAAGCAGGTAAATAAAAGGGTTAGAAAGAAGTGGGGGTTGGAAGACATACATCCACTCACGCACACTTATTACATTTTTGCCCTCGCTCGGAGGGACCAAAACAATAATACAGTCCAACAAATAAATGAATAAATAAATTATTACAAATTCTAATTACTAAAATTAAAGCAGATAAATGAATAAATGCAATAGGGCCCCAGCCCTGCCTTGGGGCGCGCGAATGATGCATACCCGATCCGATTTGCCCGGAAAATCCGTGTCATGGCATTGCTGCTTCTGTTTTTACTGTCCTGCCTCTCCAAAAATTCCTAAAGTTTCAAAAAACCTCCCAAATGGTCTGAAATACCCCACCGGCTGGGGGAAGAGCTCATCGACTGCTGAGATTGACCACCGGCTGCCTGTGGAGTTTATCGGCATAAAAACAGTGCCGATCGGCACAATAAACTGCCGTCGGTGAAAGTCCCCGCAGCAGACAGATTGACAAAGAAGAAGAAGACAAAGAATGCATGGCATGGGTTTTTGGGGACATGTAAGCATAGTCATTGCCTCCTATCATGCTTTGAGACTCAAGGAGGTAAGACTCTTGGTTCTTGGGCCACCAATGGTGCATTTTGATGCATGATGGCCCTAAGAACTAAGGTTGCATTTTGATGTAAATGCATGCAACACAAACAAATGAAATCCAAAGCCTTATCATGTGTTGGTCCAAGGCCTTGGTGACCAAGAATTGAGGTGAGTTGCACCACTTGGAGTGTGAACTCTTCTCAATCCTATGCTTGGCTTGACAATCCCCAAGCCAAGCCATGGAATGCATGAATGCAACATGGCTCAAATGCAATGCAACTTATCATGTTAAGCATGCAAAGAGCTAAAGTATGCAAGGTACAGATGTTATGCAACATGGACCAATTAAGCATGGAACTAGCATACACTCAAGGCCTCATTGATCAAACATGCAACAACCGAGATACAAACATGCACTGATGGACTTAAGCCATAGAGGGCAGCCCTTAAACTCCCCTAAAAACAGTGGCAAATCATGCCTCAAAACAAGAGCAAGATGCCACACAAGCATGCAAGCCATAAGGCACAAGGCTAAGGCACAAAGTGGGACATTGAACCGCCACTCATCAAGACTAAACATGGCACATGTTAGGCAACCAAAACAGATTTTTATCATGCAAAATGGCACTCAAATCCCCTCATGGCAGCCCCAAAAAATGCACCAAATATGGAAGCATGCACAATGTTCAATCCTAGACATACAAGAGCACACCCTTGTGACATGAAATAGGCTACACATGCATGTATACAAGCATGATTTATGGACTGAAAAATGACCCTAGATGATGCCAAATCATGGGATCAAGGCAAGTTAAGCATGCTAGGAGCCAAAACATACAAGGCTTAAAAGCCTAAAGTACAAGACAACCGTGCTAAACATACCAAACATGGCTAAAACAGTGGCTCACAGCCCTCTCACATGGCGAAGAGATGCTAGTATCTTCATGGAATCATGCTAAAACATGTAAGAATCAAGGCCTCAAAACATGGCATACCTTTGAGCATAAAAGAGCATTTTAAAGCAAACATGAGAGGCATGCAAGAGGCCACGGAATCAACTAAAAACAGGGGTTATTCATGGCCTAAAACACCCTAAAAAGTTCTGAAATGGAGGCAAATACAAACATTCATTCATGCTATGCTATGAGCCAAGAACAAAGGCCAACAAAGGGCCAAAGGGAGAGGGGTGTCTCTCCCCTATATGAGACTTAAAATCATCTTCCCCACCACTGAAAACCCACTGGTTTTCAGTGGTGAGGAGGCCAAAAACACCAAACCAAGAAGGCCCAAAAAAGGCACCAAAGATGGCCAAACAAGGCCTAAAGTGATGAGGCTTAACTCAAACCATAAAATGACCTTAATGAAGGTTCAAGAACAAGTAAAAACAAGACTTTTTTATCTTAAACACAAACTCAAAAACACAAAGTAAAGAGGGTAGAAAGAGGTTGCAAGAATGGGGAATATAAAGTGATGTTCTTACCCTTGAAGATCCTTTGAAGAACAAAAGGTCCAGCCCCTCTCTAATGCTCAAAACCAGTCCAAAACCAACACAAATGACCTTCCAAGTCTCTCAATCTCGAGCTAAGGTGTAATGGTGTGTGTAAAGGAGCAAAAATGAAGTAAAACTACACTTTTTGGCCTAAAATCACACACACAAGAGGAGAGAGAAGGAGATATAGATATATGGCAGAGATATATGTATATGAACTCTGGTTTTTGTCTCTAAAAACCCTAACCCTAAGCCAAGAGGAAGAGTTCTCCTCTTATAGAACTTGTAAGACTTACAAGCTAAGTCATCCAAGAGCTCATCCCTCCATACACGTGTATGGAGGAGAGCAACAAGCTTTACAGCTGTGAGAAAATATCTCATAAAGCAACTGCACAGTGCTCGGCCGGCAAAGAGTACTAAATGGTAAAATTTAGTGCCGGTCGGCACAAAATAGTGCCGATCGGCACAATAAAGTGCCGATAGAATCTACAGCCAGCCGGTGGCCTCTAGCCCTAGCCGGTGGTGTGTAGGGATGCCTCATAAGGCATTCCCTGCCCTTCCAAAGCAAAACACAAGCGTTTGGTGCAAAACCAAACACGAACGGTCGAGTTCGGAGGTCCTGAGGCAAGGCGCGCGCAGCCGAGAACTCCGGGAACTCCAAACGAACACAAACATAGATGATCACCGAGTGTTCCAGCGGTGACGTCCAAGTCTTGAGGACGGTCAAAAATGGGGTGTCTACAGTTATGCACCTCAAGTTTAGTGAATTGCCCACTCTACCCGTCTATTTGGAGCCACCGGTTATCTGTAAGTAATAACTTTGTAAAGCTATGCTCAATTATAAGTATTTTCTGAATGACATAAGATGATCTGTTTCTATTTATATTATTTTCCACACGAATGGATGGTTGTCTAATGTTTCTAAAATGTATTCGTGGCATTCTTAGCTTCAAATGAGATTTGTTATCTGTTCTGTTATGTCCCAATTATGGGTCAACCGTACATCTCATGAGCCAACTGTTATAGATCCTTATGTATATGTCCCTTTATGGGCCAACTATACATCTCATGAGCCAACTGTACCATCTTCGTGCACAAGAGTCAACTATATACCTTTATGGCCGTCCTTTTATGGGTCAACTGTATGCCTTTATGGCCGTCCCTTTATGGGTCAACTGTTTCTTCTAGTGCTAATGAATATGCCACGTATGTTTAGCTGCAAGTTCTAAATATGAATACGACTCTGAAACTGTATATGTTTTGTACTACGACTTCTGAACATAGTTACGAATTCATTTCTGACAACTATTGAATTCTGTTTTCTGTAACTGTTATGGACAACATTCATTAAATCTCTTTACTCTGTTATTATTCATCGGGCTGCAGCTCACTATTTATATTATGTATGTAGGTGAGCAGGCACATGACCAAGCCCGAGTTGACGGCCTATGTTTCTGTTTTTTCAGCCAACTATCATGCCTCCTGAGGAGGTTTCTTTTGAGAGGATTATATCAAGGCTTAAGTAGAACTTATTTTGTATATCTGTATTTGGGCTAAGTACCCTTGACCCTATTTTTGTAATTGGGTGACGTAAGACTAATGTACTTTGACGTCACATCTGCATATATATATATATATAAGTTTGTTTTGAAAATTTATGTCCCATATATATCTACACAGCTCTATAGACTATGTTAATTTTGTATATTTGCTTCCTCAGCCCCTATTTTATGTTATCCTATTCAGAGACCTTTGGTAATCCAAGGATTACTGGCCGGTTACGATGCTAAACCCATAGAGGCAGGTTTAGGTTGTGACAGATCCTTATTTTGGTTGAAGAAGAAAAAAGTGTTGGTCAAACCTGCCAACCTTCTTTAGCTTAGATCCTTTGCCAACTTTCTTCAGCCTAGATCCTTATCTTGGCTGAAGAAGATAAAGTGTTGGTCAAACCTGCCAACTTCTTGGGCCTAGATCCTTATCTCTACTGAAGAAGAAAAAAGTGTTGGTCAAACCTGCCAACCTTCTCCAGCCTAGATCCTTATCTAGGCTAAAGAAAGAAAAGTGTTGGTCAAACCTGCCAACCTCTTTGAGCCTAGATCCTTATCTAGGCTGAAAAAAGAAAAGTGTTGGTCAAACCTGCCAACCTTCTTCAGCCTAGATCCTTATCTTGGTTGAAGAAGAAAAAGTGTTAGTCAAACCTATCAACCTTCTTTAGCCTAGATCCTTATCTCAGTTGAAGAAGATAAAGTGTTGGTCAAACCTGCAAACCTTCTTGGGCCTAGATCCTTATCTCGGCTGAAGAAGAAAAAAGTGTTGGTCAAACCTTCCAACCTTCTTTGTTGCCCCTAGTCGGCAATAAGTACAAACCACTTTTACAAACATAGGAAAGAATTTTGCTAGAAAAAAGTCTACTTGTTTTATTGAAAAACAAAAATTACAAGTGTTTTAAGAAAAAGCTAAAAATAAAATACTTTAAGATTGGTTGTGTTCCATGGCCTGGGAATAGCTTTGCTGTCCATATCTTCTAGGTGATATGCCCATTTTTTTGCTAAACCAATCACTTTGTATGGTCCTTCCCAGTTAGGCCCTAACTTGCCATCTTCAGGTACCAAAGTGTTGCCCATTACTTTGCGTAGTACCCAATCTCCAATCTTGAATTGCCGTGGATGCACTGCTTTATTGTATTTTCTGGACAACTTTTGTTAATAAGAGGCAATGTGCACCAATGCCCTTTCTATTCTTTCTTCTACAAGGTCGAGTTCAAGGGCTATGGCCTTTCCATTCAAGTTTGGATCAAAATTCTCGCTTCTAATAGTGGGAAGGGCCACTTCTAGTGGGATTACTGCCTCCATGCCATAAGCCAATGAAAAAGGTGTTTCGCCAGTTGACCACCGAGATGTGTTACGGTAGGCCCACAAAACATGAGGAAGCTCCTTAGCCCACTTGTCTTTTGCTCTTTCCAACCTCTTCTTCAGACCGTCTAAGACTACTTTGTTGGAAGCCTCAGCTTGTTCATTAGCTTGGGGGTACGCTAGTGTAGAGTTGTAGAATTCTATTTTGTATTCTTTGCAAAAGCCCCTAAAGATTTTGCCATCAAACTGAGTGTCATTGTCAGATATTAAAGCCTTGGGTATGCCAAATCGAGTTATGATGTTCTGCCAGACGAACTTCTTGACGTCTTTTTCTTTTATGGATGCGAGTGCTTCTGCCTCCACCCACTTTGTGAAATAGTTCGTTGCTGCAAGAAAAAACTTTCTGTTGCCGGGCACAGTTGGGAGTGGTCCTACTATATCCATGCCCCACATTGCAAAGGGCCACGGGCTGGTCAACGGTAGAAGCTCTCTGGCTGGTTGATGTATTTGGTGTGCGAACTTCTGACATTTCTCACACTTTTTGACATATTTCTTTAAATCTGCTTGCATGTACGACCACCAATACTCTTGTGAAATTGCTCAGTAAGCCAGCGATCTTCCCCCTTGGCGGCTTCCACAAACGCCTTCGTGTATTTTGAACAAAAATGTCTCGACCTTACTGGGATGGACACACTTCAAGTAAGGTCCTGTGAAGGATTTTTTGTATAGTGCTAGTGATGAGGAGAGCCAAAATCTCTGTGACTTTGCTCTAATTTTGTTGGCTTCTTTCTTTTTTTTAGGTAAAATGCCATTTTTTAAAAACACTATAATGAGATTCATCCAAGAAAGGCCTAGCTCGGGATAACATGCTTTAGCTATTTCGGGCTCTTCAATACTTGGTCTGGGTAGGAAGTTAATCAATAATGGGTGTGGGATAGATGTATCTGCCATTAACACAAAACCGGCCAGCTTATCTGCTTTACTATTTTTCTCTCGACCGATTTGCTCTATCCGAACTACTTCAAATTTCATGATCTCCTTTCTGACCAACTCTTGGTACTTAGCCATTTTATTATCTTTTGTTTCGTAGCTGCCCGAAATCTAGTTGACTACCGGTTATTAGCTATCTTACTATGTGATGCACACAGCATACAAGTATAGACTAAATCGCTCAAGTTGGAACAAAACAACTCGTGTTTGTTTTCGAAAATGGTTTGAAGGTGTTACTTGCAAGTAGGCTAAAACGCGGATTTGCTACCCTCAAGTGGGCTTAAAACTCATATTTATCGAATTGTTCCAATTCAAGTAATAAAGCCTTCATCCGCAGGCATTCATGCAATTGATCATTTAAGCAAATAGTCTCATGGCAAGTATGCTGTCATGGCAACACTCACACACATGCAAGGATGCTAAAGTATAAACACTTACAGTGTACTCCAAGCCAAAACAGGAAACTAGTTAGAAATCATGCATGATCCTAACTATGTTAGATGCCTAATGCAACACATGCAAAAATGTAACTAAGTAGGCTCAGCTATCTAAGATGGCATATGATTGCAACAATTTGATACACGTATTCAAATAGGAATTGAAATACGATGCAGTTTGAATGATGCGCCGAGTCCGATGCATGCAATACAAATGAATGAATGCAAACATGCAAGTCATAAGGTATGCTAAACAAAATATGCCCTAATCTAACCACTGAAAGTGGATAAATAAAAGGAAGAAAGACGTGGGGTTGGAAGACATTCACACACATGCACACACACTTATTACAACATTGTGCCCTCGCAACGGAGGGTCCAAATGAATAAGCTAACTAGCTACGCTAATTAAGCTAATCATTACAAAACAAAACTAATTAACTATTCTAGCTGATTAATTATTACAAACCGAATTGAATAACTAGCTAAGCTAAGCTAATTAAAACATTACAAAATAAACTAAGCTAAATTAATTACAGCACATGTAATTAACTACAACTAGCTAATAAAGCGATAAAGATGGCCTCGCGGGTGAGGAAGACATGCATGCTAGGTTGCGTCCTCCCGGAAATCTGTCACTTTGCCACTAATTGCCTCTGTTTGCATTCGCCTTGATTCCTGAACACTGAACCAATCTCCAGGTTGTTTCTGCTCCAGAACCAGAACAACTTCTGACCACCTCTGAGCCTGAGAACTGTCGACCACTTGAGGAGGCTGTGGGCCACTTAAAATGGCCAGTCGACCACTTCCTATGGCCAGTTGGCTACTTGCTCTGGCCGGTTGGCCACTTGCTTCTGCGTGCTCCAATTTTGCTGCAAACAGAGTACAAAAGGGGCAAGGCAAGGCATTGGCAGGGTATGTGTGTACAACCACCCTCCTTATCATTTCTCAAACTCAAAGGAGTGCGGTACTCGACTCTCGAGCCACCAACCGTTCATCGCAATGCACGATGGCCGAGAAGCCGAGTTTGTACAAGTTAATGAATGCACAAGTAACACACAAAACTCAAGAGGCCTCTACCCTATTGTAACAACCTCGTCTCGACACCGACAACCATGAATTACGTCTCGACATCGTTAAACTGAACTGATAATGACTGATAAGTGAAGTAACTAAAGTACCGAATGGATTGATTGAAATCGAAACTGAAATTGAATAAGTTTACCTATTGAATTGCATATTGTATCTGTTTGATTGATGGATTATCTGTTTGAATTCATGTGTTTAAACTGCTAATTGAAGGCCTTATCGGCGGCCGAATTAGAAACCGTTTAGTGTTTTGGGATCAGTAAAATATTTGTGGTTTAGTGGTATAATTATCTAAAATGTGATTAGGTATGATTAAACTAGATTAAATATTGTCATATTGCAAACTTTGGCTTAATTACCATGTTGCCACCTAGTGAGCCACTACACCACACCTTGCACAAGTCTTGCATTATACAACACTTCTTTAGCACATTTGAGTCCACCACCGAATATAGAGAGAGAGAGAGAGAGAGAGAGAGAGAGAGAGAGAGAGATTAGGGAGTGAGTGTTTTCATCTTGTGTTCATAAGAATTGCTTGAAGGAATTGAAGAGTAGTTGCTAATTGAGCTCATAAACCTTGTAATTGACACTCTAGGTAAGGAAATCATCTTCTTCTTGTTGTCTTGAGCTAAATCTTGCATGTTCCATGCATCATTGTAGAGCTAAGCCATGTTTTAAGTTCAAGAATGTTGAATTGAAGCTTGATTGTTGCATGCATGACCACCTTGGAGCATTTTGAAGTTGATTTCATGGTAAATTGCACATGCATGTCCATCTTTAAGCTATGATCCATGTTTTCATTTTGTTTTCCAACTTTTGAGCTCAATTGAGCAAGAGTTGAAGCTTGATTTTGGACTAAAGTTCATGCATGACATGTTTTGAAATTGTTCATGGAAATGGGTTTGAAAATTGAGTTTAATTGAAACACCCTTGGGCCTTGATTTCTTAAATTGAGCTTCAAATCATGTTGTTATATGTGTTTGAAAGAGTTTTCCAGAAAATGGGCCCAAGAAAATCGAATTTGGAGCATCAAACTTGAGTTTTGAACTTGAAACACAAACCTGGGTTTTCCAGATTTTTGATGTCCGCTCGAGCGGGGGAAGTGCCGCTCGAGCAGGGAATTCATGCTCCCAGCATTTTCTTCGACTTGTTTTACAGTCCGCTCGAGCGGAGAAATCGCGCATCCAGCATCTTGCACCATTCATCAGTCCGCTCGAGCGATGGAATGTACGCTCGAGCGGGGACCTTTGTTTGCTTGTCCGCTCGAGCGGGGAAACCTGCGCTCGAGCGGAGGCCCTGTTTCACTAAAAATTCTGAAACTGATTTCTGTGCACATCTTTGCATCCTCATCTCATCCTAGGCATTCTTAGGCCTAGTTTAAGGCATCTTAATGAGGATTTAGACATAGAACCACACCGAGGAAATTTAGGGATTTAGTTATCATCCTTCCGATTGTGAAACTTAGTGTGTGTTCTATTTGTTAACTGTTTAGGGTTGGCTCTCGGGGACGCGCTCTAGCTGCTATTAGCCCAATCTCTGTGAGTAACAATTGTGTAAAGATATGTTCAAAATGGTTATCTTTTGAATCTTGAATCAATTGTTTATTGAACTGATATTGTTTCTTGAATGAATGTATGTCCTCAGATTCTCGAATCAGACAGGCATCCTTAGCATTGATCGTTATCACATAGAGCTCTCGGTCCCCTTGTGGAACCATATCACATCGATCGATGGCCATCATTATCCGTTGGTCTGTTAAGACCGTCCTTGGACCTACTGTTTATAGGCTAATGGATGTACCACATATGACCGATTGATCAAATATCGAAGATCGAATATCGTTTAATGAACTGATTTCATTATCAGAAGGACATTCATTCATAACCTCTTTACGCATTATGTTATTCATCGGGCTTTAGCTCACTGTTTATATATATATGTAGGTTCTCGGCCAATCGGACCGAGCTAGGAGCGTGGGTCGGTCCCCGCTTTGTCAAGCCGCCTATGTGCCTCATCACGAGGTTCCGAGTTGCCATGCTATGGCTTGGGGTGTTTTTGTGTCCCTATCGCCTCCTTACCGCTTTTGTACTTTTGTATAGACTGCTTCATCGTTATACCAGATCGCTGTTCAGGGACTCGATCCTCGACCGATCGATCAGAATGATTGTGTAATCAGACTGCTTCTAAACTGCTTGAATGCATGAAAAATGTTTTTGGCATACGATTTTCACTCAATGGACACTAGTTACCCTCATCGATTGGCTTCCGCCAGTTCAGATTGCTTAATCAGATATCGTTTCAAGGCCTTGGTAATCTCGGATTCTCGCCGATTCTGATTGCTAAACCCATAGGGCCGGGTTTGGGTCGTGACAGAGTGGTATCAGAGCGATACTTACCACGAGTTATACCGCACACACGTGTCCAAATGAGCTATAGGGTGTCCTAGAAAAGCAATTAGGGCATCTCATGAACTTGAAAAGTGTGTGCTTATGACTGACTGATTATATGTTAAAGTGTTAAACTGTTTAATTGTACAACTGCTTATAATGATAACTGTTATAACTGCTTATAGTGAAATGGATAATGCAAATGAACCTGAGTCATCATCCTCTGAGGCCAGAATGGCCAGACTTGAACAAATGATGGGACTGATAATTGAGAGACTAGATCAACAACCGAACCAACAAATTTCACCTCCTCCTCCTGCAACCTAATGTATGCATAATGTGAATGCTAATGAGGTGGACATTATTGCACTAACCCATAAGTTCAGCAAGATGAAACCGCCGTCCTTTCAGGGAGGCTTAAAACCGCTAAAGGTTGAAGCTTGGGTGCTTGAAACAGAAAAGTTGTTTGAAATGTTTCCGTGCTCCGAAGCCAATAAAGTATTGTTAGCAACCTTCACCCTTCAGGAAGAAGCAAGAAGGTGGTGGATGTTGACCCGTGATGCGAATACTATTGTGACTTGGACTCAGTTCAAGGAGTCCTTCTTTGAAAAGTATTTTCCCCAGTGCATCAGGGACAAAAAAGTAACGGAGTTTGAACAACTGAGACAAGGCAAAACGTCTGTTGCCGAGTATGAGAAGAAATTCACTGAACTTGCTAGATATGCACCACATATGGTGGATACCGAATATAAGAAGGCCAGAAGGTTTGAAGGAGGCCTTAGTGCTGCTATACTGGACAGAATAAGCGTCTTGAAGTTACCGACTTTTGTGGGTGTTCTCGACCGGGCATTGATGGCCGAGACGAATATTACAGCAGTGAAACAATCTGAAACACCAACAACTGAGTGGCAAGGTAAAAGGCAGGGTTTCAAATTTAAGAAAGGCAAGCATAACCCAAAGAACCAAGAAATGTAATTGACGACTAGCCCCAGCCAAGGGAGTGGGTTTACTCCACCCTGCTCCGTATGTGGCAACAAGCACAAGGGGGTTTGCTACCAGATTTCTGGAGCTTGTTTCAGGTGTGGCAAGGTGGGCCACAAAATTAAAGACTGTCCCTCTGCCCCACAAGCCAGTAGTAAGTCAGACAAGCGCAGCAGAAGATCACCGCAACACCAAAACCGAACCCCAAAGCTAAGGAAAGAGCCTATGATGAGGTGGTCGAGTGTTTGCCCTAGTACCGGGAGACGTGCAAAACACCGAAATCGTTGTGTCAGGTATCCTCTCTATTTGTGCTCAAAATGCTTATCTATTGATTGATTCGGGGTCTACACATTCTTATGTGTCGCATGCTTTCTCACGAAAATTAAATAGACCCTTAGAACCCATGAACTATCTGCTAGCTGTATCATCACCTTTTGGGGGATCCATGACATGTGCATATATGTATCCTGCTTGTGAGATTATTGTTGGGGATATGCATCTGTTTATTGATTTACTGCCATTGAATATTGATCACTTTGATGTGATATTGGGGATGGATTGGTTACAAAAATATCATGCCACTATAGACTGTGTAACAAAACGAGTAGTTTTCCGTCCACCGGGTTTACCTGAATTTGTGTTTAATGGGAGTGGAGTAGTACCCCCTCCGTATCTAATTTCTTCTGTGAATGCCGTTAAACTGATTAGAAAGGGGTGTAAGGGATATCTGTGTTCTGTATTGACTGTATCTGCTACCGATAATGTTAAAGCTGATGTGAATTGTATTCCTATAGTCAGAGAATTCCCAGATATATTTCCAGATGATTTGCCAGGGGATTTGATTGACAGGGACATTGAGTTTACTGTGGGTGTGATTCCGGGTACACAACCAATATCTAAAGCTCCTTATAGAATGGCCCCAACTGAACTGAAGGAATTGAAAGTGCAATTGCAGGAACTGTTAGACAAGAAGTTTATCAGACCCAGTACGTCACCGTGGGGTGCACCTGTTTTGTTTGTAAAGAAGAAGGATGGCTCATTGAGACTGTGCATTGATTATCGTGAATTGAACAAGGTAGTAAAGAATAAATATCCATTATCGCGTATTGATGATTTATTTGACCAGTTACAGGGTGCACAAGTGTTTTCCAAGGTTGATCTCAGATCGGGGTATCATCAACTGAAGGTCAAACCGGAAGACATTGATAAAACTGCTTTCAGAACGAGGTATGGCCATTATGAATTTTTAGTTATGCCATTCGGAGTTACGAATGCCCCTACTGCATTTATGGACCTCATGAACAGAATTTTTAAACCATACATTGATGATTTTATTGTGGTATTCATTGATGACATATTGATCTATTCTAAGACTGTAGAGGAACATGAACATCATCTGAGACTTGCCCTGCAAACCTTAAGAGAACAGAAACTGTATGCTAAATTGTCTAAATGTGAGTTTTGGCTTGACCATGTGATGTTTTTGGGGCATGTTGTTAGCAAAGACGGAATTTCTGTTGATCCGCAGAAAATTGAAGCTGTAGTGAACTGGCCTAGACCAACGAATGTGACTGAAGTCCGAAGCTTTTTGGGATTGGCTGGATATTACAGAAGGTTTGTCAAAGATTTCTCCAAAATTGCCTTACCACTGACTCAGTTGACACAAAAGGGAATATCATTTGACTGGACTGACTAGAGGGAATCAGCATTTCAAGAATTGAAAACTAGACTTGTGACTGCACCGATTCTGACTCTACCTTCAGGTACGGATGGTTATACTGTATTTAGTGATGCTTCTCATAAGGGTTTGGGATGTGTTTTAATGCAGAATGGGAGAGTTATTGCTTATGCTTCCCGACAGTTGAGACCACATGAAAAGAACTACCCGACCCATGACCTAGAACTTGCCGCAGTGGTTTTTGCATTAAAAATTTGGTGTCACTATTTATATGGAGCAACATGTGAAGTGTATACTGATCACAAGAGCCTGAAGTACTTTTTCACTCAGAAAGAACTGAATATGAGACAGCGGAGATGGCTAGAACTGATCAAAGATTATGACCTACAGATTTTGTACCATCCGGGAAAAGCTAACACTGTTGCCGATGCATTGAGCCGAAAGTCAATTGCCAACTTAGCTTGTTTGCTCACCGGACAGAAAGAATTGCTTCATGATTTGGAAAACTCTGAAATTGAAATTGTTTTGAGAGAACAAGGTGGAACCTTAGCTGCTATTTCCGCTTAACCAGCATTGATTGAGGAGATTAAAGAAAAACAACAACTGGATGATTTCTTGAAAAAGGTTATTGAAGTAAGAGATTCAAAACCGAGACCGGGGTTCAAATTTGAGAACAATGTTTTGAAATTTCAAGAAAGACTGTGTGTACCAAATGACACTGAATTGAAAAGAAGAGTTCTGCAAGAAGGCCACAGTTCGAAGTTTTCGATTCACCCAGGGAATACGAAAATGTACCAAGATCTGAAACAGAATTTTTGGTGGCCAGGAATGAAGAAGGAAATTGCCGACTTTGTGTCCAAATGTCTTTACTGCCAACAAGTCAAAGCTGAACATCAACGACCTGCCGGATTACTGCAACCCTTACCCATACCAGAGTGGAAATGGGAGCATATCACGATGGATTTCATTGTTGGATTACCTCGCTCCAGGAAAGGTATGGACTCTATTTGGGTTATTGTTGATAGATTGACTAAATCGACACTTCCTACTGTCAAGACAATTTATAATGCGTATAAATTGGTCATATCTATATTGATGAAATTGTGAGATTGCATGGAGTGCCTGTATCTATTGTTTCTAACAGGGATTCGAAGTTTATATCGAGGTTCTGGCAAAGCCTACAGACCGCATTGGGTACTGAATTGAGGCTGAGTAGTGCCTATCATCCTCAGACAGATGGCCAGTCAGAAAGGACCATCCAAACTTTAGAGGATCTACTAAGAATGTGTGTCCTTGATTTTCGTGGAACCAGGAAAGTCATTTGTTGGTTATCGAATTCGCCTACAACAACAGCTACCATTCGAGTATCGGTATGGCGCCTTTCGAGGCACTGTATGGCAGAAAGTGTAGATCTCCAATCTGCTGGGCAGAAGTTGGAGATGGGCCGTTGCTTGGACCCGAAATTGTTTATGAAACGACTGAAAAGATAAAACTGATACAACAGAGGCTGAAAACTGCACAGAGTAGACAGAAGAGTTATGCAGATATTAAAAGACGAGACCGAGAATATGAAGTGGGTGATTGTAGCACGTCCGCGGGAGGGACCTCTCTACAGCTCGGACTCTTTAAAGTTTTGTTGCGGTTCTAAATCTGAACCAAAGAGTCCACCTCTGGCAAATCGTTTTAAGGAAAACAGATTTTTCGAAAAGTAGTGCCAAACATGGACTGCTTTGCCAGATTACAGAGTCGCCACCTAAATATTTTTAAAGCGGGAAATTTAGGAAACCCTGACTCGGTGCCGAAGGCCACATGTCCGTCATCACCAAAGTTACTCGGCTCGGGAGCTTGGGTACGACGGAAGGTCATATGAGCACCCCTTTCGCCGGTCCAAGACCGCCTCTACTAACCGTGATATCCGTTTTTGAAAACTTTACGTGTTCTTATTCCGGTTATTAACCTAGAATTACTATGTGATGCGCACAACACAAAAGTATAGACTAGATCGCCTAACTTGGAAATAGACATTGCATACCCGTTTTGTCTCGAAAAACGTGTTGTTTTCTTTTGCTACTCGCAAGTAGGCTAAAATGCGGATTTCAACGAATTGTTCCAACTCAGGCAATCCAACCTCCACCCACAGGCATTCAAACAGTTTATCATGTAAGCACTCAGCCGCATGGCAATCCTATTGTCATGGCAACAATAACATGCGATATGCTAAAGCAAAAACACTTACATCGTACTCCGCGCCAAAACAAGAAACTGGTTAGCAAACATGCATGACCTAGTTCATGTTAAGTGGCTAATGCAACACAGTAAATGCAATCTAGAGTAGGCTCGCTAACCCTAAACATGGTATATGAAATGCTATCACATAGCACGTATTCAATTTTGGAATTTGAAAATTATGCGATGCGGTTTGTATGATGTACCGAGCCCTGCATGTAAACAAATGCATGGATGCACGCATGCATTGCATAAGGTATGCTAATTTAAAATGCCCTAATCTACCACTGAAAGCGAGTAAATAAAAGGGTTAGAAAGAAATGGGGGTTGGAAGACATACATCACACACACGCACACTTATTACAACATTGCCCTCTCTCGGAGGGTCTGAATAAATAATTACAGAATAAATAAATAATTAACTAAGCTAGCTAATTAAATATTACAAACCAACTAAATTAATTAAATCAAATAATTAATCTATTTAAGCGATGAATGCCTCGGAAGGAGGGTCGATCAGCTACCGGGACTCGCTGAATCGTGACCTTCTTGTGCAAGTGTGCCTCTGTTTCCTCTGCCCTCTTTCTCCGAAGATTCCCAAAACTTCAGGAGTGCCTCTCAGAGAACTGGGAAGTATCATCGGCTCAGACAGAGGGCCACCGGCTGAGGAGAGGTTCCATCGGCACTGGATTTCATTATCCGCTGCCCAGTGGGCGTTTCGGCACTAAAAAGTGCCGGTCGGCACAAAGTCCCTGCAGAACCTGCAACTCACAGCAGCAGAGGGAACAAAAGGCAAGGCAATGCAATTCAAGGTATATATGCACTAAACACATCCCAAATCATGCTATGGACTTAAGAGGGCATGTGCCTCGATTCCCGGGCCACCGATCGCGCATTTCCATGCGTGATGGCCCTAAGAACCAAGAATGCAACTTTGATTTCAAATGCATGCAATGCAAACGAAGGTGCCAAACCTCTATCAAACTCACTTCAAGAGGCTTAGCATGCATGCTCACGTGATGCAACCCTAAGCATGTTATCTAGGCATGCAACATGGACTATGTAATGCACTTATGCAAGCATATAAACAAGCATATAAGGCAAACATGAAGACCAATGAAATGGTAGACTTAGGCATGAATTAAGCAATCCAAAAAGGCCTAAAATCAGTGGCCATGATGCCTACAAATGGAGATTAAACACACACACACATGCGCATGTTAAGGTACCAAACCCAAGGCATAAACAAGCAACATTCAAGCACACTTGAAGAGGTTAAACATGGGCTACTAGCATGCACATAAAGCTCTGAAAATTACACAAAATGTGATGCCAAAACATGCAACAAAGCAAGCCAAACAAAGCGTGCAAATGGCCTTAGACTTAAGGCAAGCCAATGGGGCATTAAAGCACACTTATGCACAACCAAAATGGCAATACTCAAGCACTTAAAGACAGAATTTTAACACATAAAACTAAGCCTAAATGACCGCCCAGATGGCATCTAGATGACATGGAATCTAAGGCATGCAATAGGGCCTAAACATGGAGCATATAACATAAGCTTAAGAAGTCACAAAGAGACATGCAATGTCAACATACAAGCACCTCTAGGGACTGAAATATCATATGAAGTGATTCCAAATCATCAAAACAATGCAAGCATAGCACACTACACATTCATATTCTTGGGGCCAACAAGCCAAATACAAAGAGGCTACATTAAACATGCTAAGATTGGCCAAAATGATTATGGACAGACCTCATACATGGCAAAATGAGCATACTAGCTCTAAGAATCAAGGCCTAAAACATGTTAGAAATGAAGGCATACTACCTAGACATGTTAAGGCACAAAAAGGCATTACAAAGCAACTATACAAAGCATGCATAGAGTACTAAAACCAACTTATAGCAATGTCATATTAGGGCAAAATAAACATAAAATGCAACTAAGACATGCTCAAGAAACAAACAAACATGGTGCTCTCTCAAGAGGCAAAACATGCCCTTTTCAAGGACAACAAGGAGAGGGGATGGCCCTCTCCTTCCTAGGACTTTAAGGCACCATCTCCATCACAAATCCTCAAGATTTCAATGGTGGAGAGGTCCAAGCATGACAGATCCCGGATCTCCACAAAATGGCACAAAAAGGCCCTTTTCAAGGCCTAAAGGGGTCAAACTTCCCCAAACCTCCAAACACTCTTAATACACAATAAAGAGGGTCAAAACTCAGAACTTTTATGTGCCAAACACTAAGCTCAAAAACTGTTTTAAACTAAGTAAAAGCAAGTTGCAAGAATGGGGTAAATAAAGTGAAGTTCTTACCCTTGTTGACTACCTTCACAAAGGTTGTTGTGCTTGGTCCCTTGAGCTCCAAACCAGTCAAAAACTTCAAGAATAAGCCCTGATTTTTGAACACACCAAGAAAAGGTGGAAGAGTAGGTGTTTATGTGCAAAAGTGTGAACTTATGCACCTAGAACACAAAGGGAAAGAGAGAGATAGAGTGTATATCTATTCTAACCCTAGGAAAACCAGAGCTCCAGCTCTCTAAAAATGTCTAACACTTCTAAAAAATCTAACCCCATGCCAAGAGGGGAAGCCTTCTCTCTTATAGGACTTGTAAGACTTACAAACCAAGTCTTGCAAGGGCTCATCCCTCCATACACGTGTATGGAGGGGAAACCAGTTGCATACAGCTGTGAGAAAATATCTCACAAAGCAAGTGCACAGTGGTCGGCAGGGCAAAATGGTCATTTCGCCTAAAAAGCAAGGCCGACCGCAAAATGCCAAGGCCGGCACAATATAGTGCCGGTGACAACTACTGACCACCGGTAGCCTCTAGCCCCAAATGGCAGGTGTGGGGATGCCTCGAAGGCATTCCCGCCTCAAAGGCAAATCACGTGTTTGGTGCAAAACCAAACACAACGGTCGAGTTCGGAGGTCCCGAGGCACGCGACGCGAGCCGAGAACTCCGGAACTCCAAACGAACACACACATGGATGATCACCGAGTGTCCAGCGGTGACATCAAGTCTTGAGGACGGTCAAAAATGGGGTGTCTCAGCTGCCTCTTTGACAGAACTTCGAAAGTCATAACAATGACGGAGTGAATGTCAAAGCCGAGACGACCCATTTTGACAAGGTCAAGACTTGGACAAACATGCAAAGCGCAAATGGTTGAACTCGTAAGGCGCCCACGTATCCCTCAAGGAATCAAACCAAGTAGTTCATGCAAGAGGCACACATGCCAACGATAAGATATCGCGTGGCAGAGGGGCAAAATGCAACCGAAAATGCAAGAAGCCAAGCATAACTTATGATCATGCAAAGAAAGTCAGAATGAGGCACACATGCGCTTATAAGCTAACATGCAACAGTCTACACTACAATGTAGAAAGGATGTAAGAGAATTATGCAATTCTCAAACGTCTCACTCGGAGAGATACAATACTGCGACTCGTCCGTTTCACCAATGTAAATGAGCCGTACATACAATATCGCGCTGGAAAGAAAACAAACTTAACAGGTACAATATGATTAGCAACATGCATGTCATATGCAATGTGAATGCTGAATGGTATGCAATATATACAAAACTATGTATAGATAATGCAAATGAAAATGTAGTGCAATTTAAAACTAAATGCGAACTACATGCAGTGGCAATTGGATCATGATTCAATCATGAGCGGTTCAAAACCTCACAAATGTCAAATAGATTGATGGAGGTAACAAGTCCGTCTCCATAGATCGATGTCGATCTATGAGTACTTCAGACGGACACAAGAACAGGTATTGGGTGGATTGAGATGAGTGGGGTGACGACCCGCTGATGAAAGAACAATGATCCTAATGCCGGATGCAACAATTACACTACAATGTAATGGAAATGGATAAATGATACAATGGATATGGCACGCGGGCCAAACCAAATCTTGCCTAGGAAAGGCATGTACACATACAACCCATGTCTAACACAGCAACGGTGCCGCTACCCTCTAGGCTTGGACACAAAAGCTCGACAAGCGTTAGCCGACCACGAAAAATATGGGCACATACCAGACCAAGCTCAACTTGGAAAGGCGCAAGCCATAGATGGAAGGTGATGCAATGGATGCATGCAATGGGTATTTACAGAAAAAGGCATGACATATGCACTATACTACAATGATGCATGACAATGCATTTTTTTTTGTTTTTTGTAATGCAATGCACGACATATGCAATATTTACAATGATGCATGACAATGCATGTTGATGCAATGACTATGATTGCGGTTTTCCCTATCTTACCAAACGGGCGATACACTAGGTTGGTTCAAGATCGCACTGAGGCGTGACACGCCTCAACCTATGGGGCTACCATACAGATTTCAAGCCGAGGGTACATCCCCCTGGGTATTTAAACCAGACTTTAGTCTCGGAAATTCCGAACCTTTGCGTTCTAGGCCTAAGCCGTTCGAACTCTAGTTTTCACCGTCCCAGTTGATCTTCTAGGAACTCACCGCGAGCATAGACAGGTGGCTTTACCAGACCACCGAAAGTCGTTCGGGCACGACAAAACCGAAGGAATTGCGCCTTCAGAGGATTTAAGGTCTCCTAGACCGGGATGCAAAATGTATGCATGCATTTTTTTGAAATGCGCGCCAACGCGCGGCTTTGAGATGCATGATAATGCAAATGAGCGGGTTTAAGGTCTCGCCGGACCTAGGGGGGCAACCGATGAGGTGCGCTAAACAATGCGATAGAATGCATGCCAAATGCAATGAGGTGCACACCACAACGCTATGGAATGCATGCCAAATGCAATGAGGTGCTCTTGTAATGCACCGGAGGTCTTACACCTCCCGAGGACTTAAGGTCTCCTAGACCGTGCGTGTTTAAGGTCTCGCCAGACCGGGGGGCAACTGTTACACAGTATTCAAGGGCATGCGATGCAAAATGGGGCCATTGAGACGTGCGTGTCTCAAAAGATGGAAAATGGAGTGCAGTGAGGTACGCGTGCCTCAAAGGATGGAAAATGAAGTGCAATGGGGGTGCGCCAAACGGCGCGATGGAGTGCATGCCAAATGCAATGAGGGGCAACTTAATGCACCGAAGGTCTTGCACCTCCCGAGGATTTAAGGTCTCCTAGACCGGGCGTGTTTTTGGTCCCGCCGGACCTGGGGGGCAACGGTGCAAAGTGCAAATGCATGATAGTGCTTGTAATAAAGCACGGGACAATGTAGTCAAGCAGGCTTAAGGTCTAGTCAGACCGCGCGCATTCTTGGTCCCGCCGGACCAGGCGTGTTTAAGGTCTCGCCAGACCGTGAGAACAGTGTATAATGTGACACACGTATCACGGGATGCGAAAACAAGGTGAGTGAAGAAGAAAGCGAAACAAGAGGCACGCATACCTCGTTGGATGGAAAATGAAGTGCAAAATGAAGCGGCATGACACGCATGCCACATGACAGTGCAAAACGGGTGAAGTCGCAAGAGATGTGCGAGAAGGCGCGATGCGCCGGACAACATGATGGATGCACGTGACACGCACAGGGCAACTTTCGGATCTCTGTAAATGACAAAAGGATACGAAAGGACACAATCTTCGCTTGAATTTGAGCGTCACGCACAATAGGGACGGTCCGAAGTCAAAACGGAGGCCGGTTGAGCATCGGGGATGCATTTTCTTGTACTTTCTTGAGCTATGAAGACCCAAAATTTCTCAATCTGCCTAAAAAGGGCCTTGGGAACACCACCGGCTGGGTGGGGTGTACCGGTGCCATCGGCATGAACTCATTTATCGCCACAAAAATGTCCCGCCCGGCACAAAATAGTCCCGACCGGCCAAAAATAGCTGATCGGGGGCAGTTTTGACAATTTGCCACGGGTGTTATAAAATAGGGCACCCTAGCCCTATTTTCTTACTTCCACACCGCCGAAAATTCTTCCCCTCTCTCTCTAGGGTGTTCTCTCTCACTTTTTCATCGATTTCCGCGCGTTTCACGCTTGCTTTCAGTCGTCGATTCGTATACCTTCGTTTGAACACTTTGAACCGAATATTTCTCCATTTCGGTGTCCCTTTGCTATTTTCGCCTTTTAGGGACTTGTTCCTCGATTTTCTCTTCATTCTTGTGTCTTTTCACATTCGACCCTTCCGCCATTTCGACCCTCCGGGTTGACTTCCCGATTGACTTTTCGTATTACGGCCCATTTTTCATTTCGGCCATTTCTCGCTACCACTATCATGGCAGATGCGGTTCCACATGTCGGGACTCCCCCGGACCATGAGATGGTCCCCGGGGTCGAGCTTCTCCCGCTGAGCGAGCGCCCATTCGATCCGGCGACCTATCGCCCGGCCATCCACGTGCTACCACCCGACGGACTCCGCCACTTCCGCGGCTTTGACAGGGTTTTGGACCCGGAGCTTCTGCTGCGCGAGCCGGCCTCCCATTTGTCTTCCGGCGCTGCCGAGGTAACATTCTTGTCTTTTATTTTCTGCAATGTAGGATTTCCTGTCAACTGCCATAGCTAACTGAACCCATTTAACTGCTTAGTTCCGATGTACTGTACTGTAGTCGATCGTAGACAAACTCATAACTGACATCTGTTTAGGACCGACGCACATGCACACACACTACACTAGTCTGAATCACCCAAACACAAGGCACACATTGCACTGCCAATTTGCCAACACTAGGCGCTTATTTGAATCTGAGAACTTGCACACATGCTAAATTTACACTGAATCGAACCACTCGAACATGCTGGCGTATTATATACCGTAGCTCACCGCAGACACACTGTGGCCCGTTATCTGCTTGAATCTCAGTACACTGAAACCCGATATCTGTTTGAATCTGAAAAATGTGCATACACATACACCAAGTTTACACTGGAGCATCTAAAACACCTTGGCACCATGGTTTTGTAGTTTACTACAAGCACACCGGCACCCGGTTTCTGTTTGAATTTTAAAGACAATCTGCACGCATACTAGATTTATACCCACTGCATATTTTCATATGGCTTTGCAATTTCTTGACCACAGGGGGACTCCCATACTCTCATGGTATGGGAATATTACACTTCAGCGCTGATGCCGAGTCCGTCGATGCCGTTAGCCGCATTGTGGATCGGGCGGCTTACCTTCGCAGGACTTTCCGGACTCTCTACTTGCAGACCTCTTCTTGCGCTCTGGCGAGAGGTGGTGGGACACCGATTCTTTTCATCTGTCGGCGGCCGGGGACATAATGACCCCTTTCGACTTCTCGATGCTCACGGCATCGGGGTTGAAGTGATCCGATCCTTTGACACGAACATGGACGAGTGGATCGCCGCCAGTTTATTTGCTTTCGGCGCCGCCGCTTGTTCGCCCGTGGTTTGTCCGCTATTCTGGTTTGAGGTACGATTTCAGTCACGTGACCATCTTTGGTGGATGCGGCTCCGATGACCCAGGAGGCTGCTGAGAGGTATGCACGCGGCTTCCTCATGTTTTTACTAGGGACCACCCTATTCGCCGACCGGGCGAACACCGTGCCTCTCTGTCTCCTCAGCGCACTGGTGGACGTTCGACGGATTGTACAGTATGACTGGGGTGGTGCGGCTCTGGCCACTCTTTACGGTTACATGAGCTCCGTCTCCCGTGGCAGCGGGCAGCTGCTAGGAGGCTACTGGCGAGCCTGGGAGGTATGTCTTCTTCTCTGCTTTTCATTTCTGTTCCGTACTTTCTGTACACTGCACACACTGTTGTCTGTATACTGTACCCACGGCACACACATACTTCTGCTTTATTCTGTACTCTGCTTTATTCTGATAACCGTGCTGACGTCTGTTTTACAGCTGTGGGTGTATGCCTACTTCCCCAGATTGGAGCCAGTACCGGAGACGGAGACCCCTCTGGTCGTCCCCTTCTCTCGCCGTTACGACGGGCGATGTGTCCGGAGGCCTCGGGACACTTTTAGCTTCTTCCGCCATTTCTTTGACACCATCACCCCTACTGAGGTATGTTTTACTTACAGTCCGTTTTAAGCTTCGCTTTCACATGTACATTTCTATATTAGTGGATAATCAACTGTATTTCGCTTTAGTCACTGGCGGTAGTGGGCTCCACTCCCGGCGACGTCTGAGGCAGTATCTTTGGCGCCACCGAGACCTCGCGCTCTAGGATTCTCTGGAGGGCTTGGTCTGTCGAACTGGTACATGGGTGAGCGCTTCTTGCGTCAGACCCTGGGATTGCCGGAGCAGATAGTTCCGATCCAGCCTCCCGAGCACATGAGGGACACCGAGAGGTTTTCGGTGCAGCAGATGGAGGACTACACCCTTGGCTGGGCCGTAGATGTAGATGCCTACAGGGGCGAGGGCGACTATTCTGAGTACGTCCGGACCTTCTTGATGCGGCCTCTGAGCCGAGGCTCTCGAGCTGATCCAGTGAGACCCGCGGCGCCAGCGGAGGCAGGGGCAGGAGCGGGGCCATCACAGAGGGCTCGAGCTCATGGCGAGAGGGGTCTGAGAGGGGCGAGGGGCCGGGCTGGCCCGCTTTGCCTACTATGTTGACATACAGGGGGCAGAGTGGGGAGACCTACCAGATCCCTTTTGCTCCTCCTCCGGCTGGTCATGAGTTAGCCGGCATTCCCGACTTGCCTCCGGTATGTATTACTTTATTTCTGCGTCTTGCATTGTCAATTCCGTTCATTCAGATATCCCACAGAATACTGATGTATTTAATACTTTTGCGCACTCCTCCGAGTATACCCGCTACCAGGAGTTGAATGCCTCCTCGCCGATCTTTGCCGCAATGACTTCGACGCTTTGGTCGCCCTACGGCTTGCGGTATGTTTTATCGACCACGGTCTCGAATCATACTGCTTCGCATAACTGCATCGCACAAAAATCTGATAAACTGCTCACGGCTTCCATACCTTGTACTCATACACCGTGATTCTCAGACCGATAAACCGCTTCACGGCATTCACTTATCAGACTACATATCGATTCTCGTGACCGATAAACCGCTCACGGCATTCACTTATCAGACTATACACCGTGATTCTCGCAGCGATAAACTGCTCACGGCATTCACTTATCAGACTTTCATACATCGATTCTGCACTGATAAACTGCTCACAGTTTTCTGATGTGTTTGTTCTTTGTATTTTCAGCCTCCTTTTCCGATCCCTCCAGTGGGCGACACTGCTCCAGCTGGGCCTCCCGTCTCTACTCGGGATGGCAGGATCTTCCCTCGTACCAGAGGGGGACGTGGTCATGTAGGGAGCAGCTCACGAGCTCCAGTTCCAGGAGATGGGGAGTCGGAGGCGGACCGAAATATTTACGGAGGAGGCCGGGGTAGTTTCGGAGTCGGCTCCCGACAGGATTGGCCCGACGACGCCTTTGTGCTTCTGCCCAGGAAGAGGGCGAGGACTGACCCTTAGGCATGAGGCCTACTGCTGATGATGATGACTTTGCTGCTCTTTTTTTCTTATTTCTTTTCTTGTACTTTTCTCTTATTTGGTAGATAGAGTATCGCAGTCACACAGTGTGTTTTTTGCTTTCCAAAACCATGTCTTCGAAAAGATTATATATAAAACAAACTTTTTGTCTAAAAGAGTGTTATATCTATATGTACGTGTATACTGCAAGATTTCATGCTTTGCATCGCATTGCATCATACTACACCTCAAATGTAAATGATATTGATTTGTATCGACAATTGAACACTTATACTGTGATAATTAAATAACCAACCAACTAAGCAAAGAAACAAATTTCATACGAACCACTACTCAATCTGAACATACAACCCATACTCTCTGGGACTGACTGGGGATCGATTTGCATACCCATAACACAAGATTTGGTTCATTCTCAAGACACAAAGAAACTCGAGCAATAGCCCCTAACTGATGAAACAGACATAAAGCCGATGCAGCAGTAATCAAAACACATTCGGATGTCCCGAATTTTCCCTTTTCTTCTCTTGCTTTGCGCGGATGTAGAGAATGGCACAGCATTCTGAGCACAAGCGATTACCTTGAAATAAGGGAGGGTTTTCAACCGGGGTGTCGAACCTACCACAGGACACGACGAGGCAGAACTCAAACAAAGAAACAAAAGGCGACGACCTAGCACACAACGAGACACGCCGAAAAGACTCAAGACTAAGTTGAGATCGACAAATCAAAAGACACGATACACGTGACATGTTTACGTAAAAGAGAGACCTCGTATCTCGAGGAGCCGCCTCCCGTATAATTCCCACCCCTTCGATTTGTAATACTCGATCGCTCGACCAAGCTCGCTTTTTCTCACAAAAACCCTCTTCTCACTTTTCTCTCAACTTACTCCTCTATTCTTTAATCTCTCATTTTGCAATCCTCCCGGTGCTTATGATGAATAGGAGGTTGCGGATTCTCATCCAATCTTTGTTAGCTCGGCTACTCCTTCATAACAGAGTGCCTCTCGCAATCAAGTTAATGGGGACAGAGGACTGATTCAATCGTGCCCCTAGTTCGTCATTTTGACCATTTTGTTGTGTTTAAAACAGCTTGACCAAAATAAGAGTTAGATTAACGCACTTATTCGATTTTTGATTTGAAAATTACGCGAGTCATTTGTAGCGAAAATTCTCCTTTTGTTGGATCCAAACATGGTCCAATTTTAAAAATGAAACAGCTTTTGAGAAAATAAGTCGACCTCAAGAAACTTTTCAAAACCGTTTTAAACAAATGATGCTCAACGAGCATGAAACTTACCCTCGAGATGTGCAACCTCGGATCGAAGGGCAATGGAGAATTGCCCCTTGCTTGGAGGGGGAATATGGCAACGGAAAGTTGCCCCTAGTTTGAGTGGTAACTTAGGGCAATTTGCGGAAATGGAGGGCAACGGAAAGTTGCCCCTTGTTTGGATGATGCCGCGGCATTTTGAATGGCAACGGAAAGTTGCCCCTTGTTTGAACGGTACCGCAGCGCATTGAAGGGCAACGGAAAGTTGCCCCTTGTTTGGATAGCGCCGTGGCATACTGTAATCAATCTTCAGAGTGACGATGACAACCAAACTCTCAGATACAGAGAAGACAAAGATGGCCAGAACCATCGCATGGACACAATCGAATTTGAAGTGTTTGTGGCTGGACTTCAAAGTGAAGTTGCCTACGTATCCCAAGCATGGGAATCAAGCCTTACGTAGTTCGGGGTTAAGGTACACTCGGGTATTTAACCTCTCCCTTTTATGCTCTAACTTTTGCCAAGGCGCCTATTGCAGGTTTTCGACCTTGCGAGCTTCTTTTTCTTTCCTTTTCAATTCTTTTTCATTTTTTTTTCTTCTTTCTTTTTTTTCTTTTTCTTTTAGGCTCTAACTTTTGCCAAGGCGCCCGATGGGGGTTTTCGACCTTGCGAGCTTCTTTTTCTTCCCTTTTTTCTCTTTTTTTTTTCTCTCTTTTTTTCTTTTCTTTTATTCTTTGCTCTAACTTTTGCCTGGGTCGCCCTTCCAGGTTTTTTGGCCCAGCGAGCCTCTCAAAGGATAAAAGTGTAACAAGTCCATGCCAAATGGTTTTGGGGTTTTGAAGCCATCTGTATCCAAGAGAGTGGCTGTTGATTTGCAGAAGAACCCATCATGGTCGCTGAATGAACCTTGCTTGGTGGGATCTGATCTCCTTGATCTGACGTTGGTGCCTCTTGTTCGAGGGCTACTTCGAATTGGGCCACACAGGCGTTTCGTGACACTGATCGTCTTGTGCCGATCCCGGTTTGCAATGCATTTAAACTAAATTATGAGATCGAGCGATCCTGGTCAGACGATCTCGAGAGCGATTCCACGTGTCTTCGCATTAATCGTGCAAAATATTTCGTTTTTTGAAAGTTCTCAAGGAAACAACAAACCTCTCGCACAGAAGATAGTGTGGAACCAGTCTGGATTGGACCAGGATCCTTCTCAGTACTCACGCTGACAAGCATGATTTCATTCATTAAGGGCTTAGCATGCCTTTCTTTCTCTCATTTGATCAAAGTTTTGCAAATCCTGAGGAATTCCTTCCTCTTCGTTTTCACCACAGTGTTCAAAAAGGTTTTGAAAAACTCAAGTCATTACAATGATTTCAAGGCACAACCGAGCAGGTGGAATGTACTGTCACCCCATTCGAATTCTCTGGCACAACTAGCCCAACACAGTCAATAAATATGGGAACACGGTAGCCACGGCTGTTTCATTCAGGTTCCCCGGATGTAAATTGGCTCCAACAGAGGCAGACCCAAAAGGAAAGCGAAAGCAGTAATTACAAAACAAAACGGTGCTTGAGGCAACAACCCCGAAGTCACCTAGTATTCTTATACAAGAGGGGAAATGACTCATTACAGTTAGACAGACCCTTAAGCAAAAGGACTGTCTCGAAACAATGAGACAAACTTAACAACAAAATGTAAGACCGACTCGACACCCAAGTCGATTTACAAAACTAGCATCGTGGTACTCAAAATTGCGCCAAACATCATATCCAAAAATGTACCAAATGTTGCCCACAGCGATTCATCTTCCGATCACATACTCAGTATCTGTGTTTCGATCTGTATCCTCGTAGTCCAAGAACTCCGTAGTAATTGACTTGGCCGAGGTTGGCGGAAGGATGACCTTATTATCAATCAAGTCTTGTACCTCGTGGCGGGCGAGCGATTATCAAGATGGCGTGCTGATCGCTGATGGTACGCACAAGATCTTGAGTGGCATCATGGTCCGCTGGAAGGGGTTTGGGGAGTGGCCTAGGATCGAGAGGCGTGAGATGCCCCTTCTTGGCCAAAACCAAAAGTGCCCTAGACAAAGGCATGTAAAGAGGATGGAAGGCCCTGCGCCCTCGGGGCAGGTACTTTGGAGCCTGAACACTCCTGCTAGATGTACTGGCGAATGGGTCGGCAGGTGCGGCCTTGGGTTTCTGATTCTTTCCCGGTGCAAGATTGGGAATGGGAGAAGCTGTTTTGGCATGACGGGGCCTGTCCCGATTCTCTGGTCGATCGATGCGCCTCAAAGTGGTGGGAAAGCATTCTCCATAGCTTTTGTCATAACCGCAGAATCCTTTGCTCATTCATTCCCCGGCTTTTAAAGCCTCTCGCCTACGCAGCTTGTTCAATGGGGTCGATGGTGTCTGCTTTCATCTTATCTTTTCTTCTGGCCTCGGCCTGATGAGAGGTTTGGGTTGATACTGGTACATCACTGTGGTGGGTGGAGGTCATCTCCGACTGATTGAGTTCGATCACAATCCGCCCCAAAGACGGGGCTCCTGGGTTCGAGGTTTCAAAGATACGGTGTAACCAGGTGGGCCGACATCCCATAAGCAAGGTCTGCCATAGACCTTTGGAGATCACCTATCATCCCCATTAACTCGAATGTGGTGGGCTCATGAGCCTGGTAGAAGCCCGGGGTTGTCTGCATGTGGTGACCTGGGCGGGTGCGGCATATCAACAGCGGCATCACTCTGTGGGATGGTTTCCTGACTCAACGCGGCCGTCATGACCACAATCTCTTCAGAGTTCTGCGTCATGTTCAGTCCTGCCTCAGCAAGGAGAAGACACTAACTGCTCTGGATCAACTCACCGAATTTCTGGACTGAAACGAAAAACAGATGGTATTTCAGCCCCAGACAGATCAAACACAGGTGTAGCCGAACAACGGTACTATACTGCTGATCACTGTTCCCCAGATTTACTGTTCAAAATTGTACTGATATCCACGGATATAACTGATTTCCAACAATCACTGATACTAGTGCCCTCGGGTTGGATATTCAGATTTGCAAACTGGTATATGCCTTCCTGTAGAGATACACTCTAAGAGCACATAGCAAGTAAATGAGAGCCAATACACCCCTATGTTGGGGTAGGGTTTCCCTGTCCTATTTTGTCAGGAGCTAGGGTTTCACTACGCACGCAATGTTTCAAACAACCTATATCGGGTAAGCAACTTTGTCCTAGTTTGGAATGGTCACTATGGATTTCGATATGCACTAGGTCGAATGGTCAAAGGGTGCCAGAAAACCGGGTTTGTGTTCCCATCTTGGCAGAGCAGAACCGTCACCTTATGGTCATGCCTTGACAAGACAAGCCTCCAAAGAAACCGCCAGAATAGCAGATGGCCAACACGGTGACCTAGGCGCACCAATGCACATGCAATGCAAAGAAACACATAAGTGTAGCCAAAACAGGATATCACGAGTTCGAGTCAAGCTCTCTAAACTCCCCAGAAGTCGCCAGAAATCAGAAAGCGTCCATGGGAGGGACCTCTACTCGGACTCTTTAAAGTTTTGTTGCGGTTCTAAATCAACCAAAGAGTCCACCTGCAAATCGCTTTAAGGAAAACAGATTTTTAAAAGTAGTGCCAAACATGGATCAAGCTTTGCGGACTGAGTCGCCACCTAAATATTTTTAAAGCGGAAATTTAGGAAACCACGACTCGGTCGAAGGCCACATGTCCGCTATCACCAAAGTTACTCGGCTCGGAGCTTGGGTACGATCGAAGGTCACTATGAGCACCCTTTCGCCCGTCCAAGACCGCCTCTACTAACCGTGATATCCGCTTTTGAAAACTTTACGTGTTCTTATTCCGGTTATTAACCTAGAATTACTATGTGATGCGACAACACAAAAGTATAGACTAGATCGCCTAACTTGGAAATAGACATTGCATACCCGCTTTTGTCTCGAAAAACGTGTTGTTTTTTGCTACTCGCAAGTAGGCTAAAATGCGATTTCAACGAATTGTTCCAACTCGTGCAATCCAACCTCCACCCACAGCATTCAAACAGTTTATCATGTAAGCACTCACCGGTAGATGGCAATCCTATTGTCATGGCAACAATAACATGCGCGATATGCTAAAGCAAAAACACTTACATCAGACTCGCGCCAAAACAAGAAACCGGTTAGCAAACATGCATGACCTAGTTCATGTTAAGTGGCTAATGCAACACAGTGTAAATGCAATCTAGAGTAGGCTCGGCTAACCCTAAACATGGTATATGAAATGCTATCACATAGCACGTATTCA
This sequence comes from Camellia lanceoleosa, assembly GCA_025200525.1. Lineage (NCBI taxonomy): Eukaryota > Viridiplantae > Streptophyta > Magnoliopsida > Ericales > Theaceae > Camellia > Camellia lanceoleosa. The sequence continues at coordinate 87,461,328 of CM045760.1, forward strand.
ATTTTGGAATTTGAAAATTGCGATGCAGTTTGTATGATGTACCGAGCCCGGTGCATGTAAACAAATGCATGGATGCACGCATGCATTGCATAAGGTATGCTAATTTAAAATGCCCTAATCTACCACTGAAAGCGGGTAAATAAAAGGGTTAGAAAGAAATGGGGGTTGGAAGACATACACCCACTCACACACACTTATTACATTTTTGCCCTCACTCAGAGGGACCGAATAAATAATTACAGAATAAATAAATAATTAACTAAACTAGCTAATTAAATATTACAAACCAACTAAATTAATTAAATCAAATAATTAATCTATTTAAGCGATGAATGCCTCGGAAGGAGGGTCGATCATAGGACTCGGGACTGAATCAGACCGCTGCCTGCAAGTGTGCCTCTGTTCTCCTCGCCTCTTTCTCCGAAGATTCCCAAAACTTCAGAGTGCCTCTCGAGAACTGGAAGTATCATCGGCTCGACAGAGGGCCACCGTGAGGAGAGTTTCCATCGATCGATTTCATTATCGGCCGCCAGTGGCAGTGGTCGGCACTAAAAGTGCGGTCGGCACAAAGTCCCTGCAGAACCTGCAACTCACAGCAGCAGAGGGAACAAAAGGCAAGGCAATGCAATTCAAGGTATATATGCACTAAACACATCCCAAATCATGCTATGGACTTAAGAGGGCATGTGCCTCGATTCCTGCCACCGATCGCGCAAGATTTCCATGCGTGATGGCCCTAAGAACCAAGAATGCAACTTTGATTTCAAATGCATGCAATGCAAACGAAGGTGCCAAACCTCTATCAAACTCACTTCAAGAGGCTTAGCATGCACGCTCACGTGATGCAACCCTAAGCATGTTATCTAGGCATGCAACATGGACTATGTAATGCACTTATGCAAGCATACAAACAAGCATATAAGGCAAACATGAAGACCAATGAAATGGTAGACTTAGGCATGAATTAAGCAATCCAAAAGGCCTAAAATCATGGCCATGATGCCTACAAATGGAGATTAAACACACACACACATGCGCATGTTAAGGTACCAAACCCAAGGCAAAAACAAGCAACATTCTTGCACACTTAAAGAGGTTAATCATGAGCTTCTAGCTAGCACACAAAACTCTCAAAATTACGCTTAATGTGATGCCAAAACATGCAACAAAGCAAGCCAAACAAAGCGTGCAAATGGCCTTAGACTTAAGGCAAGCCAATGGGGCATTAAAGCACACTTATGCACAACCAAAATGGCAATACTCAAGCACTTAAAGACAGAATTTTAACACATAAAACTAAGCCTAAATGACCGCCCAGATGGCATCTAGATGACATGGAATCTAAGGCATGCAATAGGGCCTAAACATGGAGCATATAACATAAGCTTAAGAAGTCACAAAGAGACATGCAATGTCAACATACAAGCACCTCTAGGGGACTGAAATATCATATGAAGTGATTCCAAATCATCAAAACAATGCAAGCATAGCACACTACACATTCATATTCTTGGGGCCAACAAGCCAAATACAAAGAGGCTACATTAAACATGCTAAGATTGGCCAAAATGATTATGGACAGACCTCATACATGGCAAAATGAGCATACTAGCTCTAAGAATCAAGGCCTAAAACATGTTAGAAATGAAGGCATACTACCTAGACATGTTAAGGCACAAAAAGGCATTACAAAGCAACTATACAAAGCATGCATAGAGTACTAAAACCAACTTATAGCAATGTCATATTAGGGCAAAATAAACATAAAATGCAACTAAGACATGCTCAAGAAACAAACAAACATGGTGCTCTCTCAAGAGGCAAAACATGCCCTTTTCAAGGACAACAAGGAGAGGGGATGGCCCCCTCCTTCCTAGGACTTTAAGGCACCATCCCCATCACTGAAATCCCTCAAGATTTCAATGGTGGAGAGTTCCAAGCATAACATCCGGATCTCCACAAAATGGCACAAAAAAAGGCCCTTTTCAAGGCCTAAAGGGGGTCAAACTTCCCCAAACCTCCAAACACTCTTAATACACAATAAAGAGGGTCAAAACTCAGAACTTTTATGTGCCAAACACTAAGCTCAAAAACTGTTTTAAACTAAGTAAAAGCAAGTTGCAAGAATGGGGTAAATAAAGTGAAGTTCTTACCCTTGTTGACTACCTTCACAAAGGTTGTTGTGCTTGGTCCCTTGAGCTCCAAACCAGTCAAAAACTTCAAGAATAAGCCCTGATTTTTGAACACACCAAGAAAAGGTGGAAGAGTAGGTGTTTATGTGCAAAAGTGTGAACTTATGCACCTAGAACACAAAGGGAAAGAGAGAGATAGAGTGTATATCTATTCTAACCCTAGGAAAACCAGAGCTCCAGCTCTCTAAAAATGTCTAACACTTCTAAAAAATCTAACCCCATGCCAAGAGGGGAAGCCTTCTCTCTTATAGGACTTGTAAGACTTACAAACCAAGTCTTGCAAGGGCTCATCCCTCCATACACGTGTATGGAGGGGAAACCAGTTGCATACAGCTGTGAGAAAATATCTCACAAAGCAAGTGCACAGTGGTCGGCAGGGCAAAATGGTCATTTCGCCCAAAACAGTGCCGACCGGCACAAAAAAGTGCCGACCGGCACAATATAGTGCCGTTACTACTACAACCACCGGTAGCCTCTAGCCCCAAAGTGGTGTGTGGGGATGCCTCGAGAAGGCATTCCCCGCCTCAAAGGTAATCATGTGTTTGGTGCAAAACCAAACACAAACGGTCGAGTTCGGAGGTCCTGAGGCACGGCACGCGAGCCGAGAACTCCGGGAACTCCAAACGAACACACACATGGATGATCACCGAGTGTCCAAGCGGTGACATCCAAGTCTTGAGGACGGTCAAAAATGGGGTGTCTACAGTGATCACGTGTTTGTGAAAGTGACACCAATGAAAGGCCAGACTCGCTTTGGAGTCAAAGGCAAGTTAGCGCCGCGGTATGTCGGACCGTATCAGATTATTGAGAAAATCAATCCGGTGGCGTATCAAGTTGCACTTCCTCCTGAAATGGAGCATATGCATAACGTCTTCCACATTTTGATGTTGAGAGACTATCTCCGGGATCCTTTGCATGTGATTGAGCCTACTCGGATAGTGCTTAGTGATGACTACACTTACGAGGAACGGCCTGTACAGATTGTAAACAGACGGATCAAGAAACTAAGGAACAAGGAGATCCCGCTAGTGAAAGTTGATTGGCAGAACCATGGTGGTGTGTATGCCACTTGGGAAAGGGAAGATGACATGGCTAGGCGATATTCTAATTTGTTCCCGCTGAACCCTGTTTTCTTCCAGACTGAAGGTAACTCGAGTTTAGAGGACTAAACTCCTTACAGCGAGGAGATCAGAACAACCCTCGTCGACATCGATTAACCATCAATTACGTCGATTCTTGTTAAACTGAACTGATAATGACTGATAAGTGAAGTAACTAAAGTACCGAATGGATTGATTGAAATCGAAACTGAAATTGAATAAGTTTACCTATTGAATTGCATATTGTATCTGTTTGATTGATGGATTATCTGTTTGAATTCATGTGTTTAAACTGCTAATTGAAAGCCTTATCGGCGGCCGAATTAGAAACCGTTTAGTGTTTTGGGATCAGTAAAATATTTGTGGTTTAGTGGTATAATTATCTAAAATGTGATTAGGTATGATTAAACTAGATTAAATATTGTCATATTGCAAACTTTGGCTTAATTACCATGTTGCCACCTAGTGAGCCACTACACCACACCTTGCACAAGTCTTGCATTATACAACACTTCTTTAGCACATTTGAGTCCACCACCGAATATAGAGAGAGAGAGAGATTAGGGAGTGAGTGTTTTCATCTTGTGTTCATAAGAATTGCTTGAAGGAATTGAAGAGTAGTTGCTAATTGAGCTCATAAACCTTGTAATTGACACTCTAGGTAAGGAAATCATCTTCTTCTTGTTGTCTTGAGCTAAATCTTGCATGTTCCATGCATCATTGTAGAGCTAAGCCATGTTTTAAGTTCAAGAATGTTGAATTGAAGCTTGATTGTTGCATGCATGACCACCTTGGAGCATTTTGAAGTTGATTTCATGGTAAATTGCACATGCATGTCCATCTTTAAGCTATGATCCATGTTTTCATTTTGTTTTCCAACTTTTGAGCTCAATTAAGCAAGAGTTAAAGCTTGATTTTGGACTAAAGTTCATGCATGACATGTTTTGAAATTGTTCATGGAAATGGGTTTGAAAATTGAGTTTAATTGAAACACCCTTGGGCCTTGATTTCTTAAATTGAGCTTCAAATCATGTTGTTATATGTGTTTGAAAGAGTTTTCCAGAAAATGGGCCCAAGAAAATCGAATTTGGAGCATCAAACTTGAGTTTTGAACTTGAAACACAAACCTGGGTTTTCCAGATTTTTGATGTCCGCTCGAGCGGGGGAAGTGCCGCTCGAGCAGGGAATTCATGCTCCCAGCATTTTCTTCGACTTGTTTCTGATCCGCCGGCGGAGTGTTTCATGCCGAGCGAGAAATCGCGCATCCAAAGATCTTGCACCATTCATCATCCGCCGGCGATGGAATGTACGCCGGCGAGGACCTTTGTTGCTTGTCCGCCGAAAGGGAAACTCGGCCGGCGAGGCCTGCTTTCAATAAAAATTTCAAATCGATTGCAGGCACACCTTTGCATCCTCATCCCATCCTAGGCATTCTTAGGCCTAGTTTAAGGCATCTTAATGAGGATTTAGACATAGAACCACACCGAGGAAATTTAGGGATTTAATTATCATCCTTCCGACAGAAACTTAGTGTATGTTCTATTTGTTAACCTGCTTAGGGTTGGTTTCTCGGGACGCCATTTAGCTGCTATTAGCCCAATCTGTGAGTAACAATTGTGTAAAGATATGTTCAAAATGGTTATCTTTTGAATATCGAATCAATTGTTTATTGAACCGATATTGTTTATCAATGAATGTATGTCTGTATTCTCGAATCAGACAGGCATCCTTAGCATTGACTTATCACATAGAGCTCTGTCGGTCCCTTGTGGAACCATATCTGCATCGATCGATGGCCATCATTCTTGTTAGGTTCATAAGACGGTCCTTTTGGACCTCTTGTTTGTAGGCTAATGGATGTACCACATATGGTGATTGATGAAATATGAAAGATCAAATATGTTTAATGAACTGATTTCATTATCAGAAGGACATTCATTCATAACCTCTTACGCATTATGTTATTCATCGGGCTTTAGCTCACCGCTTATATATATATATGTAGGTTCTCGCCAATGCATCGGAGCTAAGAGCGTGGGTCGGTCCCCAGTTTTGTCAAGCAAGCCTATGTGCCTCACTGCGAGGTTCCGAGTTGCCATGCTATGGCTTGGGGTGTTTTTGTGTCCCCTATCAGTCTCCTTACCGTTTTGTACTTTTGTATAGATCGCTCATCGTTATACTGCATCGTTGCCTAGGGACTCAATCCTGACCGACCGATCAGAAATGATTGTGTAAACTGTACTGTTCTAAATTGTTTGAATGCATGAAAAATATTTTTGGCATACAGATTTTCACAGCTCAATGGACACTAGTTACCTACTGTATTGGCTTCCGCCAGCCTCAGACTGCTTAATCAGATATCGTATTCTTGCGGGCCTTGGTAATCTCGATTCTTGGCGATTCTGATGCTAAACCCATAGGGCCGGGTTTGGGTCGTGACACCTATCATGCATAATTAAGGGGGACGGCGACTAAGAAATGAGACACTTTTCTTCAAGTATGAAACATCTCTCATTTCTTGTGTTTGGATTAACGTCCGGTCCAAACATATGCAATGCAACACAAACATGTTATCTTGGCATATTTTACTTAGATTCATTTTGTTTACTCGTTTTAGATTACCAATCCATCCTTTAACCGGTTAAGTCCAAAAGTGAAAAGTTCTCTAATTGGAAAGACGGACCAAGCCACAAGCATCTTGAGCATAAAAGAAGCATCATGACGTTGGTTAGTAGAAACCCTCAAGAGAAGGCTAAAACCATTAGGCATGAACGCCTCAATTTCGTGCTCAAACCAACAAAGGGCTTAAGACCACTTTCGAAAGTAATATAACAAATGAAAGATGGAATGAGATGGCACATATTTCAGCACTGAAATGGGATGCTTAATGATATCAAAGCATGAAAATGATGCATTCAAGACATACTCGGAGTCAAAAGCATTTAAGCTAGCAAAGAGCATAACACTATAGGCATACAATACTAAGCCTAAATGACCAAACCAACCCTGGATAGAGGTTAAACATGCCAAAATAGTGGCCTAATCATGTTGAAACTCAAGCTTAAGAAGTAAGAAAAGCATGCTCATTTGATGGCTCACAAACAAGGCACAAAGCTTAACTCTCAAAAAGCATTTAAAGAGTGATTCAAGTGGAAGCATGGAAAAGATATAAGCTCTGAAATTACATACCAAATGATGCCATATCATGCACACATCACAAATAAGGCATGTTAGGGGTCTCAAAACACAAGACTAGCAAAGCCAATTACACTATAGCCCTACAAGGCAAGCCATACATGACCAAGACCACTTGGAATAGAGTTTAAGCATGCTAAATCAAGGCCAAAAAACATGCTGAAATAGAGCCAAAACAAGCTAGAACAATAGGCCAAAACACTAAGCATGCAAGGCTAATGAGTGAGATTGCACTACAAGTACAAAAACCAAGCTAGAAGTGACCCCACCAACAAAAATCAGAGTTAAAGCATGTTAAATAATGGCCAAAAACATACTGGAGTAAAGCCAATACATGCTAGAATTATAGGCTAAGACATGAAACATGTTACGCTAGCAAGTAGGATTACACTACAAGTGTATAAAGCATGCAAAAGGTGACCAAACCAGCGAAAAATAGAGTTAAAGAAGGTCCAAAAGGTCACAAAAACATGCTCAAACTAAGCCTCAAGAAGGGAGAAACACATGCTCATTTGATAGGCCAACAATACATGCTAACAAGACAAAAGGAGGGGGGATCACCCCCACCTATTTGGGCCCTCAAAACCACCTTTCTACCATTAAAATTCTTCAAGAATTCAATGGTTAAAGGGTCAAAAAGAGATGGTTTCAAAAGCTTGAAAGATAGCTCAAAAGGCTTTACAAGCCAAGGAGCAAAAGATGGGAAACACCCCCTAGCCAAACAAGGCTTAAACCACCATTTTAGAACCTCAAAATTAGAGTTTTTTATGGTTCAAAACCAGCCCCAAAATAGTCCAAGACAATGGAAAAAGAAGGGTAAAGCAAGTGTGCAAAAACAAGCTTGAAAGGGGGAAGTGCTTACCCTTGAAGCACAGCAGAAAAATGGCCAAAATCTGAGCCAAAACCAGCCTTTTGGAGCTCAAACAAAAGTCCCAAGGAATCTCAGCCCAATGGTGGTCAACTTTGGTTAAGGGTTTCTTCGCAAAAGTGTAAAGAATTCTAAACTTAAGGCTCAAAAACAAGAGGAGAGAGAGGCTCCTAAAGAGAGGCTGAAATTTTGTTCCCAAAATTTTGTAGAGAGAGAGAGGGATTTTAGAGAGAGAGCCTCCCAAACTTGCCAAATTGTTCTAACCCTCTCAAAACATGAGATATGGCCTCCATATATAGCAAAAATGGAGCCTTGGTCGAAAATATCTGAATTGGGACAGCTGGACGTTGTGCACAACAGCTAGAGAGAAAAGATCTGCAAAATATCTGATTTTTGACATAAGTGGCCAGTAGGCTACTTCAACTGGCCGGCCGACTACCTCAACTGGCCGACCGGCTACTTTTCTGGCCGACAGCAAAAATCTGTTCTGCAAGTCAAACTTGAAATGGGCATATCTCCTTCATATGGACTCCTTTTCAGGTCATTATTATGTCCAAATTGAAGCCCCGGAAGTAAGCTTTCCAATGGTGGTAGCCTCACATCAAAATTCCAACTATGCAAAAAGTTATGCTCTTTTTAGTGAAGCCGCTCAGTTTCAATCCTTCCCTAATTCATGCCGAACTTCTCCCAAACTAGTTTTCTTCTCTCATCTCCTCTCCTCTTCTCTTCAACTCTAAACCCCTAAACAAGGTGTTTTGAAAGAATTTTCAAAGATTTTATCTCTCTTTCATTCATTTTCACTTTGTCCTTGCTCAGTTTACCGAAAAGCACAACATTTAACGAAATGCGAGCCTCAAAACATCGTAGAAACTTCTTTTTCAAAAATATTTTGAAAGAGAGGGTTTTAAGATCTAAAATCTTTGGTCAAAATAGTTTCGGTCCAAAAACGGGGTGTGAGGTTGGAATTTTGAGCTCCTTTTGCTGAAGAAATTGAACCTTTGCACTGCACACATTTCACCACCAAGTAAACCATCAATGGCGCCCAAGTCTTAAAGGCGGTCAAAAATGGGGTGTCTACAGTTGCCCCTTTTTGATAGAGCTCAGAGTCATGAAATGACGTGAGTGAATGTCAAAGCCCAGAGACGACCCATTTTTGACAAGGCCGAAGACTTGAACAAACAAACAAAATACAGAAAAATAAATGGTTGCGCCCGCAGGCTACCTATGTATCCCTTTGCAAGGAATCAAACCAGCGTAGTTCAAGGGCAGGATACAAAATGATACACAGTACAACAAAACAGTGTAAATGATATACAATGCAATGAAATAATCAAACCACAAGCAGTGCAAAACCACATAAATATCATAGAAAAGGGATGGAGATGCAACATCAAACTATGTTTAACATAGAAAAGAAGTGGGCACGAGCCGAACGACGCCTAACACAGGCTAAGTGCCTACATCCTCAATACTGGCCTCAACGTAGCATGGATGCTTATACATAATAAAATCGTGTTTCAACGTGAAAGGGGTGCCAGCACATGCAAAACTATGTGTTTCGTAGAAAGAAACAGAGTACAAGTAATTGGATGGCATGATATAAGTGAGAAATGATCTGCTGAGGAAAGATCATGATCCTACATGCTGAATGCAACAAAACAAAGTACAATATAATGGATGCAATGGATTAAGTGAATAAGGCGCGTGACCAAACCACATTTTGCTTAGAAAAGGCATGAACACAAAACAGACCACGTCTAACACAGAAAAGGTGCCGAAACCCTCAGACCACAATTCTCTTAGTGGAATAGGCGCGTACACATTATCACAGAACCATGCTTCAACAATGGAAATGTATGAACACATGCCAAACTAAGCTTAACATGGAAAGGATGCAGGCGATAAAACAGATATGTTGCAATAGATGCATGCAATAGATTCTATATACAATGCAATAGAAGTACTAAATAATGTAGTAGCAGGAGGTGAAAGTACCTTGCAGGGAAAATCGGGGATGACTCACCTTATGCTGCTAAGGATTTTCCCCTTTTGATTGTGCTTCCAAACCGCAGGTACTACTTTTCTCTCTGACTATAGTCGCAGCTTTCCCTATTCTCCAATAGGGTGACAGACTAGGTTGGTTCAGTATCCAGAATTGAGGTGCATACCCGCTACTTCAACCTATGGGGCTGCCATACAGATTTCAAGCCTAGGATACACCCTTGGGTATTCAAACCAGACTTTAGTCTTGGAAATCCCGAACCTTTGCGTTCTAGGCATTGGCCATTCGAACTCTAGTTTCTACCGTCTCAGTTGATCTCCTAGGAACTCACCACAAACACAGGCAGGTGGCTATACTAGACCACCGGAAGTCGTTCGGGCACGACAAACACCAAAGGAATTGCACATTTGGAGGATTTAAGGTCTCCTAGACCAGAGTGTGCACAAAACAGTGAGAGTGAAGATACAGGATTTAAGGTCTCCCAGACCACAAGATTTAAGGTCTCCTAGACCGGGTGAGTGCACAAGACAGTGCGAGTGGAGAGTGAATGCACAAAAAAATGCGATGCAGGTGCACAAGATAGTGTGATACAAGTGTGTGCACAAGACAGTGCTAAGACAAATGGTGCGCAAGACAACGCGAGGAATGCACTAAAGAGTTAAAGACGACATTAGCGTAAGGCACCATATAGTCCAGCAGGAAAACGGGAGGAGGAGAGGTGAACACCTCGATTTTGCATCTATGGCCGAGTTTCTCATAAGCCGTCTTCCAATAAGACTAGAAAAAGATGTCCTTGGTGGCTTTTACTTGTTTTGTGTAACTCTCCTCAGCCTCTTGGAATCCGTGATTTTTGGCCTCATCTACAGCCTTATCTTTTGCCTTCTTGACCTCTTCCAGCTCAGCCCGCAAGGTGTCTCTCTCTTGCTCAGCTCTGCCGAGCTGACCAAGAAGCCTCGTATTATTGGCATTCACGATCTCGAACGAAGCCTTAGCTCGGCCCAACTCGATTGAGACGTTCTTGCTAACAGCGTTCAAGTCGGTCAATTTTTGCTGTAGGTTGAGAATGCGGTCCATGATGATGTGATTTTTCTAAATAGCCTGCAAGAAATCAGAGGAATGTTAGCCTGAGCAAACAATCAACCAAGCAAACAGTTGAATTTTTTTTGAATTTGAAGCTTTTACCCTCCTCATTGATTTCACCGTTGACTTAACCAGCTAGGTGTCTGGTACATGCTCGGTCCCAACCATGTCCTCTAGCAGAAGTAAAGACTTGGAGAGATAAAAAACAAACAAGTGCTCCTTATCCCCCTTCACGGAAGCGTCAGTCGGGATAAGTTTTCCCCGGGATTTCAACTTCAGTTGCCAGGCAAGAGTTGGCTCAACCTCGGTTGTCGCGTGCTCAATATTAAGCTCGACCTCCAGCTTAACTGATGGATCAGCCGAGCGAGCCCTCTTGCTAGCCTAGCATGACTCAGTGTTTGGAGCAGTCGTTGAAGCCAAGGCAATCACGGTCCCCGAACTTTGACCGGCAGTTGGTTTAGGATGTGGGATGCCCAGCAAATCGGCAGAAGTAGTAGTGATGAGGTTCTTAATTCGGCTTCTTTTTGCCATCCCTTCTTCCTTAGTTAAACAGATGAGAAGAACATCTGGGAGTGTTGGGTTAGGTGGAGGAGAAGGCACGCGAAGGAAATTAGTAACCTTGCTATTCCGCTTTGCTGAATAGCGATAGCTCGACACGTAACCAAGAAGATCTTGGCAATCTTGGTGCCGATATCTTAGCGCGGCCCTGATCGTCTCTTCATTCGGATGGAGATAATTAGCTTGTAACTCTTCAATAGCTGTAAAAGGAAGACAATTAGTTCGGAATAATGAAAATCAACAAAATTAACAAGTCAGGAAGCTTCGCTTATAGGATGACCCAAAATTCTTACTGATGTACCAACAGAACACGTCATCCGTCCCAGAAGAAATCGTCATCATGCATGTCCTTGTTCGGCGTGCAAGTTACTAATCCCTCTCTGCCCGACCTCATGTTTAAGTAATAATTAAACTTGTCAGTCGTGCGACCGAATATGTATTAACATAAGATCTCAGCCAATCCTAGATTCAAACCCAACCGATGATTTAGCTCGATGATTCCGTTTATTATTCTGTAAGTGTTCGTTGAGACTAGAGTTAGTGCTAGCCCGATCCTTCTTAGGAACTCATAGATTAATGGCTACACCGGGAAGCGGAGACCTCCCTCAACTATGGACAACATGGTAAATGGGCAATAATCCAGCCTGTTCCATGGAAGGATGTCTTCCTCACCGAGCTCCAAATGTATGTCTGCCGGAATGCCTTACTCCTCGAGGAACACGGCCAAGCCACCCAACATGTTTACCAGGTAGCGGTATCGACTCATGGAGCGTGGTTCAACCTACTCGGCAAAATGTATCTATCAAAGATATCGATTGCTCGGTCTTTGAGAGCCCTTATGCTGGTGTGCCTGGTCTCCTAGGATTCTGCAAGGTGAAAAATGCAGTGTAAAGGGCAATCCGATTTTCTTAAGCTCAGTCGGTTGAGCAGGGTTTAAGCTCGGTCGTTCTGAGTGAACAATAACTCGTTGAAATGGCAAGTGGAATTGAGCTCGGTCATGCGAGCAAGTTAGATGTTAGCTCGGTCCCATGACCTTATACGTAGATTAGCAGCTCGATCCTCTACTTCGGTTTCACAAACAGAAAATCTGCCCAATCAATTTGTATTTTCTAATTAAAAAGGCATTTTTTTCCCCAGTTCAACCCAGATATTCTCCTGAACAGTGGTTGAATACAAGAAATGTGAGGGTTTTCCAATGCCAAAAATGGCCTAAAACCCTTGTTTATTCCAGTTTTCGGTGATTTTGTGCTCCGTTAGCATCTCTTGCGTGTCAAAAATGTGATAAAAAAAAAGCACGAAGAACTACTATGGAAGATTTGGAAAGATATGGAAACTCACCAAAATGGGGCCTCTAACGACGCTCCAATCGAACAAAGAAGCTTCGATAGTAGTAGTGAAGGAGGATCCCCAATGGAAATGCTTTGATTTGGGCACAAAATAAGGAAAATGAGGGCTACCTGCTCTACTTTGCTAGATTCGATAGCGGATGAGAAGATGAACAGTGAAGGAGTGAGAAACTGAAGGGGTCTATGTCTATGTATTTATATATTATACATGAAGAAGCGCCAAAATTTGAATTCAGAGAGTCATCGCACGATAACTGGGCCCTGCGTATGAACCCAAAGGAAAAGTGACACGTGTCCGTGATGAGACCAGTGTCAATCTTGAAAAGACAGGCCAAGAGACTAAGCACCAAGTGGGCAAGTTATTAGACCGAGCATGGGGACTAGCGCGGTTGAAGATAGTGAAATGGTTTGGAAGCATGGGTGGTGAGGCACATAACCGAGCAGATAACGACCGAGCGAAAGAATGAGCTCAGCCAGTGAATGTAATCCCGGTCGCACAAGCGCAACTAGAATTAAGGGGCAATTGAGAAGGAGATTTATGACCAAAAACGAGACAAGCTAGTTGGGTGTCGGTTGAGGTCTTAGCTCGAGAAAAATGAGGCCACGTACTCCACCGAGGCCTTAGTGCGGTCAAATGACAGACATGCGTTGGACTAAGATTCTAATCCAGTCATGCTAAGGACAGAAGTTTAATGTACTAGCTAGGTCTGGAGATGTGCATTGCATTAAGAGTTGGACGGGATTGTTCCCTCGAAGACTAGGTTCGACCGAGCAAGAGTTCGTTATGGACTAGCTAGCTCAGTTGAGCCAACGTACGGGTTTATCCATTAGGACCGGGCAGGTAGCGCGATCTTGAGAGAAGATTGAGGTGCCGTACTGGGCACAGCTTAGTAAAAAATGCTACGTGGCATGATAGGATTGCAAAAGAGAGATTCCGTCATCCGTACACTTCGATATTGTTAGGCGGTTTCACCATGTAGTGTTTGGCGATATTTATACCTACACGTGGAAGAAGGTAAGAGGGGAGCATATCCACGCATCTAGTGGAGGACGAACAGAGAAGTGCACAAAGAAACTATATAAACGGTGTTGCGCCTCCATGCAGAGGTCTGAAGAGCTACCTACCCCTTTGTCTCATTTTTCTTTCTTCCTCTCTAAGTGTGCTAAGTTGATCGTCGGAGAGGTTTTCCGGTTGCACACCTGCCGGGTAGCTCACCGTCATTCTGTTCTCAAGTTAAGCGACATTATTCAGAGCTTGAATACGAGGAGTACGGAGAGTGACGAATAGTTCCTCCCCGAACATGATCATTGAAGAGATTTAAGACTAAAAAATAAAAATATAGCCTGGAATGGGCTTTTTTTACCGGAAAAGATTATGGTGTAAAGGTTGTTAGCAAATAAAATACTTATCTTCTCTCTAATTTTTTGTTTCCTAGTCCACAGCCTATAATATTAATTGCTTAATCTCATATATTTTATAAAATTTAACCTTAAATTCATTCATCCAAACAGTACCTAAATGTTGAGTCACACTTTGTTTTTTTATATAATTTACACTTGGTAAGATATTAGCAGATTAACAAGGCCATGACTAAATAATATCCCATTATGTATCTTGGTGATATAAAACAGTAAAAAAATAAGTGACGCTCCTCTTTTCTAAAGGTCCCATGGTAACAATCGCGATTGGTGACTCGAAAATAGCCAGCTCGAAAGCCCCGAAAATGAAACGACGTCGTTTTCGTTTTTTTTTACGTGAAGAAAGACGGAGGGAGGGGAGGAGGAGGAGGAGGAGGAGGAGGACTGGAGGCCTAATGGAGGAGGAGGGCGGGCGTCGGAGAAGGCGACAGAGCCGGCGAGGCGACAATCGACAGCAGCAAGCGATGGCGATGGCGAGACCAGCGGCAGCGACAATGACAGCGGCAGCGGCAGCGGCGACGACCGCGACCGCGACCTCTCCCTCTCCCTCTCCCTCTCCCTCCCTCTCCCTCTCCCTCTCCCTCTCCCTCTTCCTCTGCGAAAATGGCGTCGAAAATGGCAGAAAAATGGGAGAAAAAAAAAGGAAAAAAAAAAAAAAAACTAAAGCCCAAAACGACGTCGTTTTGGGCTTTAGGGGCTTTCGAGCTGACTATTTTCGAGCTAAAAAACATTTCCGCCATGGTAATTTACTACCCATCATTTTACTCAAAAGACCAAGACTTGGAATTCTAGTCGTCTGGGGTCCTTTTGATCCAATCCATTGCTGATTCAAATCTACTATTGATTGGATCACACATTTCATTTTCCGTGTACTACTTTTCTTTTCTTTTTGTCTTTTTTGTTTTTTTTCCTTCGTTATTATCGTTATTGTTCCATCCATTACTAAAATTCAACTTATTTGCCAGTGGGAATGAAAGCTTCTTGTGACCATAGTGTTTGGCTGAATTGTCAATTTTTGTTTTTTGTTTTTATTACAAAAAACTAAAAATTAGTTTGGTAAAAAATAAAAATAAAAATAAAAACTCATCATTTTCGTATGGTTTTCTTTTTTAGAGTAAAAATAATTTTGAAAAATTAGAAAAAAATTAATGTTTATTTTCATCAAATTTAATTTTATATTTTTAAAGAAGAAAAAAAAATTCAACCAAACAAAATGTACTCGAGAATTCTGAAGTGTGGACTACCGCGTTGGTCTATGGTCTGTATTTACGAGGACTAATACCAATCTTCTTGACCGAGACAAACGAAATCAAGAAAAAACAAAAGCTATAAAGAGACTCCAATTCTCATTGGACTGCAATTGCAATCAGCGTGTATTTTTCAGCTAATTGTGACTCAACCTTTCATAATCTGTTTTTGTTCAGCAATGAGAAAATGCATTTGAAGAATGATTGGAGTACAGAATGGGAAAGGAATCAAAGAATGGAAAGAAACACAAAAAGCCACGTGGTGAGCCACATCATTTTCATTCGAGTAACATGGCATAGCCACATTGGTACTACAAATAATTTCACCCAAGATTGAGGCATGTAATTGATGGTAACTCACACAATTTGTTCATAGAGAAACAAAAATTAGAGTATTTCTCTTTTCCCTTCTATTTTACTTTTCCTCGCATGAGTTCAAAATTTGAAAAACAAGTGTACTCTTGAATCATGATATTCTTTTCATCAAACATAAATTCTCTGAATCAAAATTTTGTGAGCTCTTCCTTCTTCAGTCTTCTTGACAAAGAATATTGAAGAGAGCCTTTATCAACATGTTTGCAGTACCAATTTCTCCATATTGTACAATGCAAAGAACATCAAAAAATAAATAAAATGACAACTGGTTATGTCTTTGAATAACTCTTTCCAGGACATTATCATACAATTTTTTTTTTTTTTTTTTTTGGGGGGGGGGGAAGTAAATTTATATATTTTAGTTAATAAAAGTAGTTAACAAAATAACTAAAGAAAAAATAATAAAGGAACACAAATGTCAAACACCTTAACACATTCTGCCTCTGCTCAATTCAACTTTCCTCTATTCCGAATTATTACAGTAAAAAGCTAAAGCCGGCCTATCTTATCAGCATCACTGCACAGGATATGGTTAATTTGTTGGCTATTGAGAAAGCTATGGAATGCCAATCATACATCAATAATGCAAAGAGCGAGTCAAATTGTCATTACCATGACATCATATACCAATAATCTCCATTTCACTCATCTAGCCAGTTACCATGGGCGCGAGGCCTGCCTAACCCCCATCAATTTTATCTGACATTACGAAGGTTTGGGATATTTGGCCCATGGGATCAAGCTGAGTTGAGATTTTGAAACCGTTAACTTTCAAGTTGACTTGGGATGAGAAATTGTAACCCAACTTGACCTAGCCTGCCCATTTATAAAATATTTATTACATAAAAAATTAGAAAAATACTAAAAGACAGGATATATATAATGCTTCATTGTGTGGTTTAAATTTAAATATTTCTTGAAAGGCCAATTCAAACATTTGTTAAAAAGCCCAAATTCATTTTACTATTAGATTTGGTAATGACCTAACTCCGCTGGGGTTGTTTAACAACTCTGCCGGTCCCAAGCCCGAGTAAAAGAGAAGGATTGTGTGTTAGGTAGTCGACACCCAACATGTAAAAAAAAGCCGCTCAGATCCCTTATGAAAATGAATCCTACTTTGAATCGATTAAATGCTAAGTTGTTCTCCTTAAAACTAACCAAATGGTTGCTGATAGAATCGAGTGGAGAAGAAAGATTCATATAACCGATCCATTTGATGGGACTTAAAGGTTGGTTTGGTTTGATTTGGTTATTTGATAATGACCTAAATTTAAATAATTATTAAATGGTCCAATTAATTTAATACTAGACTCAAAAGAAAAATTAGTAGCCCATATATATTGAGTTAAGTAGACATGTTTAGAATTTAAAAAACCTTTTAAAGTTGTGCTTAGGGTGACTAGATTAAGCCCAATATCAGGATAAACCGAGCCTAGGATGGCACATATATATCCTCAGTATGTAGTGCAAGCGCAATCCAACCCGCTCTGTACCCACCCCTTTACTATGCAAGCTTCGCATTATCCAAAAGTTCGTCACATACAACTATCATGCAATGGTATATGCAGGTTTACCCAAAGGCTGACACATTTTTTTGCTTCTTTTCCTTTGCATTGAAAACAAATTGAGCCAAAGCATTCTGCTTTCAACACTTTTCTTCAGCAGTGATGATTCCTTCAAATCAGATTTATGTAATCTCTAACATGAAACTCACCAATGTATATAGCATCACATTGAATCCACCCTTATAAAAAAATAAGAATAAAAAGAACTCAGATACCTGCAATCATGTATATTAAGTAAAACTAGGCACAACACTAGTAAAAATCAAACCAAGGACAACAGACAAGGTTTATTGTTGCGTACCAAGATAAACCACTTTACCACTGAACTATTCGTGCAGGTTTTTCTCGTCGGTCTTGCAGACATAGAATCATGAAAATAACTTTATCAACATGCTTGTAGTAGCATTTTCTCCATCTTTCGCAATACACAAGTGGCCCAATAACAACTCCAAAGCCCATGCTAAATCCCAATGTAGCACTTATGTTCACCCAATTAATGTGAGACTCACAACAGTACCAATGTCTATCATTAATTGTTGGTGTAGGTAATCTCGGTTCAGCTTCACCGCGACTAGGGTTCAAAGGAAACCCATATAATCCATTGTTTCCTTCAAATGAAGTTTCTGGAAATGTTTGAATTTGGGAGCCTCTTGGGATCATTCCAACCAGTTGATTGTATGACAGGTTCAAGAATGAAAGAAATGTAAGACTTGCAAGTTGCACTGGAATGCTTTCACTTAGCTTGTTACATGAGAGGTCTAATGATTCTAGCTGTGTCAAGTTTCCAAGTGATGATGGAATTTGACCTGTGAGGGAATTGTGCGATAGGTTGAGACCATAGAGGTATTTCAAATCACCAATTGTATCTGGTATCTCTCCTTGGAAACAATTTTTTGAGAAATCAATGAGGGTAAATCCAGTGGAGATCTTCACCAGCTCTATCTGTATCCCTTTGATGGTAACTGTCACTGTACCCTTGTAGAAGAAGTGGTTAACTGTCAGGAACTCATAGCGAAGGTGATTGTAAATTGATTGTGCATTACCCCCATCAACCATCATTGCCTTCCAAGATAAGAAGCATTTATTTGGCAGAGGACCACTGAAGTTGTTCAAAGCTAGGTCAATAATTTGAAGCTTAGGCCAGCTATTATTATGGTCCTCTCCACATTGAATGCCTCCTTGTAACCTATTGGATCGCAAATCCAGTACACGCAAAAGCAATGAGCTCTTCAAGAAGCAAGGGAAGATATCCTTTATGTAGTTGTTACCAAGATTTAAAACCTCCAACTTCGTACAATTGGCTAGAGATTCTGGAACATGTCCTTCCAAGTGATTCCCATCAAAGTCCAGTGTCACTAAAGAGCAACTTATGGGGAATGTCCCCAAAATATTACCAGTAAGACTGTTATTGCGCAATTGCAGTACCCCAAGAGTCGTAGTACAATTTTCAATCAAACATTGTGGTATAGTGCCACTGAATCTATTATTGGACAAATCAAGAAGTTGAAGGTTGCTTGAGTGGCATATTGATTGAGGGATGACACCAGTGAGGTTATTTTTTGAAAGAGAGAAGAAGATAGCAAAGGTCAAGTTGTTTCCAATTTCAGCAGGGATAGAAGAGTAGAAATTATTGTTCGAGTAGTCCACATAGGCTGCTGATTCTGGTGGTATTGGGATTTCACCATGGAGTTGATTGGAGTTTAGATCGAGGACACTAAGACTAGGAATAGTATAGTGTCTCTGCATACCCACTAGGAGATTATAAGAAAGATTCAAATACGTTAGAGTTCCATTGCCAACATTCCAAACCCAATTAGGTATTTCCCCAGAAATTTGGTTGTCTGAAAGGTCTAAATAGACCATTCTTGAGCAGTTCATTAGTGGAGGAAATTCTCGCAGCTTGCAAGAAGCCAATCTTAATGTGCTGAGCTGGGGAAACGAAGTCAAGCTAGAATTACTCTCACTTGTACTGATTGACAGGTTGTTGTACGAAAGGTCAAGTCTCGTAAGATTTTGCAGCCTTTGAAACCATTCAAGCTTTATGGTGCCACTGAAGTTGTTGAAAGAAAGTGAGAGGATATCAAGACTTCCAAAATCAAAGAAATATGTGGGAATAGGCCCTTGCAGTTTGTTACTACTCAAATCTAGTGTATCCAATGGAGACAAGGATCCATTTGGAAATACGGCAACTTGACCACCAAATTGGTTGTTGGAAAGCAGAAATTTCTGCAGGGATGGAAGGAAAAACAGAGATGAGGGAACACGTCCATTGAATGAATTATAAGCTAAATCAATATATACAAGATTTAAAAGGCCTTCAAAGTAACTAGAAGGAACTGGACCCGATAGAGCATTATGAGAGAGGTCTATGTAGGTGAGATTCTTGGACATATGAAAGGATGGGATTGGACCACTAAAGTTGTTAGATGACAAGTCCAAATAAACAAGATGACTGAGGATTGAATTTGGAATGGGTCCGCTGAAATCGCAGAATGAAAGATCTACCCTGGACAGATTTCTCAGGTTACCAATAGAATTTGGTAATTTGCCTGAAAAAATCGTGTTGCTAAGCAGAAGCCTCTGAAGGGATCCAATTTGTCCAACCTCTGGCAAAGAACCATCAAGTAATCCGTTGTTTGTCAAGTCCAGAGTTTGCAATGTTGGTATCTGGAAAATCTTTTCTGGAAATTGTCCTTTCAAGTTAGAAGAACTAAGACTCAAGACTGTCAAATTTCTGAAATTGGCAAAGAACTTCGGAACTGGAGCAGAGTAATTGTTCGAACCCAGATGGATTTCAGAAAGAGATTGAAGCTTCAGAAGAGAATAATCAATAGGGCCAGAAAGATTACAATTGGACAGGCTCAAAACTCGTAGATTAGGCAGTGAAGATGAAATTGCCTGACACCACTCACTCCCCTTGGCTGATATATTTACGCCATCCAGACAAAGTTCTGTAAGCCCAGTAAGATTCTGAAGAAGGGTTGATAAATTTGGGTTGTGGAGTTGCAGTGACTGAATTCCAGGGAAGTAAAGAGTAGATAGATCAAGAGTAACCAACCTTGTCATGAGCGACAATTCAATTGGAATCTGCCCAGAAAAACCAGCATTTGACAAATTCAGATATTTCAGGCTAGTGAGGCTGCCGAAACTGGATGGAATTTGCGTGAAGATAAAGCTGTTGTTGGCCAAATTCAGGCACTCAAGAAACTGGAGTCTGAAAAGACTGCTTGACTGGTTGACTCCACCGGAGATTGATTCACTGTTCAGGTCCAGACCTGTAACATGACCCGCTTGATCACAAGTCACACCCTTCCAACCACAACAATCATTGATTGGAGTCCAATTCACTAACCTGACAGAAATAGCTGGATTGAATTTGAGGCTATTCTTCAATTGGAGCAACAAAGATTTTTGATCCTCCAAACATTGGCTATAGACTGGAATGGTTTTAATGCAGAGGATAGTAAGTATGGTGATTGAGAAAAGCCAGGCAATGAAAATAATTCTCATTTTTAGCTTATGGTGAAGCTCACAAATGACAATGAAATAAATTGCTAAAGTTTGGAGTGGTGGCGTTAAGATAGCACAAAAGAGGTCTCTCAGTCATGCATGTGAACTTGACTCAAAATATACTTGACAAAAGGCAAAATTGTTATTGGCTCATACTGTTTGACAGAATGGACTCAACACAAAACTGTACGGAAATAAGTTGAATACGAATCGTAGAATACGATTAAAGTTGCTTGCACCAACTTTGAATGTTCTAAGTCCTGCGTAGTCGGACAATGATGGGGATAGACAGACTAATCAGCAATAAGGTATAATTTCACCAGAATTTCATGTTGGTACAATGGTATTGTATTCATTTTCTGTGTTCATTGGCCAAATAGCCTCGTTGAAATGGTAGTAACCCCAGATTCATAACTCTTAAATTCACCCTTAACGATACGGCTGGAAGTTGGATTTGAAGCGATTAATAAATGAGATGAAATAATCCACAAATTTGAGATCATGTTTTTAGGGTCTCAAGTTTTTTCCATATTCTGGTGGCAGTGGGACCACTACAAATGGCCACTATCTTTCATTTGATTTAGCTTTGGTGAAATGCTTAGAAACAAATTAAAGCTTAGAGGAATGTTGAAACAAATGACTGACTTAGGGACACAGTACATAAATAACTCTACATGATAATACTATTGAATTGTGGAGCGCAGACTAGGTGTAGAGGTTACAAGTCTTTAGGTCATGTTTATTTAAATGAATTAGATTAGATGATATTAACACTTATAGGACTATTAATCTTAAGATTATCATATATCATATCTCATATTTGGATTGGTCTAATATTACGAGGAATGATTAACAAATAAATTTTGAAATCTAATTCATTTGTCTAATTCTTTTTTTAATCTCTTATATTGTCTTTCACTCTTCTAGGGATTTACTGGTCACTATATGAGGATACTATGTATAGATAGACTATTTAAATTAAATGAGTACTCATATAAATAGAATCTCTAGCCAAAATTATGTTTGAATAACATTTCTATTACTAATTTGCATTACCTAGCTATTTCAAACAAGTTAATAATCTTGAAAGAAACTTGAAATTAGAACTAAAGATTGAATTTGATTTGAGATGAAAAGTGATGAAAAGCATATAAAATGTTACAATATTTAAGAGAGAGAGAGAGAGAGAGAGAGAGAGAGAGAGAGAATATTATATTATGTGTATATTCAATATTGTGTTAAATAATTATATAACAATGTATACAAGACTCCTTTATATAGGAGGAGAGAAACTAAGTATGGTAATGAATATAATATGATATGTATGATAGACAGAATATATAGTTACCATATCTAACATCCGTCAAACACAGGTAGGGATACCACTTAGGTTTGGAGAGAGAAACTATGAAATAAAACTAAAAAATAAAATAAAAGACAAATAGATTGCAAAGTCTGAACGGGAACGCAAGGGCGCTTGAGATAGATCAGAGGCCAGAGCTAATGTCGGAAGACAATTTATGGTCGTGTCGGACCGTTGTAGGAACTGGCCGGAACTAATGCCAGGATAGTTTAAGATCATGCCAGACCGTTGTAGAAACTAACCGAACTGAATACTGGAACAATTTAAGGTCGTGCCAAACTGCTGTAGAAATTGGCCGAAACTAATGGTGGAATAGTTTAAGATCGTGTCGGACCGATGAAGAAGAACTGGATGTTAAATAAAAAAACGTGGCACACACGTAACTCATGACGTAGTGCTGAACGGTGATGGCAATGATGACATTGTGCGCTATGGGGGCAACTGTTGGATCAATCTTCTGTGTAAATAAAATAAATTGAAATAATTCAAACAAAATAAAATAAAACTTACAGAATTTATTTTGTTGAACCACATCAATAATTAAAGACCAAGTCGAGTGTGTGACACTCTGTCCTTAAGACAAATTCGCCCTGCTACGGTGCTTACGGTTGAGTGGCGTCTATCTCCCAGGATACAATGATCTTCACAAACTTGTAGTTGTACTCCACACAAATTTGTACGGCAAACTAGAACCTTGTGTTCTTATACTCTCTTAAATTTATTCTAAATCTAATATGAAAAATAATGCAAAAATAGAAAATTCTGGACAACAAAATGGAATAATAACAGACTGATTTTCGGATCTTCAGATTGCTGGAACAGATCTGTATATAGACCTGAACAGGTGCTTCATTTGAAATGAACAGATATGGCTTTCAAAAGAGCAGGTACAACAGATAACTGAATCTGTCTATAATCTATAACTGCTGGACAGTTTGAAAGCTGTCCAGATTTGAACTTGTAACTGCCTGAGCAGTTCGAAATGAATCTGTTCGAAATTTTGTATGGAATTTGAACTGTAGGAGGCACAAATTTTGGACTAAAATTTGAATTCAAATTCAAATTATAAAAATGAAAAATTTTTATTAATTTTTCCTGCAAGAATTTATTGAAGAAATTCAAATAAATTTTGTCCAAAAAATTAATGTTAGACCCGACCCAACCCACCACTCCCACTCGCGCCTGGCACGGCTCGGCCGAACGGACGGCGGCACGCGCGCATGTGGTGGTTTGGGCTAAGGTTCACTTTGTCCATAACTTCTCCCTTCTACAAACTTGGGGTGCCCCTTGGGGCCCAACCCAAGTGTTGTAGGCTAGAGCTTATATACTCAACAAAACTCTCTTAGAGTTTCAATGTGGGACAAGCCTCACAAAGAAACCTATATTTAAAACTTAAATGTTCAATTCCACGAACCCGAAAACGACGTCAACTTCCCATTCACTCATAAATGGTTTTGACGTACCGTCTTCACCATGTGACTTGCCATGCGGCAAGGAACACTTCACCTCTTCAGACCCGCCTCAAAAGATGTTCGAGGCCCACTCAATTTTGGGCTCAAAGTCAGCCCAAAATATGCCTATATTAACCATTTTTCCAACAATCCCCCACATGAATGGAATTTGACGGAGAGAAAATGTAACAACATGATCTAAATATAGAGAGTACAGAAATTGGTAATATTCTGCAAATGATAGGTAGTTTTTGGCTTTGAACCTTCCCTTGTGAGACACTATCAGATTTACTAGCTAACCAGTGAACATGATGTCTTGAACTGTTCAGCCGTTTGTGTAAACCAAGACAATAGAACTCACACAGTATATTCCCAAACACAGTTTAGTTCTCACTATTGTGTTCATTTTGACCCTAAACAACTTGGTCTTTCATGAGTGCTCTAAAGAATTGTAGCCCTTCACAAATCTCATAGAACCGGCCCAGTTCACACTCACATAAGTGATTCTTATGAAGAGTATCCTGCTATACTCCACTAAATTACCCTAGATATAAGAATCATTAAAAGTTTTACTTAACCTAAACTCTGCAGTCATCACTATTTCAACATAGAAATGGGTAGGAGTTAGACTCCCCAGTGATCCTTCTGAGTCATACACAGCTCGGTTGTCCCTTTGAACCTATATCTTGGGATCTCCAGTCAACTAGGTTGGGTTGTCGTTATGGTAACTCTTATTTAATAGGCTTTAGTCCCATTCCCCTCAATGAATTCTCAACTAACTCTCTTGCTAACCCTTTGGTTAGTGGATCTGCTATGTTGTCTTTAGACTTCACATATTCAATGGAAATAATTCCATTAGAGAGTAGTTGTCTCACGTGTTATGTCGACGACAAATGTATCTAGACTTACCGTTATACATATGACTCTGTGCTCTACCTATTGCTGATTGACTATCGCAATGTATGCATATAGCAGGCACCGGTTTTGGCCATATTGGAATATCTTCAAGGAAGTGGCGAAGCCATTCTGCCTCTTCCCCTGCTTTGTCTAAAGCTATGAATTATGATTTCATAGTAGACCTGGCAATGCAAGTCTATTTGAAAGATTTCCAAGATACAGCCACCCCACCAAGAATAAAGACAAACCCACTGGTGGACTTTGAGTCTTTTGTATCCGATATCCAATTTGCATCACAGTATCCTTCAAGTACTGCTGGATATCTAGTATAATTCAGCCCAATATTATGAGTAAATCGAAGATACCTTAGAACCCTCACAATAGCTTTCCAGTATTCTACTCCCGGATTACTCGTATATCTACTTAATTTACTTACTGCATAAGCTACATCCGGGCTAGTGCAATTCATCAAGTACATTAAGCTTCCAATAATTTGGGCATACTCTAATTGAGAAATACTTTCCTGTACATTCTTAGAAAGATACAAATTAACATCTACAGGTGTTCTAGCAAGATGATCATCATCTTTGCTGAATTTGTCAAGTATTTTCTCAATGTAATGAGATTGTGACAAAGCATATCCTTCTGATGTTTTGGTAATTTTCATACCAAGAATTACATCTGCAATGTCCATGTCCTTCATGTCAAAATGTTTATTCAACATTTTCTTGGTAGTTTTAATCATATCATTATTACTACCTATGATGAGCATATCATCTACATAAAGACATACAAAGACATAACCTTTGTCTGTGTTTTTAATATAAACACATTTGTCACACTCATTAATTTTAAATTTATTTGACATCATTACTTTGTCAAATTTCTCATGCCATTGCTTTGGCGCTTGTTTTAAACCATATAAAGATTCAACCAATTTACATACTTTCTTTTCTTTTCCTGGAACAAAAAAACCTTCTGGTTGTTCCATGCAAATTTCTTTATTTAACTCACCATTTAAGAAAGCGGTTTTTACATTCATTTGATGAATTTCTAGATTGTATAGAGATGCAATGTCAATTAGCATTCTAATGGATGTTATTCTAGTAACCAGTGAGTATGTGTCAAAGTAATCAAGACCTTTTTGTCTAAACCCTTTGACCACAAGTCTAGCCTTGTATTTGTCTATTTATCATCCGCTTTCAATTTTCTTTTGAAAATCCACTTGTA
Source organism: Camellia lanceoleosa (assembly GCA_025200525.1). Lineage (NCBI taxonomy): Eukaryota > Viridiplantae > Streptophyta > Magnoliopsida > Ericales > Theaceae > Camellia > Camellia lanceoleosa. Next base: position 87,486,726 of record CM045760.1, read on the forward strand.
CCCAAGAGGTTTACAACGTGGTGGCAAATCTACCAATTCCCAAGTGTAATTTTGCAAGATGGATTCAACTTCACTATTGATAGCTTCCTTCCATAAAGGAGCTTCAGGACTGGACATAGCCTCTTTAAAAGTTAAAGGCTCATTTTCTAACAAAAATGTTAGGAAATCTGGACCAAAAGATTTTGAGGTTCTAGCACGTTTACTACGCCTAGGTTCCTCTTCCTCATTTTGATCTAACTCTTGTTCTTGATCCTTACTAGTAATCGCATCAGAAGATCTTTTCTTATTACTAGGCTCTTGTCCAATCTTATTCGGAAACACATGTTTAAAGAAAGATGCATTCCGAGACTAAATAATAGTATTTACATGCATTTCAGAATATTCTGATTCATGAATCAAAAACTGATATGCACTACTATTCTTGGCATAACCAATGAAAATGCAATCAATGGTCTTAGGACCTATCTTAGTCTTTTTAGGACTAGGAATAGCCACTTTAGCCAAACACCCCCACACTTTTAAGTATTTGTAGGATGGTACTCTTCCATGCCACAATTCATAAGGTGTTTGATTCATTTTCTTTCGGAGTACTTTATTAAGTGTATAGTTAGCAGAAAGTATTGCTTCCCCCCACAAGTTTTGAGGTAATCCAGAACTTATTAACATGGTATTCATCATTTCTTTTAAAGTCTTATTTTTTCTTTCAGCAATTCCATTTTGCTGAGGTGAGTAAGGAGCGGTGGTTTGATGAATTATTCCATGTTCTTTACAAAACTCACTAAAAGGTGATTCACTTCTAAGTTTATTGATTTTCTTACCAAGTTGATTTTCAACTTCATTCTTATATTGAATGAAAGTTTCCAAAGCTTCATCCTTGGTTCGAATTAAATAAACATAACTATATCTAGTATAGTCATCTATAAAAGTGATAAAATATTTTTTTCCCACCTCTAGTTTGAATTGATTTAAAATCACAAATGTTACTATGAATTAATTCAAGTGGTTCCGTACTTCTTTCAATTGAATGAAAAGGAGTTTTGGATAATTTTGCCTCAACGCAAATTTCACATTTTTGATTTGAATCAATGTCAAATTTAGGTAAACATTCCATATTAATTAATCTACGCAAAGATCTATAATTAACATGTCCTAGTCTACCATGCCATAACTTTGAAAACTCAAGCAAGTAAAAAGAAGATGTATTATTATTAATAACTGAGGGTACAACGGTCATTACATTTAACTTGAAAAGGCCATCAGACATGTAACCTTTTCCTACATACATCCCATTCTTAGTAAGTACAAATTTATCACTCTCAAATACTAGCCTAAATCCATTCTTACTCAACAAAAATCCAGGAACAAGATTCTTGCGAATGTCCGGTACATGCAGCACATTGTTGAAAGTGAGTTCCTTTCCAGATGTCATCTTGAGTACAATCTTTCCTTGTCCTTCAACTTTGGAAGTTGAGGAGTTGCCCATAAAAAGTTGTTCACCATTGTCCACTGTAGAATAAGATGTGAACATCTTTTTGTCGGCACAAATATGGCGAGTAGCACCAGTGTCCACCCACCATTCTTTAGGATTTTCGACAAGATTTGCCTCGGAAACAACTACAGAAAGATTGATATCATCTATACCATTGGAAATATTGTCCGCTTCAGTCATATGGGCTTGAGGAGGTTTCTTGCTTGTTCTTCTTTTGCTTTTGCCATTACTACGGCAATCTTTCACCCAATGTCCCTCTTTGTCACAGATGTAACATTTGCCATTAAACTTGTACTTTTTATTTCCCCCCCCCCTTTAGAGCCTTGTGATGAACTTTCTCTAGAAGACTTTCGTTTCTTGGTTTTTGAAGCATGTTCCACCACATTTGCCTTAGACTCCATAGGATGCTTACCAGCCCACTTTTCAAAATTGCGGTTGTCCTCTTCAATCTTCAAACGCACAATTAATTCTTCTATAGAAATTTCTTGCGCTTGTGTTTGAGGTAGTTCTTGAATTCCTTCCAGCCTTTTGGTAATTTTTCAATTAAGGCTGCAACTTGGAAGGATTCACTGAGAGACATGCCTTCTGCGTGAATGTCATGCAGAATGAGTTGGAAATCTTGAATTTGGCTGATCACAGTTTTTGAATCAACCATTACAAAATCCAAGAATCTACCAACCACAAATTTCTTTGAGCCGGCATCTTCCATTTTGTATTTTTTTCTCCAAAGACTCCCAAAGTTCCTTTGCTGTCTTGATAGGACTGTAGACGTTGTATAATGTGTTGTCAAGTCCGTTCAAGATGTAGTTCTGGCAAAGGAAATCGGCATGTTTCCAGGCATCAACCGCAGCAACCACTTGCCGATCGGTTTCATCCTCTTTCAAGATAGAAGCATCTTCACGAAGGAAATGAGCAAAGTTCAGAGTTGTAAGATAGAACAACATTTTTTGTTGCCATCTTTTAAAGTCAGTTCTTGAGAACTTCTTTGGCTTTTCATTGTGATTTACTGGTACTGTTACAACAGGAGAGGGGGTTGGCGTCATTGCAACCACCACAGTAGTACTTGTTTGGGCATTAGTTTCAGTAGCCATCAATTCTAATTTATAAAATAAAATTATAATTAGAATTTACACTACATAGAAAATTAAACCAAATTCACAGAATTAAATTTTGTAAAAAATAAAAGAAACAAGAATGTAACTTTTATTTTCCAATTAATTTGGAAATAAAATAAAATTTTATTCAACCAAATTAATTTCACACTGGAAATTAAATTCTGTAAAATAAAAGAAATAAGAAAATAACTTTTATTTTTTCAATTAATTTGGAAATAAAATAAAATTTTATTTAACCAAATTAATTCCACACTGAAAATTAATTTCTGTAAAATAAAAGAAATAAGAAAATAACATTTATTTTTTCAATTAATTTGGAAATAAAATAAAATTTTATTTAACCAAATTAATTCCACACAAAAAATTAATTTCTGTAACACTTCAATAATTAAAATACTAAAACAGAATTTTAAGTAATGAAAACTCAGAAAATAATTTCGAAAACCCAAAATTAATTTCTGAAAAATTTCCACAAAAATATATTCTGAATTGTTAATGACACCAGTATCGTACTACTAGTTGTCAAAGAAAATAGACAGTATATTACTACTATCTGTCAAATAGCATATAATCACTATTTGTTTTTCTAACCAGAATATTATTTTGTAAATCTACATAAAATAATTTTCTTTAAAAGAAGAAAGAGAAAAGGAAACAAACGAAAAATTCTGTAAATAGAATAATTCGGATATATCTTAAGATTGTTGGATCAATCTTCTGTGTAAATAAAATAAATTGAAATAATTCAAACAAAATAAAATAAAACTTACAGAATTTATTTTGTTGAACCGAATCAATAATTAAAGACCAAGTCGAGTGTGTGACACTCTGTCCTTAAGACAGATTCGCCCCGCTACGGTGCTTACGGTTGAGTGGCGTCTATCTCCTAGGATACAATGATCTTCACAAACTTGTAGTTGCACTCCATACAAATTTGTACGGCGAACTAAAACCTTGTGTTCTTATACTTTCTTAAATTTATTCTAAATCTAATATGAAGAATAATGCAAAAATAGAAAATTCTAGATAGCAAAATGGAATAATAACAGACTGATTTTCGGATCTTCAGATTGCTGGAATAGATCTATATATATAGACCTAAACAGGTGCTTCATTTGAAATGAACAAATATGGATTTCAAAAGAACAGGTGCAACAGATAAGCGAATCATCTACAATCATAGCTGTTGGATGGTTTGAAAGCATCGATTTGAACCTATAACTTCCTGAGCAGTTTGAAATGAATCTGTCCGAAATTCTGTATGGAATTTGAATTGTAGGAGGCACAAATTTTGGACTAAAATTTGAATTCAAATTCAAATTATAAAAATGAAAAATTTTAATTAATTTTTCCTGCAAGAATTTATTGAAAAAATTCAAATAAATTTTGTCCAAAAAATTAATGTTAGACTCGACCCACCACCTCCACCCCGGCCCGACGCGACCAGATGGCGGCAGCGTGAGTGGTGGTTTGGGTTAAGGTTCACTTTATCCATAACTCCTCATTTCTATAAACTTGGGATGCCTCTTGGGGCCCAACCCAAGTGTTGTAGGCTAGAGCTTATATACAACGTACCGCCTTCACCGTGTGACTTGTCATGCGGCAAGGAACACTTCACCTCTTCGGATCCGTCCCAAAAGACGTTCGGGACCCACTCAATTTTGGGCTCAAAGTCAGCCCAAAATATGTCTATATTAACCATTTTTCCAACAGCAACTTATGAGAAAAGTGCGCCTTGGGGCGACTTGGATTGTGTGCCAGAGGGAGTAGCTTGGATTGTGCACTAGAGGGGGCGGCTTGGGTTGTGCGCTAGAAAGGGCGACTTGGGTAATGCGCCAAATGACGATGTATGAGAAAGTGCGCCAGAGAGGGCGGCTTAGATTGTGCACCAGAGGGCAACTTTGGTGGTGCGCCAGAGGGGGCGACTTCAATTGTACGCCAGAGGAGGCGGCTTGAGGAGTGCACTAGAAGAGAAACCTAAGTATGGTAATTATAAGTATGATAATGAATATAATATGATATATATGATAGACAGAATATATAGTTATTTTATTTAACATAAAAGATTAAAAAAATGAAAAATTCCCCGTTTACTTAGCATTAAAATGGTAAAACAAATGTAGAAAGTTTTTTTTTTTTTTTTTTACACAAATCATATTATGATGGTATAAGTAAAAAATACACCCAAAAAATATTGTGAAACTAGCCAATTAACTTCATCACCAAACCCCAAGAGTTTGGCAGAGTGGATGAGAATTGAGATATGGGGGTTTAATTCTTTTAAGGTCTCACATTTGACTACCTTCAATTCCCTTCGCCAAGAAAATCTTTTGGAGCTACAGACCAGACTTGGTCTAATGCATGCAAACTATAAAAATAAAATAAAATCATGACCAAAATTCCCCTAACCAAATAGAATTTTCATTCATTTCACTTCTATGATCTTTATTTTCTATCTTATTTTCCACTCTAATCAAAGAGACCAAAAAAATTTGGATTAGAATAGAAAAGTGTAAAATTAGAGTATTTTTTTTCCCTTCTATTTTTATTTTTTATTTTTTATTTTTCCTTTGACAAGTTTAAAATTTGAAAACAAATGTACTCTTGAATCATGGTATTCTTTTCATCAAACGTAAATTCTCTAAATTAAAATTTGTGAGCTCTTCTTCTTCAGTTTTCTTGACAAAAATCTTGAAGGGAGCCTTTATCAACATGTTTGCAATACCAATTTCTCCATCTTCTACAATGCAAAGAACATCCAAAAATAAACAAAATGACAATTGGTTATGTCTTTGAATAACTCTTTCCGGGACATTATCATATAATTGTTTTTTTTTTGGGGGGGGGGAAGTAAATTTGTTTATTTTAGCTAATAAAAATAGTTAATAAAAGAATTAAAGAAAATAATAATAATAATAATGAAAGGAACACAACTGTCAAAACACCTCAATACATTCTACCCAAAGGGATCCTGAACCTGTTACACAAACTGAGACTCAAGGCTGTCAAATTACCAGTGTTGGCCATTTTTTAGACTGAGTTCAGAACACAGATGGATATGAGATCCCCGACTATATTTTGGTATCTCCCCATTAAAACTGTTGCATGAGAAAGTGTTTTAAGCCCAACCAAACAAGGAGGAATGAAATCCTTTTGATTTCTTTTCATTTTTCTTCATAGTTTCCAAGTTCCAAACAGAGCCTCAACACTTGATATGTTACAAGTTAAACATGAATGAATGTAGCCATTTTTTTACTATCTCAAAATCGTTCTTCATTTTTGCCACAACAACAAAACTAAACAATGATCACAATAGACTTTTTTGAGGAGTAGATCCAACGGCCAAAATGAATATGAGAATTGGTTTTGTCAAAATAGCAGGTGAACTATTGGAGTGGTATATTTAAAAAATGACTTTTTTGCACTATAACAAGCAAAAAATAGCTTTAGCAAAGTCATTTTAAAATAAATTACCAATAGATCCTAATAGGTAGATTTAATTCCTATTAAATCTTATTGAAAGTTAGTCGTAATAAAATCGTCGCTAAAAATAAGTTTTTGTGATATTTTTTGTGTATGTTGCTAAAAATTGATAATTAGTGACCTTTTTTGTCACGATTTTTATAAATTGTCGCTTAAACTTACAATTAGTGATATTTTTCTGTCACAAATTTTTCAAACTGTGCTGAAAGCTAAAAATTAGTGACAATTATTTGTGAAGATTTTTTTACATTGTCACTAAAACTTTTAATTAGTGACATTTTTGTGATAAATTTTTCAAACAGTCACTGAAAGTTAACAATTAGTGACTCTTTTTAATAGTGTTGGGTGAGAAATGCCATTAATTACAAGACCTATTCTACAATAAGTTCACCTATTAGGATCTACATGTAAGTCCCCCTTTTAATTTTTACCATTCAGATTGTTGTTACAGTGTTTGATTCTTTTCATAAACCAATGAACTTAACACCATCACTTGTTTTTCAAAAATTATTAAGTAGTTTTGAAGTATCACATGATAATATTTACGTGATGCTACTGACAAATTAAGACTCACAAAACACACTAGATAAGTCATCTCTTGTCTCTCAACTACCTTGCAAATTTTGCTTTGCCATTGGTTGGCAGCACTACATCGACAATGCCAAATGATATCCTCAACTATTGAATATCAACATACAAATATATATTCAACAATTAGGTGAAAATTTTAAACAAGCATCTATATTTGATGCTCTCATTGCTGTCATTAATAATTCAACTCATTCATAGACAAAAGAAAGAGGGAGGCAATGAGAAAATTCATTCCATGTTACAATCCAGCAGCACTAAGTCTCCAAATGGGATCTCTGTAAGCTCATTTTCTACGATTTCTTCATCATCATCTTTCTTCCAGGCGGAAAATCTTCTCAAGAACTTGATCGACATGTTTGTAGTACCATTTTACATAAAGCAAGTGCCCCAATGAAGCTTCCCACCCAACAACAAATCCGATTGCAACACTTATATAGATTCCAGGGTCAAAATCTAAATGTCCATCTTCATCAGGTGTTAATGGCAAGACTCCTGCTGGCATTTGAACATCACTACAACTACTGTTCAAAGGAAGCCCACATAATCCTATGTTTCCTTTGAAGGAAGTTTTTGAAAATGTTTGAAATTAAGAGCCTGTTAGATCCTTCCAACCAATTGATTATATGATAGGTTCAGGGATGAAAGAAATGTAAGAAACCTACACCGAGATGCTTCCACTTGGCTTGTTCCATGAGAGGTCTAATGATCCAAGCTGTGTCAAATTTCCAAGTGATTATGGAATATCACCAGTGAAGGCATTGTATGACAGGTTAAGGACATAGAGGTATTTCAAACAGTGAGAATATTATGTAATTATGGAAATATATCAATTAGGTTGATCGTGAATATTCGATTGATTGTATAGGGTTATTTCCTATTATAAATTAGGTTTAGGATTGCAATAAATATTGGTTATATTCTTTGTATTACGTACAAGTTTAATATACAGATCATTCAGAAAAACTTTCATGGGTTGATTGTGAATATTCGATTGATTGCGTAGGGTTATTTCTATGAGAATGTGTTCTCCTTTTTCCTTATAGGATTAGGAATTAGTGTCCTATATCTATTAAACTTCTATATATCAGTAATGTATTCATATAGGATTAGGAATTAGTGTTCTATTTAAATGGTGTATTATTTGTTAATCAATAAAAGACTAATATATAGTTTTATACAGAAAACTTACATGGTATCAGAGCCATCACCATTACTCTCTTATTCAAAACCCTAGAATTGTCACCATTGTTCTTTGATTTTTGCTCTCTCAGATTCACTGGTTGTCTTCAACTTGGGTGGGTGACCTATCTGTTCCTAATTCGGAGTTGCGATTGCTAGTCGAAGTCGTGTTTGCTAGTCCTCGCAATACTCTCAAGGCATGTTTGATTGGGTGGATTAGAGCATGGGATTGGTATTATTAATCCGTGGGCCCAATTATCCTATGTTTGTTTTAGCATTTTGGTTTAGGATTATTAATCCAATGGATAATTAATTTAACAAATTTGTAGGATTATTAGTAATGGGGTAGGGGTGGGATTATTAATCCAATGGATATTAATCCAATTGGATAGTGAATACCACACTAATTTAATAGGATTATTAATACTTCACTATTAATCTTGTGAATCAAACATGACCTCAGTGCGTCGACTTGGTGTTTCGAGTCATCTTCTCTCTTTTAGGTCTGATTGTGCTAGCGAGGCAGTAAGGGCTCACTCACACTCTACTTCGCTCACTCTCTTCTGGGCCTTCAAGTCATCTTTTGTTCTTTGACTTTGTTCTCTGTCTCTCTCGCGAAGGTCTGCTCTCTTTCTCTCTCGGTGGTGTTGTTTTCGACAAAGCCTCTCTCTGGCTCTGCTTCACTTGATTTACTCTTCTATTCTGTTGGTTCTGGGTATTTACACTTGAAGCCCTAATTTGTTTTATTTATACTTCGACCCATACTTGTGTTTTATTATAATATAGAACACTAATTCATAATCCTACATGAATACATCACTGATATATAGAAGTCTTATAGATATAGGACACTAATTCCTAATCCTATAAGAAAAAAGAACACATTCTCACAATTTCCATAATTACATAATATTCTCACACAAACCCCCAATTATATCGGGTATCTCTCCTTCGAAATTATTGTTTGAGAAATCAATGGATTTAAATGTAGTTAAGATCCTCACTAGCTCTCACTATTGCCCTTTCATGGTAACTGTCATTGTATCTTGATAGTAAAAGTGATTAAGGTTTAGGAACTCACAACCAAGGTGATCGAAATTTGATTGTGCTTTTACCCCATCAACCATTGCCTTCCAAGATAAGATGCATTTGTTTGGCGAAAGACCACTAAAGTTGTTCAAAGCTAGGTCAATGATTTGAATCTTTGGCTAGCTGTTATTATGGTCCCCTCCACATTGAATGCCTCCTTCTATTGGATCGCAAATTTAGTACACGCAAATGCAATGAGGTCTTCAAGAAGTAAGAGAAGATATCATTTATATCATTGTTACCACGATTTAAAGCCTCCAACTTTGCACAATTGGCCAAAGATTGTGGAACCTGTCCTTCCAAATGATTTCCATTGAAGTCTAGTGTTTTTAAAGAACAATTTCCAAGGAATGTCCCTGAAATATTACCAGTAAGATTGTTATTGTGCAAATTTGGTACCCCAAGAGTCGCAGAAGAGCCTTCAATCAAACATTGCGGTATGGTGCCACTTAATCTATTGCTAGACAAATCAAGAACTAGAAGGTTGGCTGCATTGCATATTGATTTAGGGATGGCACCAGTTAGGCTATTATTTGAAAAAGAGAAGAAAACAGCCGAGGTTAGGTTTTTGCCAATTTCAGCGGGGATAGAAGAATTGAAATTATTGCTCGAGTAGTCCACTTAGACAAGTAGTTTTGGTGTATTGAGATTTCACCATTGACCTGATTGGAGTGTAGATCAAGGACATTAAGACTAGGAAAAGTATATGGTCTCAGAATACCCACTAGGAGATTACAAGAAAGATTTAGATACACTATATTTCCATTGCTAATGTTCCAAATCCAATTAGGTATTTCCCCAAAAATTTGGTTGTCTGAAAGATCTAAATAGAAAATTCTTGATTGGTCCATTAGTGGAGGAAATTTTTGCAATTTGCAAGAAACCAATCTTAACATGCCAAGTTAAGGAAGTGAAGACAAGGCAGAATTACTGCCACTTGCATTGATTGACAAATTGTTGTGTGAAAGGTAAAGTCTCATAAGATTTTGTAGGCTTTTAATCCATTCAAGCTGTATGGTGACAAACTGTTGTATGAAAGGTAAAGTCTCATAAGATTTTGTAGGCTTTTAATCCATTCAAGCTGTATGGTGCCACTGAAGTTGTTGAAAGAAAGTGAGAGGATATTAAGCCTTCCAAAATCAAAGAAATATGTAGGAATAAGCCCTTCCAGTTTGTTACTACTCAAATCTAGTGTATTCAAATGAGGCAAGGATCCATTTAGAAATCCAGCAACTTGACCACCAAATTGGTTATCGAGAAGCTGAATTTTCTACAATGATAAAAGGGAAAACAGAGACGAGGGAATACTCCCACTGAACGAATTGTATGCTAAATGGATATTTCCAAGATTTGAAAGGCCATCAAAGCGAGTGAAAGGAACTGGACCTATTAAAGCATTATGAAAGAGATTTATGCAGGTGAGATTCTTGGACATTTGAATGGATGGGATTAGACCACTAAAGTTCTTAGGTGATAAGTCCAAATAAACAAGTTGACTGAGGTTTGCCACTGAATTTGGAATGGTTCCACTAAAATTGCAATGTGAAAGATTTATCCTGGATAGATTTCTCAGGTTACTAATAGAATCTAGTAATCTGCTTAAAAAATTTGAGTTGAAAAATACCAGGTTTTGAAGGGATCCATTTTGTAGAAACTCTGGCAAAAAACCCTGAAGCTTTATGGTGTCTGACAAGTCTAGGGTCTACAGTGTTGGTACATGGAAAATCTTTTCAGGAAATTGTCCATACAAGTTGGAATGACTGAGACTTAAGCTATCAAATTTGTGAAAATTCACAAAGAACTCTGGAACTGGAACAGAGAGATTGTTAGAACCTAGAAGGATCTCAAACAGAGACTGAAGCTTCAAAAGAGAAGAATCAATAGGGCTAGAAAGATAACAATTGGACATGCTCAAAACTAGAAGATTAGGCAATGAAGAAGAAATGGCTTGACACCATTCACTTCCTTAAGCTGATATAATTATGCCATCAAGATAGAGATTTCTAGAACCCGTGAGGTCCTGAATAAGCGTTAATAAATTTGGGTTCTCAAGTTGCAGTGTAGGGGTTCCAAGGTGGTATCCATCCAAGAAAAAAGATCCGGGAAACAAAGAGTAGATAGGTCACGAGTAACCAACCTGTTCAAGCAAGACAATCCAATCAGAATTAGCCCAGCAAATTCAGATATTTCAGACTAATAAGGTTGCCGAAACTGAACGGAATTTGTTTCCAATTGAAGCTGTTGTTGGCCAAATTTAGGCTCTCAAGAACTTGAAGACTGACAAGACTACTTGGCTGGTCGATTCCACCAGAGATGAATTCACTGTTCAGGTTGAGACCTATAACATAACCAGCTTGAACACAAGTCACACCCTTCCAACCACAACAATCACTGTTTGGAGTCCAATTCACTAATCTGACAGAAATAGTTGGATTAAATTTGAGGCTATTCTTCAATTAGAGCAACAATGATCTTTGATCCTCCAAACATTGGCTATAGATTGGAATGGAGCTTATGCAGAGGATAATAAGTATGTTGTTTGAGAAATCCAGGTAATGAAAATAATTCTCATTTTAACTTATGGTGAAGCACACAAATGACGATGAAATGAATTGCTATAGTTGTAAATGGTGGCTTTAAATGGCACACGGGAGGCCTCCCAGCTTTGACATGACTATTTACTTTTCATCAATATACTATAATTTGATCTGTTAATTTAGTTATCTAAAGTTACCTTTCTAACTGTTAGATTTTTGGGGTTGAACATAATGTGTGTTGGAACAATTCATCTTGAATTCTTCAGTTGGTGGTTTTCAAGTCTTTAAAACTTGGCAATGATCTTGTCTATGTAGAACGAAAATTTGATGCTTCAAGTCGTGTTACTTAGTCGATTTCCTAAAGATAATATTTGCACCCACAAAAGGTGTGCAGAGGGTTATAGCAAATTCGTCTCTAGGATACAATGAAGCCTGATCTAAAGATCAAGTCTACCGGCGTACGATAGTAGATCAGAATACTCTTGATATAATCAAGAAAAACTAAGACATTGACAATCAAGTCTGAAAAATTACCAATAAGAAAAGTAGAAACTTGCTTAAAAAACTCTTGATCGAAAACTCTAAATCAAGAAGGAGAGAGAGAAAGATAATTGCAGGAATATTTTTTGAATTTTTTGATGGATTAAAATGGCTAATTTCACAGCCTATTTATAGGCCTTGATGCATCTGATCGAATAGATGTCTCTTGATCGCATCTGAGCAGATCTGACCGTTGGATCGACTATCTATGATGCAGATCATTCTCACACCGAATAAATGCCTTGATTGATCATACTTGATCACGATCAGGTGCCATCTTATCCATACGATCGCACACATCTCCAATCAACGGCTATAATCAAACCGCTCCAAATCGAACACGCAACCGTTCAATCGATTGGTTGACTCATCGCCAACAGACGCCACATCACTACCATGTGGAACTGATTGTATTCCACGTCACCTATGCCATGTTAGATCCACGTCATCACTCCAACTTGTCCATACAAAGTGCGTGTGCGGATGGTGCACCATTCTTGCGGTGTGAGTGCATGTACACTAGCATCTATCCCACAATACCATATTCAAAAGAATATTCCATGTAGTACTTTATTAAGTGCTCAATGTTTTGCTCTTTTTCCATGTGGGACAAAGTCCCCAAGCTTATTTCAAGCTTTCCAAAGAAAAATAAATAAGGTTTTGAAAACACATGTCACGACCCAAACCCACCCCTATAGGTTTAGCGTCGCAACCGGCTAGTAATCGTTGGATTACCAAAGGCCTCTGAACAGAATAACATATAAATAGGGGCTGCGAAAACAAATATACAAAGTACAACGTCCACTGAGCTGTGCAGACATACATGGGACAAAATAAATTTTTTTTTTAACTCATAAACATATATGTGACGTCACATAGATACAGAAATTTTACGTCAACCCATGTACAGATAACCAAAAACTTGTTCAAAAATAAAAAGAAAACAAAGTTTTTACATGTTCGTGAAATAAGGCCACAAGGCTTAACTTGATCTGGAACCTCCTAGGGAGGCGCAAAGGGTGGCTGACAAAACAGAATCTTAGGCCATCAACTCTAGGCCTGGTCACGTGCCTAATCACCTGCATACATAACATAAATATTGAGCTGGAGCCCAGTGAATAATAACAGAGTAAATGGATCAAATGAATGTTGTCCATAACAGTTACAGAATACAGAATTCGGTAGTTATCCGAAATAGATTCATAATCATGTTCAGAAATTATAGTTCATAACAGATACGGATTCAGAATCATATTCATAATCAGAATTTGCAATTAATCATACATGGTACATTCATTAACACTAGCAGAAACAAATGACCCATAAAGGAACGACCATAAAGGCATACAGTTAACCCATAAAGAGACGGCCATAAAAGCATGCAGCTGACTCACGTGCACGGAGACGGTACAGTTGGCTCATGAGACATATAGTTGGACCATAAATGGGACATATACATAAGGATCCATAACAGTTGGCTCATGACACGTACAGTTGACCCATAATTGGGACGTAACAGAACAGATAACAGATGTAATCTGAAGCTAAGAATGCCACGAATATATTTCAGAAACATTGGACAACCATTCATTCATACAAAAAATAATATTTCAGAAACAGATCATCTTATATTTGTAACATGCCCGGAGGGTACCCATGTGCGTTAAACAATTTGGACCCTCGATCTCTTTGATCTAGTCTCACTAGTGCAATGTAAAACATAGATAAGAGTCTAGATTTGGCAACTTTTAGAAAATCCATTTACTGCAAAACCTTTTGCCTGAAATGGACTACGTCATCAGATCTCAGAGTCGCTACCTAATATTTTTGGAAAATTAGGAAACCCATGACTCGTGCCAAGGCCACTGTTTGTCATAACCAAAGTTGTCTCGGTTCAAAATGCTAGGTATGAGAAGGGAAGGTCATTAATTGAGCACTCCCACTCACCCAATCAAAAGATCGGTCTTTATTAAACCATGATATGAATTTTATTTATTTCATATGTTCATATTTCGATTATTTAATAAATCCTAAAAATTACTAAGCATACAAGTATAAACTATGACATTTATTTTAAAATAATTTGACTTTATGTAGTTTTGAAAGAGTTTTGGAGATGTATAACCCAAATAAATTGAGTTTACAAATATGAAAATCAACACTATTCCAAATTAAGCGACACAACCTCCATCCACTGGCATTCATACAGTTATATCAACTAAGCAAATAGCCACATAGTAGGATGCTTAAACATAATAAGAAAAACGCACACAAACGGGATGCTAAAGCATAAAAACTTACATATTTACCGACGTCCCTCGAACAGCTACAAAACAAAGTTAGTAAAACATGCATGATCTTATATTCAAAATCCTAATCCAATTCACTCATGAGATGCAACTAAAGATTCGGCTTCTACGATATGACATGTGAATTATCTCAAGAATATGAGGTAGCACATATAATCACATAGAAATTGATTAAATCTACAAATGCAAACTTAGCCGAATCAAGATGCATGAAACATAGATGCAAAGTATGGATACAACGACAAAATAAAATAAAATAAAATAAACATGATGCATATTTACAAATGAGGAAAGCAAGTAAAAAAACGGGATAAAAAGAAGTGGGGCAAGAAATTATTACAACACTTTGAATAAATTAGTACAAACCAAATTAGAAGGGGGAGAAGAATATTACAACGAAATAAAAACCTCACAATACACTCAAAATAAAATATACAAAAGAAAAAAAAGTTTCAAGTGCCTTGGAAACCACTGGAAGTTGGTTAACATCAGAAGACAATGCTGTCATGTCCAAAAGAAGCTAACCGGCCGGCCAAATAAGCCAGCTGGCCAACTAAGCCTAGCAAAACCTGTCTTATTGCAAAACCAAGAAAAGGAACAAACAAGAAATATGTAGGTGGCTCAACTAACCATTACCGGTTAGATTAAAAACAAGAAAACAAATATAAAATAATAAAAAAATGCAAACTTACAATAAAACTAACATGAACTTAAAACAAGAAAATAAATATGAGGTAGGACATATAAGATTACAACATAATTACTATGAAACTAAAACAAGAAAATAAATATAAGATAGAACATGTAAAATTACAACAAAACTAACATGAACTTAAAACAAAACAAAAAAAAAAGAAGCAAATATGAGGTAGAACATGCAAGATTACAACAAAACTAATAACAGACTTAATACAAGAAAAATATAAGTTAGGAAATGTAAGATTAAAACATAATTACTATGAAACTAAAACAAGAAAACAAATATAAGTTAGAACATGCAAGATTGCAACAAAACTAATATGAACCTAAAATAAAAAAATAAAATAAAAAGCAAATATGAGGTAGAACATGCAAGATTACAACAAAACTAATATAAAATTAAAGCAAGTGAATAAATACAAATAAATAAATAAATAATTATGAGCTAAACAAACCACTTAGATTACAACAACACACTATGAAATTAAAGTAAGAAAATAAATATAAGATAAACAAACCACTTGGATTATAACAAAACACTATGAAATAAGAAGCAAGAAAATAAATATGAGATAAAAATATAAGAAAATGAAATATTAGAAATTCACCTTCCAAAGAAAGATTGAACTTCTTGATTTCCAAACTTCCTCTTGATCACCCTCAAGTTGTGGAGTATGTTGTTGAAATCTCAACAAGAAAATTCAAGTTTTAGCTTTGGTGAAGTTTTGGGTGGTAACAAAATAAACTCTTTATTTGATCAAAGTTTAGACCTCTCTCTAAAAATATTTTCACTCAATTGGAATAAAATAAACTCTTTCTTTGATCAAAGTTTAGACCTCTCTCTCATCAAAAAATTTTCACCACCTCTCATAGTTCTAATGTCCTTCTATATATAGGCCCAAAACCAAGACCCTCTCATGTTTTGAAGGGCCACTTTTGAAGAGCCAAAACCTATTCATGTTTTGAAAGGCCAATTATGAATAGTCAAAACCCATCCATTTGTTTGAAAGGCCAATTGTGAATAGTCAAAATCCATTTAGTTTTTTGAAAGACCATTTGTGAATAGTCAAAATCCATTTTATTTGAAAGGCCAATTGTGAATAGTCAAAATCCATTTTATTTGTTTGAAAGGCCAATTGTTTCAAACTGCTAAATTTTCTGGACAAGTGAAAAAAAATGTAGAAAAAGATTTTTAAATAGGTCTCAACTAATTTGGCCAAAATGGGTGTAAAATTGGAATTGAAGCTTAAATCTAATTTGAATTTTTTTTTTTGGCTGAGAAATTCATAAAATAGTACATTATAATTTTCATCATCGGGTGTTCAGAAAAAAACGCCCAAGTCTTAGGCTAGTCAAAATGGGGTGCCTTCAATTGCCCCTTTTTGACAGAGCTCGAAGTCATTTCATAATATGAGTGAATGTCCAAACCCGAAGACGACCCTTTTGACAAGGCCGTAAGACTTGGGCAAACAAACAAGATGTAATACAAGTGGTTGAACCAGAAGGTTGCCTACGTATCCCTTTCAAAGGAATCAAACTTGCGTAGTTCGGGGGCAACATACAAAATGACATGCTCCAAATGCAGTTTGAAAGTTGGACTTACACGCTTCGCGAAGCCAATTGTTTGAAAATTCATGATTATGCAATGCAAATCAATGTCATGGAGTGATGATAAAGATATGAAGATGACAACATGAGAGGCAAGCTTTGTACAAATGATATGAAACATAACAAGGGGTACATCGCATTAAATGTGCCACAACACAAATGATAGGTGAACTCGAAATCCAAATGTGTCTTATGCAAGAAGAGAAAATAATGAACTCGAAATCCAAACGCATTTCATGCGGGAGGAGGTATAGTGGTGTAACCAACAGACGTTCCTAACCGTATTTTATATGGAGAGAAAGAAGGTAAACATCAAATCCTAGCACGTTTCACATAAAAGGAACAAAGGTGGTAAAACCAACAGCATACCTAACCTTATGTCATACGGAGATGGAAAAGGTTTTAATCGGGTAAACATCAAATCCTAACACGTTTCACGTGAAAGGAACAATGGTGGTATAACCAACAGACGTACCCAACCGTATCTCATAGGGAAAAGGGAAAGGTTTTAACCAGGTAAACATCAAATCCTAACACGTTTCATGTAAAAGGAACAAAGGTGGTGTAACCAACAGATGTGCCTAACTGTATCTCATACAGAAATGGGGAAGGTTTTAACCGGGTAAGCGTCAAATCCTAACAAGTTTTACGTGAAAGGAACAAAGGTAGTGTAACCAACAAACATACCTAACCGTATCTCATATGGAAAAGGGGCAGGTTTTAACCAGGTAAACATTAAATCCTAACACATTTCACGTGAAAGGAACAAAGGTGGTGTAACCAACAGACGTACCTAACCGTATCTCATACAGAAAGGGGGAAGGTTTTAACTAGGTAAACATCAAATCCTAACACATTTCACGTGAAAGGAACAAAGGTGGTGTAACCAACAGACATACCTAACCGTATCTTATACGGAAAGGGGGAAGGTTACACATACACACGAATGATATATAAAATACTATTACATACGTATACATATACACACTGACAAATTACATACGTATACGGATACACACATATACCTATACGGAGAAAATATATACATAGTTACATGTACACAGACATATACGTACATAATATAATACACACATACACATACATATACATCTCTCTCTCTTTTCCTATTTTTGTCTCTCTCTCTTCCTTCATCTTCTTCGAGCGTTGTGTCTGGCACGCGATTTCAATAATCGTGGCGCCTAACCGACAAGCTGCCACGATTCTTCAACACCTTATCCCAATGTTTCTCCTCTTTGTCTTTTTCTTCTTCTTCTTCGCTCTCTTCTTAAGTTGAGGCCTGTGAGAGAGGCAGAGCAAAAGCTTGCAAACCTTATCTGCCACCACTCTGTAACCTCTTTCTTTTGCATTACTCTCCTCTGCCATGGCCTCTTCACACGGTTCTCTCACTCTTTTTCCAAACCTGAACGAGTCCACGATAGAGATGACCAATTCTGACTCCCTTAAACCTCAACAGCGTGCTCCTCCTCCTTCCCCTGTTTTTAGCTTTCCAGCGATGTCAGTTGAGCAAATAATGGCGGCACAGTCTGACATCAAAGCTAACTTGTATACACTGAGGTCATATGTGGAGACCGTGGCTGCGGTCTCTAACTTGTCCCGTTGACTGCAGAACAGGACGTGTGAGGTACATCAGTTAAATGCACAACTCTCCTTCTCCAATGTATGTACAAAGATGCTCAAGTAGAAATCAGTGCACTGAAAAAGCAGAACAAAGAACTGAAACGACAGGCCACTTCCGTGGCTCGATTCGGAGTTTCTTCGCACAACCAATTTTATGGCCGATGAGGAGTAATCTCCTTCAGAAGCTCTGCCAAGGCCGATGCAGAGTCTTCAAGAGCTTCGAAGGAGTAAAGATGAAGTGAGGCAGCTGATGATAAAGTTGGCCAACGAAACTGTGTGCAAATGAAGTCGGTTGTAATCTTCGCCACCGAGCTGCTGTCGAAAAACTGAGAAAATGCTACTTTTTTTCTTCTTCTTTTTTTTTTGAGTGGGCACCTATAGCTTCAACTCCTTTTTGTACAACTTTGATCGGGGTTAATCTCTGGCATTTAATAAAACGAGTTTGTTCTACAAATCTAGATGTCATGAATGGCACAACATTGAACATAAAAATCATTTTGTTTTGAATTTTGAACTTGAAGATGGCTACTTTTTAGTGAATTTTGAACTGAATATTGAGCCTCTCACTAACCAAAACACAACTTAATGAAATGAAAATGAAGCAAAAACCATCCCAAAACACACCCCTTTGCGCTTGTCGGAGCAAAATGAACGCAAAACAAAGCAACACTGGTAGACTGCCCGACAGAAAAGCATCGCCGGCGACAAACACTATGCATTTTCTGGCAATTGCTTGATTAAGGTAATGAGAACTCGATAGTGTGGGTAAAAGACAGAAAATCCGACTCAACTGTGCCCCTAGTTCATCACTTTGCCCTTTTTTCTTTTTCCTCTCTGCTAAAGCGATTTTGATCAACATGAGAGGTAAATTAGCGCACTTGTTCCATTTTCTATCTTGAAAACATATAAGCCAAATTATGAGCACTGAAAATTTTCTCTTTTTGGTCCAAAGAATGGTCTGAGTTTTGGAAAAATGGAATAATTCTTGAGAAAATCAGTCAACTTCATTAAAAGTCCTCAAAATCGATTTTCGCAAATGACCACAACTCGATCAACATGAAATCAACCCTTGAGATGTACAACTAAATTCATCTTGTGACTGAACCTGTCATGAAGAAGAAATAGGACAACTAAATCAAATGGGGATGAGCCAATCAAATATGCATAGCCGAGTCGAATAAAGATACACTAATCAAACATGGACGAAATGAGTGAGTTGAAAAATGATTAAGGCTGAACTTCAAGATGAAGTTGTCTACTTATCCCAAAGATAGGAATCAGGCCATACGTAGTTCTGGTTAAGGTTCACTCGGGTATTGACGCTCTTCTTTTGTGCTCTAACTTTTGCCAAAGCCGCCCTTTTGGGTTTTCAACCTTGCAAGCTTTTCATTTTTTCATTTTTCTATTTTTTTTTTGTCATTTTTTTTTCTATATTTTTTTGTTTTTCTGCTCTAACTTTTGCCTAAGTTGTCCTTTCGAGTTTTCGGCCCAGCGAGCCTCTCAAGGGTAATAGTTCTTTAGCTTGTCCATGTTGATTGGTTGTGAGAACTCCAAACCATCCAAATCAATGAAAATGACTGCTCCTCTTGACCAGATTGATTTAATGATATAGGGACCCGTCCAATTGGGTCTAAACTTGCCCCTAGGGTCGTGAATAGGAGCTCGGTTGTCTTTCAACACTAAGTCCCCTTCCCTCAAATTCCTAGGTCTAACCTTTTTGTTGAATGTTCTGGGAATCCTGCGTTAATACCCCTGAATATGGTATAACGCCTTCAATCTTCGCTCATCAAATAGCATTAGTTCCTCAAATCGGTTACGTTGCCAATCAGCTTCTGTTATCTGACATTCAGCCATAATCCTCAATGAAGGCACTTCCAACTTAATCAGCAAAACAACCTCCATTCCATATACCAAAGAGTAAGGGGTTGCCCCTATGGACATTCGAATTGATGTCCTGTATCCCCAAAGTACAAAAGGCAACTTATCTGGCCAATCTCTATAAGTTTCCACCGTCTTACACACAATGGTCTTAATGTTCTTAATTGCAGCTTCAACAGCTCCATTGGCTTGTGGCCTGTAAGTTGATGACTTGTGAAAAGCCACATTATACTTCTCAAGTAGAACTGCCACTTCTCCTTTGAAATGTGAGCCATTGTCTAAAATTAATTTGTTTGGCACACCGTATCTGCAGATAATGTTGTTCCTGATAAATTTGGCCATGTGTGATGCTTTTAACACTGCATACGACTGTGTTTCAATCCACTTGGTAAAATAGTCAATGGCAACCAAAATGAATTGATGCCCATTTGAACCTTTCGGTGTGACTGCCCTGATGATATCTATGCTCCAAACTGAGAAAGGCCAAGGCGAAGTCATGTTGTAGAGTTTTGATGGCGGGATGTTAATGCGATTGGCGTGAATTTGACATTTGTGGTATTGCCTAACAAAGTTGATACAATCATTCTCCATGGTTAACTAGTAGTATCTTTGTCTAAGGATTTTTTTGGCTAACATTATACCGTTCACATGGGCTCTGCACTCTCTTCCATGGATGGCATCCATGATACGCTTTGCCTTTTCTTCTTCTACACACAGCTTGTGCATTCCCAGATGGCTTCTCTTGTATAACTTATCTCCACAAATGACGAACTGAGTGGCCAGATGCCGTATCCCCTTTTTGTCTTTGGTGTTTGCCCCTTGTAGGTATGTACCACTTTCCAAAAAAATTCCAAATATCAAAGTACCAAGGGTTTTTATCTTGAACTTCTTCTGTTGCGGCTATCATTTCATACGCGGGGGTGTACCTTTGTTCTATAAGGATTGGGCGCATCTTGACCCCGACCGGTATATCTATCATTAATGCCAAGGTTGCCAATGCATCAGTAAATGGGTTGTTCTCTCTTACCAGGTGTGTAAAAGTTAGTTTTTCGAATCTCGGGATCAACATGTCCAAGGTCTAATGGTAAACTTTCATTTTTTCCTCTTTAACTTTCCAATCTCCGTTGGCTTGAGAGACAACCAAGTTCGAATCCCCGATCATATCCAACCTTATTGCCCTAGTTCCAGGGCTGCTTCCAATCCGGCAATGCACACCTCATACTCTGCTTGGTTGTTAGATACCCTGAATCGAAGTTTGAAAGCTAAGGGGATATGGGAATCATCCGGCGCTATGAGCAACACGTCTATCCCATAGCCAAATTGATTGGATGCTCCATCAAAGTACAACTTCCAAGTGTCTTTTTCTATTTGCCTGACCTTTTCATTTGGAAATGAGTACTCCATATCTTCTCCTCCTTCAATTGGATGATCAGCCAAAAATTCTACTACGACCTTTCCTTTGACAGATTTGCAAGTGACATACTTAAGGTCAAATTCGGAAAGCAAAAGCAACCAACGAGCTAGCCTACCGATAAGTGCTGGTTTCTCAAAGAGAAATTTGATTGGGTCTAATCTTGAAACCAGAATTACTGAGTGAGCTAACAGGTAATGTCTCAACTTCCTGGTGGCCCATACCAAAGCTAAGCAAGCTTTTTCCAAAAGGGTATAGCGGGTCTCACATTCAAGCATCTTTTTACTTAAGAATAGATGGCCTTCTCCACTTTCTCATCGGACTCTTGTGCAAGCATACATCCCATAGTTGATTCGGTCACTGATAAGTACAGGATCAGTGGGTTCCCTAGCTCAGGCGGTAATAACACAAGTGGATTCCGCAAATACTGCTTGACTTGCTCAATTGCAAATTGACATCGATTATCCCATTAGAACTTATTCCCTTTCTTTAGGAGACTAAACAGTGGTTCACAAGTCAAGGTTAACTTTGAAATAAAGCTCTTTATGAATTGCACATTTCCTAGAAAACCCCGTACCTCCTTTTCAATCGTTGGTGATGGCATTTCTAAGATGGCCTTTATTTTAGATGGATCAACTTCGATTCCCCGCTGTGTGATCAGAAATCCCAATATCTTACCCGCAGTTACCCCAAATGTGCATTTATGTGGATTCAGCCTTAGCCTATATTCTCTAATTCTCTCAAAGAATTTCTTCAATGCAGTGTAATGGCTTTCCCGATCTTTGGACTTGACAATCATGTCATCTACATACACCTCAATTTCCTTGTGGATCATATCATGCAAAAAAGTGGTAGCAGCTCTCTAATAAGTGGCCCCGGCATTCTTTAAACTGAATGGCATAACCCTGTAGTAGTATGTCCTCCATGGTGTGGTAAATGCTGTCTTTTCTCTATCCTCTGGAGCCATAAGGATCTGGTTATACCCTAAAAAACCATCCATAAATAACAGTAAGGCATGCCCTATAGTGAAGTCTACCAATTCGTCAATATGTGGCAATGGGAAATCATCCTTCGGACTAGCCTTATTCAAATCTCGGAAGTCAGCACAAACTCGAATTCTGCCATCTTTCTTCGGAACTGGCACAATATTGGCTAACCAAGTAGGATGTTCTGATACGAGCAAAAACCTAACATTGATTTGCTTGGTAACCTTTTCTTTAATTTTCAAGGCCCAATCCAGACGAATTCTGCGAAACTTCTGTTTGACAGGTCGAGCCTCAGGGTCGAGAGGGATCCTATGTTGTACAATCTCAGGGTCAATTCCTGGCATGTCTTCATAGAACCATGCAAAAATATCTTTAAATTCTTTTAATAAAGTAACTAATTGTTCACGTTCCTCTGAAGATAATGTAGAACCAATTTGGATCAAGCGAGGATCTTTTTCAGTACCCACATTTACAGAAATAATTCCATCCACTAATGGCTTAGCACGCCTTTCTTCCTCACAGTCGATTAAATTTTTCAAAGCCCGAGGAATTTCTTCCTCTTTGTTTTTATCAAGATCTTGAAAATTTTGGTCAATGTTATGAACTATGGGCACAGAAAAGTAAGCGGAAATCACATCTTCATTCAAAGCCTCGGGCTCACAAGTTGCAACAGACGCAAAAAAGAAAGAAAAAGAAGACTCAGACATTTTAGACAAACTTAAATCTGCCTCCAACCCCACAGGCCCACCAGACTCAGACTCAACAGCCAATTCAGAATTCCCAATACAACTCTTTTCAAAATGCCAATTTATTTGTGAGCCATTCACTGCATCCATGATGAAGCTTGTCAGTGGGTACCTCTTCCCCGATCACAACAATGGTCATATCCTCCAAATTCATCAGTTCAGCGGTAGTACACAATTCTGACAATAAATCAGCCAGTGTTAGACCCAAGACTTCCTTCGTGCTGCTTTCCGAGCTGACTTCTCTGTCTTGTCCGATGTTGATACTAGGGTCTAGCCACTCATCGTCATTGTCAGAGAGCTGATGATCGAAGAAGATCTCAAACCCAGGGCATCTCTTCCTCTTCACTTTATCAATCCAGGGCTCAGGAAAACCATAAAAAGAGAAGTCTTCTCCTTGGCGGACAAAGCGTCCGTTCAAGGTCCCATGGATTGGCCTATAATCCAACTCATACTTCTTTCTCATCTTCTTTGCATTGATTCTCTCTCTTATTTCCTTCCCTTTCTTCTCCCAGTCTTCTACTGTTGGTTAATATCCTAACCCAAATGCATGTGGGTTGTGGATTACCTTAGTTGTCTCTGTGGTGCCTTGTCGGCCACTTCTTCCCAATCTAGATCTTGGGATGTATCCTAACTTGTTCATCATATAGACTGACTGAGCACTCTCTTTTTCCATGATTGTCTGCACTAACCGTGCTTCCGCCAAGGTAAAACCCGAGAGAAAAACATCTTCACTCCCATGTTGTACTTCTAGTACTAGCGTTGTGACTTCTGGAAAATGGTGGATCGTAGACTTGCCAAAAGCTGTGGCAATCCCTTTATTGTGCGGATACTTCATCAATTGGTGTACGGTTAAAGACACCGCTCTCATCTTATGCAACCAAGGCTTGCCCAACAATAGGTTGAAAGTTGCCGGGACATCCATGACATGGAATTCTGCCTCATGCTTAGAGGGACCAACTAATATCTGGACCTTGAAAGTCCCCATAACATTTCTGCTAGTATTGTCGTATGCCCAAATAACTTGGTTTGTTGACGTGAAGTCAGCCGACTTTAACCCGATCGCATAAGCAGTCCTTGCTGGGTATACATTAATGGCTGAATCGGTATCAACCAAAACTACTGGAATCCATTTCTTTCTACACTCCAAGGCCACATATAAAGGCTTGTTGTGGTCAACCTCCTCAGGTGGTAACTCTTTGTCTGTAAATGATAACATAGGGGTCGTGTCTCTAGGTATGATGAAAGATACTAATTGATCCGACGTTGTCTCAATGGATAGCTTGGCCTTGTTTAAGGCTAACAACATTGCTTGTCGGTGTTCTCGAGAAGCCATGAGAAGACCCTAAATGGAAATGTTTGCCTGGATCTTTTTCATTTGCTTTAAAACTAGGCCTTCTTCTACCTCTCTCTCTTTTTCTTTCTCTTTCTCTTTTTCTGCCTCTTTATCTTTGCCAAAGGGCTCTCTTTGGTCTAAATGTGGAGGCTTGAAGTAGCGCCCACTCTTGGTCAAATGGTCAATTTCATCTGCATACCAAGTCTCATCTGGAACATTGTTTACCCATTTATCATCAGTGTGGGTGAGCTATAGGTCATTATCATCTCACCATTCGCCTTCGTTGACCGAAAGGCAATTATCTAGCGCTGCTTGAATCATTACCACAGTACGCTCTGAATGGCTTTATGGTTCTTCTTCTTTTCCTCTGGAACGCTTTCATTTACCACATTCAACAGGTTTTCCGAAATCAAGTCGCAATTCAACCCCTTTTCTTTCAGTTTCCTCATCAAAAGCTTCGTCACAGCTTGACCAACCATGACTGTAATTCTTCAGTTCCCATCATTCCATCTGCACATTTCCAAGGTCTAATTCTTCAAAGAAATAGAGATTAGCCAAGTCCTCCTCTAGGTCGGCCAAATCATCCAACCCATGTTCAAGTACATCCTCTCTGACAACAATGATAGAAAATGAGTCAGGCAGATCAACCTCAAGCTTTAGTTAACCACTAGAAACAATATACTGGCTAGGATCATACTTTTTCTCTGATAGTTTGCCAGCCTCAAGAATAGGTACTACCACTATAGGGATTTTGGGTTTTGGCTGGGTTGGAGGTGCATCCGTCATACACAACTCAGTGTCTTCAGGAATATGTACCTCAAGTTTTGGTAAATGAGTAGGTGTAATATAGATACTAGGGTTAAAGGTGGATGAAAGTGTATGGATGAGGTTAAGATGAGGAGGTGGTGGAACTCTGTCATGGGGCGACAACGGGTTGGTAGTGACGTTGGGTTTTGGTAGTTGTGGAGGAGCTATGACTTTATTGTCTATGAGATCTTGGATCTCATGACGGAAACAAAAGCAACGGTATGTGTCATGTCCTGGTTGTTGGTGGAAAGCACAGTGTTTGGTAAGGTCATGTTTGGCTGGGAAAGGTTTGGAAAGAGGTTGAGGGTCCAAAGGCTTCAAATACCCTCTTTCTGTCAAGATTTTTATTGCTTTGGAGAGTGGCATATGGAGAGGGGTGAATGTTCTAATTGGGGCTTAAGTTGTGTTCGTTGTTTGTGGGCCAGCATGAGCAAAGGGGTCGGCTGTTTTAGTGGTGGTGGTAACCAAGTTGATTTCAGAGGGCTTCACAGCTGTGCTACCACTGGTGGTAGCATTGGAACTGCGACCAAAAGGCTTCTGAACAGGTTCCTTATCATCCACAATGAATCTCTGTTTGATGACTTCCTCTATCTGGACCCTTATCTCATTTAAGTCATTAAAAATGAAGAGCGGGAGGACTATCATTTTCTGTAACATCTTTCCATGCAGATTTTTGACTATCATACGAATTTGGTCTTTTTCAAGTGGTTTGTTGGTCATCATTCCTACTTTTGCCCTCCATCTGGTGATCAAAGCCACGGAACTTTCATTAGGCTCTTGACATGTGGCCTCTAATTCCCCGAGTAGTCACTTCAATCTGGGTGTTATAAGCATACTAGGTGATAAAGGCCCCAGCCAACTCTTCCCAACTTTGTTTTACCGAGTCCTCTAACTTGGCATACCAGATGACAGCCACTCCTCACAAAGTTCATCTGAATAAAGAGAGCTTTTCCGAACGAGTCAAACCCATAGGCTTTAAGACATTAGAGAACAGGCGAATATGCACCATTGGGTCACTGGAGCCATCAAACCTATCAATGTATGGCATTTTAAACCGTTCTAGCAACTTCAAAGTTGTCTCAGTGTACCCATCTTCGATGTTTGGGATTGAATTGACTCCTTATGCCATTTTGAAAAGTTTTTCCAACTTGGCCAGCTTCAACATAGTTGAGTCAGACTTAAGTGCTTCAGAGGGAAGGAGCCCTCCCACTAGTTGTGGAAGAGGAAATGATCCTCCTAAAGTTTGTGCAAAAACCCTTAGATCTTCTAGTGAGTTAAGTTTGGGAAACTCGTCAGCTAGTGGAGGTGGAGGTGGAGGTGGAGGTGGAACTGGATGAGTCACCGAACGTGGTTAAGTAATGGATGGCCTAGATGAGCATTGCAGTTTAGTAAGAGTATTGCCTTGAGCGGCAAGAGTAGTGCCTTGGGTAGCAACCGTAGTGGCAACGGTATCCATGCTCCGTTGAAGGGCCAATAGTATGTCTGCTATATTTTCTAGAATCTGAGCCATCACTGATTCTAGTGAGTTAAGTGGTGATGATCTAGCAGGTGAAGAAGGGGTATTCTAGACAGTTAATGAAGCTTTTTCTTTTCTTCGTGTAACCGGTGGCAAAAAAAACTAACACTGGCTGACCTTGAATCAAATTTGCACTTTTGCAAAGTCTACCAACACGAGTCCATAGAACTTGGGAGATATCAGACCTTTCGGAAGCTATAGTGCTCGACTACCTTACTGAAACAAAACAAGACTCCCAATCAGAATTTCATTAGCATCCCAGCTCAATTGATTACTGCTAACTCATGTTGAAAAACTAAACTCAACCCCACAAACTGAAATGACTGAACCACTTATCTGAATCTAAGAATTCCCATACATTGTATATAACACATAGCAGGAAAGAGAACAAATGCCCCTATGGGGGCTAGGGTTACCCTGTCCTAACTTTGAAATGATCTAGGGTTTCACTATTCAAACAAGTGGCATCATATATCCTAGAAATTGGAGAGCATCCTGTCCTAATTTTGGAAGGTACTATAGCTCATTATATGCACAATGTTAGCTATACTCTAAGGGTTAAAGTTAAGGTGACGTTACCAAAGAGTCCTTTGGGTCATAACCAATGAAGATCTTAGGAAATCAGAAGAGTCAAAATAGCCTATCTTCAAAGTCTGAGAACCTTCAGATCTCAAAAGATTATAACACAAGGCCTCCAAAGTAACGTAGAGATAGGTGTAGTGTCACAAAAAAGTGTGCCTATGCTCTCACCAGTATCTGGGCAACACAAGAACTTTAAGTGCACCGATGCATGCAATGCAATAAACATATAATTGAAAATAAAAGTCATATCATGGAATTCAAGTCAAGGTTTCATAAAATCCCTAACAGAGTCGTCAGAAACTGTAACATACCTGGATGGTACCGTGCTCGTTAAATAGTTCGAACCCTCGGTCTCTTTAATCTAGTCTCATTAGTGCAATGTGAAACATAGATGAGAGTCTAGATTTAGCAACTTTTAAAAAATCCATTTTATTGCAAAATCTTTTGCCAGAAATGGATTGCATCATCAAATCTCAGAGTCGCCACCTAATATTTTTAGGAAATTAGGAATCCCATGACTCATGCCAATGTCACTGTTCGTCATAACCAAAACTGTCTCGGTTCGGAACCTTAGGTATGAAAAGGGAAGGTCATTAATTGAGAACCCCCACTCACCCGATCAAAAGATTGGCCTTTACTAAACCATGATATGAATTTTATTTATTTTATATATTCATATTTCGATTATTTAATAAATCCTAAAAATTATTATGTGAAGCATACAAGTATAGACTATGTCATTTATTTTGGAATAATTTGATATCATATAGTTTTGAAAGAGTTTTGGAGATGTATAACCCAAATAAATTGAGTTTACGAATATGAAAATCAACACTATTCCAAATTAAGTGACACAACCTCCATCTACTGGCATTCATACAGTTATATCAAGTAAGCAAGTAGTCACATGGTAGGATGCTTAAACATAGTGAGAAAAAAGCACACAAACGGGGATGTTGAAGCATAAAAACTTACATATTTACCGACGTCCCTCAAATAGCTACAAAACAAAGTTAGTAAAATATGCATGATTTTATATACAAAATCCTAATGCAATTCACTAATGAGATGCAACTAAAGATTCAGCTTCTAAGATATGACATGTGAATCATCTCAAGAACATGAGATAGCACACATAATCACATAGAAATTGATTAAATCCACAAATGCAAACTTAGCTGAATCAAGATGCATGAAACATAGATGGAAAGCATGAATATAACGACAAAAATAAAAAAAAAAATAAATAAATAAACATGATGCATCTTTACAAATAAGGAAAATAAGTAAAAGAACAGGATAGAAAGAAGTGGGCGAGAAATTATTACAACACTTATAAATTATTACAAACCAAATTAGAGGCGGGGAGAAGAATATTACAACAAAATAAAATCCTCACAATACACTCAAAATAAAATAAACAAAAGAAAAAAAAAAGTTTTATGTGCCTTGGAAACCACCGAAAGTTGATTATGTCATGACCCGCTCCCCGTACTCAAGGGTTAAGTATCGTGATGACCAGTAACTGAAGTTACCTCCAGCCAATTCTTGAACAAATAAATAAACGCGAGCGGAATTAATATTTAAGTAAGTGTACCAAAATAATCATCGGAGGTTCTATTTTTGTTACAAAATTTATTGACCAAAAATGCCGATATTTACATATAAAAAATATTATAAAAGTGCTGTGTGTATCTATTCTGCAGCCCCGTGTCTAAGACTTTCCAAAAGCTATTTCTGATTTGCATTGTTTCCTGAAAATTGGTAAACAACTATAAGCACATGGCAGAGTGAGAAATATTATGCCAAGAGTATAAAGGACACAAAATAACCATAGATAGTTATGTAACTAAAATATTTAAAATAGCTTAGTCTTAACAAATAATCCTTTAAGTAGCAAAATTGAAATTATGTAAATAAATAACCATAACCACAGTATCGAACAGAACAGAATAGAACAGAGGTCACAGGAGTGACAGTTAGAACAGAGGTACGGATTCAAGAGGTGGCTCGTACGGATTATAGAGGTGGCTCCCACAATAGTGTAGCACTTACCTCCGCACAACACTTTGCTCCGCACAAAACAGATGTCAATAGATCCATGATGACAGAGGGCCACAAAGTGATCAAACAGAAACCAATGGTTATTTAAATCCCCCAAGGCGTGGGATTCCCATGGTGGTACTTACAAAACATAATTGTTTATAAGGTTATAGTCAAATATTTTTTAAAATATAAACAAACATTTCCATGGGTTTCATTTAAACAAACAAAGTTTAGAAATTAATACACGTAACTGAAATATTAATGTAGTTTATAATAATTTATAAAACATAACTTGTATAAAATAAATTATGGTAAGTCAAAACATACGTAAAATATATTATGGTAACTCAAGGTATAATATAACTCACCTTAACTTTAATACTTCACTCTTTCTTTCCACTATCAAAGACCCTGTCGGCTTCCATTATTTTTTTCTTCATTTTCTTCATTTCTTTCCCTCATTCCTTCCTTTCTCTCTTTCTTATCTTTTTCTTTTCCCAAGTTATGAGCTCAATTCAATATTTATACCAAGCTTCTTACCATAGCTACTATAATTATCCTATTGATAGACCTCCACGTTGCTTGCCCAAGGTAATGCCACCTTTCTTCCCTATATAGATTCATTGATTAATGGATAACCCAAAAGGGACAGCTCATGCAACCCTTTAGGTCTTATTACCTTATGGCCCATGAGTTGATATAATTACATAGGTCATCTTTTTTTTGTTTTTGATTACACACTATGATCCCTAATTAAATTACATTTGGATACATACAATTATAAAATTAAATATTCTTTTCCAAGTATTAATTTAACTATTTTATATTAATTCAGATTAAAGTATTCAAAAATAGGGATGTTACAGATTAACATCGGAAGACAACGATGTCTTGTCCAAAAGAAGCTAACCGGCCGACCGGCAAGCTAGGCCTAGCAAAACCTATCTTATTGCGAAACCAAAAAAAGAAACAAACAAGAAATATGTAGGTGGTTCAACTAACCACTACCGGTTAGATTAAAAACAAAAAAACAAATATAAAATAAAATAAAAAATGCAAACTTACAACAAAACTAACATGAACTTAAAACAAAAAAAATATATATATATATATATATGAGATACGACAAGTAAGATTACAACATAATTACTATGAAACTAAAATAAGAAAACAAATATAAGATAGAACATGTAAAATTACAACAAAACTAACATGAACCTAAAAAAAAAAACAAATATGAGGTTGAACAAACAAGATTACAACAAAACTAATAAGAGACTTAATACAAGAAAAATATAAGATAAGCAATGCAAGATTACAACATAATTACTATGAAACTAAAATAAGAAAACAAATATAAGATAGAACATGCAAGATTACAACAAAACTAATATGAACCTAAAATATAAAATAAAAAAATAAAGAAGAAGCAAATATGAGGTAGAACATGCAAGATTACAACAAAACTAATATAAAATTAAAGCAAGTGAATAAATACGAATAAATAAATAAATAATTATGAACTAAACAAACCACTTAGATTACAATAACACACTATGAAATTAAAGTAAGAAAATAAATATAAGATAAATAAACCACTTGGATTATAACAAAACACTATGAAATAAGAAGCAAAAAAATAAATATGAGATAGAAAATATAAGAAAATGAAACATTAGAAATTCACCTTCCAAAGAAAGATTGAACTTCTTGATTTCCAAACTTCCTCTTGATCATCCTCAAATTGTGGAGTATGTTGTTGAAATCTTAGCAAGAAAGTTCAAGTTTTAGCTTTGGTGAAGTTTTGGGTGGTAACAAAATAAACTCTTTATTTGATCAAAGTTTAGACCTCTCTCTAAAAATATTTTCACTCAATTGGAATAAAATAAACTCTTTCTTTGATCAAAGTTTAGACCTTTCTCTCATCAAAAATTTTTCACCACCTCTCATAGTTCTAATGTTCTTCTATATATAGGCCAAAAACCAAGACCCTTTCATGTTCTGAAGGGCCAATTTTGAATAGCCAAAACCTATTCATGTTTTGAAAGGCCAATTATGAATAGTTAAAACTCATCCATTTGTTTGAAAGGCCAATTGTGAATAGTCAAAATCCATTTAGTTTTTTGAAAGGCCAATTTTGAATAGTCAAAATCCATTTTATTTGCTTGAAAAGCCAATTGTTTCAAACTGTTAAATTTTTTGGACAATAGAAAAAAAATGCAGAAAAAGATTTTTGAATAGGTCTCAACTAATTTGGCCAAAATGGGTGTAAAATTGAGATTGAAGCTTAAATCTGATTTTATTTTTTTATTTTTTATTTGCTGAGAAATTCATAAAATAGCACATTATAATTTTCATCATCGGGTGTTCAGAAGAAAGCTCACAAGTCTTAGGGCTAGTCAAAATGGGGTGTCTACAATATCATTCAGAAAATACTTATAATTGAACATAGCTTTACAAGATTATTACTCACAGATGGCTCCCAAGCAGATAGACAGAACAGACAACCGGATAGCTTATGGCGCGTGACCTACACAAACACATAACAGACACATATTTGAAACACACGTTCAGAATATTCTTAGCTTATTACATCTCATTCTTAGTGTGTTTCTATGTTTTATCCTCACTATTATGTCTTAATCATGACCTAGAAATGCCTAGGATGTAATGAGGATACTAAAATGAACTTGAATATACTTAACAAAACTTGCTGAAAACAGGGTCCCCGCTTAAGCGCAACTTCCTTCTCTCGAGCGGACATACAAAATGTGAGTGGTCGCTCGAGCGGTCTGTAAACTTTGCAAAAGTGCTGGTTGCTTGATTTTCCCTGCTCGATGCTTGCTCGAGCGTAAGACTCACACCCTCGCTCGAGCGCAACTTTTGTCACTCGAGCGGTCTGCAAAACACGCAAATTTTTGGGAGCATTCATTTCATGCTCGAGTGAACTTCTGGTCACTCAAGCAGAAATGTGAAAATGAAGGTGGTTGCTCGAGCACAGGATCTGTCGCTTGAGCGTGGAAACAGAATTATGGAATTTTCAGATTTGCTTCCCAGCTTCAAATTCTACCCCAAAATTGCAAATTATGGTTTCTTGGGCCAAAACTTGAGGAAACTCTTGTAAACTTGGAAAACATGGTGAATTTAAAATCAATTCCACAAAATCAAGGTTCAAGAGCATGTGATGTATGCAAAACCAAACCCATTTCTTTGAAAACATGACTATATATATCAGGCATGTAAATGTGCGAGTTCCAAGCTTCCAAAACATGATCTAGTGACTCAAAATGATATGGAACTTGATGAATTCCCAAAATTAAAATGATTTAATAACATGTATGAGGAATTTCTTGGAAAATAACTTCAAAATACTATGAAGTATGCATGCATGTATGGTACACTCCCATAGTCAACCATCTAAGTTCAATTCTTGCACCACGCAACCCAATTCTTTGAATTCATGAACTAAGTGACTTAATCTCAAAGCTAAATGGTTGAATTCTCACCTTCAATGGCCAATTACACTCTCAATGATCAATGCTTGAAGTCTGAAGCCAAGTCTTCCAAATTCTCTTACAACTCTCCTAAGATGAGCTCAATCTTCTCTTCTCCCTCTCTCTCTCTCTCTCTCTCTCTTGAAGATGATGAGAAAAGGTAGCTCAAGTAGGGTGTACAAGCCTTATATAGGCTTGGATTAAGAACTTATTTAATTAGGCTTAATTGAGCATTTAATTATTCTAATTAAGTCATTCCGAATCGAATTTCAATTAAACCTACCATAATGTTCTAAAATTTCCAAATAACATGTATACCAAGTCAATTTCCGAATCAGATGCCGATAAGGCCTTCAATTCACAAACCAAAACGGGAACATGAACAAATCTTTCTACGTTAAATAGATATAAACACAAATAAGACAATACACATGCAAGTAATGCAAGATTCTACTTTAATTACTTATTAAGCCTTTTTAATCATGGATTGCATGTTAATTATGGGTCTGGGTTGTTACAACACCCAAAAAAACTGAACAATAAATTTGAAAATTCATTTTGAAAATTCCCCAGAAATGTGCATACAAGTTGACACCCTTCTGTGCTGCTATTTTACCATTGATATGATAATCCACACTTAGTTTGTTGTGACATTCTTGAATGAAGAGATTAAAAAATAAAAACTGGATTGCTGATCGCTTGCAATGTGGACCTTTTACTTTACTTTCTTTTTTTTCTTTTTTCTTTTTTTTTTTTTCCTTTTTTTTCAGAAAAAAAAAGTAGCAAATAAAATACTTATCCTCCATCTCTAATTAGAACTCCATTAAACAAGTTATTTATATCAATTTCGTATGATGCAGGTTTAATATTGATTTGATTTATTTATTTTTCATATTGTTGTGTCAGTGATCATAAATAAATTTAGTTAAAAATGATCTAGAGACTCCCAAAACATTACTTCTAAATTTATCTCCAATTACATATATGTAACAGTTTACATCATTACAATTAAATTCAAAAATGAAATTTTAAGAGTCTCAAACGTTTCCGTGTTGAAAATTTCAACAATTATAAGTCAGGCAAAAACTTGATTGGAGGAACCTGTTTCCATTCACGTTACAACATTCTCTATGCCTAACAGTTCACACTTGGAATTAGTCATCTTGGGTCCCTTTTGGTTGGTAACAATTTCTACTTGCAGTCTCTAGGGAGGAAAAATCATCCTCTGACTGACTTAAATATGATATTCAGTTAACCTACTATATATAGACTCGTCAAAATAAATTTATCCGACACTCTACTCGGAGATAAGGGTGTTGGATTGGATATGTATTTGATATTTTTCATTGAATATTTTTTACATATTTATATTTAACACTATCATTATATGATTGGATATGTATTTAATATTTTTCATCGAATACTTCTTACATATTTGTATTTAACACTATCATTATATGAATATGTTATTATATAATTGCTATAAAATGAGTTAAATACTTTTTTTTGATGGTATTTGTTTCATAAAAATAAAAGTTGGGAGTTGTGGCTCTTTAAGGAGAGGTTACCTTTCTAATGTTAGTATTTTTTTTTTCAGTTGACCATAATGTGTAGACAAGTTGACACCTGTTCGTATTTTGCCATTGATATTATAATTATTCATATAGTTTGTTGTGACATTTTTTTAAACTGAAGATCATATTTAAGTTTAAAATATTATTTTTTTTAAAAAATAGAAAGAAAATAATAACCTGCAGTGGCTTTTTTACAGGAAAAGATTTATGGTATAAAGGTTGTTAGCATATAAAATACTTATCTTCTATCTCTAATTTTTTGTTTCCTAGTCAACAGGCTATAAAATTAATTGCTTATTCTCATATATTTTATAAAATTTAACCTCAAATTCATTCATCCAAACAGTACCTAAATGTTGAGTCATGATTTTTTTAATTTGCATTTGGTAAGATGCTAGCTGGTTAACAAGGCTAGCCCTAAGCAAATAATATCTTGTCATGTATCTCAGTGATATAAAACAATGAAAAAAACAAGTGATATGTGACACTTCTCTTTTATAAAGGTCCCACAGCAATGGAGAAATTCTATTCTCACACTTAATTAACTTAGTGCACATCTTTTCTCAGTGCACATATTTACTAATTTGATTATTAATTAATTTTCTCAATCCACACACTAAGAGTTACAATTATACTCTTCACTAATAACTATTATACATACCACTCAACCCTC
The DNA here is from genome assembly GCA_025200525.1 of Camellia lanceoleosa. Lineage (NCBI taxonomy): Eukaryota > Viridiplantae > Streptophyta > Magnoliopsida > Ericales > Theaceae > Camellia > Camellia lanceoleosa. Next base: position 87,522,049 of record CM045760.1, read on the forward strand.
CTTTCTACTTGACATTGCTTTTATCAACAATTATGCTGATAATGCACTGCCGGCTGGTTATGTTTAGTGTATAGTAAATTGAGCAAATGATAATGTTTTTCCTTCCAGCAATCAGATTTAGAATGGTTACTCTTTCTTCTTCTTTTTTCTTATGATTGTAGTTTTACCTGTTTTAGATGTTGTTGTGCTGACTTTTCTTCTCTTTATATGCAAATGTTTTCTGGGCCTTATCTGAAGAGGATGAAAAATTTGTGATTAATGGCAAACGTACTGGTCAAAAATTTTCTGCTTCAAATCAAGGGGAACCAATCAGGCCTAGAGAGATTAAACCTAGAGTATAAATCTTGAGATTAAAATAATATGAGAGTTGTTATGAGAGTATTGCTTTGTAAGCAATAAAGGAGTATAGAGTGTATAGCAAACAAAGTGATAACAATAGAAAAACTAGGGTTTAGTTTTTTTTACTCAAAAGGTGTATATTAAGATTTTTTTTTATTTTTAAAAGATGTGTATAGAGAATATTTTCATATAATATTATGGGTGTTGGTAGATGTCCATTATGGACATTTTAATTTAGGATATAATTGCCATTGAAATAATATTTTATTAAGTGTGTGCACTGAGATAACTTGATATGTGAAAATCAATTTGAAGAATAATTGGAGTAAAGAATAAGAAAGGAATCAAAGAATGGAAAGAAACAGAACAAAACAAAACAAAAAAATTCCACATGGCGAGCCACATCATCACCACATCTCCCTATGGCTCCCTCTCTATGATAGCAAAAATTATTTAGTACTGCAAGCGGGACTGCCACAAAATGAATTTTCGCCATCCATTTTTGTAGGTTCTATGCAGCGCTCACACTAAATGGATAAATAATTTCACCTAAGATTGAGGCATGTAATTGATGGTAACACACAATTTTTAGATAGAAAAGAAGAAGAAAAAAAATTAGCGTATTTCTCTTTTCTCTTCTATTTTTTGTTTTCCTTCCACAAATTCAAAATTCATATACAAGTGTAATCTTGAATCATGATATTCTTTTCGTCAAACCAACATTCTCGGAATCAAAATTTTTTGAGCTCTTCTTCTTCGGTATTCTTAACAAAGAATCTTGAAGAGAACCTTTTATTACCAATTTCTCCATCTTCTGCCCAAAGGGATCCTACTCATGGGTTAGTCAAACAACTAGAACCCTTAGATTGTTCTGTTTTGAAACTCCTCTTGTAATTTCTTTTCTAATTTTCTAATAATTTTTTTTTAAAAATTTAATCAATATTGTGGTTGGTTAAAGTCACTGAAACACTATTTTTAGAAATGAGAGTAAAATTGCATACATCTTATCTTGTCTTCCCAAACTGACCCTAGGCTGCCTTTTTTTAATACTATCGATAGCAACACCCCCCCCCCCCCCCCCCCAAAAAAAAAAGTAAAAAGACTAAAGTTTTGAGTCCAAATGCCAAGCAAGCTAAAATTGATTCTGCCTCTGCTGCATTCAATTTTCCTCTGTTCATATTACAGTAAAACTAAAACCAGCGCATTCTTATCAGCATTACTGCACAGGGTTTTTCTAATTTGATTGCTGTTGGGAAAGTTATGGAATACAAATCACACATCAATCGCACAAAGAACGAATCAAATTGTCATCACCATGACACCATATACCAATGATCTTCATTTCACAAGCTTCACATTATCCAAAAGTGTCAAGTACATAATTACCATTATGATGTAACAGTATGGTATGCAAGTTTACCCAAAGGCATTGACAATTTGACACATTCTTTTTGCTGCTTTTTCTTTACATTAAAACAAATTGAGCCAAAGAATGGATCTTATGGAGAAGCATCAAACGGTTAGTTGTGCTAACCTAAATTAGTAACCCTCTAACATCCTATCTAATGCAAATAAAATATTATAAAGAAAATAAAAAATAAAAATCACAAGCACTTGCTTCCAACAATGTTCATCTATTTATTTATTGTACATTGGATCCACACTCATACAAAACACAGATACTTGCAGTCAACTGCAAATCACATATATCAGTTAAAATCAAACACAACACCAAGCAGAGTCAAATGTAGAACAATTGGTCGGGTTTACAATTCATCCCAAGATAAGCCTTTTTACCATTGAGCTATCCGTGCAGGTTTTTCTCGTCGGTCATGCTGACGAAGAATCCTGGAAATAACTCTATCAATATGTTTGTAGTAACATATTCTCCATCTTTTCCAATAGACAACTGGCCCAACAACAACACCAAATCCCATGATAAATCCCAATGTGGCACTTATATAGACCCAGTTAATTTGAGACTGATCAGAGTTTGAATGCCTATCAACAATTGCTTTCTGTTTAGTTTCATTGCAACTAACATTCAATGGAGTTCCACATAATCCAGAGTTTCCTTCAAAAGAAGTTTCTGAAAATGTTTGAAATTGAGAGCCTTTTGGGATCATTCCAACCAGTTGATTATGTGATAGGTTCAGAAATGAAAGAAATGTAAGACTTGCAAGCTGTAGAGGGATGTTCCTGTTTAGCTTGTTCCATGCAAGATCTAATGATTCAAGCTGTGTCAAATTTCCAATTGATGATGGAATTGAACCAGTGAGGATATTTCAGAAACTAAATATGCTCCACTAGTATAAATGATCATGATGCAATACATATATACAATATGCCTAAATGCATTTTAAAAGTCCAATTGATTTCTCAATAAAAATCCCTTCTTTCCAATTTCCAAAACCTTTCGTTTATTCAAAACGTTTCTCGAGTTTTACAACATTTGTTTAAAATAAAAGAAATCCATCTCCAAACGAATCCAGGTATCTCAATACCAATGAGCAAAATACATTGTTAAACAACAACAATTACATTGCTAAAACCATTTCCAAACCATTCTTTTCCAAACCAAAAAACATAATAAATAAAATGGGTAAATCTCCAGAACAAATACAACTTTTCATGGAAATTTCATCTATGGAAAACTATAAACTGACACCCATGTAAACGTAGGCTAGACAAGCGCTACTATTGCCATTTTATAGATATTTCATCCACGAGATCGACACCCATGTATACGCATGATTTTTAGGACTTTCACTATGGACACTTAGGCCAACTTATTTCAACGAGACGATACTTCCCAGATACACCATTTTATTTACCCTTTTCCTAATAACACAATACATGTGATCCAAAATATGGTTTTCAAAATGAAACTGTCATGACCCGAACCCGCCCCTATGGATTAAGGTCATAACCGACTAGTAATCATGAGATTACTTACGGCCTCAAACCTGATCAAACATATTTCAACAGAATTAGGGGGCCAAACGGAAGCAGATTTAAAAAAAATTTGTCCAATAAGCTGTGCTTACATGGCAAAACAAAACATTTCAGAAGTAGTCTATAATAACTCACACACATATGCATAGAGTTAACATCTTATATTCACCCAGGAACTTTTAGATATGCGGCCAGCCAAACAAAAACTTATGTACGTAGGTGATCCAACATGTCCACCAAAATAACAGAAAAGTAAATAAATGATCAAAAGAACAAAAACAATGTCTCGTGTGTGAGACATTCGGGATGACCCTTCAAACTGACTTCCTCTCACATTCTTCACTGAGGCCAGGTTTGGACCTCTCTTTGCCCACCTACATGCACACAAATGAGAGTGAGCGAAAGCCCAGTGAATAATATCAAAATAAAGAAATTACATGAATGGAATTCATAATGGACATATCCAACGGCCTTAAACCCATTCGTGTTTCTGTCTAGTACATCAAACGGCCTCAGGCCCAAACATATCAAACGACCTAGGGCCCAATTCATTCATGTCAAACGGCCTTTGCCCATTCATTTATATCAAACGGCCTTTGGCCCAACATTCATATGAAACGGCCTTTAGCCCAATCATTTATGTCAGACGGCTTTTGCCCCAACGTTCATGTCAAACGGCCTTTGGCTCAACATTCATATCAAATGGCCTTTGGCCCAACATTCATATCAAATGGCATTTGGCCTAACATTCATATCAAACGGCCTTTGGCCCAACACTCATATCAAATAGCCTTTGGCCTAATCATTTATGTTATGTGCATTTCATACTTGAGATCATAAGCATGTCGTAATCATAATCATATTCCAACGACTTTATTCGATCAATGGCATAACGAATATTCAATTCAATTTAACAACTCCGTAGAACTCATACATAAGTGAGCACTTGGAAAGTAGCATACTTCAATATATTCTTATTAAGATATTACTCACAGTGTTCTGCTGATGGATTCACCCTTGCGCTTGACCGTACACAATTTACAACATATCGGGCCACAAGAGATTCAATTCGTTCTCAAATTGTTTATTTCTCTTGGGCCTCTTTCTTATCCTTTTAACTCATTTACAATGTTCAATGCATGCCTAAGAGTGCTTAAAAATGAAAGAGAATGGAAAAATGAGCGTAAAATAACTTTTTAAAATTTTGAAACAAGGCTCTCCGCTCGAGCGCAGTATTGGTCGCTCGACCGGACTGTAAAACTCTAAGAAAGTACTGGTTACATGCATTTTAAGCTCGAGCAAGACTTTTGACGCTCGAGCGAGGAGTCTTGCAAAACAAGGAACGCTCGAGCGCAACTTTGGCCACTCGAGCCACAATGCAATTTCTGTAAAACTTCTGGGAGCTCGACTTTCACGCTCGAGCGACACTTTCCTCGCTCGAGCGAACAAGTCGAATTCTGGGTTTTCCAGAACTCTGTTTGAAGCTCAAATCTCACTTCCAAAGGCTCCAAAGTTTGCAAATCAATGCCAAATCATATAAAAACATTGTGTAACACAAAACCTTAGATAATTTAAAATCAAATGTCCAAAATCATGGTTCATTTCCAAAATCATTTCAAATTCTCCTCATCAATTTCAAAACTCATGCATTTAACCTCATACAAACTTCATATCTTCATCAATCATGCATGCATGTTAATTTTTTACTCCAATTCTATTTCAAATGGTACAAATGATACTTATAATCATGAAGCTCATGAAAATTATGCATGCATGCATGACTTGATGCTATATTCATGTTTCAACAATCATCTTCTAAATACAAACATGACTCTTTAGAATTAAGCTTCACACCATGATAATTCTTACATGCATGTGTATATTGACTTAAAATTCATCATGTATAGCTTAATTCTTGTTCTTTATTACCAATTCTCTTTTGAATTCATATAATCACAACTCAAACTCATGAATCAAGAGTTGGGTACCCACCTAGAAGCTCCAATCCCCCAAAATTCAGCTAATTCCTTGAGTCTAGCTTCCAATTTCTAAGCTTTGAGGCTAAATTCACAATTTGAGCCCTCTTCTCTCTCTAGAACCATCACTCTCTCTCTCTCTCTAGAGTATACTTCAGATTTTTGAGCTCAAATGGGGAGTTTAAATGTGTTTGGCCTTTATATATACTAAGCGGTTAGTTTAAACTAATCTATCTTAATTAAGGTTAATCAATTAAGTCTAATTCAATTAGTTCAGTCTAATTATTTTGATCCAAATCAACTTTTAATTAAACTTCACCGTAGGCTTTAACAATCATGCTAAGCACAAAAATATAGTCAATTTCACTTTTTGACATCTCTACGACCTTCAATTTAAATTCTATAGTAGAAAATTGAACAGATTTTCCTACGGTGAACAGATAAGAATTCAAAAACACATATAATCATATAAATGGCACTCAAAATCATATTAAGCATATAATCACAATCATAATCAAGATTAATTAACATAATACGGGACAGGATTGTCACAATCTTCCCCCTTTGGGAAGTTTAGTCCTCCAAACTTATTTTACCTCCGTCCAGAAATAAATGTGGATAGCGTTATCGCATTTTATCCTCCTTTTCCCATGTGGTGTCCCTCCTATAGTGTTCTTTCCATTCTACTTTTACCATTGGGATGGACTTGTTTCTCAATTGTTTCACTTGCCGATCAATGATTCGTTTTGGCAATTCTTCATATTTCATATTTTCATCCAGAGCTATCCGGTGGTAATCAATCACATGAAACGAATCTCGAAGATAACCCCTCAACATCAATACATGAAATAGATTATGTATTTGTTCGAATCCTGGTGGCAAAGCAACCCTATAAGCAACTGCACCTAGCCTTTCCAAAATTTGGAATGGTCCAATGTGGCGGGGTGATAATTTACCTTTCTTATCGAACCTCAACTGGCCCTTCATCTAATTACACGAACAAACACATGGTCACCAACCTCGTACTCAAGAGGTCTTCGTCGAACATTCGCATAATTCTTCTATCGGCTTTGTGCTGTCTTGAGCCTTTGTTGGACGATTTTAATCTTCTCCGAAGTGTCTTGCACAATTTTGGGCCCAAGTAAGGCACTATCTCCAACTTCTGTCCAACAAATTGGCGATCTACACTTTCTGCCATACAAGGTTTCGTACGGTGCCATACCGATGCTGGAGTGGAAGCTGTTATTGTATGCAAATTCTGCTAGTGGCAAATAATCCTTCCAACTCCCTTGAAAATCCAAGGCACACATCCTGAGCATGTCCTCTAAAGTCTGTATGGTCCATTCTAATTGACCATCTGTTTGTGGATGAAACGCGGTACTAAATCGTAGTTCTATTCCCATAGCTCTTTACAAACTTTTCCACAATCTGGATACAAATTTCGGATCTCTATTTGAGATAATGGATACCGGAACCCCATGTAAACGAAAATTTTCATCAACATATATAGTGGCCAATCTATAAGCATCAAAAGTAGTCTTCACAGGTAGAAAATGTGCAGATTTAGTCAGTCTATCAACTATAACCCAAATAGAATCCATACCTCTAGGAGTTAGAGGTAGGCCAACAACAAAATCCATAGTCACATGTTCCCACTTCCATTCCGGAATAAAGAGAGGTTGAAGTAGACCGCCTCATTTCTGATGTTCAACTTTAACTTGCTGACATTGAAGGCACTTGGACACATACTCTGTAATTTCCTTTTTTATTTTGGGCCACCAATAGCTTTTCTTCAAGTCCCGATACATTTTGTTGTTACCCGGATGCATAGCAAACATTGACTTGTGAGCTTTATCTAGGATTCTTTTCTTTCAGGAATGTTCGGAACACACATTCGGCTTTGAAATCTCAATGCTTCATTCTCAATACTGAATTTCGGTTTTGGGTTTAATTCAAAATCGTCGATTATTTTCTTGAGGAACTCATCCTCTTTTTTGCCTTTATTTGATTTCATTAATTATTGTTGGCTCAGCGGAAATGGCAGCCATTATCCCGGCTTGTTCATGTAACACAACTTCAATCCCGACTTTCTCAAAATTTTGCAAGATTTCTTTCTGTTCCGTGAGTAGGCAAGCTAGGTTCCCAGTTGATTTCCTGCTCAGTGCGTCGGCAACTGTATTGGCCTTTCCTAGGTGGTACTGAATCTGAAGGTCATAATCTTTTATTAGTTCAAGCCATCTTCTTTGCCGCATGTTCAACTCTTTTTGAGTAAAGAAGTACTTCAAACTTTTGTGATCCGTATAGATTTTGCATTTTGCCCCATACAAGTAATGCTGCTAGATTTTCAAAGCAAACACAACTGCAGCCAATTCCATATCATATGTTGGATAGTTCTTCTTATGTGGTTTTAATTGTCGAGAGGCATAAGTAATCACTCTTCCGTTCTCCATTAATACACAACCCAAACCTTTATAAGAAGCATCACAATATATCTCAAAGTTTTCCATACCTGAAGGCAATATCAAAGCTGGTGCAGTGACTAGTCTTCTCTTCAATTCTCGAAAGGCAATCTCCCTCTCATTAGTCCATTCGAATGGTTGTCCTTTGCGTGTGAGTTGGGTAAGTGGTACGGCTATTTTCAAAAAATCTTTCACAAACCCTCTGTAGTACCCAGGTAAGCCCATGAAACTGTGGACTTCTGTTACATTTGTTGGTGTAGACCAGCTTACAATTGCTTCTATTTTCTGTGGGTCTATCGAAATTCCTTCCTCATTGATAACATGCTCTAAGAAAATAACTTCATCCAGCCAAAATTCACAACTTTTTAGTTTAGCAAATAATTTCTTGTCTCAGAGTGTTTGCAAGACGGCTCTCACAGTTTGTTCATGTTCAAGCCTGCTCTTTGAATATATTAAGATATCATCAATAAAAACTACAACAAATTCAATGAGGTAAGGCTTAAAAATTTAGGTCATAAGTCCATAAATGCCGCAGGGGCATTAATCACTCCAAATGGCATAACAAGGAATTCTTAATGACCATACCTCATTCTGAATGTAGTTTTCTCAATATCTCATGCCCTTGCCTTTAACTAGTGGTACCCGGATCTCAAATAAATTTTAGAAAACACTTGCGAGCCCTATAACTGATCAAACAAGTCGTCAATATGGGTAAAGGATATTTATTCTTTATCGTTACCTTGTTCAATTCATGATAGTCAATACACAGGCGCAAGGTTCCATCTTTCTTTTTCACAAACAATACCGGCGCACCCCATGGTGAAGTACTTGGTCGAATAAACCCTTTGTCCAGTAAGTCTTGCAAATGTTCCTTTAATTCTTTCATTTCAGCAGTAGCCATTCTGTAAGGGGTTTTTGAAATAGGCTGAGTACCTGGCACAATATCAATAGTAAACTCTATCTCCCTGTCAACCAATTCCCCTAGCAATTCATCTGGGAATATATCTAGAAACTCTCTAACAATAGGAATACTCTTCAATTCAACATTCATATGTTGTTCAAACAATACACAACACAAATAGCCCTGACACCCTTTCCTGATCAATTTATATGCTTTCATTGCAGATATCAGATAAAGTGGTGGCACTATCCCATTACCCACAAACACAATCTCTTCTTACCCCGTTGGTCTAAATACAACTCGTTTCGTTACACAATCAATGGTGGCACAGTATTTAGATAACCAGTCCATGTCCAGAATTACATCAAAGTGTCTAAAGTCCAAGGGCAATAGATCTACATACAAAGTAGCATTCCCAATATGCATATCGCAAAATCGACACACAGATGTACACAACACAAATTCCCCATATGGAGTAGATACACATAACAAATATGGCAATGATTCTAGAGATCTACCCAATCTAGATGCAAATGCATAAGTTAGCAAGCAGTGTGTTGATCTGGAGTCTATTAACACAAAAGCATCCTGATTACATATAGAAATAGTACCTAAGACGATGGCTTCTACGTTCTGTGTATCTCCTAGAACGAGTGCAAAGACTCTCCTCTGTCTCACAGTGTCTCCAGTGGTGGTAGGCCTCGTAATGTTTCTGGGTTTTGGGATCAATGCAGTTGAGCTAGTAGCTAACTTCCCATTGTTTTGTTTACAATCCCTGGCCATATGCCCTGTTTTAACACATTTAAAGCAGGCCCTTGACATGTGGTAGCAAACCTGACGATGCCTTTTACTACAAATGTTGCACATTGGAGACATGTCTCGGGAAGAAATAGAAGTACTTGAGGAGCTCGTATTCTACTTTTTCGAAAGTCTTTTCTTTGAAAAGAAGCCCCGCCTCTTACTTTTCCAATCAGTCAATGATTTACTCGGCCTGGCTAGATTAGCTTCTGATATTATGGCTCGATCCAGTACATCAATGTAAGCTTCTAGCTTTAGTACATTCACCTTGTCTAAGATATCATCTCGAAGGCCTCTTTCAAAATGTCTTGCTTTCTTATAGTTACTATCGACCATGTGTGGCGCAAATCTAGCCAATTCAGTAAACTTGGCCTCGTACTCAGCTACTGTCATATTGTTTTGCTTGAGTTCCATAAACTCTGACACTTTACTATCACGGACACATTGTGGGAAGTATTTATCATAGAAAATTTGCAAAAACCGTGTCCAGCCAATTTCTTTATGATTCTCACGCATCAACATCCATCACCTTCTCGCTTCATCTTCTAGCGTAAAGGTGGCTAGTAATACCTTCTGTGTTTCTTGACAAGGAAACACCTCAAACAATTTTTCTATTCCAAGGGCCCATGCCTCTGCCTTCAAAGGATCTAGTCCTCCATGAAACTGTGGCGCTTTCATTTTCTTGAACTCTTTAGTGAGAGCTATAGTCCGATCATCGTTTTGCAAGTCTGGTACAGGTGGTACCGGAGGTGGAGGTGGAGGCGGAGGCGGAGGGTGTGGTTGTTGCCACTATTGCTGCCACTGTTGCTGTTGTCTCAATGTTTCTGCCATATCCTGTATTGAACTTTCCATTATGGTAGTAGAGGACTCCTCTAATTCATCACCTCTTGTTGTCACCATTATCTAATTAAACTTGCATTATTTTTTATACAAAATGTTCACAAGTATGCATATACAATAGAGCATATATATTCAAGTAAATCACAATGCAAGCAATTCACAAAGTATATAGCATATAATCATTCATTTTGAAACATCTAAGCATATTTTCAATGTATTCAAGTTCATACTTATCACATGAATGCATTCTAGATCTTTTCTAGATGCTTATTGCTCATTTGGACAAGTGTGTGAGTCACTAACTCATGCTCTAATACCACTCTGTCATGACCCGAACCCGTCCCTATAGATTAAGGTCATAACCGGCGAGTAATCATGAGATTACCTACGACCTCAAACCTGATCAAACATATTTCAACAGAATTAAGAGGCCAAACAGAAGTAGATTTAAAAAAAATTTGTCCAATGAGCTATGCTTACATGGCAAAGCAAAACATTTCAGAAGTAGTCTATAATAACTCACACACATATGCATAGAGTTAACATCTTATATTCACCCAGGAACTTTCAGATATGTGGCCAGCCAAACAAAAACTTATGTACATAGGTGATCCAACGTGTTCACCAAAATAACAAAAAAGTAAACAAAAGAACAAAAACAAAGTCTCGTGCGTGAGACATTCGGGTTAGCTCTTCAAACTAACTTCCTCTCACATTCTTCACTGAGGCTGGGTTTGGACCTCTCTTTGCCCACCTACATGCACATAAATGAAACTGAGCGAAAGCCCAGTAAATAATATTGAAATAAAGAAACTACATGAATGAAATTCGTAACGGACATATCTAACGGCCTTAGGCCCATTCGTGTTTCTGTCTAGTACATCAAATGGCCTCAAGCCCAAACATATCAAACGGTCTCGGGCCCAATTCATCCATGTCAAACGGCCTTTGGCGCATTCATTTATGTCAAACGGCCTTTGGCCCAACATTCATATCGAACTGCCTTTGGCCTAATCATTTATGTCAGACGGCTTTTGGCCCAACATTCATGTCAAATAGCCTTTGGCCCAATAATTCATATCAATGGCCTTTGGCCCAACATTCATATCAAACGGCCTTTGGCCCAATCATTCATATCAAACGGCCTTTGGCCCAATCATTTATGTTATGTGCATTTCATACTTGAGATCATAAGCATGTCGTAATCATAATCATATTTCAACGGCTTTATTCGATCATTGGCATGATGAATATTCAATTCAATTTAACAACTCCGTAGAACTCATACATAAGCGAGCACTTGGAAAGTAGCATACTTCAATACATTCTTATTAAGATATTACTCACAGTGTTCTGTTAATGGATTCGCCCTTGCGTTTGACCCTACACAATTTACAACATATCGGGTCACAAGTGATTCAATTCAATCTCAAATTTTTTATTTCTCTTAGGACTTTTTCTTATCCCTTTAACTCATTTACAATGTTCAATGCATGCCTAAGAGTGCTTAGAAATGAAAGAGAACGGAAAAAGGAGCGTAAAATAACATTTCAAATTTCTGAAACAGGGCTCTCTGCTCAAGCGTAGGATTGGTCGCTCGAGCGAATTGCAAAACTCTGAGAAAGTATTGGTTGCATGCATTTTACACTCGAGCGAGACTTTTGACGCTCGAGCGAGGAGTCTTGCAAAACAGGGTATGCTCGAGTGCAGCTTTGGCCGCCCGAGCCGCTATGCAATTTTTGCAAAACTTCTGGGAGCTCGACTTTTATGCTCGAGCGACACTTTCCTCGCTCGAGCAAACAAGTCGAATTCTGGATTTTCCAGAACTCTGTTTGAAGCTCAAATCTCACTCTCAAAGGCTCCAAAGTTTGCAAATCAATGCCAAATCATATAAAAACATTGTGTAACACAAAACCTTAGATAATTTAAAATCAAATGTCCAAAATCATGGTTCATTTCCAAAATCATTTCAAATTCTCCTCATCAATTTCAAAACTCATGCATTTAACCTCATACAAACTTCATATCTTCATCAATCATGCATGCATATTAATTTTTTACTCCAATTCTATTTCAAATGGTACAAATGATACTTATAATCATGAAGCTCATGAAAATTATGCATGCATGCATGATTTGATGCTATATTCATGTTTCAACAATCATCTTCTAAATACAAACATGACTCTTTAGAATTAAGCTTCACACCATGATAATTCTTACATGCATGTGTATATTGACTTAAAATTCATCATGTATAGCTTAATTCTTGTTCTTTATTACCAATTCTCTTTTGAATTCATATAATCACAACTCAAACTCATGAATCAAGAGTTGGGTACCCACCTAGAAGCTCCAATCCCCCAAAATTCAGCTAATTCCTTGAGTCTAGCTTCCAATTTCTAAGCTTTGAGCCTAAATTCACAATTTGAGCCCTCTTCTCTCTCTAAAACCATCACTCTCTCTCTCTCTCTCTTGAGTATACTTCAGATTTTTGAGCTCAAATAGGGAGTTTAAGTGTGTTTGGCCCTTATATATACTAAGTGGTTAGTTTAAACTAATCCACCTTAGTTAAGGTTAATCAATTGAGTCTAATTCAATTAGTTCAATCTAATTATTTTGATCCGAATCAACTTTTAATTAAACTTTACCATAGGCTCAAAAAATCATGCTCAGCACAAAATATAGTCAATTTCACTTTTTGACATCTCTACGGCGTTCAATTTAAATTCTATAGTTGAAAATTAAACTGATTTTCCTACAGTGAACAGATAGGAATTCAAAAACACATACAATCATATAATTGGCACTCAAAATCATATTAAGCACATAATCACAATCATAATCAAGATTAATTAACATAATACTGGACAGGATTATCACAGAAACAAATGCTCTTAGAACATGACACAAGAATTTTCAAAACCTCTTTCCATAACACACCATTTAAATTTTCAAAATCCATTATATGCACCATGACATGAATGATTTATAAACAGTCTAGTTTGCCTAGTTCACATGCAATTTCTAACACGGCAATGCTATCCTCCACCGATAGCGAAAACAATTATCTTCAAAAAATAAATAAAGATAACAATCTGAATATACAAATCTAAAATATTAAAATCATAGTTCCTAAGTAATTCCAAAGAGTATCCAACACTCAATATTTATAAATCTCATAACACATTTCCAACCAAACCCTCTTTCCGAAAATTCAACCAGTTCCCAAAAGATAATCAATCAGGGTATTTCTCAAATTGGGCATTTCACTTTTAAAAACTCATATGCATCTTTGTAAATGGAAATAGATTTTTTAAAGCTAAACCATAGCTCAATCATCCCATTTGGAACAAACCCTCCTTTTATAAATCAATTTTTCAAAATCAACCCAAAAACAATGAAATCCATATATTTAAAATACACCACAAATACATTACTGAACTCACATCGAGTTTAAGAAATAGACCCAACCTCTTGAAGCAAGAGAAGACAAGTCGAAAAAACCACCAGCAACGAAAAGACGATCCATTCAAATTAAATGGAAGCCCTCGTTGAGCTCTACGTTTTGGTATAAGGGACTAGGGGTCAAAGATGTGTAGAAATAGATGAAATCAAGGCTAAAAAGATTGAAAAATAAAAAATGGCAGAAGGAGAGAGAGAAGGGAGTGAAAAGTGAAGAGGTTTGACCTAAAAAGTGACTGTAGACATCTCATTTTGACCGCCCCTAAGACTTGGGCGCTTCATTCCAAACACTCAATGATGAAATGTTACGTTGTGCAATCTTTCGAATCTTTAGCAAAAGAATTCGGTTTCAAGTTTCAAAACCTAAACCTTGCACCCCATTTTGACCAAAACCTTCTTTTTTCTAGCCTAACCACTCAGAGAACAACTAACCAATAGATGGCCGGCATGCCATTTTGATTGGGCTGACCGCATATCCACATAGCTAGCTAGCCATGTTTAGCAAAAACAGATATTTTGTAGCAGTATGTTGGTCCCATGGACGAGATTTGGGCCAGTTGTCTCTTTTGAAGATATTTGCAATGTGAGAAGCTAAAATTGTATAAATATAGCACCCCCTCCCCCTCCTTATAGTTTGGGGTTGGAAAAAATTGCCAAAACCCTAAAGCTTGTCCAACACACTTCTCTACCCTCTTGAATATAGATACACAATAGATACACCATATAAGATTCAACTTGAAGCTTTTTGCTAAAGTTTTGAACGTAATTTTAGATACTTGAGATTGTTTAGATTGAGGTTTGTGAACTAAGAAGATTCTCCTCTCTTTCAGGAGGCGAACTTTGAACCTTTTTCACCACTTTTTCTCTCTCTTTTTCTTGTCTTACATATTGTTTTTCAGAGTATTTTGGGCCTAAAATATGTGATTTAAAGTTGCAAAAAGTAGAGGTGTAAGCCACCCTTCCTTAGGCTTGTTTGCTAGATGAAACCTCTTGGCTTTCTTCCATTTTTGCTCACTTTTCCACTTTATAAAACTAATTTTCAGCACTGTTTTTGCATTGTTTGGGTGCTATTTAATGTGTTAATACTACAGTTATGTTGTTGTAAGCCCTCCCAGATTTGGCGTGTTTAGGACATAGCGGCCAATCCGTTTGAGTTGATCATTTTACTTTGTTATAGCTTTTCTTATGTATTTTGGAACCTTGTGGTCATGGGAGGATTAGAGCTTAGGCTTAGCCACCCCGCCACAAGTTTGATTACCTAGTGATAAATTTCTTTCTTTCATGTTATTGTTGTCCACCTTGAAGCTAGGTAGTAGCTTCCATGTTCAAAGTGTTGAAAAACTCTTTTATCGATCTTTTTCGAAACATGAAAATGGATGTCTCATCCTTGTTCCATGAATAAAAGAGGAGTTGTCAACAATTTTGGTGAGTTGTGTGTTTAAGCCTTGATAGATAACTTGCTTCTTGATTTTTTTTCTCTTGCTTTGTTGCTTCTAAAGATCTCTTTATTGAGAAGTGTTGAAAACTCTCTCCTAGTTCCACTATGAAGCATAGAAATGGATGTTCCATCCTTATTTCATGAGTAGGGAGAGGAGTAGACAACAATTTTTGAGTTGTTATTATTTTTCATTTTAGTTGCTCTATGATCATCACACACTATCTTGTGATTTTTGATGATTTGTGAAGCATGTCTACCTCTTCCTTAAATAAATTCATGATGGAAAGGAGGTAAGGAGAATAGCCTCTTTTTGTGTGTGTGTGTGTGTGTGTGTGTGTGTGTGTGTTTAGCTAAGTCTTTTCCTATTGCTTTTAAGATCATCATGCAACAAACTTGCGATGGTTGATGATTTGGAAAGCAAACCTATTCCCTCCTTGAAAATCTTCATAACAAGAGGGAGCAGGAAGGATGAGCATCATTTGGAAACACTCTATCTTACTCTGTTCTAGTTCTGTTGCAGTAGGGTTTTTCTCAGAAACAGTGGCTGGCCAACCATTATTTTATACGGTCAACCATCTGATCAGGCCGGCTGGCCAAGCATGTTGTACAACAGTGGTGATTTTCTAGCAAAACAAAGTAGCTTTTGAGGCCAAAGCAGAACTATTTTCTAACTGCGAACATGACAACTTCTGGCAGCAAACACAGAAGTTTCCGAAGGATGTTCTCGCTTATGCGCAATAGATTCCTCACCGCTCATTCAAGTTCTTTAGATTAGTAGCTTTGAGATTCATATTGTGTAATAATTAGTTTATAATTAGTTAGTAATTAGTTAATTAGTTCATTCATTTATGTTTGTAATAATTAGTTAATTAGGACATTGGACCCTCTTGTGCGGGGGCAAATTTGTAACATTTGATGTATGTCTTCCAACCCTCATTTCTTTCTTCATTTTATTTACATACTTACCGTAATTGTATAGCATCATATTTTCTTTTATCATTTCCATGCTTTGTATCCATTTTTGCATGCATTAAGGTTCGGCTCATCACACTTGATGTCGTTAAACATTTCCTACTTGATTATGTGCGCTACCTCATGCTTTGAGTTGATTCACATATCATGTTAGTAGCCGAATCTAACAATTGCTTTTCTTGTAAGTGATGCATTAGCCACTTTGCATATTAGGATCATGCATTTTTCTAACTATCTTCTTTTCTTCAGCTTGCCTCGTTTGAGTACTAGGTGAACATTTTTGCTTTAGCATATCGCATGTGTGTCTTTGTTACCATGTCGAGCATGCTACTATGAGGCTACATGCTTGTTTGAAATACCTCTTTGAATGCTAATGAATGAAAGCTATTTTTCTTAAGTTGAAATGACTTTGATTATTATACATACGAGCTCGCTATGGACTTGTCTTTTTCCGCACCCCTGCCTTTCGGAAAAGGGTTTGAAAAGAAAGCCCTCATAGTTCGGACTCTACCTGTGGTTCTAAATCTAGTCTCACAAGTGCAATGTGAAACTGATAATCACCAAAGAGTCCGATTCGGCAAATCATTTTGGAAAATCGATTTTGAATCAAATAATGCCAAAACTGGACTGCTTTGCCAGATTACAGAGTCGCCACCTAAATATTTTGTTTTTAGGGAAATTTAGGAAACCCTGACTTGTGCCAAAGGCCACGTGTCCATCATCACCAAAGTTGCCTTGGCTCGGGAACTTGGGTACGAGAAAAGAAGGTCATGGAATGAGAACCCCCGCTTGCCCGATCAAAGATCTGCCTCTACTAATCATGATATGATCTTCTATAAACCTCATGTGTTCTTATTCTGATTATTAGCTAACTTTACTATGTGACGCACACAAGCAAGTATAGACTAGAATTGCAAGAATTGGAACAACTCAATTCATGTTTATTTTCGAAAATGGTTTGAATTTGCCACCCTCAAGTGGGCTTAAAACATGATTTTGCCACTTTCCAATTCAAACAATCAAGCCTCCATCAACAAGCATTCATACAGTTTAGCAATTAAGCAAATAGCCTCATGGCAAGTATGCGAAACATGGCAATATGGCAATCGCACTCATGCAAGCATGCTAAAGAATAAAAGCTTACCGAGTGCTCCAAGCCAAAACAAAAACTGGTTAGAAAACTGCATGATCCTAACTATACAAGATGCCTAATGCAACACATGCAATATGAAATTAATAGGCTCGACTACTAATATAGCATTTGCAACACTTTAATAGCATGCTTTGAAACACGTATTCAAATAAGATATTAAAATGACAATGCAGTTTGAATGATGCGCCGAGCCTCGGTGCATGCAAGACAAATGAATGAATGCAAACATGCAAGCATAAGGTATGCTAATTGAAAATGTCCCTAATCTAACCATCAAAAGAAATTAAATAAAAGGGAGAAAGATGCGGAGTTAGAAGACATGCACACACTCACGCACACTTCTTACAACATTACGCCCTCACTAAGGAGGGTCCGAATGAATAAGCTAACTAACTGTGCTAATCAAGCTAAGCTATTACAAACCGAAACTAATTAACTAACTTATTCTAAGCTAATTAATACAAACCGAATTGAATAACTAGCGATGCTAAGCTAATTAAATAATTACAACACTTGAATTAATGAATTAGCTACTACTAACTGATTTAAATAAAGCAAGTAAATGGCCTTGAGGCAAGGGACGCATGCATGCTCGGTTGATTTCCTCCCCAAAATCCACCGCCTTTCCATCGAATGCCTCTTTTTGCACTTGCTTGAACACCAACAGTGCTGCCAACTTCTAGAATACCTCTACTCCAACTTAGGAACACACTTGTGCAAACTTTCATTTTTGGCCGGTCGGCTACCATTAGTGGCCGGTCAGCCACTACTGGTGGCCGGTCGGCCACCCCTTCCCTGAACTTCTCTTTTTTGCTGCAACAGAGAGAAAATAGAGGCAAAACAGTGTATTCTCAATGAGTGTATGTATTGTTACTCTCCTTATCATCGCACAAGCTCAAAGGAGTGCAACTTTTAGCTCTCAAGCCATCAACCAAGCATTTTCATGCATGATAGCTGAAGAACCAAGCTTGTACAAGCTTAATGAGTGCAAAACAAGACTCAACAAAACCACAACCCTATCATGTATGATCAAGGGTAATGGTGACCAAGAAAAGTGGCATGTTTCATCACTTTGAGTATGAAACGTTTCATTTTTCTCGTGCTTGAATTAACGTCCGATCTGAACACATGCAATGCAACATGAAAGATGCTTAATCTTGCCTCTTTTACTTGTCATGTTTTATTTACTCATTTTAGATTACCAATCCATTCTTAATTGATTAGTCCAAAAGGTGAGTGTCCTCTAATAGAAAGAGGGCTTAAACCACAAGTACCTTGAGCATGAAAGAGGCCTTATGCTGTTGGTAATTAACTCCCAAAGGAATTAAACCATTAGGCATGAGGGTCTCAATTCCACACTCAAGCCAACAAGGGATTCAAAGCCACTTTTAAAACAAATGAAAGAGTGAAGAATAGAGGGAGATTGCAGAGATTTCAGTGCTAAAATAGAGTGCAACATGACACTAAAACATGCAAGCAACTCATGCAATTCATGTTTAAAAACCTAAAACATTAAGCTAGTGAAGGAGATTGCACTACAACCACACAATACAAGCCTCAAAGTACCAAACCAGCTCAAAACAGAGTTAAAAAAGTCCAAAACAATAGCAAAAACATATTGAGATTAAGGTACAAAATGCTAGAAAATCTTTCTCACATGTTAAGCTATCTAGGCTTGCAAACAAGGCGCAAGGAGGGGAGGCTACCCCCTCCAATTTTGGACTTCAAAACCAAGTTTTTACCACTCTAAATTTTCGTGGTTTAAAGGGCCAAAAAGTTTGATGTGAATATGTTAAAAGATGGTACAAAAGCTTACACAATAAAGCAACAAGAAGGGTGGACTACCCCTTTACACAAAATGGCCTCAAATCGTCATGTCAAGGCTCAAAAATCAAAGTTTTTTGTAGTTGAAAACCAGCTCAAAAATAGTATAAAAAGATGGCAAAACAAGTAGCCAAAACAAAGCCTACAAGGTAAGTCTTATACCTCTTGAAGCACAGCACAAATCAGCCATAATTTCAGGCTCAAACCTCCTTCCAAAAGCTCAAACTAGGCTCCAAGGGACCTCAGCTCTGAGGTAGTCAAGTTTGGTTAAGAGTTAGTGTGCAAAGGTGCAGAGAAAACTAACTACAAAGCACAAAACAAGAAGAGAGAGAGAGATTGAAAATTTTGATCAAAAAATGTCTAACCCTCCAAAATAGGGGAGGACACCCCCTATATATAGAAAATCAAGATTCAAGCTTGTATTCATCCCGCTATACACATGTATGGAGATGCACTTCAGTGAACAATAGCTAGCACAGCTGGCAAACAAATATCTGAAAAAGGAGAAAAATGGCCACTGGCCATCACTAATGGCCGACCGGCCATCAGAGTGGCCGACCAGCCATCAATGTGGCCGACCGACCACCACTGATGGCTGGCAGGCATAAGCCATGGCCGATGGACTGTAGGGATGGCCGACATGCCACCTTCTCTTCCAGACTTGAAACAACAAGCTCTTGGTCCTCAACCAAGCACAAAATAGACTAGTTTACAGGTTCAAAGGCAAGGCGCTCGACCGAGACCTTCAGGCACTCAAAACGAACACGAGCGTACAAAATCATTGAGTGTTCAAACGATGACGTCCAAGTCTTGAGGATGGTCAAAAATGGGGTGTCTACACTCGCTTTTCCTTTAAGTTGCACATATTCAAAAAGAAGCATGAAATCAAAGCATTTCAAAGTAAGTGACGTGGTCTCTATACTTGCTTGCTTCACATAGTAATGTTAGTCTATCAATAATCAAAATATAAGCATATAATGTCTATAAGATTCACATCATGACTTAGTAGAGGCCAATCTTTGATCGAGTGAGTCGGGTGCTCAATTCATGACCCTCCCTTCTCATACCTAAGTTCCCGAGCGAGATATTTTGGTTATGACAGACAACTGGCCTTTGGCACGAGTCACGAGTTTCCTAAATTTTTCAAAAATATTTAGGTGGTGACTTTGAAATCTAGCAATGTAGTCCATTTTTGACATCTCTGATGATTAATGGATTTTCTAAGATTTTTGGAATTTGGACTCTCATTTGTTTTTCTATTTCACATTGCACTTGTGAAACCAGATTCAACACCAAAGGCCAATCATATCCGAGGAAACTAAACTCTTCCGAGGAGCGTGAAAAGTCAGGTACAATTTCTGGCGACTCTGCTGGGGAAATTAGAGAACTTGACTTGAACTTCATGATGCGAACTTTTATGTACATATGTTTTTTGCATTGCATTTGCATGGTGCTCTTAGGTCACTGTGTTTAGTATCTGATATCTTAAACGACTTCCTGGAGGCTTGCTAAAAGTTCGCCAAAAGGCTAGTCGGACATAGGCAATGTCATGTTTGGAACACAACCCTTGGATCTAGGTTTCCGCTGTACCGTTTGATCCTCCTTTCACTTTTCGGTGTTAGGTGTGAGAGTTATATTAGGTAACCTTGCTGAGGTACCCGTTCGACCAATTAGCCTAGTGCATGTAGTAAGCTCTAGTGACAGTTCTAAAATAGGATAGGATGCTTGCCCATATTTTAGGATATTGTGATACCACTTGTTTGAAATAATGAAACTCTAGATCATGCCAAAGCTAGGACAGGGTAACCCTACCCCCTTATAGGGGTGTTTTGGCTCTCTTTACCTGCTATATGGCATGTAATGGATCCATACAAGGGTTCCTGATATCATTGGTTCAATTATATCAGTTTGGGGGGTAAAATTTAGTGGGGAGTACAGTCATTTAGCTGTGATCATATTTGTTCTAGTTAAATTGGGTTGAGGCGTTGTCTGATTTCTGATTTTTTTGCTTTTCTTTTCTTTCTTTTGCTAGGTAGTCCTGCAAAATCATAGCTTCAGAAAGACCTAACATCCCCTAAGTTTTCTAAACTTGCATCAGTAGGCTTTGCAAAATTAGGGATCTGGTTGAAGGCCAGCTAGTGTTAGTCTCCTACTTCCACCAGTAGTTTGAAGGAGAAGAGTTAGGCAGTTGCCACTAGCACAGAGCACTCTCTAGATCTCCCCCGGCTCCTACCTACTTAGCTCTCCAACAGTCAGTTCTTCCAAATCTGTGATGGCATAGAGTCCAAAAGAAGTTGTGGCCATGATGACAGCTTTCCAAAAGGCCATGGATACACGAAACAACAGGATCGCTGCTTAAGAGGAGACCATCATTGAATTGTGCCACCCATTGGGGGCATCTAATGTCCATCCCATCCCGGGCCCCCAGCCAAACTTTGACCCTCCTCTGCTAGTAGAAGATTTGCAGCGTCCAGATCCTCATGAAGGGTTGGCTCAAACTCGAGCTTTTAGACCCATAGTGCAACCTAATGAGAGACTTTTTTCCCTTGATATTAATGATATCGACTCAGCTTTGTTAAAAATTGCTAAACCTGATAAGCAATTCAAAAAGGCACAAGGAATCAACTCCATTCTAGACATTGAGGATAGGTACATAGTGGCTGTTGTAAGGCTCCCAGACAGATTCAAAATGACACACATTGACCGTTTCAACAGGTCTGGAGATTCCATGGTACATCTACAACTTTTCTTGAACATTCTAAAACCGATGGGTTTGATTAGGCCTTAAGAAACTCTCTCTGTACGGAAGAACCCTGTCGGTTATAGCAATCACTTGGTATGCCAAATTCGAGGATAAAGTGAAGCAGAACTGGGAAGACTTGGATGAGGTGGTTGTCAATCAGTATTCTTACAATACACAAATTGAAATGACGAGCCGAGAACTTGAAGCAACTCACTAGAATCCGAAAAAACCTTTTATGGAATTTGTTGCAAGGTGGAGAGCAAAGGCAACCCAAATGACAGATCGGCCTTCTGAGAGGGACCAAGTTTGGATAGTGGTGCAGAACCTCGAGCCTGATATGCTGCAAAAGTTAATAGTCGCTCCACTGTTCACCTTCAAAGATTTACATGAATTGGGGGTATAGATTGAGAGTGCATTTAACAAAGGGATCCTTCCAAGAACAAGCGAACCAGTGAAAAGGGCATTTACCAAAAGGAATAATGCCAATAGCAGCATTGTTCCCAAAACCACTGAAATCAATAGCGTTGCCACTAATCCCAAAACTGCCAATTCATTCGCCAGTATGAGCCCACAAACAACCTACCTAACCCAAGCCCAACTCAAAACTTTCTCTCCTCTCCACATAAGCCTAACCCGTGCACTAAAAGTCCTAATGGAAAGAGGGTATCTCAAACCCCTTGATCCCTAACCCCTTTCTGACCCACTCACAACTAAGCACAACCCTACCCAATATTGTGTATACCATCAGCAACATGGTCATCACACCGACTGTTGCTTTTGCCTTCGTCATGAGATCCAAGATCTCATCGACAATAAGACTATAGCTCCATCTCATAAACCCAATGTAACCAATATCCCACTTCCTATACATGACTGTGTACCTCTGATTCCTCAAAATCTGAACCTTATCCATACACCACCACCTACCTTCAACCCTAGTATATACATCAACTCATCCCATTTACCTAAGCTAGAAGTGGTTATTCTAAAATGCACTAACTTGTGCCTAATGGAGACATCTGACACCCAGCCAAAACCCTAAACTCCTGTGGCAGTATTAGTAACACAACTTGGGAAAGTGAAATTGAAAGCATTTGAGGCGCCAGTGGTAGAAACATGGATTTTGCCAAAACAAGGATACGACCCGAGTAGATATATTGTGACTATTGACTAGCTAAAACTAGAGGTCTTACTACCCAGTTCCTTTAGCATCAACGTAGTTAAGGAAAATAGCACGGAACAAAGCTTAGATGATCTGGCTGATTTGGAAGAGGACTTGGGCAATCTCCACTTCTTTTAGGAGCATGACCTTGGAGACGTCCAGTTTGGGTGGTATGATCCGAGAAAGTTAGAAACCAACACAGGATGAGTGAGCAGTAGGGAGGAATCTGAAATGGACAGTAATGAACAAACAAAAGCGGGGAAAACCAAAACCCTAGAAGCTTACCAAGGAAAAAGTCTAAGAACAAACCTGGAAGAGATGATTTTGCGAAGGAAAGGAAAATGAATAGAGGATGTTGAGTCAGGAGAAGTTGAAGAAAAATTTGGAGGGGAACCTGGTAACAAAGGGAAGATACTGAGAAAACTAGAATGTCGTGAAAAGGCAGAGACTAAGTCAGCCTTGGCAGAGAAGCTGCGTGCCAACAGAGCATGCACTCAACCTAGGAAGAGGGAAATCCTTTCAGGAATTTACCTAAACTCACCAAATCGACCCAATGATGAAAGATGTGATGTGCACATGGTCCAAGTGGAGGCAGCCAACTGCCTATCAATTGTTAAAGGAGAGTGATGGGATGACAACAACCTACATCTTGCTTACACTGATAAAGGATGGGGAGCTAATGCTTCCGATGATACGTGGTACGCTGAGGAGGTTGACCACCTGACCAAAAGTGAGCGTTACTTCAAACCTCCACATCTAGATCAACTTAAGCTATCAGGAAAAGATGCAAAGAAGAGAAAAGAACTGGAAGCAAAAGAGGACTCAGTGCTAAAGCAGCTAAAGAAAATCCATGCAAATATCTCCATCTGGGGGCTGCTCATGGCTTCTCGAGAACATCACTAAGCTTTACTATCAGCGATGAACAAGACCAAGCTACTGATAGAGGCTACGCCATATGAGCTAGTGTCCTTAATCATGCCTTAGGAGGCAAATCCAGCACTTTCCTTTTCTAATAAGGAACTACCACCTGAGGGGCCTGACCATAACAGGCCTTTATATGTGTCGCTGGAATACAAATGGAAGTGGATCCCAGTGGTCCTACTGGGTTAGCTATCAATGTGTGTCCTGCCAAGATGGTTTACGCCATAGGTTTGAAACTAGTTAATTTCACACCTACGACTTAAGTCGTTCGCGTTTATGACAACACTAGTCGCAATGTTATGGGGACTATCAAAGTTCAAATTTTTGTTGGTCCATCTGAACATGAGGCTGAATTCCATGTCATGGATGTGCTGGCAATGTTTAACCTACTGCTAGGCCTGCCTTGGCTGCACTAGAGAAAAGCGGTTTCTTCAACGGCACATCAGTTGGTAAAATACCCGCATATAGGAAAAATTACGATAGTCTTTGGCAGCTCTTCAATCCACCCACCCCCAAAGATTACCACACCACTACTGGAGATATAACATGAGGAGGAAGATGTATTCCTCTCGGGCTTTTCTTGGCGAAAGCATGACTGGTACAAATTGCCATGGCGGAAAAGGAAGGCGAATACGTGAACGCTCCGTCTATCCATATGATGAGTAGACAATGGCACATCCCGTGGTCGGGATTAGGCATGAGTGGCCGACAAGGCATTACGACGACAACGGAGATCAATCACATTCCACACTCCTTCAGATTAGGATACGAACCAACAAAGGAGGGTTAGAGGTTGAAGAGAGAAGAAGTAAAGAAAAGGGTCAAAGCAAAGAGGACCGGGAAATAGTATGAACTAACCTACAAGCCGATCACCAGAACCCTGAATGCACGTTTTGTTTGGAAAGGGGAAGATTTCCCTTTTTGCGGCTTTCTTGAACCATGGGTTGAGCAAGAGGAAAAGAAGAGGTACCCCGGCTTTGAAATTTTCTTTTATCATCAGCTTTCTGATGACAACGAAAAGTGGGTAGACCCCGATGTTTAGATCAAGCAGCGCGGAAGCAACAGCTCAGAGAGCAATATAGAGGAAATTTTGGGGTTAGCATTGGCTACCCTTCTAACGGATCCTATAGTTGGAACGAGGCCTAAACACTCGGGGGATGGTGCGTCGATTTTCATGATCGAGAAGCGATCATCTACAGGTTGCACCGACCTCAACTATGATGCAATGAAAGGCCAACACTTAGATTGGAAGTTTAAGAAGGATCTAGTCCTGGGTTCAAAATCAGATATTGAGTCCGATTCCGATTCCAATTCCTCCAAGCTTGCTGAATCTGTGTCTGGTGTTCCTGAGGTGGTAACTCAAACACCACAGTCCTGTCTAGGTCGTCTTTTACATTTTTCTTTGACTCTGTTGTAACTGGGGAGCCAGAACTTCTGAATGGAAATGCTATAATTTTCATTTACTTCTCTGTGCCATTAATTCATTGCATTGACCAGGATTTTCAAAATTTTAATGAAAACGAAGAGGGAGAAATTCCTCGAGCTTTGAAAAACTTGATTGACCAAAAGGAGGAGAGGCATGCTAAGCCCTGCATAGATGAGATTATTTCAATTAACGTGGGTACTAAGAAGGATCCCCGCTTAGTCTAAATTGGGCCCACGTTGTCTTCGGAGGAACGCGAGTGATTAATATCTTTGTTAAAAGATTTGAAAGATGTTTTTGCATGGTCTTATGAAGACATGCTTGGAATTGATCTTGAGATTGTACAGCAAATGATCCCTCTCGACCCTAAGGCTCGACCAATGAAGCAGAAACTTTGCAAAATTCGTCCAGATTGGGCGTTGAAAATTAAAAAGGAAGTCACCAAGAAGATCAATGCAAGATTCTTGATGGTATCTGAATATCCGACTTGGTTGGCCAACATTGTTTCGATTCTGAAGAAAGATGTCAAAATTAGAGTTTGCATCAACTTTAGAGATTTGAATAAGGCTAGTCCCAAGGACGACTTTCCATTGCTGCACATTAATGAGTTGGTAGATTTCGCCGCTGGCCATGCGTTGTTGTCATTCATTGATGGGTTTTCAGGATACAATCGGATTTTAATGGCACCAGAGGACAAGGAAAAGAATGCATTCACTACACAATGGGGTACCTACTACTATAGAGTTATGCCATTCAGGTTGAAGAATGCCGGTATTACATTCCAGAGGGCTGCAACCACAATACTGAATGAGATGATCCATAAAGAATTCAAAGTATATGTAGATGATATGATTATAAAATCTAAAGAGCGAGAAGGCCACTACATCGCACTGGAGAAGTTCTTTGAAAGGATCATGGAGTACAGGCTAAGGTTAAATCCACAAAAATGCACCTTCGGGGTAGTCGTAGACAAGATGTTGGGATTCTTGATCACTCAGAGGAGACTTGAAGTAGATCCATCCAAAATCGAGGCCATCTTAGAAATGCCATCACCAAGGACTAAAAAGCAAGTGCACGACTTTCTGGGAAAAGTGCAATTCATAAGACGATTTATCTCCAAATTAACCTTAACTTGTGAACTACTATTCAGTCTCTTGAAAAAGGAAAAGAAGTTCCAATGGGACGATCGATGTCAGTTCATTTTCAAGCAAGTTAAGCAGTTCCTTCAAAATCTGCCTGTGTTGTCACCGCCAGAGCCGGGAAACCATTGATCATACACCTGTCAATAACGGAGTCAACTATGGAATGCATGCTAGCACAAGAATCAGAAGCTAAGGTGGAAAAGGCCATTTACTATCTGAGTAAAAAGATGCTAGAATTTGAGACCCGTTATACTCCTCTAGAGAAGGCTTATTTAGCTTTGGTTTGGGCCACTAGGAAGTTGGGACACAACTTGCTAGCCCATTTGGTAATTCTGGTTTTGAGATTGGATCCCATCAAATATCTCTTTAAGAAACCAGCACTTATAGGTAGGCTAGCTCATTGATTGTTTCTTCTCTCCGAATTTAACCTCAAGTATGTCACTCGCAAGTCGATCAAATGAAGACCTGTAGCAGAATTTTTGGCAAACCACCTAGTTGAGGGAGAGGAAGATGTAGAGTACCTATTCCCAAATGAGGAGATCCTGCAGATAGAAGAGGATTCATAGAAAATATACTTCGATGGAATGGCTAACCAATACGGTTATGGAATAGGCGTGTTGCTTAATACCCGATGATTCCCATATACCCTTAGCTTTCAAACTCTAGTTCAAAGTATCCAACAACAAAGCAGAGTATGAGGTGTGTATTGCTAGAGTAGAAGCTTCCCTAGAACTAGGGGCAATAAGGTTGGACGTCATCAGAGACTTGAACCTGGTTGTTTCTCAAGCCAATGGAGATTGGAAGGTCAAAGAAGAGAAATTGAAAGTTTATCACCAGACCTTGGACATTCTGATTCCAAGGTTTGAAAAACTAACATGTACGCATTTGTTAAGAGAGAACAATCAATTTGCTGATGCACTAGCAACTCTATCCTCTATGGTAGACATACCGATCAGGGTTAAGATGCGTCCGATTATCATTGAACAGAAGTATGCGCGTGTTTACGAGACAATAACCGCAATAGACGAGGTTCAGGACAAGAATCCCTGGTATCATGATATTTAGAACTTCCTGGTGAATGGCATGTATCCACAAGGGCAAATGCCACGGATAAAAGGGGAATACAACGTCTAGTCGTCCAGTTCATCATATGCGGAAATAAGTTGTACAAAAGAGGGCATCTGGGAATGCACAAGCTCTGTGTCGAAGAGGAAGAGTCAAAATGCCTCATGGAGGCCATCCATGGAGGAGAGTGTGAAGCACACATGAATGGTGTGATACTAGCCAGGAAAATCCTTGGGCAAGGTTACTGTTGGTCAACCATGGAGGACGATTGTATCAACTTTGTTCAGCGATGCCATAAGTGTCAAATCCATGCTAATCACATGAATATCCCATCATCAAAGCTTTACAATATGACTTCACCATGGCCTTTCTCAGTCTAGGGAATAGACGTCATCAGAGCAGTCTCGCCGAAGGGCTCGAATGGACATGAGTTTATTTTAGTGGCAATCGACTACTTTACCAAATGGGTAGAGGAGCAGTCGTATTCTGGGTTGAAAGCTTCGTATGTGGCCAAGTTCATTAGGAATAACATCATCTGCAGGTATGGGGTGCCAGATGAAATAATATCGAACAATGGCTCACACTTCAAAAAGGAGGTGGTAAATTTACTTGAGAAGTACAATGTGGCTTATCATAATTCATCAACATATAGGCCACAGACCAATGGAACCGTTGAAGCTGCAAATCAGAATATCAAGAATATTTTGATAAAGATGGTGGAAACCTACAAGGACTGTCCACACAAATTGCCTTTTTCACTTTAGGGTTATAGGAAGTCAATTCGAACTGCCACAAGGGCAACCCCCTACTCTTTAGAATATGGGTGTAGACACCCCATTTTTGACTGCCCTTAAGACTTGGGCGTCACTAATTGCTTACTTGGTGGTGAAAGTTGTGCAGTTCCAAAGGGTCTATTTCTTCAGCAAAGAGAGCATCAAATCCTAACCTCACACCCCCTTTTTGGACCAAAATATTTTAGATCTTAAAATCCTCTCTTTCAAAACACTTTTGAAAAAAGTTCCTATGATGTTCTGACGCTTGCATTTTGTTAAATGTTGCGCTTTTCTGTAAACCGAGCAAGGACAAAGTGGAAATGAACGAAAGAGAGATGAAATCTTTGAAAAATCTTTCAAAACACCTTGTTTTGGGGTTTGGTGTTGAAGAAAAGAGGAGATGAGAGAAAAAACCCAGTTGGGGAGAGGAGTTGGGCATGAATCGTTAAGAGAAAGCCGGGCAGCCCTCGGTAAATCAGGCCTATCCTTTTGAATACTTGGATTTCAGCTATGAGGCCACCACCGTTGGAAAGCTTACTTCTGAGGCTTCATTTTGCACTCAAGAATCTCTTGAAGCCGAGTTCGGACGGGAGAGATATAGCTGGTTGAAATTAGGCATCAATCCGGTTGGACTGAAACTGAGCAGTCTTCACTAAAAGAGGGATATCTCTTAGCACACTTCAAATTTTAATGCAAGGCTGCACCATTGGAAAGCTTACTTCTGGGGCTTCATTCTGGACACAGGAATGACCTGAAAAGGCATCCAGATGAAGGAGTTAGGCTTGCTTCAAGTCGGGGACCAGGACTGATTTTTGCTGCAGACCACTAAAGGAGTAGGCCGACCACAAATGGAGCATGCCGACCATATGTCGACCAGAAATGATCCTTGCAGACCAGAAAAAGTAGCTGACCGACCAGTTGGGGTGGTCGGTCGACCAGAAATTTCCAGAAAGCCCAAAATTCCTAGATATTTCTTCTCCAGCTGTTGCACACTGCTTCAGATATTTGCAATTTAGATATTTCCGACCCAAAGCTCTTGAATTGCTATATATGGAAGATATATCTCATATTTTGCAAGTTTTGAAGATTTGGGAGCCCCTCCCTCTAAAAAAAACCTCTCTCTCTAGAATTCTCTCTCTCTTGCACTCTTGTGCATACAAGTGGGAAATCACTTCTAGTTTGCATACAAGCCCTTAGCTTTTGCATAACAATCCTTGACCAAATACCTCCACCTTTGGGCTGAGACAACTTTGGACCTTCTTGGAGCTCAAGAAGAGGATTTTAGCTTGGTTTAAGCTTGTTTTGTTGCTCTAAAGTGTACTTGGCTTCAAGAGGTATAACTCTCCCCTTTTGTACTTGTTTTGCACACTTGCTTCACCACCCTTTTCCATTGTTTTTTTGACTATTTTGGGGCTGGTTTTGGACTGTCAAAAACTCTATTTTTAGGGTGTATGAATGGTAGTTTAAGGCTTGGTGAGTTAGGGGGTTGTTCTCCCTTTTTGTTCCTTGGCTTGTGAGGCCTTTTGTGCAACTCCTTACCACCTTTAAACCAAACTTTTTGGCCCTTTAAACCACTGAAAATCAGAGGTTTTTCAGTGACAAAAACCATGTTTTAAGGTCCAAGATAGGAGGGGGTGGCCTCCCCTCCTTGTGTCTTGTTTGCATGAGTAGGTGGCCTAACATGTGAGCATGCTTTTCTATCTTTTTATGGCTTAGTTTCAGCATATTTTTGCCTCTGATTTGGCATGTTTTAGGACTTTTTTGGGCTGCCTTGGTCATATGACTCATGTTTTGCATAGCTATAGTACAAATGCCTTGACTAGTCCTGAGTTTTGAGGCCCCTATCATGCTATACTTGTGATGTTTACATGCCTTGGCATTATTTGGCATGGAATTTTAGAGCTTATATCTTTTCCATAGTCTCATGTTTATCACTCTTTCAATGCTTTGGAGGATTGATGCTTTATGCCTTAAGTATGAGCCAATATGTATGCCATCTTGCCTAAGCTTTTGGGCTGCCATATTAGTGTGTTTTTGGTGTTGTTTTTCCATGATACAACTCTAATTTTTGTTGATGAATTCATCTCATGCTTGGTTTTGGTAGGTGTAGTGTAATCCTCCTTATTGGCCTTGCATACTCCATGCTTCATGCCCTTCATGCTAGCATGTGTTAGCTCTACTCCATACATGTTTTAGCATCATTTTGACATGCTCTAGGACTATTTTGGGTTGTCTTGGCCATATGGTTCATGTATTGTATAGCTGTAGTACAATAGGCTTGGCTAGCCTTGTGTGTTCATGCCTCTAGCATGCATCATTTGTGACATGTGCATGGTTTGGCATCATTTAACATGTTATTTTAGAGCATATAGCATTGCCATGTTCTCACTTCTTTCACCCTTTGAGTGCCTTTAAGGGTTATGCATTATTGTCTTGTTTGTGAGCCATTATGTATGCATGCATGCCTAGACTTTTGAGCTCCCATCTCAGCATGTTTTGGTCTTTGTTTTGACCTAATTGAGCTCTGTCTATGGTTGGTTCAATCATTTGTGCCATGTATTGCATGCCTCTTGTGTAGTCCCTTTTGGTAGCCTTGTGCCTTAGGCTCTCTTACATCCTATACTTGTGTTGTTTGAATGATTTGGCATCATTTCCTACATGATTTCAGTGCATATAGTGTTGTCACACTTCCATGTTTGTCACTTCTTAATCATGTTTGAGGGTTGTGCTCTTATGCTTAGTTAATAGGCCATTGCATGAGCATCACCATCTTGCCTTTCATGCCATAATTTCATGACATTCTAGCCACTGTTTTGGCATGATTTAGGTCTGTCCATACTCGGTTTAAGTCCATTGAGCATTGTTTTGCATGCCTCTTGTGAGATGCTCTTTCCTAGCTTTGATGCCTTAAGCTTCTAAACTTGCCATGCATGCATTGTTTGCATGGTAGAATATTGTGTACGCCATTCTCGCATTGGTAGAATAGCTTGTTGTTTGCATGTTGTTGCATTGCGTTGTGTTTGCATGTTGTTTGCATGTGCAGGCATTGCATTGTGTTTGCATGCCATTAGCATTGATAGGTTGATCATGCTTATGTTGTGTTGCATTGTGTTTGGATAGGGTGTTAATCCAAACACGAGAATCGAGGGATGTTTCATACTTGAAGTGATGAAACATGCCTCATTTCTAGGTCGCCGACCCTCTTGATCAAGCATGATAGAGGTTAAGGCCCTTATGTGTTATTTGTGCATTCATTGACATTGAATTGTGCAAACTTGGCTTCTCGACCATCGTGCATTGCGATGCTCGGTTGGTGGCCCGAGAGTCGAGAACCACACTCCCTTGAGCTTAAGAAATGATAGGGAGAGTGGTTGTGTACACATACCTTGCAAATACATTGATATTCCCCTTCTTGTTCTCTGTTGTAGCAAAATGGAACTTGGTGGCATTTTCTGGTCGGCAGACCAGTAAAAGTGGCTAGCCGACCACTTTTTCTGGTCTGCAGCATGTGTAAGTGGTCTACAGGTGGCCTACAACACCATTAAGTGGTTGACAACCCTCCTGGAGGTTCCCATGTTGGAGTAGAAGCTATCTGGAGGTTTGTGCAGTGATCTGAAATCGAATGCAAACAGAGGCAAGTTGGGGCATAGCGATGGATTTCTGAACGAGGAGATCGAACATGCATGCACTTCTCGCCTCGAGGCTCCTGTTTTATTACTTTGCTTAGCTAGTTAGCTATTTGGTTCTGTACTTAAGTAGTTAATGCACTTAGCTATTCATTTGTGTTTGTAATTAGTTAACTTGTTAGTTAATTAGCTTCGTTTTGTAATAATTAGTTTAATTAGCTTAGATTAGCTAGTTAGCTTATTATTCGGACCCTCCGTCGAGAGGGCGAATGTTGTAATAAGTGTGCGTGTGTGTGATGCATGTCTTCCAACCCCCATTTCTTTCTCCATTTTACTTAACCACTTTCAATTGTTAGCTTTAGGGCATGTTTCAATTAGCATACTTATGTTTGCATGCGTGCATCATTCATCTGTTTTGCATGCACCAGGCTCGGCGCATCATACAAACTGCATTGAATTTCAATACCAATTTGAATACATGTTATCAAGTTGCATTCACATGACATCTTAGAATAGCCGAGCCTATCTTAGTTGCATTTTGCATGTGTTGCATTAGGCATCTTGTATAATTAGGATCATGCATGATTACTAACTAACTTCTGTTTTGGCTCGGAGTACACTGTGAGTATTTACGCTTTAGCATCCTTGCATGTGTGTAAGTGACTGCCATGTTTAGCATGCTTGCCATGAGGATGACTGCTTAAGTGTTTAACTGCATGAATGCCTGTGGATGAAGGCTTCATTGCTTAAATTGGAACAATTCATCAAAATGTGAGTTTTAAGCCCACTTGTTTGTGGCAAATCATCATGTTTTCTAAGCCCACTTGAGGGTGGCAAATTCGCATCTTAGCCTACTTACGAGTAGCACTTTCAAACCATTTTCGAAAAACAAGCATGAGATATTTTGTTCCAACTTGAGCAATTTAGTCTATACTTGTATGCTGTGCGCATCACATAGTAATTCTAAATTAATAATCCGAATAAGAACACATGTGTTTTCAAAAATAACATATCATGTTAGTAGAGGCCGATCCTTTGATCGGGCGAGCGGGGGTGCTCATTTGATGACCTTCCCCCTTCATACCCAAGTTCCCGAGCCAAGGCAACTTTGGTGATGACGGACACGTGGCCTTAGGCACGAGTCAGGGTTTCCCAAATTTCTCAAAAACAAAATATTTAGGTGGAGACTCTGAAATCTGGCAAAGCAATCCATGTTTGGCGCTTTTTGATTAAAATTGATTTTTCAAAACGATTTGCCGGATTTGGACTCTTTGGTGATTTATCAGTCTTACATTGCACTTTGTGAGATTAGATTCAGAACCGTGACAGGAATCTAAACTGTAGTAGCTAGAACTACAATTCGCGCCCTTGCGCGCGGAGTGAGTTCGGGTGGTCTACAATGGGATGGAAGTTGTTTTTTTGATCGAAATCAAAGTACCTTTGCTGAGAATTATGGCTGAGTGTCAAATAGCAGAGGCAGATTGGTAGTAGAATCGGTTTGAAGAGTTGATGTTGTTTGAAGAAAGAAGGTTAAAAGCGTTGTATCACATCCAGGGATAGCAGCTTAGAATTTCTAGGGCCTTCAACCAGAAAGTGAAGTCTAGAAATCTTAAAGAGGGGGATATGGTGCTTAAGGACAACCAAGCTCCCATCCATGACCCTGGGAGTAAGTTCTGACCCAATTGGACTGGTCCCTACATCATCAAATCCATTTGGTCAGGAGGAGCAATCATCCTCATGGATTTAAATGGCTTGGAATTCTCACAATCGATCAACGTGGACAACTCGAAGAGGTACTATCCTTGAGAGGCTTACTAGGCCAAAAACCCGAAAGGGCCACCTAGGCAAAAGTTAGAGCGTGAAAAATTGGAAATAAAAGAAAAATAGAGCTTGCAAGGTTGGAAACCCGAAAGGGTGGCTTTGGCAAAAGTTAGAGTGTAAAATGAGAGAGTTAATACTCGAGTGAACCTTAACTAGAAACTATGTAAGGCTTGATTCCCATCTTGGGGATATGTAGACAACTTCATCTTGAGGTTCGACCCTAATCATTTTCAACTCAACTACCCTATCCATTGTTTGATTGGTCCATCTCACCATCTGTTGGCTTCATTGTTTTACTCGGTTGAAGGTCCAGTTGCAAGCTAAAGCAAGGGACAAAACAATAGTGAAGGTGAATATAGTTGTGGGCAGTCATGATGCTCTTGATTTGGGGCTGTATGTCTTGATGATTGATTCCATGTGTATCAAGTAGTGACTGTTTGCAAAAATTTGTTTTGAAGAGTTTTAATGAAGTTGATTTTCTTAAAATTTTACTTTTTGCAAAACAGACCATTCTTTAGACCAACAAGGAAAATTTTCAGTACTCACAACATTAATTACATGATTTCAAAACAAGTACACCATCCAACTCTCAGGTTAAATCAAAGTTTCTTTTATATCATAAAACTTGAAAAGAAAAGTCAAAGCAATAAACTAGTGGCATAAATAAGTCAGGTAGTGGTCCTCTACCTCTTGCCTGCACTCTCAAAAGTCTCTGCCACTAAGGATGGCCCAACCTGTGTCTCATCCTCAAGCCAAGTCAAGCACTCGCCAAAAAGGGCACAACTAAAGCTAGCAGCAAGGACCAAAACCTCTCTCATCCTCCAAGCAATGAGATATCGAGCCAAGTGTGAAGCACAGACTAGAAATGAAGTAGGGTATTCGATCCCCTCATCTAGACGATTCTGCTCATGCTCAAACTGGTGTCTAAATTGGAATGGGAAGTAGAAAACACAGTGTGTAATGCTGATCAATTGTATATCGAGCTGGTGGGCATGCTATAACTCATCTCGGTCAAGTTGAGCCAAGGGCATCGCCAAGCGATGTCAGTCACGGATCTGTTGTACATACAGTCGCACAATAGCCCCTCTGTGGGAAAGCTTACTAGCCGCGAGCGAAAGAAGTAAGATCTGACCGAATACTCGAGGCAAGGATCCACCACTTTCATCTTATCCATCAACCACACCTGGGAAGGGATAAAAAATACAAGGGATTAAAGAATAGAGAGATGTGCATTGAGGGAAAAAGTAAGGAAAGGGATTTTGAGAGAAAATAAAGATTGAGTACCAAAGTGATGTGAGAAATCATAAATGAGAAAGTTTGGGAAACAATACCTGGAGAAACAGTGGACTCCCCGCAAACCGAGAAGTCTCTTGCTTGTGGAAAGCATCCAAACCCATTAAGGTTTCGGCCAATGCCAAGCCTATACAGCTTCGGCCCTCCTTAAGGCGTTGAGCCACTTTGATCAATCTAATGCTGACTCCACTGCCGCTAGGGGCAAGAAGATAATGGGTGAGCAAGCATATGTAGAGAGCATGTTTTCGATAACCTTGCCAAAGAAGATCACGCCTATTTCCGATATCAAAGAAACGGTGAGTCAAACCAAAAATGTCTAACTCTCCATCATGAGCCAAATATTTAGCCTCTTTGAAAAAAAGGCCACATATCCGGTGCATGGCCAAAAAAGGGTTGAGGCACAATTTCTTCATTACGCTGAGACTCCATTAACGCGTGAAACTCTTCAAGAGTAGGACACATCTCTTGTAATCTGAAGCGAAACACATGAGTAAATGGGTCCCAATAGTGGGCAACAACATGGAGGAATGGGAGGAAAAAAAAAACAGAGTGTGGCTCAAGGAAAAAAGAGCGTTTAAGCCAAAACATTTGAAATTAACCTTTTCCGTGCCATCCAAAGTGGTCGTCCAATCTTTGAGCCTATCAACAAGAAAAATCTCCATTTTTAGAGAAAACTACCATAAAGTGATGTTTTGTCGTAAAAGCAGCAAAAGAAGACCTTATAGAAGATAAGGGAGTGTGAGTGGCTAACAGCTGTTGCCAGATATCCAGTCGCAGTTCTTGGCCAGTCGACTACTTTATTGCCAGCCGTACATTTCATTGGCCAACTTTGCCGACCAAATAGTTTAGCAACAGTATTATGTCTGCCCCTTTTTTGTTTTTGAGTCATGTTTTGAGTCTTTTGTTTATGGTAAGTATAAATAGATGTGTTTAAGTTGTTTTTACTTTGTCTTTCTTTTGTTGAGTCATATTTTGTATTTTGGTCGATCGTAGGCTCAATATCCAATTAAGAACTCATTCAAATATAATCACTCTCAGTTTCAATTTCAAAAATAAATCATTTTTGTGCAAGTGTTGTGCCATTCTCAAGATGCTATGCAAAACAAAAATTCTTTCTTTTATAAATTGCAAGGTTTAACCCTGATCATAGTTTTTACAAAAGAAAAACAAGGTTTCAAAAAACAAAAAGTAAAGGACCTATTTGAAACTACATAATTTTTGTACTATAAAGCAAAGGAAAAGGAAAAGAAGAGTGCAGAAATTAGTATCCACCAGGTTAGGTGCGTCAAGAAGCCCTCTTCGTCCTCTTTCGAGGATGAGACTCAAGATCACTATTGCCGTCAGCATCGCTATCGCCAAAAGAATGTGACTCTGAGCTAGAATCATCGTCTCCATCCTCGGACTCAGAGTGCTCACTTGCGATCTCCTTGGTGTCCTTGGTCACAGTATTCTCATCAGCCAAGGCCCTCTCTGTGGACATGAAGCCCCTTGTACCCGGGACTCACTATCTCCACTCTAACTCTGACTCAGGGCACCTCTGCCCCTACCTTTACCTCTGCCCTCACCCTGATCATGTGCGGGAGCCTGTCTGTCTCTCTTTCCCACAGCTGGAGGGGATGTCACATGTGCTCCTGGTGCAAGCAAAGGCTGAAAAGAGTTTGCAAGAAACAGAGTATCAAAGCAGTTTGGTGCAAAAATAATATGATTATAGTCACAGGAAATCAGTGCATGTCAGATGAGAAAAATGAGATACCTAATGACTATGGTAAGCGAACAATGCCTCCCTCCTCCGCACCATGTGGACCAAGGAGTCGACCAACTCGAGAAGGCCATTCACATAACCCACCGGCACCTACAAGTGAGTTTGAATATCAATATACAGAGAAAAAAGAATGTGAAATACAAATGGCAGGAGAAAGTGCATACCTGTTGGACGTTAGGGTCCCAAACATACTCCCGCTCCTCCGGGCACTCAAACGAAATTTGGTGAGTTGTCCCATTCGGCCGCCAGTATGTGATCGCAGTTGGGATCATAAGGAGACCGGCCACATGAACGGCGGGGGCAGCGCCTCCGGGATCAAGCTCAACCACAGAAGCGACACCTCCGGCGGCAGGTACATCTACAGCGCCACCTGCGTGAACTCTGGTCAGAGGTGACATAAGATGGGTCCGGATAAAGGCAATGTAATCCCCAACCCTGCAAAATAGATCATCATCATGCCCCACCATGAATGTCACGATAGCCTCTACAAGAAGACTATCGACGGTCCTCATAAATAGAGGAGGGGGAGCAGGAACAATGGGGTCATCAAGGCCCAAAGTTTGGCTTACAAAATGCTCCCCCAGATAGCAAGTCCTGTAGAAAGGACCCTCCAGAAAAATCTTCAATCAGGAAGTATCCCATGAACTGGCATAATCATCCCTCGTCCCAGTAGGCATGACCACCCATGGCTACCAAGTAACCTGCAAATAAAGGATTCATAGTTGAAGTCAATTGTTAAAGTATGGGCCAAAGCAAGAGATGGAATAGAAATGGGTATGAGTTTAAAATTACCTCATGGGCGGTCACTGTATTGAAAAAACGGCGATAGTAGGCAAAGGTGGTGACGATACGGCGACGAGGATAGCACCTGCCATCATACAACCTCGAGTGAGGCACAGCTGGAGCCACCTCATCTCTTGAAATTAGGGCAAGAGTGGGGAAGTAAGCATATGCCTAGAGCTGCAAGAAGAAAGAAGTTTGTAAGTCAACAGGTTGCAAATAGAAATAAAGGCAGAAAACGCAAACCAAAAAACATGATTTACAATAGAAATTGAAAATAAAAGTGTGGGATATACCTCCCAGGCTCTCTAGTAACCACTAACCATGTTTCCCTTCTTGTGAAAACCGGAGCTCATATAGCCATATAGAGTAGCAAGGCCAGCGCCACCCCAGTCGTAGTAGCGAACTCATGGCAACACCACCAAAGTGATGAGAAGATATAAGCCCATGGTGTTTCACCTGTTAGAAAACAAGGTGGTGCTGAGAAGGTAGATCAGAAATCCTGAGCATGCGGCTCTATCTGCTCCTCAGTCTCTAGCTGACTCCCGTGGAAGTAGTCGTAGAACAAACTGTATCTCACCATGGATGGCTTGTCCAATGGAGGATGTGCTCCAAGAAGATGGACCCAGGCGGCCCGCCACTGGCCCATGTCCAGATCAAAGGGGATTGGATCACTCCTTACTCGTAGCCCTGTGATCATTGAGAAATCATAGGGGGTCATCGTCATCTCCCCTGTAGAGAAGAAGTGGAAAGAGTTGGTGGTGTCCCACCACCTCTTTACCAAGGCGCCAAGCAAGGGCCGGCTCACCTGTAGCCATGAGAGCTCGAAGCAAAATAGGCCGAAACTTGCCTCATCTACCATCTCCCAGACTTGAGCGGGGAGATCCTAATATCAATCCCTCGATGTCATAGCTCCGTAACCCCTCTAAGCATAAGCATCACCTTGTGGTGAAAGAAGAATTTGTCAAGTGCATAGCCAGATAAAATATTGTAATGAATGTCAAAGCAAAGTACATGAAGGGAAACAAGTTCTTACCTCAGAAGCATCATGGAAAAGATGCGATGTGCACTCTTGCAAGAGAAAGTCCTTCGTCGCGCCCTGGGCAAAGTCCTTAAACCGTAGCATACTGCCTGGAGCCATCGCTTGTGTACGTAGGTGGTAAGTAGCTAGGTCGAATGGCCTCACCCTCAGCGGTGGCAACTCGATTTTAGGCTCAGGCAGATAAACCTCCTCTATAGAAATATCCATCGCAATATCCTTTGCCGTGACGTTTACCTCCTCTAGCATCAGGTCCTCCACACCAGTGGCGGCCGGAGGAATAGATACCTCAGGAGTGGCGCCATCATGTGGAATATCGTCAGCCATGGAGAATATAATGGGTGGTGAGAGAAAAACAAGAAAAATAAGAGAAATAGGTGAACAACCCAAAACCAACCTTAGGAGAGAGAAAATGAGAGGAAAAGTGAAAACGTGAGAGTGAGTACATGAAAACCAAGAAAACCCGTGTGAAACAAGTCAAAAACAATGAGAAACGCAAAAACTCGACCAAATCAAAATCCAATCGGTTCAAAATGTAGAGGGCTAAAAGGGTTTCGTGAAAAAAGTTTGCATGGGTAGTTGGGTTGTTGGCTAGCCAATCTTTTGTACGGCCGGCTCATCTTTTGGCCAGCCGATTGCTCAACTGGGTTTTTATGATTTTTGCTGGATTTTTGCCTAAATTGGGCATGGATGGTCTTGTATTCATCTTAAAAATTAAAGTATTTGGGTTTGTTTCAACTTCAAAAAATTCTGAAATTCGATTCTAGATGCACCATTCTAGGTCCTACCATTTCTCCGAAGTGTAAATATGCCTCAACCTCGAGCTCAAGCAGGTTTTACCCTTTTTTCAGCATTGAGGACCTTTGACTATGAGTTGAAGGTAGAAGTCTGAAAAACAGAAAAGAAGAGGTAGATCCCTGACAGAACAAGGCAGTTCGCCGCCATTTCCCCTCATGAGGTGCTTTCAAAATCATCAATTTTTGTTTATCTTTTCTACTATGCTGCATGGAACATGCATCGCATTGTATTTCATATCAACTACAACAATTATATTGCATTCATACGCATTATGCCTATTCATCTTAGCATATCCACACTTACCACCCACCAATGTGATTTGGCTTGTATTATGCATTAGGCTTGTTCAGCCCTCTCTATGTGAAGCATAGTTTGGCTTGCACCTTTTCACCCTTTCTACATGAAACGTAGTTTGGCTTGTACCTTTCCTCTCTACGTGAAACGTAGTTTGGCTCGTACCTTATCACCCTCTCTATGTGAGACGTAGTTTGGCTTGCATCTTTCATCCTCTCTACGTAAGACATAGTTAGGATTGCATTTCTCACACCCTCTCTTCCTGAAACGTAGTTGGGCTTGCATCTCTCACCCTCTCTACGTGAAACATAGTTTGGCTCATATCTTATCACCCTCTTTATGTGAAATGTAATTTGGATTGTATCTTTCACCCTCTCTACATGAAACGTAGTTTGGCTCGTATCTTTCACTCTCCCTACGTGGGACATAGTTTGGCATGAACCTTCTCCCTCTCTGTATGAGATACGGTTAGGTACGTCTGTTAGTTACACCACCTTTGCACCCTTTTCGTATGAAACATGTTAAGATGTTGATTTACCTGGTTAAAACCTTCCATCTCTCCGTATGAGATATGGTTAGATACACATGTTGGTTGCACCACCCTTCTCTCCTTTCGCGTGAAATGCATTAGGATATTGATCTGAAGTCGGTTATAACCTTCCCCCTCTCTATATGAGATACGGTTGGGTATGCCTGTTGGTTACACCGTCTTTCTTCTTTTCACATGAAACGTGTTTGGAATTGATGTTTGCTTACTCCATTCTGTGTGAGAAATGGTTGGACTTATTTTGATTTAAGCTTGAGGCTTGTTTCATTTATACGCTGTCATCTTGTTATTACTCATTGTATTGTCTTACATGATCATGGATTTTCAAAAATAATCAGCTTCCCGAAGCGTGTAAGTCCAGCTTCCAAGTGCTTTTTTGAGCATGTTATTTGCATCTTGCTCTTGATTTACGCTGGTTTCATCCCTTGCAAAGGGATACATAGGCAACTTTCGAGTTCAACCAACTGTATGTCCATTTTGTTTGTTTACCCAAGTCTTACGACCTTGTCAAAAGGGTCATCAATGGGCTTTGACATTCACTCATGTCATGAAATGACTTCGAGCTCTGTCAAAGAGGGACAACTGAAGACACCCCGTTTTGACCGCCCCTAAGACTTGGGCACTTCATTCCAAACACTCAATGATGAAATGTTACGCTGTACAATCTTTCAAATCTTCAGCAAAAGAATTCGGTTTCCATCTTCAAAACCTAAATCTTGCACCCCATTTTGACCAAAACCTTCTTTTTCTAGCCTGACCACTCAGAGAACAACTGGCCAACAGATGGCCGGCAAACCATTTTGATTGGGCCGGCCATACATCCACATGGCCGGCCGGCCATGTTAAGTGAAAACAAATATTTTGTAGCAGTAGGTTGCTCCCATGCATGGGATTTGGACCAGCTGTCACTTTTGAAGATATTTTCGATGAGAGAAGTTGAAATTCTATAAATACAACACCCCCTCATGGTTTGGGGTTAGAAGAAATTGCCAAAAGCCTAAAGCTTGTCCAACACACTTCTCTACCCTCTTGAATATAGATACACAATAGATATACCATATAATCTTAAACTTGAAGCTTTTTGTTGAAGTTTTGAACATAATTTCAGATACTTGAGAGTGTTTAGATTGATGTTGTAAACTAAAAAGATCCTCATCTCTTTCAAGAGGTGAACTTTGAACCTTTTTCACCACATTTTCTCTCT
Source organism: Camellia lanceoleosa (assembly GCA_025200525.1). Taxonomy (NCBI): domain Eukaryota; kingdom Viridiplantae; phylum Streptophyta; class Magnoliopsida; order Ericales; family Theaceae; genus Camellia; species Camellia lanceoleosa. Next base: position 87,563,562 of record CM045760.1, read on the forward strand.
CTTTTTCTTGTCTTACATACTATTTTTTAAAGTATTTTAGGCCTGAAATATGTGATTTAAAGTTACAAAAAGTGAAGGGGTTAGCCACCCTTCCTTAGGCTTGTTTGCTAGATGAAACCTCTTGGCTTTTTTCCATTTTTGCTCACTTTTTTCACTTCATAAAACTGATTTTCAACACTGTTTTTGTGTTGTTTGGGTGCTATTTAATGTGTCAATTTATGCTTTCAATACTATAGTTATGTTGTTGTAAGTCCTCCCGGATTTGGCGTGTTTAGGGCATAGCAGCCAATCCATTTAAGTTGATCGTTTTACTTTCTTATAGCTTTCCTTATGTATCTTGGAACCTTGTGGTCATGGGAGTATTAGAGCTTAGGCTTAGCCATCACACCACAAATTTGATTACCTAGCGATAAATTTCTTACTTTCATATTATTGTTGTTCACCTTGAAGCTAGGTAGTAGCTTCCGTGTTCAAAGTGTTGAAAAACTCTCTTATCGATCATTGTTGAAACATGGAAATGGATGTCTCATCCTTGTTCCATGAATAAAAGAGGAGTTGTGTGTTTAAACTTTGATAGATAGCTTGCTTCTTGATTTTTTTCCCTTACTTGCTTTGTTGCTCCTAAAGAGCTCTTTTATAGAGAAGTGTTGAAAACTCTATCCTAATTTCACTTTGAATTATGGAAATAGATGTTTCATCCTTATTCCATGCGTAGGGAGAGAAGTTGACAACAATTTTTGAGTTATTATTTTTCATTTTAGTTGCTCTATGATCATCACACACTATCTTGTGATTTTTGATGATTTGTGAAGCATGTCTACCTCTTCCTTGAATAAATTCATGATGGAAAGGAGGTAAGGAGAATAGCCTCTTTTGTGTGTGTGTGTGTGTGTGTGTGTGTGTGTGTGTGTGTGTGTTTAGCTAAGTCTTCTTCTATTGCTTTTAAGATCATCATGCAACAAACTTGCGATGGTTGATGATTTGGAAAGAAAACCTATTCCCTCCTTGAAAATCTTCCTAACAAGAGGGAGCAGGAAGGATGAGCATCATTTGGAAACACTCTATCTTGCTCTATTTCCAATTCTGTTGCAGTAGGGTTTTCCTCAAAAATAGTGGCTGGCCAAACATTATTCTATACGGCCGACTATCTGATCAGGCTGGCTGGCCAAGCATGTTGTGCAACAGTGATGATTTTCTAGCAAAACAGAGTACATTTTGAGGCCAAAGCAGAACTATTTTCTAACTGCGAACATGGCAACTTCTGGCAGCAAACACAGAAGTTTCTGAAGGATGTTCTCGCTTATGCGCAATAGATTCCTCACTGCTCATTCAAGTTCTTTAGATTAGTAGTTTTGAGATTCATATTGTGTAATAATTAGTTAATAATTAGTTAGTAATTAGTTAATTAGTTCATTCATTTATGTTTGTAATAGTTAGTTAATTAGGACATTCGGACCCTCTTGTGCGGGGGCAAATTTGTAACATTTGATGTATGTCTTCCAACCCTCATTTCTTTCTTCATTTTATTTACATACTTACCGTAATTGTATAGCATCATATTTTCTTTTATCATTTCCATGCTTTGTATCCATTTTTACATGCATTAAGGTTCGGCTCATCACACTTGATGTCGTTAAACATTTCCTACTTGATTATGTGCGCTACCTCATGCTTTGAGTTGATTCACATATCATGTTAGTAGTCGAAAATAATTGCATTCTTGTATGTGATGCATTAACCACTTTGCATATTAGGATCATGCATTTTTCTAACTATCTTCTTTTCTTCGGCTTGCCTCGTTTGAGTACTAGGTGAACATTTTTGCTTTAACATATCGCATGTGTGTCTTTGTTACCATATCAAGCATACTACCATGAGGCTACATGCTTATTTGAAATACCTCTTTGAATGCCTGTGGATGAAGGCTATTTCGTTTAAGTTGAAATGACTTTGATTATTGTACATATGAGCTCTCTTTTCCTTTAAGTTGCACATATTCAAAAAAAACATGAAATAAAAGCATTCCAAAGTAAGTGATGTGGTCTATACTTGTTTGCTTTACATAGTAATGTTAGTATATCAATAATCAGAATATGAGCATATAATGTCTATAAGATTCACATCATGACTTAGTAGAGGCTGATCTTTGATCGGGTGAGTGGGGTGCTCAATTCATGACCTTTTCCTCTCATACCTAAGTTCCCAAACTAAGTGTAGACGTCCCCGAACGCCCCGGGAGGATGAATCCCGTCTCGTTCGTCTGTGGGTCTACTACAGTTCGGACTCAAATTGTCACGGTTCTTAATCTGAACCAAAGAGTCCAAATCCGGCAAATCGTTTTGAGAAAACAGATTTTTAGAAAGAAGTGCCAAACATGGACTGCTTTACCAGATACAGAGTCGCCACCTAAATATTTTTTAATGGGGGAATTTAGGAAACCCTGACTCATTTGCCTAAGGCCATGTGTCTGTCATCACCAAAGTTGCCTCGGCTCGGGAACTTGGGTACGATCGGGGAAGGTCAGCTATGAGCACCCCCTCTCGCCCGATCCGAAGATCGGCCTCTACTAACCATGATATCTCGTTTTGAAAACATTATGCGTTCTTATTCCGGTTAATTAGCTAAAATTACTATGTGATGCGCACAACACAAAAGTATAGACTAGATCGCCTGATTTGGAATGAAGCATTGCATATCCGTTTGTTTGAAAAACGTTTGAAATTTGCTACTCGCAAGTAGGCTAAAACACGGATTTCAATGAGTTGTTCCAAATCAAACAATCCAACCTTCACCCACAGGCATTCAGGCAGTTTATATCACATAAGCATCTAGCCACATGGTAAGCATGCTGTCATGGCAAACACTCACACTCATGCAAGATGCTAAAGCATAAATACTTACATCGTACTCCATGCCAAAACAGTGAACATGTTAGTAATCATGCATGATCCAAGTCCATGTCAAATGGCTAATGCAACGCATATAGAATGTCACTAGAATAGGCTCGGCTAATCCTAGAATGGCATGTGGGATGCAACAAATAGCACGTATTCAAGTTAGATTTGAAATACTATGCAGTTAGCATGATATGCCAAGCCCGGTGCATGCAATATTGATGAATGATGCACGCATCCATAGCATAAGGTATGCTAAAGTAAGTATGCCCTAATACTAACCATGAAAGCAGGTAAGTAAAAGGGAAAAAGAAGTGGGGGTTGGAAGACATGCACACACGCACCCAGACTTATTACAAATTTGCCCTCGCTCGGAGGGACCGAAAGAATAATACAATTAATTAACCTACAAGCTAATTAGAATATTACAGACAATTAGCTAGTTAAGCAAATTAACTAAGCTAATTAAACAGTAAACAGCCTCGGGAAGAGGGTCCAATGCAATGCGTGTTTGACTCTGCTCGGAAAGCCATTGCCATGCACAAGTTGCCTCCGCTTTGACTGTTATCCTCCTTTGAAGACTACACAAGTCCCAGGGTTGCTTCTCTGAGTGCTGTGGAACACCACCGGCTGAGAGGAATGGCCACCGGCCAAGAGGAATGGTCACCAGCCACTGATTAAGCTATCGGCCATTGATAGATGGCCGGTCGGCACTGGAGATGGCCGGCCGGCCAAAGCTTCCTGCAGAATCTGTTTTTGACAGCAGCAGAGGGCAAAACATAGCATGGCAATGCGTTTCAAGCAATGTATGCACCAACCACACTCCTTATCATATTCATGACTCAAAGGAGGATGGGTCTCGATTCTCGAACCACCAATCGCGCATTTCAATGCGTGATGGCCCAAGAAACCAAGTATGCATTTTGATATGGAATACAATGCACATAATCAAACAAAGGGGCTTAACCTCTATCATACTCAACTCAAGAGATGAAGTATGCATGTAAACGGAATGCGACCTAGACATGGAGGCTAAGTATGCAAAATGAGCATGCAAGGCATGTGACAACTATGCTAGTGGCAAACATGCAACAACATGTAAAGTGGACTAAACATAGGAACAATGCAAAGCCACTTAACCAATGAAATACATGCCAAATGCATCATGATTTCAAGCAAGCAATAACATGTAATAGGCCAAGTATGCAACAATGCACAAGGCAAGCATGCTATAACACATGAAGGATGGACTTAAACTAATTTAGGTAGCCCTCAAACAAGCCTAAAACGGTGGCCATAAACTATGGAAATGGGGCCAAATGCACATACAAGCATGCATGCATACATGATCTAATTCCTAAGCATCAAAAGGCAACTTTTAAGCACACTTAAAAGAGATGATCATGGACATATGGCAAGCATACCAAACTCTGAAATTGCATAAAATAAAGGTGCCAAACCAACTAATCAAAGCAAGTAAAGCATGCAATAATGGTCCAAGTACTTAAGGCAAGCCAAGGAGGCTTAAACCAAGGCCAAGTCAACTAAGCCTCACAAGACTAAGGGGACTTAAAACAGGTCCAATGCAGACCTAAACAAGGCTAAGGATGTACCTAGATGGCATCTAGGTAGTCTAAATATGCAAGCATACAAAGAGGCACATTCATGGAGCATAAGGCAACAACCTTTCAATACATTGAAGGAGCATCAAATGCAAGCATATGGGCGTGTTATAAGGGCTGAAATAACATGGTAAATGGTTCCAAACCATTGAAATAATGCAAGTAATGCATGCTCAAGGTCCATGCACTTGAGGCTCACAAGCCAAGAATGCAAAAAGGCTATACTAAGCATGCCATGGTCGACCAAAGCAACCAAAAACAAAACTCCAACATGCTAAAACAAGCACAAAAGCTTCACAAAGCTAAGCCTAAATCATGCTAGAACAAGGGTCAAAAACCTAAAGCATGTCAAGGCAAAAAATATGGCATTACAAGACATGTATGCAAGGCACACAAGGTGTGTCCAAACCAACTAAAAACAGAGGTATATTGTGACACAATAAGCACAAAAATCAGTTAAGGCATGGCCAACATGAACCTAAACTAGATGCTCACACATGAGGCAAAAATGACCCTTTTCAAGGACAATAAGGAGAGGGGGTGGCCCTCTCCTTCTTAGGACCTCAAGGCACCATCCTCACCACTAAAATCCATCAAGATTTTAGTGGTGAGGAGGCCCAAACAAAGTGGTCCCGGAGCTCACCAAAATAGGACAAAAATAGGGCCAAACAAGCCCTAAGAGGGGTCAAACAACCTCAAAGCTCAAAACACCCTTAAGCAACTATTTAGAGCAAGCAAAATCAGAACTTTTATATGTTATATACTAAGCTCAAAAACAGTTGCAAGGTAGGTTAAAAAGCTAAGAAAAAATAGGGAATGAATGGTGAGATTGTTACCCTTGTAGACCCTCTTCAACAATGGAAGACCAGCATCTTCTTTAGCTTAAACCAACTCCAAAACTTCAAGAACAACCTCCAAGGACCTCAGCTCCAAGAGAAGGTGTAATGGTGGGTGTTTGTTTGCAAAACTAAGACTAAACACACACAAATATATAAAGAGAGAGATATAGAGATAGGATATATGCAAACCCTAACCCTAGAACTCAAAGCTCTGGAAAAAAATGTCTAACCTCCAAGAAGGAGAAGGGGCCTCCTCTTATATAAGATTCAATCTTGTAAAGCTTCCAAGGTAAGCTAACAAGAAGGAGATCCCTCCATACACATGTATGGAGGGGAGCAAAGTGTATGAAAGCTAGCACAGCTGGCATAAAAATATCTGCAAAAACAGATGCACAGTAGTCGGCCAGCCAAAAATGCAATTTGACCAAAATATATGGTCGGTCGGCCACAAAGAGTGCCGGCCGGCCAAACATTTGGCCGATGGCAACAAAACACAGCCGGTGGCCTCAAGCCATGGCCGGTGGAGTGTGGGGATGGTCAACAAGCCATTCCCTGCCCCCCAATGGCAAAGCACAAGTGTTTGGTACAAAACCAGACACAAAACAGTCGAGCCGAGAGATCCTGAGGCAAGGCGTGTAGCCGAGACCTCCGGGAACTCAAGACGAACACAAACATGGATGATCACTGAGTGTTCAAACGGTGACGTCCAAGTCTTGAGGACGGTCAAAAATGGGGTGTCTACACTAAGACACTTTGGTTATAATGAAAAAGTGGCCTTTGGCACGAGTCATGGGTTTCATAAATTTTTCAAAAATATTTAGGTGGCGGCTCTGAAATTTAGCAATACAGTCCATTTTTGGCATCTTTGATGATTAGTGGATTTCCTAAGATTTGCCAAATTTGGACTCTCATTCATTTTTCTATTTCACATTGCACTTGTAAAACCAAATTCAGCACCACGGGAGTTCGAACTGTAAGGCAATCACATCCGAGGAAACTAAACTCCTCCGCGGAGCGCAAAAAGTCAACTATAGTTTCTTTTAAAGATCTGATTCTAGATAGTTTGCTTGAGCGGTGAAAGTTGCGCTCGAGCCCATTATGCTCACAACATAGATTCGCAAATTTCAAACAGGCATAACTCTCTCGTCCGGACTTTGTTCAGGGTCATTCTTGTGTCCAAATTGAAGCCGCAGAAGTAAGATTTCCAATGGTTATAGCCTCACATCCAGATTCAAAGTGTGGAGAGAGAAAATAATAAAAGAGTGAAAACTACCCAATAATGACTATTCAAATTTGGAGTTTTTGATTCAATCTTGCCTAACCACTATGGTAACACCTCAATCAAGGCTCCAATATCGACTAAGAAGGTTCTCAATCAAGAAAAACAAAGAGTCAAATATAATTCCATTATAACAGGAAGTACAAAGTGCTACAAAATTGATATATAATTTGGAATTGCATTGTTTTGAGATGGAAAATGATAAATTTTGACAAAAGGCATGCATGTTCATTTGCCTTGTAATTTTGCTAAGATTCATATACTGTGTTAGAGTATCTCTATTGGGCTGTGGCTCACCCTACGTGGAAAACAACTTTCATGTGCTGATGATATGCCTCCACCAAGGACATAGCTTGGGAGGATTAAGGCTTCATTTTTGGTTTCTTGATGTAATAATTTTGTTTAAGCCCAGGGCTTTACTTGTATTGAGTTTAAACTCATTTTGTTGTCCAAGTATTGTCTTGGAAAGTTGTAGCCATTAAGGCATTCATTACTTGGTTTTATTTCTCTTTTTACCCTTGCATCCATGTCATATGCTATAGATTTAGAATCCAAGATTTGTGAATATATATATTGCATATGTCACCTTTTGTAATGATTAAATATATAATGAAAGAGAATATTAAATGTTATTGATCAATTGCATGTAATGATTACAATATAGATTGTGTTATTTATTTGGGAATTACATGTTGGTTGAACAATTATTTTTGTTGCCACTGAACAATCGAAGTAGTCAATTTTTACTTTGTTAAATTTTGTTTCATGTTTTCACGTTACGGTGTGAATGTTTACATTGGTATGAGTTTAGTTTTTTTAAGGCTAGTTGTATTTCAATTGTAAACTGTGAACATTCACATTGTGTTTTAGTATAAGTTTTGTTTTTTCAAAGGCTAGTTAGATGTTTCTTGTTTTTGTTACTATACTTGTTGTTTGAACAATCATTTTTGTTACTATTGAACAATTGAAATAGTCGATTTTTACTTTTTCAATTTTGTTTCATGTTTTCACTTTGCAGTGTAAATGCACATTGGTATGAATTTAGTTTTTTTTTTTTTTTAAGGTCAATTGTATGTCAATTGTAAACTGTAAACGTTTATATTGTATTTTGGTATGAGTTTTATTTATTTTTTAAAGTTATTTGTATGTTTGTTGTTCATTGTGAACATTCACATTATATTTTGATTTTTTATTGCATTATTTTTAAAATTTCACATTATAAAAAAGTGTGAAAATTCATAATATGATAATTTTCATAATATAAATGTTCACAATTTTTATTTGATAATTTGTATAATTTCAGTTAACAACGTGTGATGTTATAATTTTTTAGTAAATTTATTGATCGAAAGTATCTTGTTGCCTAGAATTTTGCTTCTACACTCAAGCGTCACTTCTTGCGCTCAAGCAAGTTTTGTGAACTCTCAATACTTTTACAGATCTGCAAAACTATTGGGAATTGGTATTCTTCACTCAAGCGAAGCTTTTTGTGCTCGAGCGGGCTTCGCTCGAGTGGCCCTTGTTGCGATTGAGCGTTGGTCTTCTATCTGTAAAACTTCCGAGAGTTTGTATTCTCTGCTCAACTTTCACTTATTGAGCTCGAGTGGTGACACCTTTTTCCTTGTGTCTTGACACTTGAGCGTCACTTTTTGCACTAAAGCGGTGATTATTTTTGTGTCTTACGCTTGAGAGTCACTTCTTGTGCTCGAGTAGTCTGCGCGTATATCAGTCCGTAAAATTCACTTTTTACATCACTTTTTCATTCCTCTCTCTCTAAACTTTCTAAAAACCCTAAGTTAAGACTCTCTCTCTCTCTCTCTCTCTCTAAAACTCACATTTTCTCTTCTAAAACACTTGGATCCATTGATTTCTCTACCCTACTTCCTTTGAGAAAAAGGTAGAGCTCACTTAGAGGTTCGTTTTCATCCTAGCAAAGTTGGATTTCAGCTTCTTTGAGGTTTCTCCATTCTCTCCTTAGTCTTCTAGCTTCAAGGTAGGGATTCTCTACACTCTAGTATAAGTTTTGTCTTTGCTATTTGTTATTTCAAAAGAGTATGGTGGTTTTGGGGTTTTTGTCAAAAACCTAGGGTTTGAAATTAAAATGTAAAAAAGGGGTTTTCAAATGGTTTCTTGGAAAATCTTGTGGGTATGAAACTGGGGTTGTTATATGTTGAAATAAGGTATTTCCTACATTAAAATTGATTTTCAAGGAGAAAGGGATTTTGCCCTGAAATGTGAATGTTTAAGATTGTGAAGAGAAAATGGAATTAATGTTGAGAATTATGAAATTGAAATAATGTTGGTGATGATGACAGAGTTGGATATGTATTATCGCTCCCATTTGAGATTTCAGAAAAGTGTGTCTTTAATGAAATATATTTATCTGTTTAGAGATATCTGTTTTGGGCTATCGGTGGAGGATAGTTATGAGTGTTGTAGAAATTACATGAGAATTAGGTGAACTAAAACTAATTTCTCATCCACGTACATTGAACATTGTTGTTTATTTATTACATTGAAAATGCATATGATTTTTAGAAAAGGGGTGAACGTTGGAAAGAGGTGTGTATTACCAAATCAAGTTGGCCTGTGTGTTCATGGTGAAAGTCCTGAAAAATGCCCGTATACATGGGGTACCAGTTCCCGTGGACAAAATATCTATAAAATGGCAATAGTAGTGCTTGTATAGACTACGTTTACATGGGTGTCGTTTGACGGTTTCCCGCAGGCAAAATATCTGTGAAAGGTTGTACTAGTTTGAGATTTCCCCTTGTTTGCTTTTATAAAGGACATGATTTTGGAAGTTGTGATATAAACTTGGTAAGGCATGGTTTTTGGAAAGAAATGTAAAACGTTTTGGCACGAGCATTGCATATGCATTCACCTTATGGCATTGTCAAGATTTATACATCGTGTTGTAGTATTTCTACTGGGTTTTGGCTTAAAGTGATGGTGATATGCCTCCACCAAGGACTTAGCTTGGGAGGATTGTGGAGCTAAAGGTTCAGTGTTGTTATTTTGTATTTAATTTTGTACAAGCCTAGGGCTTTATCTATATTGAGCTTAAGACTCACTTTTGATGTACCCAAGCATTGACTTAGAAAGATGTAAGCCTTTAGGGCATATAATTATCTATTTAGCTTTCATTTCTTTTCATTATCTTGTGACACATGCTGTAAATCCAGGATGTACTGTTTATGAATGTATATTGCACGTGCCACCTTTTTATATCAAACTCTAATTAATGAAAACTTACCAATTCAGTTATGTTGCTATTTATTGGTTGTTATGAGATGCGTTATTTCGGGGCGTTACACATTTTAAAAATATACATTATTTTATTTTTAAAAGTATGAATGTTTACATTTTCAACTTTCACATTTATAAAAAAAATTCACAATATTATATATATATATATGAAGAGTAAGATTTTAAATATGATGTTTATTAGCTTCCATAATTTTCTCTTAATATATAGATTCTAATTCAAATGGGGTAAGTATTCAAACTAGAGTGATTTTCTCCTAAAATATAGATTTAGTTTCTATTTTTTGTACTAAATCTGAAGTTGGGAATTTTTATATTTGGAATGGCTACATGACTAAGTGGGTGTTTGGGAAGTTGCTATTTTAGTAGGCTATTTCAGTTTTTTGCTATTTTAGGAGCATAAAATTTTTATGTTTGGAAAGATAATATAGTTGGATGTGATGTTTGTGAGAGAAAAAGTGAAATGATTATGGATTTGATGTGACATTTTGTCTTATTGGCTATTTTAGTCTATTTTGTATTTTAGTGCTATTTTAGCCAAAAAAAAAGCTAAAAAAGCTTCTTCCCAAACACCCCCTAAATGGGTTATAAGAAAGTGATATTTAGTCTAACATCTCTCTCCAACTTTTAGTAATGGGAGAGATCCACAATATTTTTTTGTAGCCTAAGGTCCCTCACTCACACCCACTCTCTCATTCTCTCTCCTCTCAATCTCCAAACCCTTATCTCCTTTACTTCTTTGTTTTTTTATGGTCGGTGGTGGCGAGAGCAAATGAGAAGACGCCAGAGAGTAATGCTGCAACACTGTTGCCCGAGATAGTGACAGCCACGATAGCGCCTCCAGTGGCGAAGGTAAAAGAGATGATAAGTTTGAGAGTTTATGATGCGACAGTGATCAAAGAGCCAATGGCAGTGGGGAAGGATAAGAGAAAGGTTTGGGATAAGTTGATGAATGCTAGGGTTGTGTATTTAGGTGAAGCCGAACAAGTTTTGACTGGTGATGATAAGGTATTGGAGCTTGAGATTGTAAAGAATTTTGAGAAAGAGATGTTTAGAAGTGGAACAACTATTGTCTTTGGCTTTGGAAGCATTTCCTAGTAATTTACAGGAACAATTCAACTGATACATGGATAAAAGGTTCTTCTCTCATCAAACACACTGTTAATCTTTATTATAATTGTGATATGGATCACAGAGAAAATTTCAAAACAGGAACAAAATCAATGAAATTGAGCAAATTAGAGAAATTTCAAATCAAAGAAATTTCAAAACCAGAGAAATTTTCTCTATGTTTCGAAATTTCTCTGGAAAAATGTTGAGAGACCCCAACCACGATAAAAATACTGCAAAATGGGTGATCGTGGACAACAATAAACTCATAGATGTAGCGGAATTTGAACGAAAGGATTGTGATGTATTAGCAAATCAAATTAAATTTTCTCTGGACTGTGTGAATTTTCTTTGATTGTGATCATTGTTTGTAATTTTTTGAATTTTCTCTAGTCGTATGAATTTTCTCTGGTTGTGGTCACTGTTTGTAATTTTGTGAATTTTCTCTGGCTGTGGTCACTGTATGAATTTTCTCCAGCTATGGTCACTATGTGAATTTTCTCAAACACTGTGGGATTATGATGTGTCTAGAGAAATTTTAGTGAAAATGCCTAGAGAAATTCTAAACATGAACACACAAACACACTCAGAGAAATTTTAAGGGGATTTTGATATGTCCAGAGAAATTCCAAACATGAACACACAAACACACTCAGCAAAATTTCTCTGATTTCAAAATTTCTATGGAAAAAATGTTAAGGGACCCCAACCAGTTTGAAAATATTACATGTCATTTATCCTATAAAATCTTAATACCAAAGACCATAAAAGAAATTCCCCTATAATAAATTAACTTAGACTAATTAGTAGATAAGTATTAGAAATAGGATTTTTTTTAAAAAAATCCCTAATAATAATAAAGTAATTATTTATTTTATTGCATTCTTAGAGGATATCTTTAAGTCTTACGGGGACAATCAGTTGTTTGCCAAGTATGAGAAGTGAGAGTTTGGGTCGACTAAGGTGAAATTTTTTATTTGATTTTCGGAAACTTGTTTCAAAAAAAAAAATTTTAAAAAATCTAAAAATTAATTTGGTGAAAGAAATAAAAAAAATTGAAAACATTTATCATTTTTATATAATTTATCTTTTGGAAGGGAAAAAATAATTTTCAATTTTTTTTTTTTATATTGCTTTTTATCAAATTAGTTTTTGCTTTTAAAAAAAATCTAAAATTTTCTCTTATAAAACAAACCAAACATGACCGTTGTAACGCCCCAAAATAAATACAATGAACCATTCACGACGATAAGTAAATAACAATATAAATCAGAGTATAATACCCTTCCATTACATAGTACTCAGTTGTACAAAAGGATGATACATGCGAATATACATTCATAAGTCCTAACCCTGAATCTATACCATGTGTCAACAACAAAATATGAAATAGAAGTTAAACAGATAATTGGAATGCCTTGAAGGCTACAGCTTTCCAAGACTATACTTGGTTACATCAAAATGGATTTAAATCCAATACAGATAAAGCCCTAGGCTTGTACAAAATAATTACAACAAATAAACAAAATGAAGCTCTTGCTCCAATCCTCCCATGCTACTGCCTTGGCAGAGGCATCTCACAAACACCTAAAAATAGTTTTCCCATATAGGGTGAGCCAAAGCCCAGTAGAAATAATCCAACACAATATATGAATCTTAACAAATATATAAGGGTGAAGTGTACATGCAATGCCCATGTCAAAACGTTTTACATTTCTTTCCCAAAAATCATGCCATGCTTAGCTCATATCACAATTCTCAATTTATGTCCTTTACAATAGAAAACAAGGGGGAAATCTCAAACCGGTACAACCTTTCACATTTCGTCCGCGGTAAACCGTCAAACGGCACCCATGTAAACGTAGCCTATATAAGCGCTACTATTTCCATTGTACAGATATTTTGTCCACGGGAACTGGCATCTATGTATGCGCGCGTTTTTTGGGACTTTCACCCTGGACACACAAGCCAACTTGATTTGGTGATACACACCTCTTTCCCACGTTTACCCATTTTTCTCAAAATCATATACATTTGCAATATATTTTAGATAAGCAACAATGTTCAATGCACATGGATGAGAAATTAGTTTCAATTCACCTACTCCTCGTGCAATTTCTACAACAATCATAGCTATCTTCCACCGATAGCCCAAAACAGATATTTCTAAGCAAATATAAAATCTCCAATATAGATAAACTTTCCAAATTTCAAGATGTGAGTGATAGTACATATCCAACTCCACCATCCATAACAATATCCATCCAATTTCACATTTCCAACATCAATTCTATTTATTTATACAAAATAAACATTTGAGACATTTAGGGCAAAACCCCTTTTTCTTCCAAAATCCACTCCAAGTATCAAAATCAATAATTTTGTCACAACTCAACCTCATTTCCATTCCCATAATCATTTTCAATACATCCATTTGAAAACCCCTTTTTTTTATTTTAAACCAAAACCTTAGGTTTGTTCAAAATCCTCCAAAATCACAAGATTGTTTTATAAAACAAATAGCTAGGTCAAAATCATAAAAGAGTGTAGAAAATCCCTACCTCAAACTTAGAAGAGGAAGAATGAAGAATGAAGAGAAGCTCAAAAGTTGACAGTAACGAAACAATGATTTGCTCCGGTCAAAACAAAGCCCTCAACAAGCTCTACACTTAATCTCAAAGGAGCAAGGTGAGGAGATGCTTCTAAGTGAGTAGATCTGAAAATGTTTGAGCAAAAAAGTGAGTTTAGAGAGAGAGAAGAGTGACTCAAGGTTTAGAGAGGGGAAAGAGAAGATAAAGTGAAGAAAAGGGTAAGTGAGGGCCCTATTTATAGTGCTAGGTTAAAGTGAAATAAAGTCCAAAAGTCAACCTAAAAGAACAAGTCAAAATCCCCAAGAAGTAGAGCCCAAAACCGAACTAAAATATGGAGAAAAAAAAAAACTCACAGGGGTCAACCCTTGTGTCAGTGGTGTCAACCATTCAGGAAGAATTGACAAAAATTGACAATGCTGGTAGTAGACAAGGTGTCGACCATTGGACCAGAGGTGTCGACACTAAATTTCAGCAACTAAAGCCAGATTCTACAGTAGACAAGGGTCGACTCTTCCCAGACTGGTGTCGACCCTTGAGGCCAACAACAAAAGATAAGTATCGACACCACCACGGCTAGTGTCAACCATAAATTTCAGTAGCTATTCCAAGAACATAGCAGTAAGATGGTGTCGACACCTTCAAAGCTAGTGTCAACCCTAGGAGCAGAATAGGACAAAGAAAAGAAGGTAGTGTCGACATCAATAAGGACAGTGTCGACCCCTGAAGCCAAAACCAAACATAAAGAGAAAGGAACGACCATCACGAATATGGTTTCCCGGATTCAAAAGTAATAAATGGGTCGAGTCTAAATCAGGATCGCTATAACCGTCATGTTTGATGGTGGAGTAAGTAGATTGGAGCAAGGTTGAGGAGGTATCAAGCTGGTAGTCTTTGTGGAACTTGTTCAAGTTTCACAGTTTCATAGGACTCATCATTTATTATCACAGGTTCATTAAAGACTTTCTAGGCTTGCAACGCAGATGACTCGCCTTACGGTTAAGGTTATCAAGTTCGGATGAACAAACGCCTGTGAGTTAGCTTTTCTGGAATTAAAAACTAGGCTAACCATCGCACCAATGTTGATCATTCCAGAGAGGCTTGGCAAATTATGGTGCCTCTAGGGGTAGTTTGGGTTGTCTTGACTACACAAATGCTAGCTAGTGAATGGTCAAACTTTATAAATAACTTGCATCACAAACCAAACCAAGCCTTAAGTTTTATCAAATGGGGTTGGCTATATGAATTCTTCTTCTCCACTCGACTCTGGGACTATTTGGGAAGTGAAATTTTAGCCTAATTTAGGCTAAAATTCACAAAAAGACAAAATGTCATATCGAACCTATAATTATTTCACTTTTTCTCTCACAAACATCACATCCAACTATAAAAAAAATCTAATCATCTTTCCAAACATAAAAATTTTAGCCTATTAAAATAGCCAAAAACTAAAATAGCTTACTAAAATAACAACTTCCCAAACACCTACTCTATCAACGACCATTTAGTTAGTCAACTTAAGGAAATTTATCTCTCTATTTACTGCACTCGTCCACATCAATCTAGGTCTGCTCATTTCCTTAACACTTTCATTTACCATCACCGTATCACATCTCTTCACTACTGTCTCTGTTGGCTTCCGTTGTATATGACCAAACCATCTTAATCTATTCTCTCTCAAATTATCTTCTATCAGTGCTACTCCTATTCATTCACGAATATACTCATTCCTAATTCTATCTTTTCTAGTCTTGCCGCATATCCACCTTGACATCCTCATCTCAACAACACTCATCTTATCTACATATTGTTTCTTAGTTGCCCAACATTCTATCCCATAAACATCACTAGTCTAATAGCCATTCTATAGAATTTCCTTTTAGTCAAGTGGGTACTCATTTATCACACAATACCCTAGACACACTCCTCCACTTAAGCCACTCTATCTTATTTAATGGACCGTATCTACTCTAATCTCCCCAACCGTTGTGATAATTGATTCTAAATAACGAAAATGCTCACTCTTAGGTAATTCTTTATTCCCAATCTTCACTTCTCCTATGTTTCATTGTTATTGTTACTAAAATTATACTCTATGTACTCTGTTTTAGTTTTGCTTATCCTTTAAATTCAAGTGTTTCTCTCCATGTCTCTAACTTAAAGTTAACTCCTTCTATAGTCTCATCTACTAACACAATATCATCTACAAAAAGCATACACCATGGCATATCATCCTAAATATTTCTCGTCAACTCATCCATAACAAAAGCAAAAAGATAAGAATTTAAAATTGATCTTTGGTGTAACTCTACAGTAATTGAAAATTCACTTGTCTTAGGGATGTAATAATGCATGGCCCGGGCTCGGGCCAGCCCATCCAAGCCTCGCGGGCTCTCCTTTTTTATAGCAAGCCAGGCTCGAGACGGCCCATAGGCCGAAAAGTGGGGCCTGGGCCTACTCATAATAGGGCCTAGGGTTGGGCTGGCAAGCCTGGGCTCGGGCCACGGGTCGGGCCTAGTCGGGCCTTCTTTTTTTTTTGTGAAAAAATGAACGATAAATATATTATCTATATAGATTATTTATTATGAATAAAGAATAAAAGAAAAATTATACTAGAGTATTTTAGTTAAAATTAACGAGATGTTCTATTTGGTTATGTTTCATGGTGGTATTTAAATTTAATTATGTATAACTTATATTTTTTTATTTGTGAACTTATAATGAAAAAAGTATGCAATTATGTAATTTTTTCTTTCGAAATGAATAATTTTATATATATGAAAATGAAACTTTCAATATTACAATATTAAATTAATTATATAACACTTATTGAATGAATAATTTTTATTTCAAAATGAAATAAAATATTACAAAAATTTATATCATTAAATAAAATAGGTGTAGATTATTGATGATAGTAAAGCAATTGCATCACTATAAGTAAAGTACATCCCAACTAGGTTAACACCTACTAGCCTACCAATCATTTACATTATACTCCACCTCAATAATCTAATAATAAATAAATAAAAACGAAATGAAATAGTAAAAAATAAATGGTTGATCAATCATCGGAGGAGACAGACATTTCAGTCGCGTTGCCCGAGGATATGTCATCCAAATCATTTTGAATTCGCTCCTTTTCACTATAATTTTGTCTTCTCGTAAGCACATGAATATGGTGTGTAGCGATCCCAGTTTTGCCACTTTGCTTAGTATGTCAGGGATTGAGCTGCCCGGTCAGCTCGTTGGGGTCCAGCGGGCAGCGCCCCTTAGCAAGTCCAAAGGCAAAGCCCTAGCGGGGATCAAGCTGCCCGGTCAACTCGCGGGACTCTAGGGGGCAGCGCCCCTTGGCGGGTCCTAGGGAAACGCCCTAGCTGGGTTAAGGGGCAGTGCCCCCGAAGCAAAAATGCAAAATGCATTAGAAGTTGCTTGTCCGCTCGAGCGGCTGTTTATGCGCTCGAGTGGAGAATGTTTGGTTCCAGAAGTTTGACCTATCTGCAAAAGTACTGGGAAAGTGTATTTGACGCTCGAGCGAGGCTTTCTACGCTCCGAGCGGACCATGTTATATCAGTTCGTGAATCTGATATTTCAGGTCACTTTTGTATATCTCTCTCTCTCTAAAACCGTTTCCTCTCCCTTCTCTCTACATTTCCCTACGCCAAATTAGATCAAAAGCTTGATTTCTCAAGATCCGTTAGAGTTCTACCATAAGTTCTTCATCAAAGTTGGTTAACTTCTCGAGGGCGTCGTTGTGTGCGGTGAAGATCGAGTTTCGACACCGTTGATTTTGGGGGTTTCATCTCATTTCTTCTTCAAAACTTGAGGTAGGGATTTTCTTAGAGTTATATATATATATATATTTTTGCAAGATCTATTTGATTTTCGAAATCATCTTTCGATAGCTTTGAAAATTGATTGTTGATTCAAGAAGTTGAGCGATTTTGAAAGTGGGTTTGTCTCTTGTTCTTTTAAAATGATCTTATGGGTTTTGACCTTCGCTGATTGAAAAAAAAAAAGATGATTTTGGAAAGTTTTCTTTCAAAAGATTTGAGTCGTATAATTTTGGTGAGAAAACCTAGAATTTGGGGGGTTTTTTTAAAGGGGACTGAAAATCCATGAATGATATTGTTATATTTATTTTGTGTGTCAAAATAAATGGATGTTTGGAAAATTTCTTATTTATATTTATATAAATGATGAATTTCAGGGAATATGAGAATTGTTGTTCATTTTGGAAATTATTGTTCAAAACGTTGAAATAGTCTTGAAATAACTAATTGTCAAGGATACTTAAGAAAAGGGAATTGTGTTATTCCTTGGATGATGAATTGGAACAAAAGTATTTATATTCATCTTGTGAAATTGGCATATCAATTCATTTGGTTACATTGAACTTTGAAAGTTGATTTGAAAACTTGCATTGAGAAAAGAATGTTGAGAAACAAGTTTTCATGGAATAGTTTTGGGGTAAATACGTTGGTAAGTCTTGATATGTGGTGTAGATGATATTGAATAAGTTGGCCTGAGAGTCCGGGGTAAAAGACCGAAAACCTGCGCGGATAGGTGTCGAGCCTTCCGGTTAATACCGACAAAAATGACAATTTTGTAGTACTTGTATAGTCTACTTGCAGACACTGACCTAGGGATTACCAGAGTCGTATTTACTGCCCTTGAAATAAATTGTTAAGTTTTGAACAATTGAAATTGCATGATATCATTGAGCATAATGATTTTCAAAAGATCCAAATGTGATTTATCTTCAAAAAGGGCATAGTATGGCATGTACATTTCATCTCTTGAGACTTGTATAAAATGTATATACTTTGTTAAGAATTTCCTACTGGGCTTTATGCTCACCCTACGGGATTCTTGTGCAGGAAAAGATGTGGTGATCCCACCCAACTAGGGGGATGGAAGTATATATGTTGGGAGTACAATGCTCTCATTTTGCTGTGACTTTGTGGGTAAGCCAAGGGTTGTGTTTGTGTGGGTTTGAATAACCGTTTTGTGTAACCAGACTCAAGCCTTGGAAACTTGTAAACCCTTGGGAGTACTTATTTGTTTATTTACTTATTGTTGGATTAACGTATTATTGCATAAAGAACTATTGTATCATATAATGTAAGTTTGGAGATTTATATTCAGTTTTGCGTAAAAGAGCCATGATTGTTGTCTTATCATTTGGGCTAGAAATTTGGGGCGTTACATGATGTCAGGATATCATCAGTGCCTCAACCATTTGGGGTGAAAGCTTGCTGCATGAATTCCTCAATACCTGTCCACCTGCACTAAAAGTTGTTTCCGAAGCAACTGTGGAAATAGGAATGATTAGTATATCACTGGCCATCAATGAAACCACAAGCCACATAGTTTCATTTTGTTTCCACTATTCCAAAATGTCAAAATCATCGAAATCAGTCTCTGACGGGCTTTCCAAATAACGTTGTAGTTTAGAACTACTTACGCTTGTATGTTGAGATATTCTTCTACTTTTTATTGCTAAAAAAACACTTAATTTCCTACCTCGAGATGAGAGATCGCTAGTAGTGTGTGTGTGTAGTAGTATGCAACTATATGTATTCTTTTCTCAATATAATAATGTGTGTATGTTAGCATAATAGGCAAACCGTTTGGTGGTCAAATAAAATAAATTCTAAAAAATTTCTGTAAATCAATTTTTTTTACAATTAGATCATTTATTTATTTAGACTTAAACGAAAAGGTAAAGTTTAAAAAAATTTTTATTTTTTTTTTTTTCATTGTAATAAATAATAAAACATATTCATTACCCATGTAACGCCTTGGAAAGAACCATTCTAGATCCTATTCTCCCAAACATTACCAACAAATAATAAAATAAAATAAAATAAACACAGTAATAAGATCATAGCATTCTTTTCCACTGAACTATTTCCCAAAAGTTACAATATCTTTTCATTACATCCCCAACAATCCAAATAGTTTAATAGACAAGAAACATATACAACAATCGAATCCAAATGGACTTCCGTCCAAAATATGCCTTTTACTACATTAACATATAAAATCAACATTTAATTACAATCATCATAGCCAAACCCAAAAAAACTTCAATAGATATGTCATCAAGCTCCAAGAGAGTCCTTTCTTATGAATGCCATCATTTAATGGGTACGTCATCTTTATTTCTTGAAATTGTTAGCTTTGGGGTGAGCATAAGCTCAGTAGGTGATGAATTTAATAAGTTATATAGTCAATTGAAAAACATATGATCATGCAATGCTAAATTTGAATTATAGAAATGAAAATGCTAGTAAGTGTATGTATATAAGTGGCAAGGATGCAACGCACGAAGTTGTCCCATCTTTTCATATATCCATAGGTGGTAAATATACTATGACATCCTAAGTGAGAGCTGAAAGCCTAAACAATTGTATATAGTTATCATTTAATATACTGAAAATAGTCCCCCATTTGCCAGCTCTAGAAACGGTGAGGCGATGGGCACCCAAAAACATTTTCCCTTCCACATTTGCTGGCTCCATAACATGGCGGGCTCGTGGACACCCAAAAAAATTTCTCACATTCGTCCGATGATATGCGTAGATAGAGCAATTGGACACCTTGACTCCCCACGCGGGTACCAATTACAATACACAACTCAAACTCAACCCAACTCCCTACCCAGACTCATAGACTATTTAACCTTCACTCCTACATAATGTCAAAAGAGAATGTGAAATACACATGATGCATGCATTTGGAAAATCTTTAATTTTCCCTAAGATGATTCTAAACCATAATAAAACTCCATCTCATATTTCAATAATGAAGGATATCTCATACTATTATCAAAGTTTATGTGAAGAAGAGCTTCGGTTTAACACTTCCATTTCAAAATCATGTAAATACACTCAATTTCATGTTGTGATGATTAATTAAGTAAGAACCCCTTTTTATAGAACAAGTTCAAAACTAGGGTTTGTAGAAAATTAGGGGATTTTATCTTACAAAAATTTGGAGGCTAAATTACACCATTAATTACAATTATCATCCATAATAAACATCATCTCAACCACAATCACAAAGTATTATCCACATCTTTCCAAATCATTTACTAACAACATCATCTATATATATATATACATATATATTTATATCATGAATAGCTAATGAAATTACCATATAAGTAGTTCAAATTGAAGATATAGCTAGTTAAAGACAACCCTACCTCAAATTTGGAAGCCAGGGTTGTGAATCACACTCGAAACTTCAATGATCTAGCGAAATAATTAATAGTAATGTTGATCTAGACTTCCTTTCAACTTTTTTTGGATGATTTTGAGGGAATCTTGGCTTGAAGTTAGAGAAATCTAGGTTTTATGGACTAGGGTTTTCAGAAAAATAGAGTTAGAGAGAGAGTGTGTGAAAAGTGGAAAGAAAAGAGTAGGGATCAACTTTTAAAAATCTGCTGTCCCGACTGACCGCTCAAGCAAATAGCACAAATGCGGAAGGATCGCTCGAGCGACACTTTTTCCTCTTGAGCGAAAAATGAGAGGTCCCAGAAGTTTTGCAGAGCTATAGTGAAAATATTGGGAGCATGACCGCTCGAGCAGTCCTGCCTGCAAACTGACAAACTACTAGGAGTTAAAGATCTACGCTCAAACGACAAAAGTGTGGCTCAAGCAGTTCGAAAAACCCAAGTGTCACAGCCTACCATCCTTAAAGAATTTCGCCCCTGAAATTTCAATAATCCCTGTCAAAAGCAACTCCAACAATTCCCAAGAAGACAATTACTACTTTTGTAATATCTCTAATCATCACAACATTATCACAACACAATAATTCAAATTATCAATAACTAAAACTCGTGAACTTCTCATAATTACAACACATGATATCCACCAAAAAGTTTATTCACATTATATTGGCCACATTACAAACATCAACATCATAAGTTCATAAAATTACATATTTCTAAACAAATCAGGGTATCTTTCTCGGACTTCAACTTCTCTTTTCCAAGTGGCTTCTTCTACTCTGTCATGGTTGCCATAATACTTTGACTAAGGGAATAGTTTTGCCCCGTAATACCTGCTCTCGAGAGTCTAGGATCTTTATGGGTTTTTCCTCATAAGAAACATTTTCATCTACCTCTAAGTTCTTCCAGTCTAGAACATGAGAAGGATCTGGCTCATATTTGCGAAGCATTGAGATGTGGAACACGTCATGCATCCCGGATAATTGTGAAAGTAAAACAAGGCGATAGCCAACCTCTCCTATTTGTTCAATGATATCAAGGGACCGATGAATCTAGGCGATAACTTTCCGCTTCAGCCAAATCTCATCAAACCTTTCCTAGGAGATATCTTCAAAAATACATGGTCACCTACTTCAAAAGATAAAGGCTGTCTCCTTCTATCTGCGTAGCTTTTTTTCCGGCTTTGCACTATGACTAATCTCCTCCAAATGAAAGCTATCTTTTATGTGGTCTCATGAACTAAATCTAGGCCAAGCATGGGTGAATCTCCTACTTCAATCCAACACACAGGGGATCTACATGGACGCCTATACAAAGCCTCAAAAGGGGTCATCCTAATACTAGCTTAAAAACTGTTATTATAGGAAAACTCAGCTAATGGTAGATATTTCTCCCATAACCCTTTGAAGTCTAGTACATAGGACCTTAACATGTCTTCTAAAATTTGAGTTGTACGCTCAGACTGACTGTCAGTTTGAGGATGGTAAGTGGTGCTAAAGGTCAATTGAGTTCCCATGATGGTTTGCAAACTTTGCCACAACCATGCGGTGAAACAAGGATCTCTATCCTAGAAAATACTCACCGGAACCCCATGAAGCCAAACAATCTCCCTAACATACAATTTTGCTAGATAATCAACTAAGTCACCCATGCACATTGCAAGAAAATGTGCCGACTTGGTCAATCGATCTACTATGACCCAAACAACGTCATTACCTTTTTGAGTTCTAGGGAGACCTGAAACAAAGTCCATTGTAATGTGCTCCTATTTCCATTCTG
Organism: Camellia lanceoleosa; assembly: GCA_025200525.1. Lineage (NCBI taxonomy): Eukaryota > Viridiplantae > Streptophyta > Magnoliopsida > Ericales > Theaceae > Camellia > Camellia lanceoleosa. The sequence continues at coordinate 87,586,183 of CM045760.1, forward strand.
CTACAAGTAAGGGTTGCAACAACCCGGTTGGCCTTTAATGTTCCGCCTTGACTTGCTGACAGGTTAGACATTTTGACACAAATTGGGTCACATCTTTCTTCATGCCTCTCAACCAAAATTGATGGCTCAAGTCACGATACATTTTTGTACCTCCAGGATGAACAGCAAAGCGAGAGTGATGAAAGTCTCATAACACGTCATCTCTACAAGATTGTGGAACAGATAGACGATCTACATACCGAATACTTGAGTTAGAATGCACCCTTAATCCCCTTTTTTCTTTTCCTTGCAAGATTTTCTCTCTAATAGCCTCCATTTCTAGATCATTTTGTTGTGCTTCTAAGACTCGGGTAATTAATGTTGGTTGGGCTAAAATTGAAAACAAGGTAGCTTGACTAGGTGGTTTTCCAAGTCGTACATCAAAATCGTTTAGGTCACCTAACATCTTCTACTCCCTTATGGCAAGGCTAGCAACCGCACTCATAGACTTTCTACTCAAGGCATCGGCAACTACGTTTGCCTTTCTTAGGTGGTAGTGCAATTCAAAATTGTAGTCCTCCATATACACCATCCACTTCCTCTGACGCAATTTTAAATCTTTTTGAGAAAACAAATACTAGAGGCTCTTATGATCAGAAAATACATCAAATTTCTCTCCATAAAGATAGTGTCTCCAAAGTTTCAAGGTGAAGATGACTGCGGCCAACTCAAGATCACTAGTGGGGTAATTTCTTTCATGAGTTTTCAGTTAACGAGAACTATAAGCTACAACCTTGCCCTCTTGCATCAAAATGCATCCCAACCCCTCTCTAGAAGCATCACAATAAACGGTATAAGCTCTTCCTCTTTCTTAGGATAATCAGGATAGGTACGGTAGTTAATCTTACTTTTAACTCTAGAAAAGATTTCTCACATGCATCATTCCAAACAAACTTCACCCATTTTCTGGTTAATTTGGTCAAAGGCGCCGCTAGAGTGGAAAAATCCTTTACAAAACACCTATAATACCTGGCAAGACCCAAGAAGCTACGAATCTCAAAAACATTTCTAGGTCATTCCAACTTTTGCACTGCTTCAATTTTAGAAGAATCTACTGTAACTCCCTCTTTTGAGACCACATAACCCAAAACTTCACTTCCGAGAGCCAAAACTCACACTCCTCGTATTTGGCATACAACCAATGTTCTCTAAGGAGTTACAAGACAATGTAAAGGTGCTTCTCGTGCTCCTCTTCAGAAGGCGAAAAAATAAGAATGTCATCTACAAAAACTACCACGAACTTATGAAGATAATCTCGGAAGACTTGATTCATTAAGTCCATAAAGGTAGCAGGAGCACTGGTCAAGCCAAACGGCATTACAAGAAATTCATAGTGGCCATATCGGGTATGGAAGGCCATCTTAGGAATGTCCTCCTCCTTCACCCGCAATTGATAGTAACCCGATTGTAAATCTATCTTTGCAAAACACTGAGAACCCTTAAGTTGTTTGAAAAGGTCATCTATCCGAGGTAAAGGGTATTTGTTCTTGATTGTGACCCTATCGAGCTAACGATAATCGATGCATAATCGTACCGAACCATTTTTCTTCTTTGCAAAGAGGGTCGGTGCTCCCAATGGTGAAGTGCTAAGACGTATAAAACCCTTGTCTAACAATTCTTGTAACTGCCCCTTTAGGACACGTAGTTCTGCTGGGGCAAACTTATATGGTGACATAGAGATAGGTGTTGTGCCGGGAGCTAAATCTATAGAAAATTCTATCTCGTGATGAGGCAGTGATTCGGTGAGGTCTTCAAGAAAAACATCTGTATATTCATAAACTACCTTAGGAAACATCTCTCGAATCCCGTTATTTTCGTCGTCTACGATGGTTGCAAGAAGAAAACTGAACTTGCCTCGAGTTCGCGAGTCATACAATGGTGACGACCCTCCATTAGCTCTATCTCCTAGAAAATAAAAGTAGTCCCCTCCTACGGTACACACCATAACCCTTTCGCGATAGCAATCTATAATAAAACGATAAGAGGACAACCAGTTCATACCGAGAATGCCATCAAAGCCTAACATCTCTATCAACATGAGATTTAAAAGGAGTTAACATTCAGCTACCCCGATTATACACCCATAACACCCCCGATTCAAGACAACTCGACCCCCAAGTGGTGATTCAACCATAAGTAAAGACTCTAATCGTTCTATCTCCAGGCCCAACGTGGATTCAAATGAAAATGCTATGAATGAGTGCGATGCCCCGGTATCTGTCAATACGTGGGCCTAGGTGTTATAGACAAGATAGGTACCTCTCATCACTGATGGCCCGGATAACTGTTTAGAAGCAGTAACGGCATAGACTCATCCTTGGGGTCTTTAATCACCCCAATTACCTCTCGAAGTATTGGCTAGTTGCATTGACTGTGCTGTAGTGGCCCTTTGCACTGCCCTCAATATTTGCCCAAATTGAACAGGTTGATAACTTTGTCTCTAACCTTGGCCTGACTAATGCCCCCCAAATTTTGAGACCCCTAAATACTCCTTGCTCTAACCAATTATGGACAAGATCTTTTCATATGAGCCGATTGCCTGCAATGGTAGCACGTAGGCAATTAGCCCCTTCCACGGGCTTGGCCCTGAGAACGAGTTGGCTGTTAGTGACTTGGATTCTGTTTGCAATTGGATGCCTTGTGACCCTACTAGCCACTTTTCAAACAAGTAACACGGTAAGGACCCTCACCCCCCAAACTCCTCATGGAAACGGACTTTGATGATTTGACTTGTTGGGGTGTGGACTGAGAAGATGAAGAAAACGAACCTCTAGATCTCTTAGAAGATCCCGTATCACCGTTAGATTCAACATAACTCGGCCTCTTGTGCTTCTGTCTTGCTTCTTCGGCCTCAAGCACAATTTCCACAAGAGTCGCAGCCTCCACCAGTCTATCATACTCCCGGTACATATTTCCCATCACTTTCATCAAGATTTTAGGCCTTAATCTCTTCTCAAATTCCAAACACCGACACTCCTTGGTTATTACAAGCTCGGGAGCAAAATGGGATAGACTAGTAAATATGGCCTCAAATTCCACCACTAGTGTGCCTATTTGCCTCAAGTTTTCAAATTGCTTCCTCAACCTTTCCCTCATTGTGGGAGGCAAGAACTTCTCTTGGAAGGTGTGGGTGAACGCCTCCCAAGTATGCTCCACTCTATGTTTCATAGATTTCCACCATTGACCAGCCTCCCCCTTTAACTAATAAGCAGCCAATGCCACCCGAAGTTCTCCGTCATAGATGTCTAGAATCTCAAATGACTTGATTATCTACTCAAACCATTTGTCTGCCTTCATTGGGTCAGGCCCACCACTAAACTCTACGGGATTAGAGTCGAAAAATTCCTTTTTCAAGAAGGAGACTCAGGTTTCCCCCTCTATTGTCCTCGTCGCTTGCTTGGCTCTTAGTATTTCTATGGACTCATGAAGAGCCCTTACCATCTGTCGGGCTAATGCCCCTATTGCATCTTGGGCCAGTGGAATGGTTGTGTCACTTTGCCCCATCCCTTCCTCTTGGAGAGGGAGATCTTGGTGTGCCAGCATATCCCGGTGACCTCTACAGGGCCTACCTTGTCATCTTCCTTGTCCTGACATCCTATATAGAAATAAGGAGAAAGATTTCACTCACAATCCACACATTATATATATATATATATATCAACCCTCATATCACACGCACAAGTTAAACACACTCCCATGCAATTACCTATATCACATAAAGCACACCACATGTTCACATAACACATAGAACGCACACGAGTTACTCTTCCAAGGCTCTGACTAGTCCCATGGCACTTAAAGATTTCCTAGTGGAAAAAACATTCATCAGGTGCCTTTCCAAAAGGATTTCAATGATTGCAATAGGTACAAGCCATATCCTAAGAGCTTAACTCCATACCCACATAATCACACAAACAATTCAGGCACACGAGACAATCTAGTATCCCCCTCTAACATAATAGGCCTATGCGGCAAAGCAGCTTCCCACGAGCTCCATGTATTCAACTTGGTTAGCTCTAATACCAATTTGTAACGCCCTAGAAAGAACCATCCTAGATCCTGTTCTCCTAAGCATTACCAACACACAACACATAAAAAAATAAAATAAAATAAACACAGTAACAAGATCATAGCATTCTTTTCCACTAAACTATTTCTCAAAAGTTACAATATTGATTCATTGCATCCTCGACAAGACAAAAAGTTCAATAGATAAGAAACATATACAACAATCGAGTCCAAATGGACTTCCCTCCAAAATATGCCTTTTACTACATTAACATATAAAATCAACATTTAATTACAATCATTGGTAGCCAAACCTAACAAAACTTCAATAGATATGTCATCAAGCTCCAAAAGAGTCCTTTCTTATGAATGCCATCATTTAATGGGTATGTCATCTTCATTTCCTGAAATTGTTAGCTTTGGGGTGAGCATAAGCTTAGTAGGTGATGAATCAACAGGCTATATAGTCAATTGAAAACATATGATCATGCAGCAACATTTGAATTATAGAAATGAAAAAGCTAGTAAGTGTCTATGTATATAAGTGACAAGGATGCAATGCATGAAGTTGTCCCACCTTTTCACATATTCACGGGTGGTAAATATACTATGATATCCCAAGTGAGAGCCAAAAGCCTAAACAATTGTATAGAGATATAGTTTAATATACTAAAAATAGTCCCATATTTTTCAGATCCAAAATAGGGCAAGGTGATAGGCACCCAAAAACATTTTCCCTTCCGCATTTGCCTGCTCTATAAAAAAAGGGGACATGGACACACAAAACCATGTTTTTCCACATTTGGCGACTCCATAAACAGCGGGCTCGTGGACACCCAAAAATATTTTTTCACATTCGTCCAGCGATATGCGCAGACAGGACAATTGGGCACCTTGACTCCCCACGCGGGTACCAATTACAATACACAACTCAAACTCAACCCAACCCCCTACCCAGACTCGTAAACTATTTACCACCTTTCAATCCTTTAAACTTCACTCCTACATAATGTAATGCCCCGAAATAAACACAATATACCCATCTCATAACAACCAATGAATAACAACATAAATGAATTGATAAGTTTTCATTAATTAGAGTTTGATATACAAAATGTGACACATGCGATATACATTCATAAACAGTACATCTTGAATCTACAGCATGTGTCACAAGATAGTAAAAGAAGTGAAAGCTAAATAGATAATCATATGCCCTAAAGGCTTACATCTTTCCAAGTCAATGCTTGGGTACATCAAAAGTGAGTCTTAAACTCAATATAGAGGCTTGTACAAAATTAAATACAAAATAACAACACTAAGCCTTCACCTCCACAATCCTTCCAAGCTAAGTCCTTGGTGAAGCATATCACCAGCACCTGAAAATGGTTTTTCCTAGCTAGGGTGAGCCAAAGCCTAGCAGAAACACTACAACACAACGTATAAATCTTAACAAAGCCATAAGGTTTTATGCATATACAATGCCAGTACCAAAACATTTATATCCATTTTCAAAAGTCGTTCTATAATAAGTTTATATCACAATTCTCAAAACCATGCCTATACAATAGAAAACAATGGGAAATCTCAAACTAGTACAACCTTTCACGGATATTTTGTCCGTGGGAAACTGTCAAACGGGACCCATGTAAATGTAGGCTATACAAGCCCTGCTATTGCCATTTTATGGATATTTCGTCCATGGGAACCGACACCCATGTATATGCTCATTTTTCAGGACTTTCACCATGGACACACAAGCAAACTTGATTTGGTGATACACACCTCTTTCCCACGTTCACCCATTTTTCTCAAAATCATATACATTTTCAAATTATTAAATGAGCAACAATGTTCAATGCACATGGATGAGAAATTAGTTTTAATTCTTCTAATTCTCATGTAATTTCTACAACACTCATAGCTATCCTCTACCGATAGCCCAAAACAGATATCTCTAAACTGATATATATAAATTTCATTAAAGATACACTTTTCCAAATCTCAAGATGGGAGTGATAATACATATCCAACGCCGCCATGATCATAAACATTACTTCAATTTCATAATTCTCAACATCAATTCCATTTTCTCTTTACAATCTCAAACATTTACAGTTTAGGGCAAAATCCTTTTTTCTTTGAAAATCAATTTCAATGTAGGAAATACCTCGTTTCAACATATATCAACTCCAATTTCATACCCACAAGCTTTTCCAAGAAACCACTTGAAAACCTCTCTTTTTTCATTTTGATTTCAAATCCTAGGTTTTACCAAAAACCTCCAAACCACTATAATCTTTTGAAATAGCAAATAGCCAAGGTAAAACTCATACAAGAGTGTGAATAATCCCTACCTCAAGCTTAGAAGATGATTGAGAGAGTGAGGAAACTTCAACAACGCCGAAACCCAACTTTGCTCGGATGAAAATGAAGCTCTAAGTGAGCTCTACCTTCTTCTCAAAGGGAATAGGGTAGAGAAATCAATGGATCAAGGTGTTTTAAAAGAGAAAAGATGAGTTTTAGAGAAAGAGTGTGTGGTTCTAGGGTTTTTAGAAAGTTTAGAGAGAGAGAGAGAGCAATGAAAAAGTGACTTTCACAAACTGATATATGCTTAGACCGCTCGAGCGCAAGGGGTGACGCTCAAGCGTAAGACACAAAAGATGTGACCGCTCGAGCTCAAGAAGTTGTTGCTCGAGCGTGAAATACAAACCTCTAGCAGTTTTACAAATAGAAGACCAACTCTCAAGTGCAATAAGGGCTGCTTGAGCCAAGACTGCTCGAGCGCAAGAAGTTTCGCTCGAGTAAAGAATACCAATTCCTAATAGTTTTGTAGACCTGCAAAAGTGCTAAGAGTTCACAAAGACCGCTCAAGCGCAATAAGTGATGCTCGAGCGTAGAAGCAAAATTTTGGGCAACATGGTTTTTAAAAAACAAGGTACCAACCTATTCCAAACGCAACTAACACAACCCAAAAGCCAAACTCAAAGGGGTATAAGGGAATTAAGGCATAAATGGTTATATAAGGCCATGAAACCAGGATCCTAAACATCAAATGGTTTGGGTCCAAACCAGAATCGCTATACATAATGTCAAAAGAGAATTTGAAATGCACATGATGCACACATTGGGAAAATCTTTAATTTTCCCTAAGATGATTCTAAACCATAATTAAACTCCACCTCATACTTCAATAATGAAGGATATCTCATGCACAACCATCACCATTATCAAAGTTTATGTGAAGAAGAACTTCGGTTTAACACTTTTATTTCAAAATCATGTAAATACACTCAATTTTATGTTGTGATGATTAATTAAGCAAGAATCCTTTTTTATAGAACAAGTTCAAAACTAGGGTTTGTAGAAAATTAGGGGGTTTTCTCTTACAAAAATTTGGAGGTTAAATTACACAATTAATTACAATTATCATCCATAATAAACATAATCTTAACCACAATCACAAAGTATTATCCACATCTTTCCAAATCATTTACTAACAACATCATATATATATATATATATGTATATCATGAATGGCTAATGGTAATATATATGTATATCATGAATAGCTAATGAAATTACCACATAAGTAGTTCAAATTGAAGATATAGCTAGTTAAAGACACCCCTACCTCAATTTTGGAAGCTAGGGTTATGAATCACACTCGAAACTTCAATAATCTAGCGAAATAAATGATAGTAATGTTGATCTGGACTTCCTTTCAACTTTCTTTCGATGATTTTGAGGGGATCTTGGGTTGAAGTTAGAAAAGTCTAGGGTTTATGGACTAGGGTTTTCGAAAAAATGGAGTTAGAGAGAGAGAGAGAGAGAGAGAAAGAGAGAGAGTGAGTGAAAAGTGGAAAGAAAAGAATAAGGATTGACTTTTAAAAATCTGTTGTCCTGACTAACCGCTTGAGCGCAACTTCCTTCGCTCGAACAAACAATACAAATGCGGACGGATCGCTCGAGCGACACTTCCTCCGCTCAAGTGAAAAATGAGAGGCCCTAGAAGTTTTACAAAGCTATAGTGAAAAATATTGGGAGCATGAATCCTACGCTCAAGCGACAACTTCACTGCTCGAGCAGTCCCACTTGTAAACTGACAAACTACTGGGAGTTGAAGATCTACACTCGAGTGACAAAAGTGTTGCTCGAGCAGTCCTTAAAACCAAAGTGTCACAACTCATATATTTTATGAAAACTTTAATTATTTTTACTAGCATATGTAAAACAAATGGTGAAGTAGGAATTTATATATATATATAAGAAAATAATTTTGTTGAAATATCAAAAACTTTTAAAAAATCTTTATACAAGGCTACTTGGCGCCAGTACTCCTCATATTAATGTTGTTGCAAAAAATAATTTATTGCTCTTTTTAACATATTATATGTTGAATTTCACCTACTATCTATATCTAATATTAATTTTTTAAATGACATATTTTCTTGTTGACAAATTTTTCTATATTCCGAAATTCTATTAGCAGAAGATATAATTGTAACAACTACATTTTTTATTACAAATACAGAAGTCTCATATACATGCATAGCTTCTTTAACAATCAAGTTTAAAATATGGGCATAACAACGAACATAAAATAAATCACAATCAACAAGTAATTGTAAAGTTGATTTTAAATAGGCTACAGTTTGATTATAATATGCTGCATTATCTAAACTAATCATAAATATTTTATTTTGTAAAGCCCACTCATATAATACATTTCTTATTTCTACACTAAGCGAATGACCAAATATAGAAGTTCAACTAATTTAAATGAAATGATTTTTTTTATTTAATTTCCAATCATTATCAATAAAATGTGCAGTGATATATTAATATTCTAAATCATTATTTGACCACAGATCAAATGTTAAACAAACTCTTTCATTCAATTTTTTAAAGATGTCAAATAATTCACTTCTAACATCCTCAAATTTTTTAAAATCCTATTTCTAGTAGTATTTCTTGAAAAACTTTAATATTGCGGTGCAAAACTTTCGTGAATCATTTCTTGAAAAAATTTGATATTGTGATGCAAAACTTTTGTGAATCATTTCGGTAAAATCGGGATATTCACTAATAGTAAAAGGTTGTTCATTTTTAATAATATAATCAACTACATAATTTTGTGCACATATAGGATCATATGAAAATATTTTCAAATTACCAGTTGATGAAACTCCCTAATTGCATTTCACTTCTAATATCAGGTTGTTGACTTTGTAAATGTTTGTTAGCATGTCTTTTTAGATGACTAGTACCCCATGCAAATGCAACAATAAGTAAATGTACACAATATTTACATTTTGTTTTAAATGCAATTGTACCATCAGGATTATTTATAGATATTTTTTCAAAATGTTCACTACTGGTTGTGCCCCTAGATGATGATCCAACTGTTATAAGAAGGATATTAGAAGAAGAATCAACAGATTCATGTTGTGTAGTATATGTATCAACATAGACATAAACGTTAGAAATATTAGGATCCATAGTAATGTAAGTAAATAATATATAAAAACTAACAATTAATTTAAATAATGTGTAAATACAATGAATAAAAAATAATAATCTATGAAAAAAATAATGTTGACACCCCATTTTTGACTGACCTTAAGACTCAGACGTCATCGATTGAGTGCTCGATGATTGCACATATTGTGCTCGTTATGAGGTTACGGAGTCTCGGCTAAGAGTCTTGCCTCCGGACTTCGGGACTCGTTTGTGCTTTGCCTCGGTTCGTGAACCAGGTTCTATTTTCTCTTCCCCGAAGGGAGGGAGAGGTCTCATAGACCATCTCACAATGGCCGTAGGCTACTTTTCGTGGTCATGGACCACTGTTCCCGTTTAGAGACCAGTTTCCGGTTTTCAGACCCGTCGGCCGTGCGCCTCGGTTCGGGACCGCTTAACTTTTTGTGTTTGCTTAGGTTTTTGGCACACACCTTGTTTCCTCTCCCTAAAGGGACACTGTGGCTCGGGAGACCACCTTCGTTCTCGCGCGCCACTTTCGATGCTTAACAGTCAATTTTTGGGGCACCCGACTGCGCGTTTTGACTCCCGAACCCTCGTTTTGCATCCGTCTTGGTTCATTTTTGGTGTGGACCATATTTTCATTGTTTGGAAGGTGGTACAAGGGTGGGAGACCACCTTGTCTCTTAGAGACCACCTATTCTCCCGCCAGCCGATTTCCTTCTCAGGAAGCTGGTCTCCCTGGTTTTTAAGCCACTTTTGCTGGTCTCCCATACCACCACTTGCTTGCATTGAGTGTGGAGACCCTCCCTAGGGGGTGCCGACCACCTAAATGAGCTTGACCCTTTTGACCCTGGTCGGCCAACCAGGGAAGGTGGTCAGCTGACCACCTGAACTAGTCGGCCAGCTTTCTCCTTTTTTGTCTCTCTGAGTTGCTTCCAGCTGTGCCAGCTGGGAGGCATTTGCTCTATCCTCCATACACGTGTATGGAGGATTGACCCTCTTGTTTTAGCTTCTAAGAGAAGCTTGAACCTTTCTTAGCTTCTTGAGAAAGCTTGACCCTTTTGCTCTAGCTTCCTCAAGAAGCTTGACCCTTTTTGCTTTAGCTTCCTTAAGAAGCTTGGCCCTTTACTCCAAGCTTCCAAGAGAAGCTTGGACCTTTGTTCTCCTATAAGAGAAGCTCTCTCCTTCATTAGCAAAGGTTCAGATTTTTGACCGAGGCATACATACACCTATCTCTATACACCTCTCTATTTTTGTCCCAAAAGTGCTAGGGTCTTGGCCCCATTGCACTACACCTCACAACCACACTTCTCCATCATCCATCTAAGTACCTTGGAGCTAATTTTCAGAGGTTGAGGAGCCACTTTCTTGGTCCAGAAGCTGCTATCTTTCTTGGCTACAAGGGATCAATTGCAAACAGAGGCAAATCGGGGCATCACGAGGAATTTCCCAACAAGGTGACTCGAGCATGCATGCATCTTTCATCATTCGGAACAGAGCTGAGGTAGTCCATAGATCTGCATACCAGTTTATTTCGTTTCTTAGTTAATTTGTTAATTAATTAGGGTTTTGTAATATTTAATTAGCTAGAGTAGTTAATTATTTATTCGGTCTGCATTATTTATTCGGACCCTCCGAGGAGGGCAATTTTGTAATAAGTGTGCGTGCGTGTGATGTATGTCTTCCAACCCCACGTATTTCTCCCTTTCATTTACCAGCTTATGATGGTTAGTTTAGGGCACGTTTCAATTAGCATACTTATGCTCGCATGTTTGCATTAATTTTTTCTTGCATGCACCGAGCTCGGCGCATCATACTAACTGCATTGTATTTCAATTCCAAGTTGAATACATGTTATCAGTTGCATTTCACCTGCCATTTTAGAATAGCCGAGCCTATCTTAGTTGCATTCCTGTATGTGTTGCATTAGGCATTTCAGTATAATTAGGATCATGCATTTGATTACTAACTAACTTTTGTTTTGGCTTGGAGTACTCGGTAAGTACTTATGCTTTAGCATCCTTGCATGCGTATGAGTGACTGCCATGATAGCATACTTACCATGAGGCTATGTGCTTATGTGATATAACTGCCTGAATACCTGTGGGTGGAGGATGGATTATCTGAATTGGAACAATTCATTGATTGCAAGTTTTAAGCCCACTAGATAGTAGCAAATCACCATGTTTTCTAAGCCCACTTAAGGGTGGCAAAATCCGTATTTTAGCCTACTTGCGAGTAGCAAACCATTTTCAAAAACAAACATGAAATGTTGTGTTCCAACTCAGGCGATCCAGTCTATACTTGTATGCTGTGCGCATCACATAGTAATTCTAGGCTAATAAACCGGAATAAGAGCACATAATGTTTTCAAAACTCAATATCATGGTTAGTAGAGACCGATCTTTGATCGGGCGAGCAGGGGTGCTCACGAAGTGACCTTCCCCAATCGTACCCAAGTTCCCGAGTCGAGGTAACTTTGGTGATGATGGGCACGTGGCCTTAGGCACGAGTCAGGGTTTCCTAAATTTTCCCAAAATAAATATTTAGGTGGGGACTCTATATCTAGCAAAGCAGTCCATGTTTGGCACTTCTTTCAAAAAATCTGTTTTCAAAAACGATTTGCCAGATTTGGACTCTTTGATGATTCATCGGTCTTACATTGCACTCTGCGAGATTAGATACAGGACCGTGATATTGAGTCCTGAACTGTAGTGAGCCCAATGAACAAAACGGGATTCCCTCCCGGGACGTTCGAGGACGTCTACAGTTTTTGGCGACTTTGCTGGGGATTTAGAGAACTTGACTCGAACTCATGATATCTTGTTTTGATTACACTTATGTGTTTCTTTGCATTGCATGTGCATTGGTGCGCCTAGGACACCATGTTTTTCATCTGCTATTCCTGAACGGTTTGCCGGAGGCTGCGTGCCATAAGGCTGACCGGTTACGGGCTCTGCCACGATGGGAACACAAACCCCGATTTTACCAGGGCAGCCTTTTTGACCATTCGACCTAGTGCATATTCGGAATCCATAGTGACCATTCCAAGCTACGGCAGGTTGCTTACCCGTTTATAGGTTTTTTGAAACCACTGCGTGCATAGTGAAACCCTAGCTCCTAACAAAATAGGACAGGGAAACCCTACCCTAACATAGGGGTATTTTGGCTCTCACTTGTTTGCTATGTGCTTTTAGAGTGTGTCTCTATAGGAATGCATGTATCAATTTACAAGTTTGGGTATCAAGCCTGCGGGCACCAGTTCAGTATTTTGGGAATCAGTTATCTGCGGGTATCAGATTCAATTTTGGGGGCCGTGATTTGGGAACAATGATCAGTATTTGAGAACAGTCTATTCAGCTTATCAACTGTGTGTTATAATGCCTAACTGTATGGTGTGTGTTTATTTACGCTGTTATGTTGTCCATTTGTCTGGTTGTTTCTTTCCTTATTATTGCTTTATTTATCTTTTTGCTAGGTAGTTTAGCACAATTGCTTCAAACCAAGCAGATATTCCCCAAGCACTCTGGACTAGAGGTCGCCGACTCAATCGATCTGGGGATCTGGTCGATGGACAACCAGTGTTTTATTCCTTACCCCCGATTATCAGACGGAGGTCGAGAAAACGCAGTGTATCCGAACAGAGGTTGCCAGAACAGTGGTCTACCACGTCAGTGGATAGTCAGGCTGAGGCTTCAGTTTTTACCACAGAGATAGATATACCAGTCAGTCAGCCGGAACAGTAGAACATAGTAGGGATGGAGGACATGGTGCGCTAACTTCAAGAAAGTATGAGAGCCATGCAGCAGGACGCTGTTCGTAGAGATGAATTTGCCAAACAACAAGCCGAGATCATGGCCCAGCAGGCAGAGTTAATTGCCAGGCTGCAACAATAAACCGGGGCATCTGCTTCACACCAAGCTCCTCCCCCACCAGGAGTTTCAGCGCCCGGGGAGGCACCAAATGTCCAGGGAGATACGGATATTTCGACAGGGTCGGCTCCGCCCCCGATTCTACCTCAACTATCTAAGGCACCTACGCCTGTCAATCAACCAGACTCTCCCTTTGAGTTCGAGGTGGACCATACAGCGTTAAAGTTGAGCAAGCTTGAGAAGTTATTCAAGAAATCCCAAGGGGTAAAGTCCATCCCAGACATCGAGGACGGTTATACTGACGCAGCTGTGACGATGCCAGACGGTTTCAAGATGCCCCAAATTGATCGCTTTGACGGATCCGGGGATCCCATGGTGCATCTTCAGTTGTTCTCAGACATACTAAGGCCGATGGGCCTCACCAGGTTACAGAAGCTTTCATTATTCGATCGAACCCTGTCGAGTGTGGCGACTATCTGGTACGCAAAATTGGAAGATAATGTCAAGCAGAACTGGGATGAGATGGCCGAGGCTTTCATTACACAATACTCCTATAACACGCAAATCGAGATTACAACCCGTGATCTTGAGACGACAAGGCAGGAGCCTAAGGAGAGCTTTTCTGAATTCGTAGCCCGCTAGAGGGCCAAGGCCTCAATGATGACCCTTAGGCCCACTGACAAAGATCAAATCCGGATGATTGTGCGCAAAATGATCGTGCTCCCCTGCCCTACCTTTTCAGATCTGCATGAGATGGGAGTACAGATCGAGGATGCCTTGAAGCAGGGCTTGATTGATAATGACAGAGAGCAACCCAAAAGACCCTTCAACCGCAACACCAATACGGGCACCAGCAATGCCGCAAATGCTAGAGCTTCAGAAGTAAGCATGCTCACCACCACTCCTCCTCCAAGACCCATGGCGGCTACATCTTTCTCCGGTGCGTCCGGAAGCAATACACAAACAACCAAATACCAACCTCGAGGCCAAAGAACCTTCACCCCATTATATATGCCCCTGTCCAAAGCTCTAGGGGTTTTAATCAGAAAATGACACTTGAAGCCCCTGAAGCTGAGGCCATTGCCAAATCCACTCTCACCCTCTCATAACCCAGCAAAATACTGTGCATATCACCAACAACATGGTCATGACACCGACCAATGTTTTAGATTGCGTCATGAGATTCAAGATCTCATTGACAAGCAAGTGATTATGCCTCCCGAAAAACCCAATGTCACAACCAACCCTCTCCCGCCACACAACCAAGCTCCACCTCCCAAACGAATCTACTTCATCCAGACCGAGGTCACGTCATATGACCCCAGCATATACATTACCCCGACCCACCTACCCAAGCCGGAGGTGTCCTTCCCGACAGCACAGACTTGTGCATGTTGGACATCTCCCGAGCCCAACCCGAACCAATGGTAGTGACCATCAAAGATGGAATAGGGATGACTTCAGAGGAGAATGGGATTGTTGAGTCAGAGTCTGAGGAAGTTGTGAGCTTTGCTGAGGGGGTGTACAATCCAAGTGGCTACATTACATCAGCGGGTCAAATTAGGCCAAATGTGGAATTGCTGGTAGAGGCAGAAATTTGTGTGCTGAGAGGGGGGGTGGATTTGATCAGAGGATAGATGACTTAGTAGTTCTGGAAAGGGACATTGCTGACCTTCAGATTTTCAATGAACAAGACCCAGGGGACAGTGCAGTCAACTAGTTCGATTTTGAGGAGTCAACAGAGGTCACAGGGTGGCTTGACGACCAACCAGATATTGTTGAAGAATCTCGGCTGGAAAAGGGCCCGTCAGGGGCAAGGACATCAATTGTGGTCAGAAGGGCCGAAAGTCAGAACGCATCGCCGGAGAGCGCCGGTGCTAAGAATTTCGCTCAAGATCTGGGCATTTTGAATACAGGAATTATTGAACAGCCAGCTGTACTGACGCAGTTGGAACAGGAAAGGTTTGAGGATTCTGAGAGAATAAGGAAAGCTAAAGCCCTTGAGGGGACTGAAAGTGTTGTGTGCACGAGGACAGAGAATGCTGCGAGCATGTGGACGGAAGGTACTGTGAGTACAAGAACAGTCATTTCGGAGCCGGACAGGTGTCTGTCGGCTACCGATGGAATGTGATGGGAAGACGATGATCTATGTTTGGCCCACACGGATGAGGATTGGGGGAGCAATCAACCGGATGATACCTGGTATATTGGTGAAGTCGACCATATGACTAGGAGTGGGCGGTATTTCAAGCCCCCACATCTAGATCAGCCAGAGGAGTCCGGGAAGGACAAAGAGGTGGAGAAACAGAAAGAGAAGCAACTTGAAGAAGAGGCCGTGCTAAAACAGTTGAAAAAGATACAAGCAGACATCTCCATCTGGGGACTGCTTATAGCTTCACGTGTTCACAGACAGGCTGTCCTATCGGCCATGGACAAGGCCAGGCTCTCAATAGACACCACGCCTGAACAGCTGGTGGGATTGGTCTTTCCGGGAGGAGGTTCCCCGACGTTGACCTTTTCTGACAAAGAACTGCCGCCTGAGGGCGCAAATCATAACAAACCGCTCTACATCTCTGTGGAATGTAGAAGCAAATGGATACCGGTAGTTCTTGTCGACACAGGATCCGCTATTAATGTATGCCCATCAAAGACGGCATATGCAATCGGGTTGAAGCTCGCGGATTTTGTGCTCACAGCCCAGGTGATACGGGCATATGATAACACAAGCAGAGAGGTGATGGGGACTGTCAAAATTCAGACCCAGGTTGGTCTAGGACAACATGAGATTGACTTTCATGTCCTGGACGTTCCCGCAACCTTTAACCTACTTTTGGGGCGACCATGGTTGCACCAGGTAAAGGCAGTCTCTTCCACCTTACACCAGATGTTGAAATACCCCCACGGGAAGGGGGTGGCCATTATTTTCGGGAATTCATCAATCCATCCACCGCCGGAAGTGTTTACACCAGTCTTGGAAATCGAGCACGGCACGGAGGACGTGTTCTTATCGGGGTTTACTCTGGCTGAGGCTCGAGTTGTGCAAAATATCTTAGCTGTTGATGACGAGGTGTATGTCAACGCACAATCAATATACCTCATGAACAAGCTTCAACACATCCCTGGGATGGGATTGGGAAAGAGTGGCCAGAAAGGCATCGCAGTATCGGCCGAAGTGCCACACAACCCGCATACCTTTGGCTTGGGTTATCTGCCCACCAAAGAGGACTGGGTTAGGAAAGGTAAGGAGATGGCTGGGAGAGCTAGAGCAAAGTAGGCGGGGAAGCCTTTTGAGTTGATGTACCCACCCATCCAGGGTACCCTAAACGAACGCTTCGTCCGGGAGGGGGAGGACTTTCCATTTTGTGGCTTCCCAGAGCCATGGCTGAATGGGGAAAGGAAGCGCGTGCCAGGGTTTGAGATCTTCTTTGACCTGCAGTTATTCGGGGATGATGTTACCGAGGAGCAGACAGACCCATCAGCTGAAGTTGAGCAGTGTAAAAATGTGGATTCTGAGAGCACTGAAATTGAAATGGGGGTTAGCACTGGCTTGTCTACTTTCAGATCCTCCGATCGTACAAAAGTGCTTGGGAGATAACTTCTCGGTGTCCATGATCGGGAATGAAATGGTTGTGGGCCTACCGTCAAACATTTTGGATGCATCCATCGCACCCTCCCTTATCTGGCAGTGCGATGAGGGATTTTTGTCAAACAGCACCGGGTCAGGTAGTGAGCCGGAATCTGATTCCTCCGAATCTGTTGAGTCGGAATCAGGTTCCAGCTCGACTGAGTCTGAGTCCAGTAATCCTGGGGGTGATAACCCGGATACCACAGTCCTGTCTAGGTCGTCTTTTTCTTTCTCTTTTGAGTCTGTTGTAACAGAAGAATAGGACGATTTGGAAATGCTTAATGAGAATGGAATGGATGTGGTTTTTGAGTACTTTTCTGTGCCCTTGATTTATTTTATTAATCAGGACTTTCAAAATTTTGATGAAAACGACGAGGAAGAAATTCCTCCGGTTTTGCAACACTTAATTGATCAAGAGCAGGAAAGATTTGTTAAACCTTTAGTTGATGAAATCACTACTGTTAATGTTGGTACTGAGGAAGACCCACAGCTGGTCCAGATCGGGTCCACGTTGTCTTCGGAGGAACGCGAGCACTTAGTCGCTTTATTAAAAGATTTCAAAGATGTTTTTGCGTGGTCCTACAAAGACATGCCTGGGATCGATCCTGAGATTGTACAGCACCGGATCCCTCTTGACCCCGAGGCCCGACTCGTTAGACAGAAACTCAGAAGGATCCGCCCGGACTGGGCCCTCAAGATTAAAGAAGAGGTCACCAAGGAAATTGACGCAGGGTTCCTGCTGGTATCTGAATACCCAACTTGGTTGGCCAACATTGTTCCGATGCCGAAGAAGGATGGCAGGATCCGGGTATGCGTGGATTTCAGGGATTTGAACAAAGCCAGTCTAAAGGACGACTTTCCCTTGCCGCATATTGATGAGTTAGCGGACTTCACAACGGGGCATGCTTTGCTTTCGTTCATGGATGGATTCTCAGGCTATAATCAAATAGTGATGGCACCTAAAGACCAGGAGAAGACTGCTTTCACCACCTCGTGGGGGACTTACTGTTATAGGGTGATGCCATTTGGGTTGAAGAACGCTGGAGCTACATATCAACGGGCCGCAACCACGATATTGCATGACATGATCCATAAAGAGGTGGAGG
Source organism: Camellia lanceoleosa (assembly GCA_025200525.1). Taxonomy (NCBI): domain Eukaryota; kingdom Viridiplantae; phylum Streptophyta; class Magnoliopsida; order Ericales; family Theaceae; genus Camellia; species Camellia lanceoleosa. The sequence continues at coordinate 87,604,314 of CM045760.1, forward strand.
TGTATGTGGACGACATGATTTTCAAGTCCAAAGAAAGAGAGGGCCACTACACCGCCTTGCAAAAGTTTTTTCAAAGGATCAGAGAATTTCGGTCGCGGCTGAATCTTCAAAAGTGTACGTTCGGTGTTACAGCGGGGAAAATGTTAGGGTTTCTGATTACACAGAGAGGTATCGAAGTCGACCCTTCCAAAATCAAGGCCATCTTAGAAATGCCACCACCAAGGACTGAAAAGGAGGTGCAAGGCTTTCTGGCCAAAGTGCAATTCATAAGACAGTTTATCTCAAAATTATCCTTGACTTGTGAACCACTTTTTGATCTCCTGAAGAAAGGAAAGAAGTTCCAATGGGACGACCGATGCCAAGCTGCTTTTGAATAGATCAAGGAATACTTACAGAACCCTCCCGTGTTGTCACTGCCTGAGCCAGGAAAACCGTTGATTTTGTATCTTTCAGTGACTGAAACTAAGATGGGTTGCATGCTTGCGTAGGAATCAGAGGATAAGGTAGAGAAGGCTATCTACTATTTGAGCAAGAAGATGCTGGAGTATGAAACCTGCTACACACTGTTGGAAAAGGCTTGCTTAGCCTTGGTATGGGCTACCAGGAAACTACGGCACTACCTGTTAGCTCACTCTGTAATGTTGGTTTCGAGATTAGATCCCATCAAATATCTCTTTGAAAAACCGGCACTTACGGGTAGGCTAGCTCGTTGGTTGCTGTTGCTTTCCGAATTTGATTTGAAATATGTGACGCGCAAGTCAGTCAAGGGAAGAGCGGTAGCAGAGTTCTTAGCCGATCATCCAGTGGAAGGAGGTGAAGCAGTTGAGTACTTATTCCTAGATGAGGCCATTTTGCATATCGACGATGAGTTTTGGACAATATATTTTGACGGAGCATCAAACCAGTACGGATATGGGGTTGGAGTGTTGCTAATAGCACCCAACAAGTCCCGTATCCCTCTAGCATTTAAACTCTGGTTCAAAGTCTCGAATAACGAAGCAGAGTATGAAGCATGCATTGCTGGTTTAGAAGCCGCCCTAGAACTAGGGGCAAAACGGTTGGACATCATCGGGGACTCGAACCTTGTTGTATCTCAAGTGAAAGGAGATTGGAAAGTCAAAGAAGAAAAGATGATAATGTATCACCAGACCTTGGACTTGTTAATTCCTCGGTTTGAGAAACTAAACTTTGCTCATCTATTAAGAGAGAACAACAGGTTCGCAGACGCACTAGCAACTCTATCTTCTATGATAGACATCCCTTTTGGAGTCCGGATGCGTTTGATCATCATTGACCAGAAGTTTGCGCCGGCCTACGAGGCGATTGGTGCTATAGATGAGGTTCAAGATGAAAACCCCTGGTACTACGATGTCTAGAACTTCTTGGAGAAGAAAGCATATCCACCAGCGGCAAATGCCAAGGATAAAAGGGCAATCAGAAGAATGGCTGCTCAGTTCATCATCTGTGGGGGTAAACTGTATAAAAGAGGTCATCTGGGAATGCGTAAGTTGTGCGTTGATGCCGAAGAATCGAAGAGCCTGATGGAGGCCATCCATGGAGGAGAGTGCGGAGCACATATGAACGGGGTAATGTTAGCTCGGAAGATCCTCAGGCAGGTTTACTACTGGTCCACCATGGAGGAGGATTGTATCGGCTTTGTTCGGAGATGCCACAAATGTCAGATCCATGCAAACCGCATGAACATCCCGCCGTCGAAGCTATACAATATGACTTCGCCATGGCCATTTTCAGTTTGGGGAATCGATGTGATCGGGGCTGTCACTCCGAAGGGGTCTAATGGGCATGAGTTCATTCTGGTCGCAATAGATTATTTCACAAAGTGGGTTGAGGCCCAATCCTATGCGGTGTTGAAGGCTTCACATGTTGCAAAATTCATCAAAAACAACATCATCTGTCGCTACGGGGTCCCGAACAAGATCATTTCAGATAACGGTTCCCACTTCAAGAAGGAAGTGATTGATTTGTTGGAAAAATACAATGTGGCTTTTCATAAGTCATCCACTTATCGGCCGCAGACCAATGGAGTGGTCGAGGCCGCCAACAAGAATATCAAACACATACTGCAAAAGATGGTGGAAACCCACCGGGACTGGCCAGATAAGTTTCCGTTTGCTCTGTGGGGCTACCGGACTTCAATTAGAACGTCTACTGGGGCGACTCCGTATTCATTAGTTTATGGGATGGAGGTCGTTCTACCGATCGAGATTGAAGTTCCATCTTTGAGAGTGCTGGCTGAGTGTCAGATAGCCGAAGTAGATTGGCAACAGAGCAGATTTGAAGAACTTATGCTCTTTGACGAGCGTAGACTGATAGCACTGTACCATGTTCAAGGTTATCAGCGCAGAATTGCCAGGGCTTTTAACAAGAAAGTTAAGTCCCGGAATTTGAAAGAAGGAGATTTGGTGCTCAAAGACAACCGAGCTCTCATCCACGACCCTAAGAGCAAGTTCAGATCCAATTGGATTGGTCCCTACAACATTAAATCTATTTAGTCAGGTGGAGCTGTCGTTCTGATGGACCTAGATGGCCTAGAGTTCTCACAGCCGATCAACATGGACAAGTTGAAGAAATATTACCCCTGAGAGGCTCGCTAGGCCGAAAACCCGAAAGGGCGACCTAGGCAAAAGTTAGAGCATGGAAAATTTGAAATTACAAAAACTAAGCTCACAAGGTTGAAAACCCGCAAAGGGCGGCCTTGGCAAAAGTTAGAGCGTAAAAGGAGAGTGAAAATACTCGAGTGAACCTGAGCCTAAACTACGTAAGGCTTGATTCCCATCTTTGGGATACGTAGGCAACTTCATCCTGAAGTTCAGCCATAAACTTTTCCCCGATCAACTTTGTCCATTTGATCATCTCGGTCATCTTTGTCTATTCAAAGATTCAAGAGCTTGGTTGTTATCTCCGATAAGGCTATTCGCACTAGGGGCAACTTTCCGCCATCGAGGATCCGGGGTTGTGCATCTCAGTGACAGATCTTAGGCATGTCCAGTTCTGATCCATACAGAAAATGGTTTTGAAAAGTTTTAATAAAAGTTGATTTTGTTCAAATTAATCTTTTTACAACCTAGACCATTTTTCGACCAAAGAGGAAAATTTTCAGTATCCACAACTTTCAATTTTATTGATTTCAATACAGAATCTTCCTGCTCTGGCATACAAATTGAAGTTGCTTTTGGTTACATTCATAAAGAAAAACTTGAAAGTACTAATTAAAGCAATAAATCCGGGGCATAGCTAAGTCAAGTGTTCCTGGCCCCCCTCCCAGAGCTGGTCGAAGCTTCTGGTGCCAAGCTGGGCCCAATCTGTGCCTCTTCATTGAGCCAATCTATGCACTCATCAGACAAAATGCAACTGAAAGTGAGAGCGGGGGCCAGGAGTTCTCTCGTCCTCCATGCTGTGGCATATTGAGCAAGCTGTGCGCCTCGAACCGGGAATGCAGCAGGGTACTCTATCCCCTCTGGCGGGCAAGTCTGATCATGGCCGAACTAGCGCTGGAACCAAAAAGGAAAGTAGAACACACAATGTGCCAGGCCGATCAACTGAATCCCGGGCTGGCGAGATATACTGTAGCTCATTGCCGGTAGATTGAGCCAAGGACAACGCCAAGCAATGCGGTCTGCAGACAAACTGCACATCCAGTCGAACCACCATCCCTCATCAAGGGCATCGACTAGACGTTGCCGAAAGAAGTAGCCGCGAGCTGAGTACGCTGGGCAAGAGTCCACAACCTGCAACTTGTCCATCAACCACACCTGGGGAGGGATGAAAAATGAGAGAATAAAGAATAGAGAGATGTACGATGAGAGAAAAGTGAGAAAAAGGTTTTGAGAGAAAAATCGAGCCTGAGGGCCGAGTGATGTGAGCAATATATATGTGAGACAGGGTGGGAAATATTACCTGCAATAGTAGTGGACTCCCCGAGAATCTAGTCGTCTCCCGGCGATGAAAAGCATCCAAGCCTATCAGTGTTTCGGCCAATGTCATGACAATGCAGCTCTTGCCCTCTTTCAAGCTTTGGGCAACCTCGATTAATCGGACGCTATATCCTCTGGAGCCTGAGGCAAGCAAAAAGTGTGATAGCATGCACAAGCAAAGGGCATGATGCCTAAAACCTTGCCAATGATGGTCGTCGCGATCACCGGCGTCAGAAAAGCGATGAATCAAGCTGAGGATGTCCAATTTCCCATTGCAAATCAAAGACCTAGCGTCATGCATAGTAAGCCCACACATCCGTCCTAAAGCTTGGGCGTGGCCGAAGCGAAACTGGGGCAAGATTTCTTCGCTATGCTCGGATTCCATCAAAGCTTGGAAATCTTCGAAGGTAGGACATACCTCTTGCCCGCCAAAGCTAAAAACATGTGTTACCAGATTCCAAAACCTCGCCGCGGCATGGAGGACTGGAAGGTGTAGCGGAGTGCGGCTCAACGTGAATAGTGCATTCAAGCCGAAGCCCTGGAAGTTCAACTTTTCTGAGTCGTCTAAAGTAGCAATCCAACCTGCGAGATTTTCGATGAGAAATGCCACCATTTTGATGCAAAACTGAGATGAAATGAAAGAACCACGAAGCTAGAACTTTTATAAAGGATAAGGCACTGTTTGGGGACATGTGTCGAAAATCTGGTGGTCGCCAAACCAGGTGGTCGGCCGACCACCTTTTCTGGTAGGCCGACCACCCCTTTGGTCTCCAAGGCAGAAAGCTGGTCGGCCAGCTCTCTCTGGTGGTCGGCCATGGAGAGGATTTGGTTTTTGGTCTGTCCCCAGTCTCTAAAAGGGAGCTCCTAGCATTTCCATGTGTCGGGAGTATTGAAGATCTACGTTTCCCTTTGTTTCGGACGCATTCCATCGTCCGTTTTGTCCGAATTGCATTTGTTTATCGAGTTGTCGTTGAGTTTTGTTTATCGAGTTGTTGTCGAGCTTTGTTTATCGAGTTGTTGTTGAGTTTTGCTTATCAAGTCGAGCTGTTAAGCTTATCGAGTTGTTAAGTTTTATCGAGTTGTCAAGTTTTGTCCGTCGAGTTGTTACTCTTTGTTTATCAACATTCGTCGGGATTTGCTTATCGAGTTGTAAACTTGCTAAGGTGTTGTTGTTTCTTAGCGAGTTGGGTTGTTTAGTTTGTTACGTCGGTTCACTGCCTGACTTGGTGATGTACAATGCTCAATTTTCATTCAATCTCATTTTTGTGCAAAATGATGCGATGCGATGCTAAGAACATAAAATACAACACTTTTTTTTTTTAAAAAGCTGTTTCATTCCATCATGCTTCCTTTGTTACAACATTTTACAACAAGGGTACAAGTTTTTACAGAAAATAAAACTGCCTAATAATGTACAATGTGCTACAACTACTAGTAAAAAAGGCAAATAAAGTAGGAACATCTGCACCAGTGCTCTCAAGTGCAAGAATACGAGGCCCTCTTCGTCCTCTTCGGCTGAGAAGTCCCTGCACCATCTCCACCAGCACCACCATCTGAATCGAAGCTGCTGTCCTCGGAACCCTCCTCGGCATCACCTCCGCTCTCAGAACCAGACTCAGAGTCATTCTCTCTGCCTGCAGATGTCTCTGACTGAGGATGCGCAGGCTCCTCCTCCTCGCTGGACTTCTCGTCATCTATGACAGGTGCTCTGCGCCTGCCTCATCTGCGAGACGAGTCCCCTCTTCCAACCCCTCGAGAAGGCCTAGATGGCTCGGCCTGTAGTGGTGGCATCTAAAAAGGACAATTTGAGTGCATTAGCCAACATGTATATCAGATGCAAAGACAAGAATGCTACCTAGAGTGGGTGTATGCAGATACAATGTATGAATGTGGTGTGTGTCAGATGTTCTCTACGCATACAATCAAGCAATACAGTGAAATGGGTAAATACATCATGTCATCAGAAGCATGATAAATGCAAGGAAATTGAAAAGCACTAAGACATCGGCAATGAATAGCTGTGTCTCCCTCCGCAAAACCATGCCCTCGAGCGAGGCCATCACTCCGAGCATCCTATCCATGTACTCGATGGGAGGCTGCAGATGCAAGTGCAAGTTATCAGTGAATGAATAAATTTCCAACTATATGAGTGATAAATCAAAACTGTAAAGCATACTGGTGGCGAGTCAGGGTCTCTGACGTATTGGTGACCAGGCACTGGGGGCTCCAATGGAATCGGGTAAGGTGACCCATATCGCCATCTAGTCAACTCGGTCGGAAGATCTGGCCACTCGGCGTGAGGGTAAGTCGGAGGAATCGAAGGAACCAACCCAGCCCTACCTCTTGATGTGCCGACCCTGCTGGTCGAAGGAGCATCTGTAGCCCGGACTCGACTCAATGATGGCATGCCAGCAGACCTCCTCGTGGGAGTGTGGACACCTGTCAATGGGGGCATCGAGTATGTATGACGGTAGGTCGCATACTCCCCCTCCTCCAAATGTAGAACTGCATCAGTGCCCAGCATAGCCAAATCAACGTCCTGGGGAGTGAGTCCCTCTGTGGACCGCATGTCGTCCGGAGGTATTGCGGGCACACTCCGCTCGGGGTAGCCCATCGTCTGGCAAATGAAGCGGTTCCCCAGAAACCAGGCCCTGCCAACTGGCCCCTCAAATAGGATCTTGTACCGAGAAGAGGCCCATGCCCCAGGAAACTGAAATCGAGTATCTCCACCTAAAGGCACCCAGGGCTGCCAGGTGATCTGCGGATAACCAATGCATGAGCCGATTAGAAATCGTAAATGTGCAAGATGAAACATGGAGAACTGAGAGTTCTGAATTACCTCGGTCGTCCGCACTGTATCGAAGAACTACCGCAGGTAGGGCAGAGTCTCCCGAGCTCTCGGCCGGTACGAGCCCTCAAATATGAGCAAGTAAGGGATCACAAGAGGCGCCTCCACCTCGAGCTCTGGGGCTAGCGTTGGAAAGTACGCGAAAACCCATAGCTGTGGAAAATAACGCAATAGCCATCAAAATACAGAATGCTGAGTGCAGAATGTGAATGCAGAATGCTGAGAGCGGAGTGTAAAGTACAGAACGTAAAGCGTACCGTGTGTGCAACGTACAGATAATAAAAAGCAGAAATGTAAATCAAGAGGGCAGAAAGTACCTCCCAAGCTCTCCAATAGCTGCCGACTATGTTCCCCCACCCACGGGAGGTCGCACTCATGTAACAATAAAGGGTAACAAGGCACACCCCACCATAATCTTGACCGACTGTGATAGGTCTACTAGAGCACTGAGCAAATATAGCCCAACTGTGTTCCCCCTGTCGGAGAACAAAGTAGTCCCGAGGAGGAACATCAAAAACCCTCAAGCATACTGCTCTGTCTCCTCGAAAGTACCGGGCGTAGTCCCCCTATAATGTGCGGAAAACCAAGTATACCTGACTCTGCCTGAAGATCTGTCAATCAGTGGGCGAGCTCCCAACAGATAGATCCAGGCAGCCTCCCACTCGCCCATATCCTCGTCATAGGGGACCGGTCTGCCGGCCACGTCAAGACCAGTCAACAGGGCAAAGTCAAACGGGGTCATCGTCATATCCCCGGAAGCCGAAAAGTGGAAAGAGTTGGTGATGTCCCACCATCTCTCCACGAGTGCCCCCATCAGCGTTCTGCTCGTAGGGTAGCAAGATATCCCCACACAGAAGGGTCCAAACCCTGCCTCATCAACCAGATCACGAACAGCCTCTGGGAGCTCTGCATACCACTCCCTGGCAATGATCGAGCCATAGCCTTGTGTAACACGGGAAGATACCTGTATTCAGAATGAACATATGTATTCAGTTTCAAAATAAAAGTATGAACTGTGTGCAAATCAAAGTAGATACAATGTTGTGGACTGTGTGTTCAGTATGAGCTGAGTGCAAATACAATGAATGAGTTGTGTATTCATCAGTAAAGTATATGAGCTGTGTGTTCAGAATTGAAGTGTGTGAGCTGTGTGTTCAACATAAAGTATATGAGCTGTGTGTTCAGAATTGAAGTGTGTGAGTTGCGTGTTCAACATAAAGTATATGAGCTGTGTGTTCAGAATTGAAGTGTGTGAGCTGCGTGTTCAACATAAAGTATATGAGCCGTGTGTTCAGAATTGAAGTATGTGAGCTGCGTGTTTAACATAAAGTATATGAGTTATGTGTTCAGAATTCAAGTGTGTGAGCTGTGTGTTCAATATAAAGTATATGAGCCGTGTGTTCAGAATTGAAGTGTGTGAGCTGCGTGTTCAACATAAAGTATATGAGCTGTGTGTTTAGAATTGAAATGTGTGAGCTGCGTGTTCAACATAAAGTATATGAGCCGTGTGTTCAGAATTGAAGTGTCTGAGCTGCGTGTTCAACATAAAGTATATGAGCCGTGTGTTCAGAATTGAAGTGTGTGAGCTGCGTGTTCAACATAAAGCATATGAGCTGCGTGTTCAGAGTTGAAGTGAAGAGTTTGGGCTGCGTGTTCAGATTTCAAAACTGTGGGTTGTGTGTTCACCTCAAAAGTTTGGGCTGCATGTTCAACTTTCAAAACTGTGGGCTGTGTGTTCACCTCAAGGGTTTGAGCTGCGTGTTCAACTTTCAAAAAACAGTAGGCTGTGTGTTCACCATCAAGAGTTTGAGCTGCATGTTCAACTTTCAAAAACAGTAGGCTGTTTGTTCACCTCAAGAGTTTGAGCTGCGTGTTCAGATTTTAAAAAAAATGTGGGCTGTGTGTTCACCATCTAAGTTTGGACTGCGTGTTCAACATTCAAAAAGTGGGCTGTGTGTTCACCGTCAAGAGTTTGGGCTGCGTGTTCAACTTTCAAAAACTGTAGGCTGCGTGTTCACGATAAAAAGTATGAGCTGCGTGTTCAGAAATTCGAGTGATTGAGGTGTGTGTTCAAGATACAAACAGAATGCCATGTTATAGACTAAGTGTTCAGAACAAGTTGTGTGCCAACTCAACAGAACTCTGTGTTGTAAGATATGTGCTAAAATAAGCAAAAGTATGGTGCGCAAATGTGTTCAGAACGAGCGGACAAGCATACATAGCAAAAGCATGAAATGCGCAAGAAATGCAGAATACATTGCAGAAAATGTAAAAATAAAGTACGTACCTCTCGTGCCTGGTGAGAGAGGTGGGACTTTGGCTCGCGTAACAGCAGGTCTACGGGCGCCCGGCGATCAAAGTCGGTGAAATGGTAGAAAACACTCGGGGGAAAGATGTGCTCCGGAGGGTCGTACCTCTCAGGATAAAGGGACGGATCCTCGGAGGCAAGGACATAATGTCCGGCTCACCCTCGGCACCTGGAGGACCTCCGCCATGAGGCAGATGACCCGCCATTTCGAGAAATCTGCAAAAAGGAGCAAAAATGAGCAAAATGAGCCAAAATTGGAAAAAGTCAACAAAAGTCAACTCTCAGGAAATGAAAAAGTCAACAAAAGTCAACTCCTGAGAAAATATTCCAAATGTCGAGACAAACTTACCTCAAGTGGTGAAAATGGGGAAAGAAGCTCCAAAATCAAATTTTAATTGGTCCAAAGTGAAGAAAACTGAAAGATTTCGCGAAACAACTTTGCGTAGGGCGTTGGAAAACGCGTATAAAGAGCAGATCTGAGAGAGAAAATGGTCTAGGAAGAGAGGAGAGCTGATTTCGGATCTGAAGGTGTGAGCAAAAGTGTTTTGGCCAAGTGTATTTAAAGAAACAAGTGCAAAAGGACAAAACTGCCCCTATTTTTTGCAAGGTGGTCGGCCGACCACCTTTTCTGGTAGACCGACCACCCCCTTGCACCAAACCTGGTCGGTGGCTCTCTAGGGTGGTCGGTGGCCCTCCTGTGTAGTCTCCAATGCCTCTTTGTTCTCCCTGCAAATTTTGGTGGTGATCGAAATCCCTCGCTCTCAAGAAAGTACAAGGAAAGTGCACTTTTCAGCGCGAAATCCTTTCGCGGGAACTTCAAATCCAACCTTCGACGTATGGCTCGTCGTTACTTGCCAAGAGCAAGGTGTATCCTTTTTGAGTACGTTGCGCCCCCTCCGAGAGGTAAACCGGAGGTCACATTTGAGTTGCCCTCATCGAGGCTTACATTTCTTTGCTCTATGTTTTGTTTCAAATACGCTTTTGAAGTTGCATTCATCCTGCATTGTTATGCACGTCACTGGCATCATTATGCGCATCACTTGCATTGTCACTCATGTTTCATTGGTATTGTCATGCCCTCCATGCTTAACTTGCGTTGCCACGCTCGTTTCTCTTGCATTGCGATGCACTTTTTGTCGCTGACACCATGTTTGTCTACGTTCGATATAGCATTGAACATATGTTGCTAACTATGTTGTGCTTGTTAAACTTCTCTCTTTTGCAGGCACGATATTGTATGTATGGTTCATTTGAAGCTGGTGCGACCCGACGAGCCGCACAGGTATTTTATCTTCTCCATGTGAGACGTAGCGAGAATTGTAATTCTCTTCCACTCTTACTGCATGAAATGTAGTTTCGCCTTACATTCTCGCTTAGAACTGTTGCATCTATTGTGAATATTTGCTTCATTAGAGCTTGCTGCTTTGCATGGTCTTGAGTTACATTCGGCTTTGTGCATATCGTTTTGCATTTTGCCCCCTGCCTACGGGCGCGCCTGTAGGCACATCTCTTCGTTTATCTTGCCTGTTTGTCTAAGTCTTTGGCCTTGTCAAAAATGGGTCATCTCTGGGCTTTGACATTCACTCCCGTCACGTATGACTTCCGAGTTCTGTCAAAGAAGGGCAACTGTAGACACCCCATTTTTGACCAACCTTAAGACTCAGACATCATCGATTGAGCGCTCGGTGATTGCGCATATTGTGCTCGTTCTGAGGTTACGGAGTCTCGGCTGAGAGCCTTGCCTCCGGACTTCGGGACTCTTTTGTACTTTGCCTCAGTTCGCAAATCAGGTTATGTTTTCTCTTCCCGAAGGGAGGGAGAGGTCTCGTAGACCATCTCTCAGTGGCCGTAGGCTACTTTTCGTGGTCGTGGACCACTGTTCCCCGTTTGGAGACCAGTTTTCAGTTTTCGGAGCCATCGGCCGTGTGGCTCGATTCGGGACCACTTAACTTTTTCCGTTTGCTCCGATTTTTGGCACACACCTTGTTTCCTCTCCCTAGAGGGACACTGTGTCCTGGGAGACCACCTTCGTGGTCGCGCGCCACTTTCGATGCTTAACAGTCAGTTTTCGGGGCACCAGGCTGCGCGTTTTGGCTCCCGAACCCTTGTTTTGCATCCTTCTTGGTTCATTTTTGGTGTGGACCATATTTTCATTGTTTGGAAGGTGGTACAAGGGTGGGAGACCACCTCTTCTCCCGCCGGCTGGTTTTCTTGTCAGGAAGCTGGTCTCCTTAGTTTTTGAGCCACTTTTGCTGGTCTCCCATACCACCACTTGTTTGCATTGAGTGTGGAGACCCTCCCTAGGGGGTGCCGACCACCTAAATGAGCTTGACCCTTTTGACCCTGGTCGGCCTACTCGGGAAGGTGGTCGGCCGACCACCTGAACTAGTCAGCCAGCTTTCTCCTTTTTTGTCTCTCTGAGTTGCTTCCAGCTGTGCCAGCTGGGAGGCATTTGCTCCATCCTCCATACACGTGTATGGAGGATTGACCCTCTTGTTTTAGCTTCTAAGAGAAGCTTGAACCTTTCTTAGCTTCTTGAGAAAGCTTGACCCTTTTGCTCTAGCTTCCTCAAGAAGCTTGACCCTTTTTGCTTTAGCTTCCTTAAGAAGCTTGGCCCTTTGCTCCAAGCTTCCAAGAGAAGCTTGGACCTTTGTTCTCCTACAAGAGAAGCTCTCTCCTTCATTAGCAAAGGTTCAGATTTTTGGCCAAGGCATACATACACCTATCTCTATACACCTCTCTATTTTGGTCCTAAAAGTGCTAGGTTCTTGGCCCCATTGCACTACACCTCACAACCACACTTCTCCATCATCCATTTAAGTACCTTGAAGCTAATTTTCAGAGGTTGAGGAGCCACTTTCTTGGTCCAGAAGCTGCTGTCTTTCTTGGCTACAAGGGATCAATTGCAAACAGAGGCAAATCAGGGCATCGTGAGGAATTTCCCGACAAGGCGACTCGAGCATGCATGCATCTTTCATCATTCGGAACAGAGCTGAGGCAGTCCATAGATCTGCATACTAGTTTATTTCGTTTCTTAGTTAATTTGTTAATTAATTAGGGTTTTGTAATATTTAATTAGCTAGAGTAGTTAATTATTTATTCGGTCTACATTATTTATTCGGACCCTCCGAGGAGGGCAATTTTGTAATAAGTGTGCGTGCGTGTGATGTATGTCTTCCAACCCCACGTATTTCTCCCTTTTATTTACCAGCTTATGATGGTTAGTTTAGGCACGTTTCGATTAGCATACTTATGCTCGCATGTTTGCATTCATTCTGTCTTGCATGTACCGGGCTCAGCGCATCATACTAACTGCATTGTATTTCAATTCCAAGTTGAATACATGTTATCTGTTACATTTCACCTGCTATTTTAGAATAGCTGAGCCTATCTTAGTTGCATTCCTGTATGTGTTGCATTAGGCATTTTAGCATAGTTAGGATCATGCATTTGATTAGTGACTAGCTTCTGTTTTGGCTTGGAGTACTCGGTAAGTACTTATGCTTTAGCATCCTTGCATGCGTGTGAATGACTACGATGATAGCATACTTACCATGAGGCTATGTACTTATGTGATATAACTGCCTGAATGCCTGTGGGTGGAGGTTGGATTATCTGAATTAGAACAATTCATTGATTGCGAGTTTTAAGCCCACTAGATAGTGGCAAATCACCATGTTTTCTAAGCCCACTTAAGGGTGGCAAAATCTACATTTTAGCCTACTTGCGAGTAGCAAACCGCTTTCAAAAACAAACATGAAATATTTTGTTCCAACTCAAGCGATCCAGTCTATACTTGTATGCTGCGCGCATCACATAGTAATTCTAGGCTAATAAACCGGAATAAGAGCACATAATGTTTTCAAAACTTGATATCATGGTTAGTAGAGGCCGATCTTTGATCGGGCGAGCGGGGGTGCTCACGAAGTGACCTTCCCCAATTGTACCCAAGTTCCCGAGCCGAGGCAACTTTGGTGATGACGGACACGTAGCCTTAGGCACGAGTCAGGGTTTCCTAAATTCCCCCAAAATAAATATTTAGGTGGCGACTCTGTATCTGGCAAAGCAATCCATGTTTGGCACTTCTTTCAAAAAATCTATTTTCAAAAACGATTTGCCGAATTTGAACTCTTTGATGATTCATCGGTCTTGCATTGCACTCTGCGAGATTAGATACAGGACCGTGACATTGAGTCCTGAACAGTAGTGAGCCCAATGAACAAAACGGGATTCCCTCCCGGGACGTTCGGGGACGTCTACAAATAAGTAGTTAATAAATTTAATTAAACTAATTAATGTTACCGACTAGCAAATACGATACAAAAATTAGTTTCTTCTGATAAAAATTTCTTGTTGTACAATTGGAATTATCACTTAGGGATGACACTTCAAAATTAATTGAGAGATTGAGAGAGTTTAAGAGAGAATTATTTGTGAGATTTATCTTAAAAAATTAGGATATTTATAGTAATTTAAAAGGTTGTAGTAAATTTATAAAATATATATATATATATATAACTGTTGTAATCAACGATAATATAATCGTTAAAATATTTATTTATTTATTAAGTCTGCAGAGGTGTAGATATATATATATATATATATTTTCATTCATTCATTTCAACTTGATGTGAGTGAAGAGTGAGTGATGCATAGCACAAGGGTAGGCACGCGGCACAACAAGGGCGAGCAGAGCAATCTAGCAAATAGAGGTGCAACCGTGCAAAATTTTTGTTGTTGGTTTTTTTTTTTCATTCAATTGCAACTTCAAGTTGATGTGAGTGAAAGAGTGAATGATGTGATGATGCATGCAAGGGAGAGGCAGCGTAAGGGGTATGTGGACGAGGGTAGGCAACGGTTTAGAATTATTATTTTTTTATCTATTATTATTTTTTTATTTTTCATTCATTGCAAGGAAATGACCGTTGTGTTGTCTTTTCTTTTCTTTTTTTTTGGGTTCAAATTTGACCATTGGCAAAGAGGGTCGAACGGCTCGCAGAGGCTGAATTTTTTTTGAGCCAAGCTAATAGCCGGGTCGGGCTTCAAATGTTCAGGCTCAGGCGCCCATGGTACTGGACTAGGGTCAGGCCTGGGCCTAACCAGGCCGAAATGGACAGGGCCCACCTCGAGCCTCGGGCCATTTTTACACCCTTAACTTGTCTCTTCAGTAGGCCATCTAATAGTGATCACCACACCTTTATACATGTCCTTAATCACATCAATATACCCTTTTGTCACAATGATGGAAAAATTACATGAGAATGTGTAAATCCCACCTTCCCCCACCCCCACTCCCGCTCTTCCCAAATCCAAAAAAAAGGTTAAAAACATGCAGTACTTAAAAATGTGTCAAAAAGTCCCTTGAAGTTCACATTTTTAAAACATTTTAATTACCTTTGCTTAATGGCAACCCATTGAATTGCAATTATCATGACCCAAAATTATAATACAATGGATATATTAATATACAACCCGAGGCTTGAAAATGTGTCAAAAATTCCCTTGAAATTCACCCTATACATTTCATTGACTGAGAAAAACAATCGGGAGGAACTTAAATAAAAAGCATTCCCTCTCCTACACAATATAGAAAAAGAACAAATGAATGAGGGCATCTTAAATGAATCGGCAACAAATTCACTAAGCTCATGACCAAAAAAAAAAAAAAAAGAAAAGAAAAGAAGATAAAACTTCTCTGCCAACAACAATAGCAACCAGCAGTGCAAATTTAGAAAACAGCCAGTGCTAGAAGTCCTTCCTTTTCAGCCTCTGCTACACTATTAGACCTTCAAGCCATTTGAGTTTAAAATATGCTTTGGAATCTCAACTACCAGCAGCCTTGAGAAAGTGATCAAAAGGGCTTGCTGCCGGTAGCATAAAGAAGTCGGGATGATGCTGGTACTCAGTTGCGCACAGCATTGGCGTCATACCTATAGCTGGGTTAGCACTGAAGTTCTGGTCAAGGAATGGATTCCCACTCTGCAATTCAAATGATTCCATGATCAGAAGTCAGCATAACATGCATAAACATACATACTGAGATTCGCATGCATGCACGCTGTAAGAGGGGCAAATTTCCTACGATACCCAGAAATCTAATCTTCCAATTTCAAACCATAATAAAACTTCCATGCGATTGATTTAAACCCATGTGATACAAAACTACCTGACACCAAGGAATTGTGAGAGTTGTATTATTATTCAGTTTTGGAAGTATTTCTCTAGTATAAGGGTAGTTTAGTACTTGGACTATAATTAGGGTTTAGTCTCGGAAACTATATATTAGTGCGTGTAATTATCATTAAATCAATCCAAAGTTATCTATTGTTACAGAAACAATAAAATCAAAGCTTCTCACAGAAGCATGCCTGGTTGTATTTGCCAGCCATCCAGTAAAGTGATAGTATTTACCAGTAGCACAGAAATGAAAACTAGCTACAAGGAAAGCTTCTTCTTCTTCTTCCTTTTTTTTTTTTTCTTTTTTTTTTTTTTTTTTTGTTTTTTTGCTCCTTATATTCTTTATTCAAATTTTATTTCTGTTTTCTGCCTCTTCTGACTAGGTGAAATGATAACATTTCAGGTAGTATGGAAGTACTATAGGGAAATCTGGTTCAACCTGGGAATGAGATGGCACATGCGTTGCCTGGTTAAAATCATGACAATATTCGCTCAATAGATTGTCCGGGATCTCCTGGGAACCCATAAAATCAGACATTTTCCGTTGCTTTCCCTTTTGGAGGGCTTCACAATGGCTAGCCATTTCCTTGTAAGGCATGTCAGATGCAGTAGAAACAGATAACCTTCCAACTTGACTACTTGTCTCCAAAACCTGCATCATTTCAATTAGTGATTCTGTAAAGGTAGATTAACTGCAATACAAATCTACATTGGTTTAACTAAATTTTATTCAAATTAGTTAAGTTCCACCAATAATTTCCATTACACATACAGTTTGGCTCTATTAATAAGTGAGTCCAATTTTATGGAAGTTAGGCAGTAAATAAATTAACCATGGCTGAGTAAGTTAAACATATGCTCTTTCATTTCAAAAGAATGGTTAAACACATGCCGTTTCACAGAGCATTTTTTAATTGATAAATGTTTCCTTGCTATGTCAAACAGAAAAATACTAACAAAAACATTCATGTTATACAGGAAAAAATAAGTAAATACGATATATGAAGCTTTCAGATCATAAGGGACACTTCATGGGCCTGCATCCGGGGGTCGAGGTGATCGGTTTCAAGCCAGTCTAGAGGACGTGGCTCTCATCCACAGGCTCATCAGTCTAGTGCAGTTGATACGCTTGATTCTACTTCCGCTTCCGTTAGCCAGGCTTCTGATAGTCTCTCTAGCATGACTACTCAGTCTAGAGGACGTGGCTCTCATCCATGGGCTCATCAGTCTAGTGCAGTTGATACACTTGATTCTACTTCTACTTCCGTTGGCTAGGCTTCTGATGGTCTCTCTAGCATGACTACTCATGAGCTTGAGGATGTTCTGTGCCACTTGCTAGACCGCCGGTCTTCCAATTGCTCTCAGTACATCTACATCTTCCTCATCATTTGCACACTCAGGTAACTTAACCTCTTCTCCGCGTGTTTTCCTTTCTCACAAGTCTTTGCCCTAAATTATTGATTCTGGTGCCTCAGATCATTTGTCTGGATCCTCTGACCTTTTCTCTGCCTATAAGCCCTCTTCAAGTCAGGACAAAGTTAAGATTGTAGATGGTACTATTTCTTCTATTTTCAGGAAAGGTTTAGTCCATGTCACTCCTACGATATCTCTATCTTCTGTTCTCCATGTTTCCAATTTTTCTGTTAACCTGTTATCCTTGAGTCGTATTACAAAAGATTTGAATTATAGTGTAACTTTTTTTCCTGATCATTGTTTTTTTTTAGGACCTTATCACGAGGAGGACGATTGACAGTAGTAGTGCAGAAAATGATCTCTACTTCTTGGATCAACCAGACCAGTTTGCTCACTCATCCACCACGAGTCCCACTACCCAAGATGATTTATGATTGTGGCATCGACGTCTTAGACATCCTTCTTTTTATGTACTTAAGTATTTATTTCCATCTGGTTTTGCACACAATAATGTGTCTGAGTTTCTTTATGAGCCTTGTCAACTTGGAAAACAACGTAGAGCTTCTTTTGCTCCCGGTTTTAATAAAAGTTTAGTTCCGTTTTCATTAATACAATCTGATGTCTAGGGTCCATCTCGTGTTATGTCTGTGAAAGGTCATAGCTGGTTTGTTACATTTATTGAGTATTTTTCTTGTACTACTTGGGTATATCTCATGAAAGACAAGAGTTAGGTTTTCTATATGTTCCATTATTTTCATAAGATGATTTGTACTCAGTTTGGGGCCACTGTCAAAATCTTTTTTGATAATGGGGGATCCATACATAGATTCTGGGTTAGGGCAATATTTTTCTACCCATGGCATTATCCATCAGACCTCTTGCACCAATTCCCCTCAACAAAATGGGGTGGCAGAACGCAAGAATCGTCATCTTCTTGACATGGCTCGATGCATGTGTTTTTCTATGAGTGTGCCTCAATCTTACTGGGGCGACGCTGTTCTCACCGCTACCCATCTTATTAATCATCTTCCTACCCAAGTCTTGCACAAACAAGCTCTCCTTCAAGTCCTCCTTGGTTCCGAGTCCTTGTTCTCTTCCTCCCAAAATATTTGGTTGTGTTTATTTTATCCACTCTCTTACTCGTGGCAAGTTGGACCCTCGCCCCCTCAAATGTGTTTTCCTTGGGTATTCTCCTACTCAAAAGGGGTATAAGTGTTATCACCCTCCTCGCAAGCGGTTTGTGGCCATGGATGTCACATTTTTTGAGTCTCAGTCCTATTTCTTGTCCTCTCCGGTGTCACAATCCTCCCTTCAAGGGGAGCCTTGGTGTGAAAAGATTCCTGTGATTCCTATAATGGAACCAGTTGTTCTTGCACCACCACCTCTTACTGGGACTATAAAACCCAATGTCACCCAAGATAGGGATAGACAAGTTTATGTTAGGGACAAAGACAGATAGAAAGTTAACTGGATACAAGAGACCACTTCTGCTCACTCATTGCCATCTCCTGCTTCTGATGAGAGTCCACATAACTTTGAATCTCTTGAGTCCACTGATCTTGATACTCCTATTGATCTTGATGTTCCTATTGCCAAGAGAAATGGTGTGAGATCTTGTACTCAACATCCTATCTCAAATTTTGTGTCCTAATCTCATTTGTCGTCCTCATATACTGTGAAAGGGTGACAAATATTTCCTTTTTTAGCATTCATAACCATTTCCAGGATGCTCTTACTACCTCTAAGTGGAAACTTACCATGGTCGAGGAAATAAAAGCACTTAAGAAGAATGGTACTTGGGAATTGACTGAGTTACCTAAGGGCAAACAACCTATGGTATACAACCTGTAGGATGCAAATTGGTGTATACTGTGAAACACAAAGCGGATGGTTCTATTGAGCATTATAAGGCTAGACTTGTGGTAAAAAGGTTCACTCAGACATATGGCATTGACTATCAGGAGACCTTTACACCCGTGGCTAAAATGAATTCAGTCAGAGTACTTAGTAACTAATCTAGATTGGCCACTTCATTAGTTTGATGTAAAGAATATATTTCTCCATGGTGACCTCGAAGAAGAGGAATATATGGACATTCCTCCTAGTTTTGAGGATCATCAGACAAAGGGTAAGGTATGTCGGCTTCAGAAGTCATTATATAGTCTCAAACAGTCTCCAAGGGCTTGGTTTGAGAGATTTACTCAGGCTATGCTTAAATATGGCTTCAAACAGAGTCAGGCAAATCACACCTTGTTTGTGAAACATTCCTCACGTGGTAAGACTACAGCGCTCATTATTTATGTAGATGACATAGTTTTTACAGGTGATAATAGTGAGGAAATACCTTTGTTGAAGAAATATTTAGCAAGTGAGTTTGAAATCAAAGACTTGGGGAGTTTGAAGTATTTTCTAGGAATTGAAGTTGCTCGCTCTAAGGCTGGGATATTTATCTCACAGAGAAAGTATGTGCTTGACCTATTGAAGGAAACTGGGATGCTTGGCTGCAAGGCTTGTGACACTCTACTGGAACCCAATCAGAAACTGGGGGATGATGAAGGAGGAGCCGCTATTAATAAGGGGAGCTATCAAAGTGTAGTGGGTAAGCTCATCTACATATCTCACTCCCGTCCTGATATTACTGTTGTTGTTAGTGTGGTTAGCCAATTTATGCATGCTCCTCATCAAATTCACTTCGAGGCTGTCATAAGAATTTTGAGGTACTTGAAGTCTGCTCCTGGTAAGGATCTTTATTTTTCAAAGCATGATCATCTTTGTGTGGAAGCCTATACAGATGCTGACTGGACAGGATCAATAACTGATAAGAGATCTACTTCAGGGTACTGCACCTTTGTTGGAGGCAACCTACTTGCTTAGAGGAGTAAGAAACAAAATGTGGTTGCTAGGTCAAGTGTAGAAGCTGAGTTTAGAGATATGGCACAAAAGGTGTGTGAACTCTTATAGATCAAGTTATTGTTAAGTGATCTACATATTGATCAGACGAACTCCAAGCGGTTATATTGTGATAATAAGGCCACCATCGCTCACAATCCGGTTCAGCATAACAGGACAAAGCACGTTGAGATTGATCGCCGCTTCATTAAGAAGAAACTCACTAGTGGCACAATATGTACTCTATTTGTGCAGTCTAGTGAACAACTCGCTGACATCCTCACCAAGAGAGTTGGGAGTAAGCCATTGCATGACATCCTAAGCAAGTTGGGCATGAGAGATATCTTCGCACTAACTTGAGAGAGTGTTAGAATAGTCTTTTATTATTCAATTATAATTATTCTATAATTATTCTATGCTTTAGGGCTCCCTTGTAATTATTAATCTTCATTAATATAAAAAGGAGATGATATCACAATCATTCCCTAATCTTGGTATTCTTTAAAATTATCAGAATGTCTTTTTTGTTTGTTTTGTCTAAGGCCTAGGGCCATATGTGAATTTTTGTAATTAGCCGGCCACTTATATTTGATGAGGGAATGCCCTCTTTTACTTGTGTAAGCCATGAGGTGAGATAATTTTACTTTATTTTGATGATAAATGTACACACACACATGCCATATATTCATGTCATTTAAAATTATGAATATAGGTTGCATTTGTCTTTTGTAAAATCATGTTTTGTAATGTATATTTCGGAGAGCATGTTTACTTAATCAATTTTGCTATTGCTAAATTGATTCCATTACTTCCCTCAATTTTGACTATCTTTTTCCCTTGTATCATGGATACGGGGTTTTATCTTTTGGGGCCTGTCAGCTACAAGGAGCACTGGCCTAATTATTATATTCTTTCACGAAAACTAGGGGTCTAGGTAGTTCTGACTAGGCCTCTCCTTAATCTTGTTCATGTACATAAATATATTTTTTCAATAGGAGCTTCCCCCCACTCTGTACTATTAGTTTTCTTAAGATACTTCTTTGGTGGTTGATAATAAATAATAAAGCCCCAGCTATTTTCATATACAGATGTTATTTTATAAAAATAAAATAAAATTCTGAACAAGCATTATCAGTGAAGTTTGGTCATTAGCCATAAAATAAGCCTAAACCAGTAGAAGAATCACTTTTAAAATTAATCGGATTATTCCTAGTTGGATTAATTTGCCACTGAATGTAGATTGACACAAACCAACAGTATAATGGATCAATAAATTGACATATTACCGAATCTAGAAATTGGTTGACACTCAGGAGGCTGGGATTTTCCACGGGCAGCAGCAAATCAGGATTGGGTTGGTTTTCAAGTGCATTTACTGCCATGTCATCATCTATTGAAAACATTGGAGGCTTATCCTGCACATTGATGATATACATACATATGAACGAAATTTCAAAAGGTGAAGAGTTTGGAAGGATGTGGAAAGTAAATACCTCATCAAAAGATTTATCATCTTTCGAATCATACTGGTAGATCTGGCCAGGTGTCTCCATGGACAACTGGGTTCCCAGTGGACATGCATCATCGGGAAGAAAATCTTTAAGCAATTGCTCCTTCATAGTGGAAATCTCTTGCTGCATAAAGATCTTTAAATATCACTATCATGGTCCAATACAATTACAAGCTATGAATTTTAAAGACTCACATTTACTTTTGAAGAAATTCCCAATGTCTTCACTATCATGGAGGCAAAGGATTCTTTAGATTGGTCATCCTTTATTACTATTGCCGAGAGTAACTTCAAGGCATCATCATCATCTTCCTTTGATCCGTAAACTTTTCCCAAGCTGTCTAATCCATTATTAACAGCCTGCAACTTGCAATCATCAACCAACTGCAGAAATGGATCTACCTGCACAAGCACATTGGATATGAGTTTAGCATTATTAAGTAAGCTCAACTCCAATAATCTCATCTGATATTATCTCATTGTATTTGTTGCTTTTAGCACTAAGCCATGCAGATTGGCACTAAAAGAAAGAAGATGAACCAACTCAACATTTTTATCAATCAGAAATGTAAGAAAGCCATTGTGGTAATGTGAACATGGAATAGCTAATACTGTTCCACTTACCATATTACCAGTCACTGCAGCCTTAGCACAAGGAACAAGAGGAAGGATATTGTATGCTTTTGCTGCAAAAATTATCATTGATGTTGCCAAAGTAAAGAGGGATCTCCGCCGGGATGGTTGTAATGGCCCTGCAAAAGTGAGAAGATGCTAAGAAGCATAAACACGGACAGGGGACATGACATGGGCATGCTGACATGATCATTTTTAAAAAATGCAAGACATGACATGTGGAGAGACGTGCAAAATAGATAGTTTTATATAGTTATATTATATGAATATTTCATTTAAATATAATGAAAAATACGAAATAAAGAGAAGGAATTAATGGGTATGAATCTAAATTATTTGTCTTTTTGGGAGACTAAATTGGATATACTTTTTTTCCTATTTGTCTTTTAGGGGAGTTTATTAGAAAAATGGAAAACAGAGAAAATAATTGTAATTCAATGGAGTCCAATAAATATGAAATTGAAGTCCTACATGTCTATGTTTATAGTCTTGAAGTTCTCTCTGTCTTTCGCTGTGAAATGGGAAGGAAATTTAGAGATACAAATATGAAAGGCTTTCCTTTCCATATGATATGTTCATACATGTTTATATGTTTCTAATCAAGGTGTTTAATAGCCTTGGTCTGATGTGCTTATCATTTCTATGCAATGTGTGAAAAACTTCATCAGGTTTATTGGTAATCTAATGGGCTTAGTGGATTTAATTAAGTGTAATTAGTAGCATAAACTTGACTAATTAGTACTAACCTAGCTTAATTAGTTTAATTTTGATTAATTAAGTTAATGATGCAATTGTAAGATTTCTTAATATTTCTGTATATTAAATTGTTTATCAATTACATCAAGACTAGTCTATATAACCCTAACGACTAACCAAAAAGGACCAGAAAGGAAAATACAGGATTGACATCACAACCTTGCCTAATATATACACAATCATGCCTAATATATACGATGATACCCTCACACCCCCACTCAAACTCAAGGTATTTTAGCCGAAAATAAGGAGAGTTTGTCAAGAAGAAACCGAAAACGAGCAGTGGTGTGAGTCTTGGTGAAGAAGTCAGCAAGCTGTAGAGCCGAAGGGACAAAAGGAAGCGAGATAGAGCCAGACTGTAGGTGCTGACGGATGAAGTGACGATCAATCTCAATGTGCTTTGTTCGTTCATGGAAAACAATGTTATGGGCAATCTGAATAGCACTTCGATTGTCACAGTAGAGAGAGGTCGGAGAGGACTGAGGAACGCCCAAGTCAGAAAGGAGACAACGAAGTCAGACAACCTCAGCAGTAGCATGAGCTATAGCACGATACTCAGCTTCGACAGTAGAACAGACAACAACAGTTTGGTTCTTCCTTTTCCAAGAAATCAAGGAATCACCAAGAAACAGATAGAAACCAGAAGTGGACTTACGATCAGTCACATCACCAGCCCAATCAGCATCAGCATAAACCACCAAATCCAAGGAAGAAGTAGAAGACAACGGTAAACTTTGAAAGATAGTACCTCGGAGATAGCAAAGAATCTGCACCAATGCAGCCCAATGTGGTGAATGAGGAGCAAAGACAAACTGGCTAACCACATGAACAGCATAAGATCAAGACGAGTAACCGTCAGATAGACTAAGCAACCCACAAGCTCTCGATATAGAGCAGGATCGTCCAGAAGAACACCATCAGTAGTGTTGAGCTTTACATTAAGCTCAATTAGGGTATCAGAAATCTTAGTGTCAGTAAGACTGGCACGATGAGTAACCTCATTGGCATACTTGGCCTAAGAGAGAAAGTAACCCTTGGGAGAAGAAGCTACCTCAATACCAAAGAAATACTCCAATGGGCCCAGATCCTTCATTTCAAAGGTGCGGAAAAGATGCTGCTTGGCCTCAGATATAGCAGAAGAGTCAGAACCAGTGATGATCATATCATCCACATACAGTAACAATGCAACAAATCCAGCAGAGGTGCGGAAAAGAAATAAAGCAAAGTCCTTGACACAAGGATAAAACCCAAGCTCAGTAACAACAGTCTGAAAGCGATCATACCAAGCACGAGGAGACTGCTTTAGACCATACAGAGCACGCCGAAGACGACAAACCTGTCCAGAGGAATGGTGAAGGCTAGGGGGAGGACGCATGTAAACCTCCTCAGTGAGATGGCCATTAAGAAAAACATTCTTGACATCCATCTGATAAAGAGACCAAGAACGAACAGCAGCGACAGAGATCAAAGTACGGACAATAGTCATCTTGGCAACAAGAGCGAAGGTCTCCTCATAATCAATACCATACTCCTATGAGAAACCTTTGACAACCAGACGAGCTTTGTAGTGCTCAAAAGAACCATCAGAATGAGTCTTGACTTTGTACACCCATTTGCAATCAACCAAATTCTTACCAGCAAGCAAAGAAACTAACTCCCAAGTACTAGTTTTCTGTAGAACAGACAACTTATCCTCCATAGCTTGAACCAAATGAGGATCCTAACAGGCTTCCTTGTAAGACTGAATTTCTGAAAAAGAATGAATAACAAACAAAAAAGTACGATAGGAAGCAGAAAAACATGTATTAGACCAACTCAATGGGTTTGGAGGACGACGCTCACGAGTAGGATATCGGTGTGTAGCAGGATTAGAGTCGTCACAAGCAGGAGGATTAGCAGCAGCGGTAGAGACAACTAGTGGATAAGGAGCCTTGGGACAAGAATAAACTAATAACGGAGGAGGAGAAGAAGCCAAAGGAGGAAAAACAACCAGAGGTGAAGCAGGAGGAAATGATGGAACAAGCTTAAGAGGAACAATGGAGATGTACTCATCAGACGGGACCTTAGAAAGAAATTGATTAATATAAACCAAATCCTCTTTGGAAACTGGGGCAGTGAGAGGAGAAAGCTGAAAGTAAAGTAGACGTTCTAGTAAGGCAACATAGCGGGAAACATAAAGGCGACGAGAAACGGGGTCATAACAGCGATAACCTTTCTGAGTGAGACTATAACCCAAAAAGACACATAAGATAGACCGGACACTAAGTTTGGTCCTATTTTTACGAGGTAAAAGGACAAAACAAGCAGATCTAAACACACGAAGGAAGGAGTAATTAGGAAGTTGGGAAAACAGAACCTCATAAGGAGACCGACCAAAAAGAAGGGGGTAGGCATACGGTTGAGAAGAAAAGCAGCAGTAAGAACTGCCTCACCCCAAAATAGAGCTAGAACGGAGGTAAATAGGAGAGACCTAGTTGTCTCAAGAAGATGACAGTGTTTACACTCAGCTCGACCATTTTGGACAGGTGTATCAGTACAAGAAATTTGGTGAATGGTATCCAATTTGGCCAAGTATTCATAGAATTCAGTTTTAAAGTATTCCCCACCTAAGTCAGACCGCAACAATTTAATAGTAGACCCAAACTGTGTAGTGACCATAGACTGGAAAGTATGATATATCTGGTAGCAGTCAGACTTATGAGTCATAAAATAAACCTAAGTGTAACGAGTGCAATCATAAAAAAAAGACACAGTGTGCAGCACTCCCTTTGGTGAGAACAGGAGAAGGGCTCCAAACATCAGTATGAACTAAAGAAAATGGTGTATCAGATATAAAAGTACTTTTATAAAAAGGTAAGGCTGTCATTTTGGCAAGTTTACACCCCCAACATTCAGTAAGTTCACTAGGAGAAACTTTACCCAATATACCCGACTGAGCTAAAGACTGTAAGCGATCAGCAGACAAATACCCTAATCTAGAATGCCACAAGTAGAAAGAACTAGACAGAGAATCTAACTGGAAAAAGGAAAAGGCAGACTGAGAGGTTGCCATAGGTGCAAGCCGTCCACTACATAGAGGTCTCCAACTCGACGGCCGGTCCCAATCTGCTGCTTAGACATCCGATCCTACACAGAACAGATAGAAGAAGAAAAGATAACATCAAAACTAGAGGTATCAAGCTGACTGATAGATAATAAACTGACAAATAATTGAGGAACATATAGGACAGATAGAATAGAGACAGTAGACATAGCAAACAGTAGGACAGACCCAACAGATATAACAAACATACCAGACCCATTAGCAACATTGACAATAATAGAAAGGGCCTCAGAGTACAATTTTGAAGTAAGGAGAGATGGAGAGTCATATGATGAGAGGCACCAGAGTCAAAAAACCAAACAGACGAAGAGATACCTGAAGAAGACCCAAGCAAACCTGAATGAAGAGAGGAAACAATAGAGTCAAACGGGGATAGCTAGGAGGTAAACAATATATGTTGAAACTGACTAATCAGTGTATGCTGAAGCTGACTAATCTGAGCAGTCAAGGAAGCCAAGTCAGGATCAAAAGCCAAAGTAAATGCAGTAGAATCGGTGGAAAGCCGAACGGCACTCAGAGGAGGAGCGCAGAACTTGATCGAAAACTGCTGAGAAGACGAGGCAGACATAGGCGAAGCAGATAAACATCCCTTCTTGGGACAATGATACTTCCAATGGCCTTTCTAATGGCAAAAAGCACACTCATCAGAAGCTAGAGATATCATAGTAACCAGAAAACTGAGTTCAAGTGGGATCAAACCGAAATAGCCAAAGAGGGGTCTAAGTGTAATGAACAGAGAATAATGGGTCAAACAATAATAAGAAGAGACCTGAGCTCCTGTTGGACTTCAGCCCCTTCAAAATAACCAAGAGCAATATTATGACCCAAGCAGAACCAGAGAGAGAGAACTAGAGAAGTCGATTGCGATGAAGGCAGACGAGTCGAAGAATTCGACACTGAGAAGACATCAACTCCAAACCAGAAAGAGATCGCAAACCGCGATGGGTATGGGTGTCGTGATTCTAAACAAAGGGGAGACTAATCACAAAGCAACGAACACACATAGAGATGGACCAGATGCATTCGAACGAGAGAACCAAGGGTTTTGGCAGACTGAACCAGAAGGAAAATGGGAAAGCTTGGATTCTTCCCCTAAACTTGTTCCTAACTTGAATTGAGGTAAAATTCAAGCTTTTACACCTAGTTATAACCTTTTAATTGGATGAATTTGCTTGAAAACAATCTTTCCAAGAAAGAATTGAAGAACTTAAATTTTGAAACTTGTTTTCAATGAATCCAAGCTTTTGTATGGAAAAACTCTAATTTTTGCAAGAAGAATGAGAAGTATGAAGTTTTCTTCATTTTCTATGGCTTTAGAATGCTTTATTACATGATTTTAAACCTGTAGAATGTTAGTTTTGAATTAGGACAGCAAAAGCAGTGCAGAAAATTCAAAATCAAGACAAGGGCAGGAAGCTGGACCAGGCCACTCGAGCGGATCATGGATTCATGGCAGCAACTTGCAAATTTTTATTTTGCTCTTTTGAGACACCTTATGGCCTGCAGTCTATTTTCAGCATTAAAAACCAAACTTAGAACTGAAAATATGCAAGAAAATGAGATTCCGGAGAAGTATGGATTTTCCAAAATAACTCGTTTTAAAGGAAAAGACGTCTAATATATATATACACTTAATTTTGATGCATTTAGAGTAAGAATCATCATTTGCACTGTATTTTTCATGCCTATGTAGGTGAACTACTTTGTGGGGCTAACCTACCTTTTGAAAGGAAAAGAGTTTATTTTCATCAAGACTTATTTGGAACTTAAATCTATTTTCTATTCTTCGAATATGAAATATTTGATCATTCAACAATATTGTATGTTGGTTATATTTAAAATATAAAGATATCATCTAAAGCTTTCCTCCAAGCGGCTACTACGGGACGTAAAATATACTATCAGTATTCGTCTCAGCGGCTATTAGGGGACATAAACCTACTAATAGTATTGGGTCCAGTGGCTATTAGGGTACACAAAATATACTAGTAGTTTTGGTATTGTGAGTTTGATTGTGATTTTGACATAATCGGAGTCAACCCAATTATGTTTTGTTTTGTATCCTCGGGGTGGGCATTATCATTGTGTTGTGAAATGGGAAAGCATAAGATATGCTATGTTTCAAATGCAAATTAAGTTTTTCAATTTTTGAAGTACTTATAATCTTTTGAAATGGAGATATCCTTTCAAAATAGCTTTGATATATTACTATTCATTAGGCTTTGGCTCATCCCTCTTCCCTATATATGTAGGTGGTGATGATAGAGCATGAAGGTTTAACTTTTGAAGCTAAGGGTATATGTGGACAGACATTTGGAAGTTTGTATGCCTTGTTTTAGAAAGACCTGAAGTTTGAAAACTTTGTACACATTAGTTTTGCAAAAAGCTGTTCTGCTCTTGTAAAATTTGTACTCCTTTTGTGTTTGAACCTATGAAGTTATAACAAACGATTAAGAATGTTTCATTTCCTCATTTAGGGTAAATTACCAATAGGCCCTACTTTTGCAGCTCATTACCCATTAAGTCCTATTGATAAATTTATTAGTATTTCTTATTTTTATAAATAAATTTATAGTGATAAATTTATCCGTAAAGACCTGTAGTTAAATAAGTTTAGTTAATAAGACTGATTGGTAAGTGCCCCTCAATGAAGCACGGATACTTCAAAAAGGGTGACATATCCGTATCGGATACTTATCGGATACCGATACTCCTCAGATACTCGCGGATACGTATCGGATACTTCTTAAAAGTATCAGATACTTCTTAATTAATTTTTTATTAATTTTGAAGTATCGAATACTTAATTTTGAAGTATCGGATACTCGAAGTTACATATTCCTTATAATATTTTGTTTAGTTCTTTGATAAGAGGAATATAGTGATAGTTAAAAGTAATAGAATTTGTCAAATTGATGTATCCTTGTTGTCTCTCTCACTTCTTTCTCGCTTTCTCACTCTCTCACGCTTCTTCTCTCTGCTCTCATTCTTTTTTTGGTGTTGGCATGTAAGGATGATGTTTAATTTGCATTTTTTTTTGCTTTTAGTTTTGGATGTTTTATGAATGTTTGAGCACTTTTAGGTTAATAGGAATCCCTCTTTTTATTTATTAATTTACTTTAAGTTTTATTTTCATGCATATTACATTATTAAAATTATAATTTTTTTTTTTTACGAATGTATCCCCGCTGTACCTGTATCATACTTTTTCAAATTTTGTCATATCGCCATATCCACATCCCCATATCACCATATCCGTATCTGTGCTTCCTAAGCTATCATTGATGACTTAAAAAAGTATATTTGCTGAAATTTTTATTTAAGAATTGTTTTTTTGACTTTAGCTAAGGCCTTGTAATATTCACTGATGAAGGGGAACAAGTTGAAGCTATTGACCTTGAAGACTCTTAGTTTTATAGGAATTTTTCTTCTTTATCAAGTTGTCTTTTGCTTTAGGTTTTATTTTTATGCATACTGCATTACTAAAAATTGTTAAAATAATATTTTTTACGAACGTATCCCCGCCGTACCCGTATCCTAGTTTTTCAAATTTTGTCGTATCGCCGTATCGTATCGTATCCGTATCCCGTATCCGTATCCGTGCTTCCTAGGCCCCTCTCATTTATTTATGCACCATTCTAAATGGATGTTTGTGGGATAATAAAGTTAAGAATTTAATGGCTTCTGCTAATTGAAGTAGTTTTATCCCAAAATTTTACAGGAGTATTATATGTTTGTTTAGTTGGGCCTGTAGTAGTCTATGACTACTGGCCAGTCACTATTCTATCTAAGTTTGGGGGTCATAACATCCTCTATCCTCAAGATTCTGTACATGAACCCAGAAGCATGGTCTCTCTCTAGGTAGAGCTGGCCTGCTCCACATAAAAACTTGCATCTCTAGCCCTCAAGCCATAAAATCCCCCAAAGTCCTGTGGTGTGTGTAGAAGACATCAGTGCACCTAGGTCCTGCCTCTTGACCTAGGCACTTAGGTCGTGCAGTGCAATATTGTTGATAGAAGCGTGTGTGACATAACTTCTTGTTGTAATTTCCTCAAGCAACGCAACTAACGCAATACTTGCCTCTTGCAATACAAAACTCCTACGGTGCTAGGACGTTTGTTTGAGCATCGTTCTTAGGACTTAAGCTTATGCAATAGGCTATTCTCCCTTTATAAAAATTTTCTAGGTATAATTACTAGCAGGTCCTACTGACTGAATTTATTTACTCATAAATCCTTAGTTTTTTTTTTTTTTTTTACCACCCCTCATTTTGATAATGTGAAAATTTTGAGACTTTTTAGATGTGTTTTGTATTTGTGGAATGATCATTTGGTATTGGTAATGATACTAATAAATTTATCGAAGTGATAAACAATTGGCACATTTGACTTTTGTTTGTGAGTTTTAATTTATTTGTAGTTTGTTTGTGTTAATTTGTATTGGAATATGATATGAGAAGTGTAACTAATTGAATCGTATTTTTGTTAAAATATTTTTATAGTGATAATTTATCGCTGAAAATTGAATAGGACCCTCTGATAAATAATTCCGGTCCACAGGACCGGCTCATATCTGCCTCAAATTTGTTTTGTTGCCAATCAAAAGGAATGCTAATCACTTTTCAACATGGGCCTGACACGTGTCCCTTGAAGGTTGGCACATGTAAGTCTATAGTACAGTAGTAAACATCAAGGTCTAAGTGCCTACAACACGTGTTGGTAAAGGAGATATCTACAAAACGAATGCTTATTGTTTCCCTCTTTCTCATGTATATTTTGCAAGTACAGGGCTTGTACCTCTGCTGCTTCAAAACCTTTTAACACAGGTTTCCTTATTTCTCCCAAGAAAAAAAAGAAAAAGAAAAAAGAAAGAAACACTCATCCTCTTTTGATACATCTAAACTTTCATAATAAAGACTCAAGCAACAGTTTGGTAAACAAGGCAAATGGAATAGTAGTTCAATCAATGCTAATACATGTCGAAATGTCATAGAAATTCAAAATTAACTTCAAGAGCATACCAGCACCAAGAGAAATGCTCCTCAAGGAAAACGCTAGCTGGAAACCTTGGATCAGAGCCTCTTGACTGGAATTCTACATGACAACGGACAATAAGAAAACAAAAGGTATGAAAATAGAGGAGCACCTTAATGATGAGTAAATAATACTTTACCATGAACAAGGAACACAAAACAATCAACAAATATATTAATATTTCAAAGTCATACATATTAAAGAACAGTGTGAAATCTTTGGAAGAGAAGCTACAAGAGAATAAATGAAGCATCAGTATTAAGGCCAACAAAAATAGAAATAATAAAAATCTGATTGGGCATCAAGTTCAAATAAGGACATGATTGTAAATCTATAATGTAGCAAAAGGGTATCTCAAAAAATAAAGAGATCCAATCATCTTTTAGTGATGCATGATTAAACCTTTATTTGCCTTCTTTTCGTAGCAACCCAAGGTCAATTGTATAAGCAGAAAATCAATCTTAGAAATTCATATTTCGATAATCTATATTAAGTTGAAACAAATTTCTATGAAGTTAAAATATCTAGACATAAGTTTTTAAATTTCCTACAGGTTTACGCAGCACAAGTTCTTATAAGAAAAAGCCTAATATTCCTTTAGAAAAAATATTTAAATTGTTTAGAACTGTATCTAACTAAATTATTAAAAAAAGAAAGTGTGTAAAGCATGATACAAGTCATATCTTGTTTATAGCTAAATGCTATTTCCATTGTTGAGGCATAAAACTAATAATTATTATTATTATTATTTGAGTCTATTCCTTCTTTAATGCACAAGAATGGCTGAATGCATATAGTCTACTGATATAGTGAGGCACTCAAGTTTGTCTAAAAGACATTTAAATTTGATACCATTTAATTGTGATTTCAAGAATTTCATCTCTTGCTGAAATTTTTACGGGAATATTTTAAGCAAATAAATTCATAATTTAAGAAGCACCAAAGGACTAATCGTTCGTAAGAAAAGCTGAAGAACTTAAAATGTAAAAATTAAGCATAGCGAAACTGTCAAATACGAAGGCATAAAAAAACTGTAAGTTTCCACAATAGTGAAGGGAAAGAATCACACAAGGGAGAATTCAAGAGAGAACCAGTATTCTAGTATAGTAACATTACCTTGGTTCGTGAAAATAGGACCAACAGGCTATATGTATGAGCAATTGCTTCATAGTTTTCGGGTGTGTTTAGAGGAGATATGGCTTGTGCCCATAGTGATGAGAACAGTAAATTGATCTGTCTAGTGCTCAACCTAAGAGAAATCGCCTCCTGTGGCTAAATCAAAAGTGTCATACAAGATAGTTGTGAAATAATTTTTATAAGCATTATTAATTATGTACAAAAATGTTTCATTGGCAGGATTGTAAATTTATACCGGCTCTTGGTCTGTGTCGACAGATAATGAATTCCTTTTCATGCTATAAGCTCGGCTGTAACTCGACTTCAATCTGTTCAACATGGATTGGTTATTGATCTTCTCATCCTCATCATCCACAATTTTGTCTTTACTTTCTTGACATAAGTTTTCCTGTGGGGAAGATTGTTCCTTTTTCATCTTCTCAAAGAGAGCAGCCGAAGAAGAAAAGACAGACGCTGTTCTTGAAAGTGTCCGTTGAATGTCAGCAGCCTTTGCTGAGGAAGTTGTTGAGCTACGACGAGGGCAAACAGAAGATGGGACAAGAACAACAGAAAAGACACGATGTGCACCCAGCCTTGTTTCGTAGTCCAGACAGACCATAGCCAGAAGTAGTTGATGAAACAATGCTTCAGGGAAAGCCTATAAAATAATAGCAGATTCAGTTTTAAAGTGTGGAAAATTTGCACTAACACAACCTCAGACTACAAGTAAAAGAGTTTAGCATGCTCTTGCCTTATTTTGGTATGACAAATTTGGTATTGATGCTACAATTTGAGCAGTACGATAAACAGCAGCAATTGTGGTTCTGGCCATAACTGTAATATTTGAGATGCTCTCCAACATCACTGACATAATGTCCAGAATAGGGCCAGCATCTCCAACCTGCCTTTCAAAGGATTGCTCAGTTCATTTATTTATTAAACAAGGCATCAATGCCAATTGACTTTCAGCATCATATAAACATGAGAAGGGATGAAGGGTAACAAGGTCACCTTACGTGATAATTGCACAAGACACTGATCAACAGCTGCTCCATATTTCTTGTTCCATTGAATTATTTCTTCCCCAAGGTTTGAGTCATCGAGGGAGCAGTGTATGCTTTTTCTTAGGTGTCTCATCATATCACTATATGCACCAAGTATTGTCACAGAAGGCTGAACCTTTGTTTCTCGAGCAAGGGAGGTAGCAATATCAACAATGTGTACCTGCATGTCAGGGTCTTTTAAGACATTCTTGTGATCAAGATGCTTGATTAATGTAGACAACAAGAAGTGTGTGTTCTGCCCTGCAAATTAAAGTAAAACAAACTGCATAAATGGTCAACCAAAGTATCAATAAAATGAGAAAAGAGGAAAAACAAAAGATACTGAAAACAGCTTAGGTGAGTGGACAATTTGTAAGTAAACTGATCATAAGAGGCAGTTGAGTACCAGAACACTCCATTAATAATTGCATGTCCATCAATACAGAAAGGGCAAGCCCGTGTTCAGGCGACCATAGATTTCCTTTGTCAAAATAGCGGAATAAGGATTCTAGTACACGTCGTATAGTTGTAGCCTCCTTAGCTAACTTGACCATGTTATGCAGGCAAACCCTGGACCAAAATTGAGGGGTCCTGGCATCTTCACTGATAAAAAATGAAGTAGATATTAGACGAGATATGAAAAATGCACATAAAGAAAATTTAATCACTTATGAAATACCATGACAAGAGGAATTACACAGTCACATTAACTTCGCCTCTCTCATTCACAATTTTCTTCCAAGACATAACCCTTGTCATGGCACCTGGTGATGGAGAAACATGACCATCAACTTTTGGCTCTTCACTTGGGGTACCTTGATTAAGTTCATCCGATTTCTCTTTAGGACCTCCACAGTTTTCCAAGACTACTAAAACAACCTGGTTGATTAAAAATATAAAATGCTGTCATTGAATAGTAAACATGTAGTCTTGCCAAGAAGAAAAAATGTATACATCACAAGCATTGTTTTAGCAAAGATCAAATGCCAACAAAAACAAATACAAGAGTGGACCTATTTCTAGAGCAGTTATGGCTATTGCAAGGGGAATTTACAACCTTTTGATATGCAACTAGAGCTGCCCTGCAAACCCATCTTGAGCGTGGAGATGCAAACATTCATACATAGAGAGAAGGAATGTCAACAAAAGACAAAGAATGCAAATGGAGACCAAATGCAAATGGAGAGACCTGAACCCAAGACCTTCCCTAACCTAAGCTCTGATACCATTTTAGTTCACCAATTGTCCAAAAGCTTAAGCTATTAGAAAATGGGCCCAACAATGAATATCAAGCTATTCAAGAAGCTAATCCTAAATTTAGTTATGGATAATATGTGATGGAAAGATGGAAAACTACATTTAAAAATTAAAAGGGGAAAGGGGGGGGGGGGGGGGGGGGGGACAAAAAAAGAGGCCAGGGTGCCACGATATCATTTCCACACAAAAAGAGTTAGCTTCCACTATTGCACCATTCATGATGAATTGATTAAATCATATCGTGGGATAAAATGTAAAAAGTAAGTTGACTAAAGTACTTCACTGGAAAGTTCTTAGAATCAGTTTAGTGTTTAGTTGCCAATCTCATGGATGACCACAAAAAACTGCTTTAAGGAAAGAAATATAATAAATAACTTACAACAACAAAAAAACAAAAAATTGCAAAGATTAAATACGGAAAAGGGTGAGCTCATTCAAAAAAAAAAAAACAACAAAGAATTCTTAATTAACTTACGTTATCAAATTCAGCCGACATATGAGAGAATTCACCAATGAACCAGATCTGTGATAAAAAATAAAATCATCTGAGAATCCGAATAAGATAAAAATTACTATACACGGGACTCAACATGATGAAGAAACAAAGATGAAGCAAGAAAAAGAATATGATTAATTAAAATGTACACCATGAGAGGATGATAGTTTTATAGAGGAACCTTATACTGCAAAAATCTCAATTATCCTAAAAACTGAAACAAAAGAATCTTAGAAACCAATAAATTACTTAGACACTGATTGCATAAACATAAAGAAAGTGTCAGGTCAATTTTTCAAACCCAAAAGTAACAATCCTATGTTTTTCATTTTATTTTATATTTAGTGGTAAACAGGATTTCCTGCTCACTATGAAGCACGGATACTTCAAAAAGGGTGATGTATCCGTATCGGATACTTATCGGATACCGATACTCCTCGGATACTCGCGGATACGTATCGGATACTTCTTAAAAGTATCAGATACTTCTAAATTAATTTTTTATTAATTTTGAAGTATCGGATACTTAATTTTGAAGTATCGGATACTCGAAGTTACATATTCTTTATAATATTTTGTTTAGTTCTTTGATAAGAGGAATATAGTGAGAGTTAAAAGTACTAGAATTTGTCAAATTGATGTATCCTTGTTGTCTCTCTCACTTCTCTCTCGCTTTCTCACTCTCTCACGTTTCTTCTCTCTGCTCTCATTCTTTTTTTGGTGTTGGCATGTAAGGATGATGTTTAATTCGCATTTGTTTTTGCTTTTAGTTTTGGATGTTTTATGAATGTTTGAGCACTTTTAGGTTAATAGGAATCCCTCTTTTTATTTATTAATTTACTTTAAGTTTTATTTTCATGCATATTACATTATTAAAATTATAATTTTTTTTTTTTTTACGAATGTATCCCCGCTGTACCTGTATCATACTTTTTCAAATTTTGACATATCGCCATATCCACATCCCCATATCACCATATCCGTATCTGTGCTTCCTAGGCTATCATTGATGACTTAAAAAAGTATATTTGCTGAAATTTTTATTTAAGAATTGTTTTTTGGCTTTAGCTAAGGTCCTGTGATATTCACTGATGAAGGGGAACAAGTTGAAGCTATTGACCTTGAAGACTCTTAGTTTTATAGGAATTTTTCTTCTTTATCAAGTTGTCTTTTGCTTTAGGTTTTATTTTTATGCATACTGCATTACTAAAAATTGTTAAAATAATATTTTTTACGAACGTATTCCCGCCGTACCCGTATCCTAGTTTTTCAAATTTTGTCGTATCGTCATATCCGTATCGTATCGTATCCGTATCCCGTATCCGTATCCGTATCCGTGCTCTATGTTACATGGACTCGGGTACGGGTGTTGGGTGCGGGTATGTATCTAGAGGTCGGACTCATTAAATCTTAAATTTAAGGGTACGCGAACTCAGCAAAAAAATATCATATTTTTATATTTTTAATCTAATATGTGAGATAAAATGGTACTATATGTAACTTACAGTGTCAAAATGACATTTATAGTAATTAAACAATAATATGCACATATGATAATTGTGTTATATACAATTATATAAGAAGTATCCGTTGAAAAGTATCCGACACATATCCCATACCCTTGTCCAAGTGTCGGGTGTCCGACACGGGTATTTGATCTATTTTGAAGAGTCCATGTAACATAGTCCGTGCTTCCTAGCCTGCTCAAAACACCAATTTCGTATTGAATTTTTTTTCATACAAATGATTGGTGAAAACAAGACAGGAAGTCTAGTATTTGGAGGGCATGCAAGGC
The DNA here is from genome assembly GCA_025200525.1 of Camellia lanceoleosa. Lineage (NCBI taxonomy): Eukaryota > Viridiplantae > Streptophyta > Magnoliopsida > Ericales > Theaceae > Camellia > Camellia lanceoleosa. The sequence goes on from CM045760.1 coordinate 87,640,626, forward strand.
AACAAGAGTAAGCCTTGTAATGACTTTTGTCCTAAACAGTGTACGTAAGAGCACTTAACTGAGATGAAACTTTAATGTAATAGGATAACCATTCAGATTCAAAACACAAAAACAAAAAAAAAAAAAAAAAAAAAAAAAAAAAAAAAGAAGAAGAGAGAGTCAATGCAGTATTGAGTGATGCACCAATTAAAAAAAAACAAACAAACAAACCAAAACACTATGTCATGTAGCAGAAAAACCATGGAAATCAATTGAGTAAAAACCTTACTCCAAAGCTTTGGTAGCACCATCTAGTGAGGAATTTAGGAGCCAACAAATGCATAGAAACAACAATGCCCAATCTGGGGGAGAAGTAGTCTACATGTGCCAACACCAAGACCAACAACCATTGTTTGGAACTCATACCTATTTAAAAACACAAGTTTGTAAGTGGTAACTCCATCAATGTATATCAAGAGTCCCTTTTTTACTTTTTATTCAATGTGGGACTTCACTCATTCACATATTCTCCAATAATCTTCCCGAGTTATGCTAGGGACCCCAAATAAATTACCAAATTTTCTACCAAACCTCTCGGATGGGTGTGGGACTGTGAGAGGTTTGGTAGAAAATTAATTTATTTGGGATCTATAACATTTTCCAATCTTGCCCTCACATGTAAACCATACATTGAGCCAAACTCCCCCTTGAATCTGATCTATAGGTTCACCATAGATTGTATATGTACTCCCACTTAATTTTGATCTTTACTTACTCCTAATATCTTGTCCAACCGGAGCTACCACACACACTCCATCGTAAGCCACTATATTGCAGGCTTGTTAATTGCATGCACTTGGATTTTTTTTGCTCCATTGAGAGTTACTCATTGATTTTTCCTGCTCCATCGAGAGTCGTCATGCAAGCCCATTGCATCAATTCAACTAGGAAAGTCTACCCATAGATCATCAATCATCGACTATGACACCACTTGTTGAGGAATCTGAGGAGCCCATGAATGCAAAGCAACAACATGGCCCAATCCATTGTGAGAAACTGAGTCTACATGTGCAATATAAGGGTCTAACACATTGTTGAAACTCATACCCACGTAAAAGCATAAAAGCCTCTAAGTAGTGAGTCCATCCAATGTATATTAAGACCCTCTCTTTCTACTTTTATTCAATATGGCTTAAGTGGGACTACTCATTCACACATGCTCAACACCTTATTAAATTCCAAAGGTACTTGGCAAATTCCTCAGCAGTTACTCTACCATTACATATAATTATCTAAGGAAAATTTACAAATAGAACTCATACAAGTCACAATGATGTAACAATGACATTCTTGCAATTATGAATCAGAATAATGGGTGTTTTGACTTCAAATAAAAAGACCATGTCATTCTATATGAAACATCTATATAGCAATTCTATTTGTATAGGATTACCCATTATCCAAAGAACATTATAGTTTTAGTATCCCCAGATATTTAGATCACAATTCCTATAAACCCAATTCTACTAAAGTAACATGCCATGTGTTATGCCTTAATATTTAGCTTCAAACCCTAATTCTTAAATGTTTCACCATCGCAATTCTCTAGGGTATGCCATCAATTATATGTGAGAATGTACTATGATGTTGTATGAAGATGATTAAATATATGATGATCATGCTTTAGTTATATTTATGTGTTGCTCTCCAATGTGTTAGACACCCCCTAAGAAGCAAGGACACTTCTAAGAAGGTGACGTGTCCGTGTCAGACACCGACACTCTTTGGACACTTCCTCGACACGTGTCCGACGCTCTTCAAAACGTGTCCTATATTTGAATTTTTTTTAAAGACTCGGACACTCTTTGGACACTTGGAGGACACACATGCCTATCGCTTAAACACGTGTCTATCGATTAGACACATATGCAACTAATTATAAGTTTAAACAAAACAACTTAAGTTACAATAATAAAACAAAAACCATATAAATTTCTAGGAATAAGTGTCATATTGCATTTTTTTATTATCTTTCAATGATATATTCATATATTTAACATATAATAAATTTATAAAATTATATATTTCATGCGTGTCCGTGCCGTATCCGTGTCGTGTCGTGTGTCCGTGCTTCTTAGGACACCCCAATGCAGGAAGATTAGCTTAATCCAATCTTAATTAGCTTAACAGAAGAGCTTAAGTGATTTAACTTAATGCTAATTGTCATCCTAAATACTAAGTGTGGCATTTTGTTTCTGAGTCAGCTCGAGCAAAGGATATTGCGCTTGAGCGGAGAATTTCGATTCAGATCTTCGAGTTCTGGTAGGTCACTCGAGCGCAAGAAGTTGCGCTCGAGCGGAGAATGTTGGCTCCCAGTTGTTTCACTGTAACTCTGCAAAACTTCTGGGGCTTCGAGTTTGTGTCTTATGCTCAAGTGAAGAAGTTGTTGCTCAAGCGAGCCTTCGAGTTTGTGTCATATGCTCAAGCGTAGGAAGTTACGCTCGAGCGGACTGCGCGAATTCAACAACTTTAAAATTACGATTCTAGATCATTCCTTACACTTTTCGTTTCTATCTTCCCATCGCTCTCCTCATTTCCGAAAACCCTAGTTTCTCACTCTAAAATACTCTCCATTTCTCTTGGATTGGGCCAAGATTGCTTACCAAAAAGTAAAGAAGACTTGAAGATCTCACTTTTTAACCAATTGGAATTTTGATTCGTAAAGGTTTCTTCTAGGAACTTTGATATCTTGCTTGGTTGTTGAGGTAGGGTTACCTTTAACCTAGTATTTCTTTATTTTGAAGAGATTTTGTGATATTGTTGTGACCTATGAGCCAATTTGAAGATTTAGTTGGGTTAAGCCCATGTTTTACATAAATAGATTGTTTTAGTTGACTTTTGCTTGAAATTTCTTGACTCCTTTTACAAAACATGTATATAAATGTTGTTAGACCCTATATCCATGATGAAAGAGAGACACCCCAAAATTTTGGCAAAACCCTAACTCCCATTTTTAATAGAAAATATTAATTCGAGTGGAATTCCCTTAAATTCTTGGAGTGTTATGAATAATAGAGAGATGAATGATGCGAATATGATTAGGGTACTGGAATTGTGTCTTGGACATTGGCTTTCTTTGAATATTATGTGGTGTTTCATCACTTGTTATGTTGAATGCTGGTAAATGGAATGGAAGTGTGATAAAATTGTTAATTGTGCATGAGTCCGAGTAAGAGTCAGTTTTGAAAATGTGGTGTTGTTGGTACCCGTGCAGGGAGTTTAAAAAGGTATCCAAATGCCCTGTTTAGGCTTATCGCTGGACGAATGTGAGAAAAATATTTTAGGGTGTCCACTGGACCTACCGTATTGTAGTCGGCAAAAGTGAAAAAACAGATAATTTTGGGTGCCCACTCCCTGCCGTATAATAGTCAGCAAATGTGGGGGCAGTTTTTAAAAAAAAGACACTTGTGTTTGGACATGGACTCTTGCATGGGACTCCTGGGTTATTCTCTTTGATGTGATGATGAATGTTGTGTGATGTAAATGTGATGGTGCAATTGCTATAGTGTTTACATGATGTACAATAATTACATGTGTATCTAAACTCCTTAATGTGTTTTGTCTCAATGATGTCACATGCTTATTCGAATAATTAAATACTTGGTTAAATGTATTCCTACTGGGCATATTGCTCAACCCTATTTTATTTTTCAAGAATTAATGATACACCACATTCTTGATGGGTTGGAGAAGACAGGCAGTAGCTCATTTTAGGAAAGTTTAGTTCAAGAATATTATGTTGCTGATGTAGTAGACATTGTAACTATACGTTTGAATTTGTTTCGTTATTTTGTACGCCCTTGAAGGCTTAATATTTTGTAAGGCCATCTAGATTATTGAACTGAAAAGTGAAACCAAGATGTTTTGTAAATGTTGGATTGTAATGTCGTAAGTCCTAGTTCAATGAGAAAGATGACCTTTGGTTTATATTATGGTGTTTGTATTGGCATGTTCTTGTATGTTTTAGCAAAGCATTACACTAAGCACGAATTATGATTAATTAAATCTAAATGTAATAAACTAAGCCAAAGCTAGATTAATTGAGTTCAACATGATGATTATTGGTTGATGAGTTACAAAGGTGAGTGTAGTGGCCCGGGTCAAAATCCGTCCCTTTTTGCCTTTCCGTTTGGGGTATGAGTTTGTTTCAGTTGACCTTTGACCTTACCCTATTGAGATTTGACCTTGGAACACATTGGGTTAGCTTCTGGATAGCAATCCAGCATTCATGCCTGGGCTTCTTCGTGCCCACGGTCTTGGAGGTTGCACCCACGACCATAAAACCCTCCCGGTACCTTCTCTGCAAAAAATCCTAGAACCTGCTAGCTGGCCCGCGACCCTCATGATTGCGCCCACGATGATCTTGGTCGTGCCCACGATCGTGTGAGTCATGCCTGCAATGGTCTTGTTCAAGCCCGCGATGATGCATCTATATAAGTGTTGAGTGCACTTTAAACGTCACTTTTTCTGTTTTCTTCTCTCTTCTCTCTCTTTCCGCCATAGCCGAGTTCTCAAGCTTGTAAATACTTAGATCCGTCAACTTAGGGTCAAAATCTCTCCCTGGTTCTTTATACCAAAAAGTAGAGCATGACGAGGGCTTTCTTTTGAGCCGTTGATTTCAGCGACGTTGGATTTTGATTTCGCCTAAGAGGTAGGAATTTTGGATTTCTCCTCTTAAGCTTCAGAGGGAATTTTTTTGCTTCTTTTCAATAAAACGATATAGATAGATGTGTGGCAGTTTTTATTACATTAACAACATGATTTTGTTATAAGATTTCTAAAAGCATAAGGATAAGAGTTAGGGTTTGAACTTATGGGTTTAATTTTATGCTCATGGTTGATCATGGAAATTATGTGCTATTGAACATGTTTAGGATGTTAAATTTAGAAAGCCCTAATTTTAATCAATGATTTTGAAAGATGGAATTAGTTAATGTTTGTGTTAATGTTGAAAATAAGGAATAACAGGATTTAGTTTTTGGAATTAAAGAGTTGGCTTTTGTAAATTGAGAAATGAAATGGGATTATACATTGTGATAAACGTTGTCGTCGTTGAGTATGTTTTTACAAGAATTACGTTGTTAGAGGTTTTGTCCTTGGCCATCAGTGGAGGATGGTAATGATTGTTGTTGAATAGATTATACGTGTTATGTGTTGTTGATTATTTTGTGTAATTGTAGAGTGATGTGTTACATGATGAGATGCTTAATGAATGTGCTATATAGAGATAATGCGATTCTTTCAGTTAGCAACTGGTAAAGTAGACAATGCTATATAAAGGTAATGCGTTCCTTCCGACTAGCAACCGGTAAAGCAGGCTGTGCTATATGTAGGTACTATGTTCCTTCTGACTAGCAACCGGCAAAGTGGGGTTGTGGCATGGGGTTTGGCGAGACCACAGGATATCCAATTCACCTTTAGTGTTCGGTGATGATAGTATAATGTGAGATGATTTATGACACTATATCCGGTAGAATATTGATGTACATGCTTGGAACGGTAATAGTGTGGACTTCTTTTCTAAAATAAATGAAGTTGATAAGTTCTTTGAATAAAAAACAGGGAGTTGTGAAGATAAGAATTGTGTTCTCGAAATTATAAAAGAAGGAATCTTTCGGGCAAAAGTATACGTATGTATGTATATTTTGGATATAAAAGTCAACACTACTTACGTATCTATGACTTGGAGCATTTATGATCATATCTATCTATAGGATTGCTTAGAATCATTGGGATTCTTACTAGACTATATGTTCATCCCACGTTGAAATATTTTTCAAGTGCAGGCTTGAGAGATGTCTTTGGAGTAGAGATCTTATTGTTGGCCACGAGGCCTATTATTTGTAGGCAGGATGCCAATGTTATGTACAGAGGGTAAATCCCTTTTGTTTATTTTTCTTCAATGTAAGCGTAAGGGCATTTGTAATTTATTGTATCGAATGTTTCATCACTGTATATACAAGAGAGGATATGTATTGTTTATTCATTTTTATTCTGCTTCCGCATTTATGTTTTGAAAATGGACTTTAATATGGAATTTGGTAATGTTATTCGGGTAATAAAACTTCGGGCGTTACAGTGAGACATGTTGGCAAGTGTAGGACATGCCAGGAATTACATGGTTGCAAATATGTGAACTACTAAGGACAACAACACCTCATGCTTATTAAAATACTTCTCATGCTAACTAATTCCTACATAATCATACAAAGACAAGTGTAAATTTTTCATAGACCAATTTTGCATGGAAAATTATACAAATTGTAAAAGAAAAACACAAAGGTCTCCCATTTTGGGGTTTACCAAAATTCCTAGAGTGAGAGAGAGAAACTAGAGAAATGGGAAGAAGAAAAGAGAGGCAAGAAAAGAAAAAGAGGAACCAAAAGACACATTGTTCAAAGCTTGACTCAAGGTAAGAACTCTAACTCTAAGCTTAATTTCTTGCTATTAATTGCAAAATAATCCCTTACCATCAAGTACGTAGTAAAAATTTGATTAAACTTAAGCCTAGTCTAAAGAGTTAGAATGTCAAGAATGCGATGAAGACCATGGAAAAAAGAAAAAGGCAAATCTAGAATTTCACATAGAGAATGTTTATGGCATCATGGAGTGAATTTTTTGAACAATTTTGAGTATTTATTTGTGTTTATTTTAACTCAGTATGTTACTTGAAAAAAAAAATTCATTAAATCAAGTTTTAGTATTTAAGGATGTTTTAGTAATTTCATAATTCGTTGGCCATCAACTATAGGAGTTGCTCATAGGTTTTTTTTTTTTTTTTGGATCAAGTTATTAATGGGTCATTATATATGAGTCGTGTTATTTCTAGAATGGTCTTAGAGGTCAAAAGGGACAAAGTTTCCTAATTTGAATTCATATCGTAGTTGGAGTAGAATTAGAAGTCATAGTCATAGTTGCTCTAGAATATTTGTAGTTCCTAAATATTATTCACCCAAAAAAAAGTTCCCAAATACTCTTAGTTTCTAAATTTGAGTCATAGTCCTTCTAGAAGTAGGAGCGTCTTTAGCCTATAAATATGTGTAATCTCAATGATTCAATAGAGTTGATATTATGAGAATTCAAGATTGTGTTTATGTGAATTTGCCTAACCCATGCAAGGGTGAAGCACCTCTTTCCTTCTCTTTTCTTCTTAATTTTTTTCTTCTTTGGCCTCTTACGCAAGTTAGTATTTTTAGGCTACTATTCACAACCTTCAAAAGGCGCGCTATTTAGCCTCAAAACCCTAAATCTTGCAAAAATCAACCCTAATCCCTTCTCCTCCTGTTGGCCTTCAATTTAACCATTACAATCCTAAAGAAAAATGTTTCAGAGCTCTAAACAATGAGCTCTAAGGGAGCTCTAATCAGTGGGCCCCACCATTGATGTAATGTTTTGACCTCATTTCCCCCCCCCCCCCCCCTTCACTGCCAGCTCGTTAGAGCTGGCTTTAGAGTTCATTGTTTAGAGCTCTCTATCATTTATGTAAAATACTCACTCTTTAGGCCCTTAAATAGCCTATGTTCTGAAAATTCAGCAAGCTACCACTTCTGAAAATCAAACAAAATCTCACTTCTCATCTCCAAACCCTAGAAACTTTGTTCTCTCTCTTAGAACCCTAACCCGAGAAGCTTTACAAACCAAAACCCACCACAATTCCAATTGCAGGCAACCTTAGGGCAGGTTTCCTAAAGATGTCCTATATCAGTTTGGTATCAACACTGTTGTCATATCACAAATCGAATTGTCAATCGTTTTGCTAAAATAGTGAATTGTGATTCATAAGATTCACTTTATTTATCATAATATTTAATATTAAATATGTATATACATATAAAAATATACAGTGTTTAAATATCAATTTATATATATAATAAAAAACCACGTATATCAATATAACTACGTGATCTCTTTATTTATTTTGCAAAAACAACATTGTTTCATGCATTATGTAAATAAAACTCAATCATAGTGAATTGCAGTGAATCGTAGCAAATCATAGTAATGAATTGTAGTGAATCACAACTAAATTGTACGATTCACTCAATTTATGATTCAACAACACAAATCAAATAGTGATTCAAACAACCATTGATATCAAAGCTCAAGATCCTATCATGTTCCCACCAATTTTTTTGATAAAATTGTTTCCAAGTAATAGTCTAGCTGCACATGCCCATAGAAGAAGCTGGCAATGTTTGATCAAATTCAAGAAACACTAACTTGGCATAATGTGTGATGCATAGGGTTGCAAATGAGCCAAACTGTTCACGAACAGGCTCGGCTTGACTTGTTAAGGGTTTCGGATCAGCTCGGCTCATTTAAACAAGTCGAGTTCGAGTTCGAGTTCGAGCTCGAGCTCGAGAATATTAGGCTCGTTTAGTAAACGAGCAAAGCTCAAGCTTGAATAAACTCGGCTTGTCAAGCTCGGCTTGTTTATCTTTATTAAAATTTGTAGGAAATTATATTATTGATACATTTCTATATCCAATGTTCTTACATGAGCTCTCTTTTATAGAGAGAGAAATGGAATGGAGCAATCAAACTAATGGAGCACTAACTAAAATGGAGCACTAAACATGAGCACTAAACATGATGGAGCATTAACCTAAACATGATGCACTATAAGAATAATGGAGCACTTGCTTGCTGCACTATACTAAAGTATTACATATATTAACATATTTTAACAGCCCCCTCAAACTCAAGGAGGATAGGCACTAACAAACTTGAGTTTGGAGAGAGTAACAAAACACGAAAAATAAACTGACAAATAAAATAAAAGTGGATAGGAGACACTGTATGGTCGTGTCAGACCGTTGTAGAAAACAGTTTACGGGGTCATGTCGGACCGTTAGAAGAGGCTTTCTGAGTCTTCTTTGGACCCTTGTAGAAAAGCAGTTTATGGGGTCATGTCGGACCGTTGTAAAAACACTATATGGCATGTCGAACCGTTGTAGTAGATAACGAAATCAATATCGGAATGATTCTAAGTCTTGTCGGACCCTTATAGGAGCTAACCGGAATCAATGTCGGGACAGTTTACTGAGTCTTGTCGGACCCTTATAGAAGCTAACCGGAATCAAAGTCGGGACAGTTTACCGAGTCTTGTCGGACCCATATAGGAGCTAACCGGAATCTATGTCGGGACAGTTTACCGAGTCTTGTCGGACCCTTATAGTTTTGCTGTGGCAGTAGACGGGCATTGCCCTAATGTGTTCCACAATATGTAATCCCCAGAAGTAACCTGAGTTGAGAACTCCACAGGTGCTTTAACAGCTGGAAAAATGCTCACAGATTTAGGATCAATGGACATTCCAGATAAGGATGCCCCCACGATCTTGAAAGATACTTTAGCATAATTGTAAGCCTGCCAGCAAAATGGCTCCTCAAGGTCAACTGGTGGGAGGTCCTTGTTTCCACTTGTTATAATCTTCCACTCAACTGAATGATCAGTTGTTGAAACGGTTCCAATAGAAGGTGTCCCATCAAAACGAAACCAACCTTCTCCTAGGAAATGGCATAGTCACAGTGCAGAACTCCATTGTAAGAGGAGATTTATAACCTTCCATCAGGTGAAACTTAAATAGAAATGCACCTTCATTTTCTGAGACCATTGACAGCTGGTAGAATCCTTTTATTGGAGGAAATTGGCCTTGGGGCTGAAACAAAGACTTGATACAGAATCACTTGGAGCTTGCACCACCTCAACCGACTTGTTCGGATTGGGATTCGCATTCGAAGCAGCACCAAAAGCTGCCATGAAAGAGAGGCTCAAGGAAGGGGCAGTGGCAGATGAGGAACAGACGAAACTTAAAAAAGAGGCTGCAAAGAAGAAGGGCTCCTCTGCTGGTTCTAAGGATGTGGTTTCCAAAGCATCCACCAAGAAGAAAATTAATTTCTCTGATGGTGACCATTCTCCTGCGGGCAGTCAAGCAGATGAAAATGAAGCAACAGCATCAGTCGACACTGATGAAGATGATGATGTCCAGTGGCAGACTGACACATCTGCGGAGGCTGCTCGCCTGCGGATTCAGGAACAGCTGAGTGCTGTTACAGCTGGTATTTAAACCCAAAAACGTGGATAATAAATGGTAACACCAATCTTAAAAGCTCCCGTTTGAATACCTCCAACGGTTGCTGGGCCAATAACAACCTTATTATTTGCCCTTGCGTAACCAATCAACTGCTTGATGTCCGACTCAGGAACACTTTCAGCTCTTATAGCCACGACTCTAATGGTTGGCTGTTTTAGAGCTGACAGAGATGAGGCGGCAGCACTTTTGAATTAGTGAAACCTCTTGTTCCAGAAATCAACACTCTTGCTACAGCTTCAATCCTTTCCTCTGCAGATATTCTTAGTCGCTTTAGAGCATTTGATACAGATCTACTGGAAGCCCTCAGAGCTCCAGCTGCACCCATGACCATTGCAAATGAAGCATGATTCGGATTTGAAGTCTCTAAAACCTCTTTGGTAAAGACATCAACTCTCTTCAAAGACTGTGAACCAATCCCTGCAAGAACATCAGGAATATGCTGTTCAGATGAGCTGAGTAATTGGTATTCCTCTTCCAATAGCCTGCAGAGTGATTCCAAGCAAAGTGTTTTGGATTTTTCGGACACAGAAGCTGCAAAAGAAAAGGCACCCAGGAGGACAACTACTTCAGAGAAGAAGAAAGAGCTCTCATCAGAATTACACTGAGAAGAGCAAAGGTGAGAGAGAATCTGAACAGCAGAATTAATTAGTACTGGAGATGGTCTAGAGGATTTCCTGACCCAGATATAAAGAAGCCTGAGAAATAGAGGATAAGATTCAGGAGGAGGAGAGATGTTGTACAAAATGCCCTCGTATCTCATTTCACTCTTGGAAGTCAAGCTAATCAAGCTGCCGATGTAAGAATCGGCCGATGAAGTAGATCTAGAAGTCTCTACCGCCATAGTTGCAGCAGCAGAGCAGACCGAGCAAGAAATCAAACTGCAGTCCCCTAGTTTTTAGAGAGAGAGTAGAGAAGCAGAGAGAAGAAGAGGGGGGAAGGGACTCAACTCTCTTTCTTTCTCTCTGGATTAACTCTGATGTGTGTATTGATAGAGATGACAGCGGAATAGGTTGAGGTCCGGCGGGCGGCCAAGGAAAGGTTGCCGCCCGCCAGAAGGCGAAGAACACTAGGAGCTTAACCTATAGCTCTGATACCATGTAGGAAATTATATTATTGATACATTTCTATATCCAATGTTCTTACATGAGCTCTCTTTTATAGAGAGAGAAATGGAATGGAGCAATCAAACTAATGGAGCACTAACTAAAATGGAGCACTAAACATGAGCACTAAACATGATGGAGCATTAACCTAAACATGATGCACTATAAGAATAATGGAGCACTTGCTTGCTGCACTATACTAAAGTATTACATATATTAACATATTATAAATATATATAAATAATAGTATAAATACATTATTTATACATTAAATAATATAAATAATATTTTTTATTTAAAAAATCTTATCGAGCCGAGCCGAGCTCGAGTTTCATTAATATTAACGAGCCGAGTTAGTTATCGAGTTGAGCTCAAGCTCGATAAGCAAACGAGTCAAGCTTGAGCACAGCAAAGCTCAGCTCGGCTTGGCTTGGCTTATTTGCAGCACTAATGATGCAGCACCTAAAGTGCATGTCAATATTCAAAAACCAAATCCAATAAATATGTAGACTGACATGGAAAGACAAAATATCAAACAATTCACTTAACATAACTACGAGCGATGACGGACATGGAAAGATAAAATATCAAACAATTCATGAAACATAACTACGAGCAATGAGGGCACATCACCATTGAGGAAAGAGCTTGAAGCCCAGCAGAACGCAAATGCTTCACCCTGTCATCCTCCTCCCCCATTTCTTGAGCTAGAAGACAGAGTTTTGGAATCAAGCCTTCTAAGTTAAACATGTAAGTCCCATCCCGCTGCACAGTACAATGATACTACATAAGCATACTGGTTGATGCAAATAATCTTGCAAGGTTGACAACATCTTAACTACAAGGCAGTGCTTCCACCAAAAATAAAAAAATAAAAAAAATTGATGATCCAAAAGGAACGGAGAGAAGAAACCAATAGCTCCCACCTGATTATTTATGAACTCAAAAAGAGCCTCGCATCCAATAATGCGCATTTCATCATGCCTTGTTTGGTCCAACATAATTTGTATGATGCTGAGCAAGCTACTCGCAAACAATGGCCTGGCACATATTCTTACTGATGAGGAATTCCATACGTAAATAATGAAATGAATACTTCACAAATGTCGCTATACGTAAAATGCACCAGAAAAACTTCAATAAGTAATAATTTCCCAAGCTTTCAAGTCCTTGTTCTTCAATATAAATAAGCCATTTCTGATACTGTTCTAGTGGTAACATATCCACATAATTTAGTGGTCAAATACTCAATATAATTTGCAAAAAATAAAATAAAATAAATCCATTTTCAGTTACTGGGACACTATGCTCAATCCTAAGTAAAAAAAATTTGTTAACATAATTTTTATAAAATAAAATACAATAAACTGAAAGAAGGAAAATGGAGATACAACGTTCCAGTGACAGCGTTGCAGCAAAATTATCCAATTTTTGTTCCCTATAAACATGACTTTTTCATCAAGTGCTTCTGACCCAATGTGAAAATAATTCAAACAAAAAATCCCAGATAAGCTCAGACAAATGGGATGAGATTCACAAATCCTTGATGATTTTAAATTACCACATGCTATCTTTTCAATTAATTATTACTTATATCTCTTGCAATTTTATTTTTATATTTTTTTGGGTCGACTTTTCCAATTTGTTCCTTATATTCTGGCTGAAAACTGTTGCTAGTGAATTCCGTAACTTCATGAAATTGATCCCACTAATTTCAAAATTCCAATTATTACACATCCAAGACAAACCCAAAGTTGCTCAAATCATAAGAGGGTACTGTATCAAGTTTTAGATTGCCAATTGTTGCTATCAATATTTTTTTTAAAACATCATTCCACACTATCAAGATAAGCAACCTGAAATTCCAGTATAAGCATTGATACAGTCACATATTCCTGTCCTGATTTCAATATATCACAATATCAGTCATCGTTGTCTAAATAGGATTGATTGCTAAAAATAAATGTCTCATCTTTTTTTGGATAGCACTGTGCGAGGCCACCATACTAAAGAAGGCCAGAAGCTTGCATCCTATTTAGAGGGTACAATGACACATAGGCTTTTATTTACTAAAGAGCATTAGAGCCATTGAGCCATAGAGAATTAGTAAATGAGATGTACTTAGATTCTTTGAACATCATGTTAGTGGCGAGGTTTTGAGCATGGTTGTTAGAATCTTATGATTCACGATTCGATTCATACAATTGGATACAAGTTTCAAGCAAAACGATACGTTTCGTGCAATTGAATCTTAAATTGAGTGAATATTACAATTCAATTGCAATTCACTACAATTCATTGTGCTTTATTACTATTCACTACAATACAAGAATTCAATTCTATTTGCATAATGCATAAAACAGAGTTGTTATAACAAAACAAAAAATGAGATCAACTAATTATATTGATATACATGTTTTTATATGTATATATTTATATAAAATTTAGTTATACTCGTATTTTTATAATTTTAAACAATATATATGTATTTTTATATGTACATATACAGATATAAAATTATATATTATGCTAAATAAAGTGAATCTTATGATTCACGATCACTATTTTAGCAAAATGATTCACAATTCGATTCACAATTTAACAACAATGGTTTTGAGTATTTCATTACTTTTAGTGGTGTCTACTCAGATGGTTATACCTATTGGTTATAACATGGGTGGATGTGGAGAAACAATTGAGTAATAACCTAAAGAACCTTCAATTGGATCAAGGAGTGGAATATCTCTCTTGTTGAGTTCTTGGACTATTTTGAAAGGTATGAAATTCTTTCTTAAATGACTGCACTAGGGTAATCCCAATTATGGTGTAATTATGAGATGGAATACATTACTTGGAATAGTAGTTTCTAGGATAATTTATTTTGTCTTGTCTATATATCCTATAAACAGTTATTAACATACTAGTTTGTATCCAATTAAATCTTTCTCTAAGACACTTGGGGAGTTGTAATTTGGGTGATAGCCTAGTCCACAACATTGAAGGTGTCTAGCATTCGTGCTAAAAGAAAAAAATCGATAGGTTGGAGACACGAGCGGAAGTATATTATTCTATTGGATATTCAAAGTGAATAAGAGTTGATACATCAAGACAGATGGTATTTAAATATTGTTTTCTGATTTATGATTATGTGATGCACCGGAAACTCTAGGATATAAGTAATCTACATTATTGTTCATGGATGTTGCAGTTTCACATAAAGGTTCTTATCACTATATATGATGCACCTGTAACTGTCAATGATTTATCTTATGATGCATTAGTATCTCAACGTAGTGGGAGAATTGTCAAAATAATTTGACCAGTTAATGTTCTTGGAAGAAGCATGTGATGCTTCTTGAGAATTGATCCTACTAAATATGAGATTGAAATATTTGATACAGAATTGTGATCCCCAGTTTAGTCTTTGTTCCTTCTTCATTCTTCTTCTTCTACTAGTGATACATTATCGCCCTTTAGGCACAAAAAATGCCCACCACATTCTTTTCAAATTGGTATCGGAGCTTCTATTGCTCATTTTGGTGTAATAACCTAAGTATATCTTATTAACCATGTCAATGGAAATGGACATGCCTAGAGAAGGTGGTTTTGTGTTGAGACCCCCTTTATTTGATTGTTGTAAATATGCGTAGTGGAAAGCTTGCATATTTGGTGTTCTGAACATATGAAAGCTTTCTTGATGTATATTCATGAACATATTTGGTGTTCTGTTGAAACTGGATATAGACCTCCTTTGGATTCAAACCTTAGTGGTGAACAAAAACCTTAACTTGCTAATGAATGGGATAAACTGACTTCGAAAATTTTGGTTGGAACTCTATGGCAATTAATGCAATATTCTACTATCACACCAAGTGGATTTAGGAAGATTTCTAATTGTGAAACTACTAAGAATGCCTGGGACATTCTAAAGGTTACCCATGGGGGAACCCTCAAAGTCAAACTCTAAACTGTATGTATCTTGCTCAATAGTATTATTCCAATTTCTTTTTTATGAGTGTAGGTAATGATTGTCTTATAATTTTAGTTGGATCTGGAGTTAGCAACTCTTTGAGGTCCAATAGAGAAGATAAATGGAAATAATTCAACCCGACCCAAACTGGTTGAATCCAATTGAGCCATGGATTAATCTGAGCAGCCCAATAAAATAAAAGGAATTCAGGTTTGGTGGGGTTGACTTGGAGGCTTGGCTAGTTCAGCTTGAGTAAGGTATGTCATACCTTGGGTTCTGGCCCTTCTAGGTAAGTTACCCCGATCCAACCTGCATAAATTGGATTCCTAGTAAAACAGGTCGATTTGCACAACCAGAAACCTGATTGGATTTTATAAATAATCTAGCAATGCACTTATGTATGAAGGTTTTAGATTGAATTGTGACTTGACTTTTAGTTCTATCGTTTCCTCTGCAGGAAGTTTTTAAAGTTTGCAGGCATTTCAATTTAGTGAAGCTAACATGCTAAAATACGGTGCTAAAATAAATATAACAAGCATTGAGGTTTGGAATACAGCTCAGCTCTTAGAGTTCACAGCAGCTTATAAATTCGTGATTATTGAAGTTAATTTAAGGAGAGGAAAGTATTCAATAGAATGCTTCTGCAGAGACCATTGTGACAAACATATTATTATCTCCTAAAATGCTGGTGTTCAATGGCTTATAAAGATAACAGGACAGCTAATGATGCAAGTATGAAATTTTTAGTAATTGCAATATTCCAGGAAATTAAAAGGAAAAATACCCCAAAAATGGTCATAAACACTTGTTTGATACCAAAAGAAAGAACTCACATTTGCTCCCTACAAGATATTAACAACTTCCTGTATATACACAGAACAACTTTTACAGAATGGAAGTTCTCGCTTCTCAAGTCTTTGTAACACCTTTGCTCAAGAGAACTTGTGATCTGATAATAAGATTATGAAACTCAATTAATATAGCAATCAAGCAAAACAGGAAAGGAACAAAAGAAAAAAAAAAAAAAAAAAAAGATGAATATACTTCATTAAAGCCATCTGACTAACCAAATAAATCACTCTACAAGATAATGATATGATGCTTGTCTCCAATCATTAAATTGTAAGTAAATAGTTGAATTTTTTAATAAGGCAATAAGATTGAATATGGAGAGATAGTAAAGACAAAAAAGAGAATTTAAAGTGTGACAATTTGTTTCAGGTGACCACTCGAGCGGAGATGAGGTGCTCCCAGTAGTTGTTTTTCAAGCCGAGGGACCGCTCGAGTGAACAAGTGGTCGCTTGAGCGAAGACGAGGAGTTCCAATATCTCGTCTTGCAGGCAGAGATACTAAGACCTCAATCACTGCTCGAGTGGTCTGCACGATTTCAGCAACTTAAAAAGTCACTTTTTAGATCATTTCTCCCACTTTTTTCTTTTCTCTCCTCCCTCCCTCTCTAGCTCCGAAAACCTTAGCTTTTTCTCTCTAGAAATCTCCCATTTCTACTTAGATTCACAAACCCATTGGTTGCAAAAGTTGAAGGTTGAGTTAGGACCAAGCTTCCTACCGATTGGATTGGGATTTCGCAAAGAGTTAATTGATCATCTAGCCTTCTTAGTCATGAAACTTGGGATAGGATTACTTCTAATCTTGTATCTCTTTATTTTGAGGATGTTTACGTGGTGCTATTATGAAATTGATGCTATAACTTAATGTTTGAGTTACAAGGATTAGGACTCCATTGTGTATTTACCTCCCAGGTGTCGAAGTTGTGAAATTTCTGGAAACTATGAATTCATGTTTTCTCTTTTTGGGTAATATTATGAGTTGAACTAAATATATTGTGGGTTGTGATGGTGCTATATGGATCTTCGAATAATTAGATACTCTATTAAAAGTATTTCTACTGCGCATCTAGGTCATTCTTATCTGACAACTTTCAGGGATTGGTGAGGCACCACCACCTCAATGACAAGGAGGGGAATACGTTCTTTTGTTGATAAAGCAAGATAGCTCTTGGATGTAATGTGTGGAAGCTCCGAGTGTATATGTTTTGGGACCGAGAGTCCATTTTGTTGCACAAGGCTATGCCTTGTTTAATTATAAGCTATTAAGGCATTTTTTTATTTTTTTATTTATGCTCTAGCTATTTGAACTGTGGAATGGTCTATGTATTTAATAGATGAACATATTTTGAAACCTTAGTTCAATGAGAAAGAGGACCTTTGGGTATGATGTCATTATGATTATGATAAGCTTTTGGTTTAACCATGTTTTAAGTAATGACTTAAATTAAATCATTTGTGAGCATTACAGAAAGAATACAAAGGTTTAACATGGTTCAACCAATCTTGGCCTATGTCCACCACACACACAAAGCCCTATGAGCTACATTTTCATTCACTTAACTTGATACTCTTGTTAACATGATACACCATATATATAGAGTGGGAGATACAATCAAATCCCTTCAGTTAAGAAAATGAAATAAGTAAAAGATACAAACAATCTTGATAAGTACAAATCATGGGATCTCCATGTATTTTGACATCTTCCATATCTTCTAATATCTTCAATAATATAATCTTATCTCCAACATAAATAACCATCAGAGGGAAAATGCTATCAAATAGACTTCAAACTTTGCAAGTCCTTTTCTTACATTTCTTTTCCACAAATCTTCTCTACTTGGCATATACTTTGTAAAGGGTCTCAACTGGGAGTAATAATGTAATGACCCTATCCTATCATTTCATAGTATATACTTTGTAGAGGGTCTCAACTGGGAGTAATAATGTAATGAGCCTATCCTACCATTTCATAGCATATTGGAGGTTTTCACTTCTTTCACGAGTGCATTTACCATTTATGACATGCTATTCTTTTGTGAACTATAACTTGATATGCATTGCTTGTTAATATGAGAAATCTTCTGTGTTTTCCTTGTTACATGAAAATTTTAATGTGAAAGCATGCATAGTAAAATGTCTCTTATGTGATAAATTAACTTAGCCTAAACATCAGCTAGCCTAATCAAGGTGCTTCAACATCGTAAAACTAATGTGGGTTACATTTCTTAAAAAATCATGTACAAACGTTAACTGGGTTAATTAAGACCAAGTGTGATTAAATAACCTTGATCATGATTAATTAAGGCAAACCTAATCCGGATTATTAAGCTAAGTATAATTAGACCATGTTTAATTAAGGTTAAGATGGATTAATTAAGCTTAATCGAGGTAATTAACTTAGGGAGTGCTGCATCAAGACTTAGCCATGGTGCAATTTTAGATTTGTGCCATCTCATGCTTGGTGGTTGCCTCACTCATATAAATGTGTAGAGACAAACTAGCACCTCCCAATTTCTTGAGAAAACTAGAGCTGAAGTGTAAGAAAGAGTGAAAAGGTTAATGAAAAAAAGAAGAAATAAAGAGAAGACGAAAACGGGAAACTTAAAGGAAAAGTCACTCAAGCTTGATTCAAGGTATTACCTACAATCTTAAAGCCTAAATTCTTCTTATCAATTGGAAAGGAACTCTTTAAGTTGGAGTACAAGATAAGAATTATGCAATTGAAATTTAGTTTATGATTGAAGTAGGTTAAAGAACCCAAAGATCATGACATTTGATGAATGAATTGAAGTAAATTGAAATTGATGTGAGTTAGGTAGAATTGATGAATTTGCAATCCAAATTTCCCTGATTAAATTGGATATTGACCGCCAAGTTAAGTTGAGTACTGATGTGTATTAAGACCATTGAGACTAGTTAATGTGGACTTGAGCATGTTTACTTGTTTTGGGTTCAACTTCAACAATGTGGGCAGCTTAGACACGTTGTAGGAAAATGACCATAACTCCCACCAGAAAATCCGAAATCATGGCCCGTTTGTCGCATTGGAAACTCATCTCGTGGGGGATTCTATTTACACCAAAAAAGTCATTAAGCACACCCAACTAAAATTTTAAAATTTTAATTCCTATTATACCTTAAAGTAAATTTACTCATAAGGACAACACATTAAATCCTAAAATAAAAAATTATTTTTTCCCCATGGTACACCCTAATCACATATACGTATTCTCAATCTTCTTCCCCAACTTTCAATTGTTTTCTCTTTATCTTCTTCCTCACTCCAAAACTCCAAACCACACCCCCACCAAAACTCACCATTATCATCAACATCATTGTTTCTTATCCTTGTGAATAGAACAAAGTTTGAACAAAATCAAACAATAGATAAGAATAATAATGAAAGCTGTTTTTTGAAGCAACCCATCAAAGAGGAGGTAAGTATTCACATAAATATCGAAGTACAATTGTTGATTTTTGTGTTTTTTTTTTTTTACTTAAAAACAAATATTCAACATGTTTAACGTCATTGTTGTCCGGGTCAACATGTACGGATCTGAAAGTCCGAACCAAACAATATTTTTCGGCATTGTAAATCCAAACATGGTGACTTTGTTCTTATTTGGGTGTACCTTCAAGGGTAATTTGGAAAAATATTATAGGGTGTACTGAGAGTAACATAAAACTCCAATAATTGTACAAAATGTACTGAGAAATTGGGAGTACTTAATATTTTTTAGGTGTAAATAGGGCATTCTATGGTATAGGCCTTGCAGTCTGGATATTTCCCAGCAGATACAGATATTGGTCCAAAGTGAACCCAAAAAGGCTGTCTGCAATTCTGTTTTCCTGAACAGTTGGTTTAATTTTGAAATTTCATTACTCCATATTAAGTCCATAGTGAACACACAAACTACGGTTTTGAAGATTAAGATGTCTAATTTTCAATGGAATTGGTCTCACAACAAATCTCAAAGTACTCAGAGGGTTATGATCAAAATAGTGTACCCATGTCAGGTTGGCCGTTGTCGCTAAACCCTAAATTTCAATATTCTATCATCTTACAAGCATTCCTCACTGTTCAAATGTGTACAGATACGGAATAGTCGTCTTTTAGTTTATTTATAGTAGCTGTTAATTAGATTCGCTGTATTAGTTAATTGTAAATCTTTTCCTTTCCTTTATTGCCTTATATAGCTATATATACCTCCATATTGGAGAAGAATAAAACAATCTGCACCATTCTAGCATGGTATCAAAGCTTTGATCCTAAAACTTTTCCTCTGTTTTTTTCTCCAGCGATTTTTACCCTAACATATTACCCAACCAACTCCGACCTAGTCTGAAAAGTTTGCCGCTGTCACTGTTGCTGGGAATTGCTTTACCTCCACTACTGCGCAATCTTTCTGCCAATTACTGCTATTCTTCCCATTCACTCTCAACATGGGCGACAAAAAATCTGTTGCTACCCCTTCTCTGGCTACTGTGACTGTGCAGCAGGACAACATGTCTGTCTAAATCACCCCAGACAAATTGGATGGCTCAAATTACCCCACGTGATCTCAGAGTGTGGAGATGTATATGACGAGAAGAGGAAAAGTGCAGTATTTAACTGGAAAAAAACCTAAACCTGATGAAACAGATGCTGCTTACTCTACTTGGTTGGAGGATAATGCCACGGTTAAATCTTGGCTTCTTAATTCAATGACCTCTAACATTAGGGTTGTGTTTCTTCATCTCCCTACTGCTCATGATGTTTAGGATGCAGTTTCCCAATCCTATTTTGTTGGCAAGGATGCTTCACACATGTATGAACTCCAATGTCGGGCTCATGAGACACACCAAAATGGTAAGTCTGTGGCTGATTACTATGGTGCTCTTCAACTTATTTGGCAAGAACTGGACTACCTTCATCCGAGCGCAATGAAGTGTGCCACAGATGCTGCCACCCAGAAAAGGAGATTGAGGAAGATTGTTTATATGATTTTTTGGCTGGTCTTGATCCTAGTTTGGACCAGGTTCAAAGTCAAGTCTTGGCTCAAGATCCTCTTCCCAGTGTCCGTAATGCTTTCGCTCTTGTATGCCATGAGGAGCTTGATCAGACTACTATGATGGCTGGAAAATTTCATGATGGATCTACTATGTTGGCTGGTGCTTCTCCTTGGTCTCTGCTGATGGGCTCAGATATGACTTTTAGTAATTCTCAGTCTCCATTAGCATTTTATGGGTCAAAAAATTCTAGCAATAGGAAGTGCACCTACTGTCACGGTACCAATCATGTGCGAGAAACATGTTTTAAATTGAATGGGTATCCAGAGTGGTTTGTTCAGAAGAAGGGAACTAAAAAAAAAGGAAGCAATCTTGGACCTCAAGCTCATCACCCCTCTACAAACTCTCAAGCTTCTGTCCTTTCTCCAGTAGATCAATCTACTCAACAAGTTTCTCTGGCTAATTATACTTCTACTTCCTCAACCAACACAGGTAATTTTGGATTCACTTTGAGTACCACTCCTGTTCCCTGTGTTAAACCTTGGATCATGAATTCAGGGGCTTCAGATCATATGACCAATGACTCTAAACGATTTGCTTCCTATACCACTTCTCCTAGAAATATTATTAAGGTTGCTAACGGTCTTTCTACCCCAGTTCTCAGGGCTAGTTCTATTCCTTTATCATCTTCTCTGTTTTTTTCATCAGTCCTACATGTTCCTAGCCTCTCTAATAATTTATTGTCTATCAGCCAGATTACTAAGCATCTTAATTGTTGTGTAACCTTCTTCTCCACTTATTGTCTTATTTTAGGATTTCTTACGAAGAAGACAATTGGTATTGGTAGAGAAAGTGGGGGCCTATATTACTTGGACTTGAAAGAATCACCTATTTTAGAGGCTGGCCATGTGTATCAAGTGGGGACTGAAGCGTCCAAGGCTCAAGAGAAGATTTGGTTATGGCATAGGAGATTGGGACATCTGTCGTTTCAGTATTTGCAACATCTATTTCTGTCTTTGTTTTCTAAAGTCAATGTTTCTAGTTTTCAGTGTGAATCTTGCATTTATGCAAAAAATCATCATGTTTCTTTTCCTATAATTTTCAATAAAAGTGATGTTCCTTTCTCTTTAATTCATACTAATGTATGGGGACCATTTCAAATTCCTACATATACTAGTGCTCGGTGTTTGTTTCTTTTGTTGATGATTGCACACGTGTATCTTGGGTATATCTGATGAAAGCTAAGAGTGATGTCTTTCTTATTTTTCAAACTTTTCATCAAATGCTTCGTGCCCAGTTTAATACTCAAGTGCAAGTTGTCAAGTCTGATAACGGGAGGGAGTATCTAAATCATAATGCCTATTTTAGCCAACATGGCATCATTCATCAAACATCCTGTACATCTACCCCTCAATAGATGGTATAGCCGAGTGCAAAAATCGTCACCTCCTAGAAGTGGCTTGATCTTTATGCTTTGCTATGCATGTCCCAAAACGGTTTTGGGGTGATGCCGTCCTTACAGCTGCATTTCTTATAAATCGTATGCCATCCCGTGTACTCCAGTTCAAAACACCTCTCCATACTTTATCTCAGTATCATTCTCTTCCTTCTCTTCTCAATATCCCACCAAAAGTTTTTGTGTGTATCTGTTATATTCATGTTCATCAACATCAACGTGGTAAGTTGGATCCCCGTGCCCTTAAGTGTTTTTTTGTGTTATTCTCCTACTCAAAAAGGGCACAGGTGTTATCATCCTCCTGCTGGAAAAGTGTATGTCTCCATGGATGTTACCTTCCTGGAACAAGAAGCTTATTTCTCAAGGGGTGCTTCTAACATTTCTCTTCAGGGGGAGATTGGAAGTAAGGAAGAAGAGAAGTTGTATTGGGATGGAATGACAATTCCAACAGTGTCAAGATTGGAGATCACACCACAAATCACTAAATTACCTCAAGAAAAGGAATTGAGAGTGTATGCAAGAAGGAAGAAAAATCAGGAAAGTCAAGATCA
This sequence comes from Camellia lanceoleosa, assembly GCA_025200525.1. Taxonomy (NCBI): domain Eukaryota; kingdom Viridiplantae; phylum Streptophyta; class Magnoliopsida; order Ericales; family Theaceae; genus Camellia; species Camellia lanceoleosa. The sequence continues at coordinate 87,663,679 of CM045760.1, forward strand.
AGAAGATATCCAAGTCAGTCAGACAGACCCTACTCTTGAACAACCAGACCAATCGGCTATTTCTCTTGAGAATCATCTTGACCTTGAGGTAATTCCTAAACTTTCTTCCTCGGTTGATACTCGAATAGCATCCAGTGTTTCTATAGATTCTATTGATCCAACTGATGATTTAGAGTTACCTATTGTTTTGAGGGGACAATCCTGTACTTGTCAGTCAAAGTATAAATATCCAATTTCGAACTACATATCATCTCATCGTTTGTCTGATTCTTATATAGCTTTTGCAAACCATTTGTCTTCTGCATCCCCAATAATTTGTAGGATGCTATTGGTAATCCAAAGTGGAAAAAGGATATGGTTGAGGAAATGGAAGCACTTCAGAAGAATTTTACTTGGAATTTGGTTAAACTACCTAAAGGTAAAAAGACTGTGGGTTGCAAATGGGCTTTCATGGTGAAACATAAAGCTAATGGATTTATGGAAAGGTATAAGGCTCGGTTGGTAGCCAAGGGTTATACATAAACCTATGGAATTGACTAGTAGGAGACTTTCCCACCTGTGGCTAAGATTAATACTATCTAGGTACTTTTGTCTTTAGTTGCAAATCTGTGATGTCCCGAATCCTTTAAAGCAAATTGAGTGCATTAATTGATAATTTATGTCTCTTTGTGTTGTCTTCATCATTATTGAACCTTTCAAGTCTGGTGTTGTTATTCATTCCTCCTTGTGGTTGTTCCAATAGGTACATCTTAGTGTGTTCCGAGATGTCCTCTTGTACTTTTGGGTGTTGGCAAAAAACCAAGAACGTTGGGAAATGTTTTGAAGTTACCTTGTCTCACCTTCAAGTTGAGACCACTCAAGCGGTCTTTTGGTTGCTCGAGCGATGAAATCGACCTTCCAGTATCTTATTTTGCAGTCTGCACTTCTGGGAGCAAGTATTCTTCGCTCGAGCGGTCTTTTACAGAAGGGAGTGGAGATTCTGGGAGTGGGTATTTTTTGCTCGAGCACAGGTTTGATCGCTCAAGTGGTCCCTCAAATTTGAATTGTTCGCTCGAGCGCAGGTTTGGTCGCTCGAGCGGTCTGTTCGTAGTTTGCTCCGAAAATTGTGTCAAATCACTTCAAAAGTTGAGCCTTACACACTTTTCTATCACCTTTCACTTCCCACTCTCTCTCTGCTTTGACTCTCACTCTCTTTTCTCTCATCTCTCTCTAGAAACTTTCCACCCACTTCATTTACTCCTTAATCTCTCATTATCCATTGAGATTTTGACCTTAGTGTCTTCTTTAATTTTGGAGAGCTCATCAAAAGCTACGTTGTGTACAGTGCAGATCAGATTTTAACGCCGTTGATTTCGAAGCTTTTCTTTTTTTCTTCTCAAAGTCTTGAGGTAGGGATTTTCTTTGAGTAACATATATGATTTTAGCATATCTTGTTCATTCACTACAAATCCTAGTTTGGGTTTGGGTTTTGAAATGTTGAACCTAGAAAATGTTAGGAAAATGATTTCTTTCTTATGATTTCGCCCAAGATAAATTATTTTATGAACTATGGACCATTTGGGGATGCATGCTTGTAGTTATTTTGAAAATGAAGGGAAAACCCTCTTTTGGATCAAACCCTAGGTTTTGGGGCAATTTGGGGGAAAGTGAAATTGGTTTAATATCCATGAAATTGATGTTAAATCCTTGAGAAATTAAAGAAACCTTCCTTATATTGTTGTATTGTTGAGGCACTCATGAAAGGAACAAGAATTTCAGTTGAAAAATTATGGTAATATGTGGTGTATATATATTTGGATTTTGGAAAAATTGAAAACGGATGTTGATCGTGAATATGAGAAAATGCCATATGTCACATGGATTCGTGGCTTACCATGATTTTGAGAACTATTGAACAATGAAAGCTTCACGTGAACAAATGTGAGAGTTATGGAGGTATTGTTCAAAGGAAATATTTATATGTAATTATTTCTCATTTCATTCATTTGCATCATCTTGTATATTGTTCACTTATGATCTTGACTCGGAAATTAATTCATTGTTTAGAGAAAACAACTGTTGTTAATGAAAACGTTTTGAAATAAATACGTTTGGTAAGTCTGGTTAGGGGGTGTGACTAGTATTGTTTAAGTTGGCCTGAGTGTCCAGGGTGAAAGACCAAAAACACACACAGAGGAGGTACCACGTGCCTTTCGGTTAGAAGCCGGTAAAATGAGGAATTGGTAGTGCTTGTTATGACTACTAGCAGACATCAGCCTAGGGATTACCTGAGTTGTATTTACCACCCCATTGTCTAAATTTGACATTCATGAAGAAAATGAACTTTAAATGAAATATTGCATGGATTTCAAAAGAAATGGAGAACTTTGACATTAGAACATGGGATGGCATTGCATTCATGTATATGAGATTGCCTAAAACATATATACTTTGTTAAAATATCTCTACTGGGTTTTGTGCTCACCCCTAGTGGATTTGTGCAGGAAAAGATGTGGTGATCCCGCCTAGTTGAAGTTGTGGAGTGTATTGAAGGCAAGAGGCTCTCCCTTTTGTATGATTTTGTTTGCAAGCCAAGGACATAATATGTTTGGGTTTGACAACCTTTTTGTGTAATCAGGCTTAAGCCTTAGAACTTGTAGGCTCAGGGCATCTATTTTGTTGTTCATTTCTTTTACTTTTATATAATTACACATGCTATGGATTCATCTTTGTAGGAGGGTGAATATGTATTACATGTGAACACTTTGGTGTACTTCTATGAAATGAAATACTAATTGAGGGAGTTGGTTGATCGAGGAAGGATCATGTGATGGGTATATTTATCTTATTTAATTTATTGTTTACAAATTTGGGGGCGTTACAAAATCTAGATTGACCCTTGCAGCAATTTGACGTGAAGAATGCTTTTTCGCATGGGGAATTGGAGGAAGAAGTATATATGGACCTTCCTTCTAGGTTGACTATGGCCTCTGTTGTTGGGAGGTTTGTAAGTTGAACAAATCTTTATATGGGCTAAAACAGTCCCCACGAGCATGGTTTGGCAAGTTCAGTCAATCTATGAAGAATTATGGGTTCAAACAAAGTCAAGCTGATCATACTATATTCCTCAAATTTGATAGAGGTAAACTTACAACTTTGATTCTATATGTTGATGACATGATAGTTACAGGTAATGATGAAGTAGGAATAAGAAGGCTACGAGATTATCTTGCAAAAGAGTTTGAGATGAAGGACCTTGGTGCCCTAAGGTATTTTTTGGGCATTGAAGTTGCTCGATCTAGGCAGGGTATTTTTCTATCTCAAAGAAAGTACGTTTTGGACCTATTGACTGAACTGGAATGCTAGCCTGCCAACCTATTGATACAGCAATTGAGCAAAATCACAGATTAGGGGATGATAGTGCTGATCAAGTTCTAGCTAACAAAGAGAGGTACCAAAGGTTAGTTGGGAGATTGACTTACTTATCTCCCACACGACCAAATTTGGCTTATGCTGTAAGTGTGGTAAGTTAGTTTATGCATTCACCTAATGAAGCCCATATGGATGTTGTTCATCGGATCCTCAGGTATTTGAAATCCGCACCTGGCAAGGGTTTAATGTTTTCTAAACATAGTCATCTAGATGTTCAAGGTTATATAGATGCTGATTGGGCAGGGTCAATTACTGATCGAAAGTCTACTTCTGGATACTTCACATGTGTTGGAAGAAACTTAGTCACATGGTGTAGTAAAAAACAGAAAGTTATGGCTAGGTCAAGTGCTGAGGCAGAATACAAGGCCATGTCACACGGTGTTTGTGAGTTGTTGTGGTTAAAGATCTTTGATGGAAGAATTGGGTTTTAACTTGAGAAACCAATCAATCTTTACTGTGACAACAAGGCTGCTATTAGTATTGCACATAATCAAGTTCAACATGATTGTACTAAACATGTTGAAGTGGATAGACACTTCATCAAGGAGAAACTGACTAACGGGATTATCAGCATGCCTATCTATGCCCCAATTTGAGAGAGTGATAAAATGTGTGCAGGTAGGGAATAGTTTTCTTTTTAGTTTATTTATAGTAGTTGTTAATTAGATTAGTTGTATTAGTTAATTGTAAGTCTTTTCCTTTCATGTATTGCCTTGTATAGCTATATATACCTCCATATTGGAGAAGAATAAAATAATCTACTCCATTCTAGCACTAGCTTACTTTATATCATGTTTCACTTTACCTACTATGTGGAAAGAAGACCAATTTACCTATAATGAGGACCTAAAGGCCATCGTACGGATCAACATTGACTTAATAGATTTGACGGATTCAAATTAAGATAATAAAGTAGGAATTGTGTTATGCTTACTTTTATTGTTTAATGTGATTACAGTGCATGGTGCATTACTTGATGTAGGATCATAAGATGGAATAAAAGGATTAAGAAGGCAAGATGAGTAACCTAACACTCGAGTGCAGTATTTACACTTGGTTTTATAAGTTCTTTGAATTGCGAATGATATATGTTATCTTCTTAATGATTTATTTGACAAATGCACTTTAGAACTCCATGTCGTCCTTTGAATTGCAAATGATATATGTTATCTTCTCAATTTATTTGATAAATGCACTTTAGAACTCCATGTCTATCAACATGTATTGTAAATCAATTTGTAATCTATTTTAGAAAACTAGTATATGCTAATGCCATCCACTGTAGAATTCCTTAACCCCAATGGACTACAAGCTCAATCAGTCTCTTATACACATGAGACAAATCTCCCCATTCACCTTGAGTGACTATTCTACAATGTAAATGGAAACCCTATATGTTTAGGAGTCCGGATGACACCGGGTTCCCATCTGATCTTCTATACTAATATGATGAGAACAATATTATGCTATTCAACCATCATGCTTTATGTATTATTGGTATTCTATATGTTTGTCCTATTGATGAGAAGCATGAGACATCTACAGCAAACCTACTCTGAGGAATGTGTTATTCACTGGGCATGTTGCTCAAGCATATATTTGCTAGCCTTTTCAGGTTATGGGAAGTGAAGTCGTGGAATAGATTTTGTGTACATAGAACAAGACTTGATGTACATAAAACTTCTTAGTGTATGTTGGAATATGGGAATCCCATATATTGTGTGAATCCCATATATTATGTGATTACAGGATTTTAGGCATGTTTTCTTATATTTGATTTTATTGTTATTCTACCTTCCTAAATTGTAACCTCCTCAATTCAATATATATATACAAGGCTAATCATACATTGTGAAAGTCATTCAATTATATTCTTCAATCTGGTATCAGAGCTTGGTTGGGCCTGTGATTGATGTACCGTTTGTCCGGCTACTATATGTTGTGGTCCAAGAGAGTGTTGGAATGTGTCCCACATCACCTGGAGTTGCTCCATCTATGCTGGTTATAAAGCTCAAGTTTCCCTCTCCTTAATACTTGGGTTTTAAGGAAAAGTGTGGGCTGGGCTTTTCAATTGTGTATTGTATGTAAGTTTTGCTAGCCTTTTGTATTATGGCCAAATGATGTATTGGACATGTATATGTATCTCATGGGGGCTACATAAGACGGGGTAAAATGTATTATGGACAAATGATGTACTAGACATGTAGATGTCACCCATAGGTTTTGTTTGATAGCCAGATAAAGAAGGTGGGATTGGAGATGATATCCATTGGGCGCTACATATCCCTTACCAAACCAAATCAAACCAAGCCTTAAGTCCCATCAAATGGGGTCAGCTATATAAATCATTCTTCTCCACGCGGCTCTATCAAAGGCCATTTCGTTAGTTAAATTAAGTAAATTCATATCTCTATTTACTACACTAGCCAACGTCAATTTAGGTTTACCCCATCCCCTAACACTTCTATCTACCGTCACTGCATCGCATCTCTTCACTATTGCCTCTGTTGGTCTCCGTTGAATATAACCAAACCATCTCAATCTATTCTCTCACAACTTATCTTCTATTGGTACCTATGTTACACAGACTCGGCACTTTAGGGCGAAGTACCCGTGTCGACACAACACGACACGACACGGGTGCGGGTGTGAGATCTATGTTGAATTTGCCTCTTCTCTCTCGAACACGACTAATCAAAAAGGAAGAAAGTTGAGATACTTACATTGATGTATGGGTTCAAGATCTTGATCTGTTTCTTTCGATCTTCTTCTCTGTCTCGATCTCCTTTTCTCTCTCGATCTTCTTATCTCTCTCTATCCCGATCTTCTCTCCCTCGATATCTCTCTCGATTGTGTTGTGTGTGTGAGAGAGAAGAGAAAAGACAGTGTGAGAGAGAAGCGAAGAGTTTCGTATCAAACCCTAATGGGCTAGACCAAATAAATAAATAAAAAGCTTAGGCCTATTGGCTAGTTAATATTATAAACCCTAATGGGCTGGACCCAAAAAATTAAATAAAAAGCTTGGGCCTATTGATTGGTTTGTATCATAATAATTAATATTATAAACCATAATGGGCTGGACCCAAAAAAATAAATAAAAGGCTTAGGCCTATTGGCTGGTTTGCATCATAATAAACCCTGATGGGTTGGATCCAAATAAATAAATGAAATATTTGGACCTATTTGTAAACTCTATCAATAGCATGGGTTGTTCTATGACTTATCCATATGTTTGATCCTATTTATAAAAAAAATTGTTGGGTCAACTTTTTTTAACTCACCTTCATATAATAAATATATTTAAAAAATAATCATTTAACTATCTTTATATAATAAATATATTTTTAAAATAACTATTTAACGTATCCCTATACCTGTATCCATATTTGGATCCACGACCCCAAGATACGCATCTGCACCCACACCCGATACCCACACCTGAGTCCGTGTAACATAGATCAATACTACTCCTACCCATTCCCGAATATACTCATTCCTAATTCTATCTTTTCTAGTCTTGCCACACATCCATCTTAGCATCCTTATCTTATCTACATGTTGTTTCTTGATTGCCCAACACTCCGTCCCATACAATATCACTGGTCTAATAGTCGTTCTATAGAACTTTCATTTTTAGTCTAGTGGGTGCTCGTTTATCGCACAGTACCCCAGACGCACTTCGCCACTTAAGCCACCCCACCTTACTTCTATGGACCACATCTGCATCAATCTCCCCCGCCGTTGTGATAATCAACCCTAAATAACAAAAATGTTTACTCTTAGGTAATTTTTGGTTCTCAATCTTCACTTCTCCTCTGTTTTCATTGTTACTGTTACTAAATTTACACTCCATGTATGTTGTTTTAGTTCTGCTTATCCGAAATCCTTTAGATTTATGTGCTTCTCTCCAAATCTCCAACTTTGTGTTAACTCCTTCTCTAGTCTCATCCACTAATACGATATTATCTGCAAAAAGCATACACTATGACACATCATCCTAAATATTTCTCGTCAACTTATCCATAACTAAAGCAAAAAGATAAGGACTTAAGGTAGATCCTTGGTGTAACCCTACAGTAATTGGAAATTTATTTGACTCTCCAGCAGGCAATGTAATAGTTGTCACCACCCTTTCATACATGTCCCTAATCACATCAATGTAACTTTTTGTCACCCCTTTTTTCTCTAACACCCACCAGATTATATCCTGAGACACTCTATCATATGTTTTCCCAAGATTGATAAACACCACATGAATATTTCTTTTCTTTTCTCTATACTTTTCTATTACTCTCCTCAAAAGATAGATCACTTCCATTGCTGACCTATCAGGCATAAATCCAAATTAATTCTCTAACACCTCTATTATATCTTGCAATCGACGTTCCATCACCCTCTCCCACACTTTCATTATATGACACATTAGCTTGATTCCTCTATAGTTGTTGCAATTTTGGACATCTCCTTTATTCTTATAGATTAGCACTAAAATACTCTTCCTCCATTCATCTAACATGTTCCTAGTCAACAAAATCTTGCTAAACAACCTAGTCAACCAAGCAACTCTCTTCTTACCCAAACACTTCCAAACTTCAATAGGGATATCATTGGGTCCTAAAGCCTTATTTGATTTCATCTTCTTAAGTGCAATCTCCACTTCAAAGTTCCTAATCCTACGATAGAACCTATAGTCTTAGTTTTCCTTATTATAGGCTATTTCTTCCCTTATTAATGTACTTCCAAGTTCCTCATTTAATAGTTTCTCAAAATAGTTCTTCCACATCTCCTTAATCTCTTCATCCTTCACCAATACCTTAGAATCCTCACTCTTGGTGCACTTAACTTAATTAAAATCTCTTGTTTTCCTCTCCCTCATCTTAACAAGTTTGTATACCCTCTTCTCTCCCTCTTTACTATCTAGTCTATGTATAGGTCATCATAAACTTTCAACTTAGCCTCTTTCACTACTTCTTGACCTCCTTATTAGCCAATCTATAGCTCTTAAGGTTTTTCTCAATTCTATCGTTCTGCTACTTTTTAAAGCACTCTTTTTTCGCCTTAACTACTGCTTGAACCTCTTCCCTCCACCACCAAGTTTCCCTAGAGTTGGGTCCATTTCCTTTCCTTTCACTACATATCCCTTGTTTGCAAAAAAAAAATTGAGATTGGATATCATATACAAATGGATAACATATCCTCCAAAATGGCAAGATATACGATACCGAAGGGGTTGTGGTATTGTAAATCTTGGGAACTTCTATTTACACCGTTCTTCTTTTGACACTCATTTCAAAAACATTTAAAAAATTTATTTCATCTCTTCACACCCCTTATAATTCCAAAAATAACCTCATCCCTAACCTTCTTCTTCTCTTTACATTTCTAATCTTCTAAACCCTAACCAACATCGACCATCATCTCCAACCACCATCCTAGCCCCTTCTCTATCTCCTTCGCCACCCCTCACACACTCTCCCACCACCACAACAACTCTCTAACCATTCCATTAGAGTGAAAAATGACGCTTTTGGGACTTTATTTTTTCTACGTTCAAGTTTTGTTACTCCCACCATCGCAACAACTCTCCAACCATTCCTTTGGAGTGAAAAATGACACTTTTGGGACTATATTTTTTCTACGTTCAGGTTTTTTTACTCTCCCACCAATGCAACTAGTCTCCAACCATTCCATTGGAGTATAAAAATGACACTTTTGGGACTATATTTTTTCTACGTTCAGGTTTTTTTACTCTCCCACCAATGCAACTAGTCTCCAACCATTCCATTGGAGTATAAAAATGACACTTTTGGGACTTTATTTTTTCTACCTTCAAGTTTTGTTCAGCCAACCAAGGCCAAACAAACTTTATTTCTTCAGCCGAACACACCCAAACAAATCAAGTCTGTTCCACTTTAGTTGGCCAAACGGGCCAAAATTGATGAAGTTAGTCATGTTCAACCTTAGAAGTCCAAACAATCTTAAAATGCTCTGCTACCAAAGTCCGAACGATCTTAATTTGTTCGGCGAACTAGAGCCGAATGGAATTTAGACTCCATTTTTTTCAAATAGCACAAAACTACAATAAAAATGATAGAAAAAGCTCTACAGTAAAACATGACTTCAAGGATTAGTGTAATTCATTGCATGAACATGAGATCTACAGTACCAAAGCTTCAGACTAGATGAAAATGCTCATACCTTAGGAATACGGAGAGGATTTTTTGAAGCATATTCACATAGTTTACTGATTTTTCGATCATTAGGTTCCTCCTCCTGCCAAAATATAAGAGAGAACATTCAATAATAGAGCAACTAAATTAATTTAATATGCGTTTCTAAAAACCATAAAAATAAAGTTTCTAGAATATATAAATAAATAATAACTAAATGTTTAAATCAACATATGACCTAGTAGCTATGATGCTCAAAATGAAGTAATTTAATTACTGAGGGCAAATCCACCAATATGTTGAATATGCAGTTTCAAGTATAAGATAAGAATATCCATTAAAGGAGGAAAATTTATGAAAATAAAACTATCTAATACAGTGAATATCCAGTTCCCAGGGTAAGATGAAAAGATTACTTTTAAGGAGGAAAAAAATCATAATAAAACTATCTAAAACTAAGACATTAAGTATGAACTTATATTTAAAAACAAACATGGAACTAATTATGGGATTGCTTCTTCATAAAGAGAGAATCAGTAATCAACTGAAAAACAAAGTGAAAGAATTTTTTTTTTTTTTTAAATAGACCAATGAATCCTAGATTACCAAATTATATTTTTCATATGCTTACTCTAAACTATGCTACAAAATGTTGGACACAATTGATGTAGTGTAGTGATAATAAGAACAAAGTATACTACTTTTGTTAAGTACATACGGGGAAAAAGGGACTCTGAGATTGCTTCACCAGATTAAAATTTTCACAAAGAAAAAAGGGACTTTGAGACGTGATGAATTCAGTCACATCCATTGCTATGTGGCTCACATTGCTATGTTTACATCTCTTGATCAAAGATGGAAGTCCGTTGAGTATGAAGGTGAAGATCTGAATGTTGTGAATGCATTTTTCTTTCTTTCTTTTCTTTCTTTTTTTCTTTTCTATATTTTTTTTTTTAAAAAAAAAATTAAGGAAACTATCTTTCACATAAGCCCTCAATACTTAACATGCTATGCATCTTTCTATAGAACTGTCAGCCAAAAAAGTTCCTTGATCAGCAAATTAAGTGTCAGGGGTTGCTTTCGTCCTGTATACCTGTGGTAGAGTTTTTTTTTTCTTGTACCTTTTGCCATCTTTGCTTTCTCACTGTATATTGTCCAGCACATGAAGTTTTGAAGGGGAAAAAAAAGCATTTGATATGAAAACAATGCATAACATTGAAATGTTACCCACGAACTTCCTAATTCCTAATAAAAGATAAGGTCAGCTTTGGATACCTACTTTGTTACTTCACTGATCAAGTTCCTCTTCAACCTTTTAGACACTTGCCAGTAAAACTAGAGCACCAAAAATTAATTCTCTCAAGTGTCCAGAGAAGGATGGAAGAGAATAGGACAACTCTTAAATTTGCTCGTGAGTTCTATTTCTTTTCTCTAATTGACTAAAATTAACTTTAACTGAGCCTTCAACAATTAAGATACACTTGTGATTTTATATCTCACAATTTAATTCTTCAACTAAACCTATGTCAAGTGGCTTAGTTTGTTCAACTCTTAGTTTCACCACTTGAATCTTTTCAATTCAATTCTATAAATTAATGTGCTGCTTTGGTAAATACATTTATCCAATCAAATTAAAACTTTGGTATTCAATTAAGACATATAAGTATTCAAAACTAAGTACATTCAGACGTCAAAACACAATCATCTCAAATCAAATACACATTCAAGAAACGAAATATGCAAAAGTAAAGAGATGAACACAAAGAATTTTTATAGTGGTTTGACTACTTGCCTATATCCATATCCATTACCAGCAACCCTTAGTGGATTTCAGTCCACTACAACAAATCGGATATTCAATAGGTTCACCCAAAACCTTTAAAACACTTCTTCAAGGATTTTCAAGAGGTTCCACCCTCAACCTCTACCGTACAAATGCAACAATAGATTTTCAACAGGCACTACATCAAATCGGGTTTTCAATAGGTTCACCCAAAACCTTTAAAACACTTAAAGGATTTTCAAGAGTTCCACCCTCAACCTCTACCATACAAATGCAACAATAGATTTTCAACAGGCTCACCTAAAACCTCAACCTCTAAATCACAAACCTATCACTTCACTAGGTTATCACAAATCTAGAAAATGAACTGGAAAAAGGATACCAAAACCCTTATGCCCAAAATATCTTTACAAGAGACTAGTGTAAGTGTGACGGAAATTGGTGTCTATTAAAGAACTTCCACAACTCCCAAGGAGCAAGCTCTTCCAAGACTTGTGTTGACAAAATGAAGGCCTTCACTCAGTCACATAAGATGGTTAAACCCTTTGAGAAGTGTTGTGTAATTTTAAGGTTAAAATGATCTTTCGTATAAAATATATTATTTTTCTTAGTGATGGCTTGACAAGTGTGCATGCAATAAATAATAGTGGACAAAAGTAATAAATACAGCTAGTAAAAAAGTTAGAAAAAATATTAGAAGCCAAGTTGGGTTAAACTTCTCCAGCACATGGAGAATTTTTTTCGTCTATAAAAAACCAACTGCGTAAGAATAAAGAAGGTAAAGCTGCCTTATAAATAAAATAATTAGTTTCCATCAAATCTTTTGAGGCAGTTGGATAAGTCAATTAAGTTGGGTGAGTCAATTAAAATGGATGAGTTGGTTAAAAGCCTTATATATATTGCATTTTCATCCTTTAGGATAGTGTGTGAGAATACTGGAAAAACTTGTCCTTGATTTACATTACTATTTTACTGCCAAAATATTATTTTGAGAGTTTTTAGGCAAAGAAAAAGGGTATTTACTTGGTGGAACTTCGGGCTCAACCATATGTACAAAATTGGTGCAAGCTGCACAACAAACAGTCAGGTTGTTGTATCCTAGAGGGAACAAGCCAAAAGGTAATTTCTACTACATTGGTTTGTGGGCTTTGCCAATTGCAGAGGGTGTGAATCTCCTTAGAGAGAGAGAGAGATTTTCGTGTCTTGGCCTAATTTGTCTGTTACCAAAATTTTATATTTATTGTAATTTCGTTATCTTTATTTTTGGTGATTTCTAGCAATGGTTTAGACACTCAAATGGCCTTTTTTAATAGAAAATCCTAAATGGGAGTGATAAGGTAAAAACAGATGAACCTCCAACAGATAGTTAATGTAGCTTTTTGAAATCTGATCGAGGTTTGTCGACCAAACATTGAGTAGGTAGAACCAAGCTTACTGGACTGGATCTCGGGACTTCTAATTGGTCAACCATACACATGTTGGCCGACCAAAAATAAGCTCCGAAGCTTCTAGATTTGTCAATGTGCATCCTCACGACATAAGTGTAGGTTTCTACCTAAGAATACAAATACAAGTCATGAAATTGTCATCCTATGCTACAAGCCTACAACTATCATTCACATTAAGTTATCAAAAGTAGTACTAACTAAACAAACCAACTCTGCTTTTAACAGGTATCTATATAAATTTGACATTTTGCACACTAGAAGACTTGTAATTTTAATTGTTGTTGGGAGTAAGAAATGTGGAATAAAAAAGGCAAACAATTAACTTGCCTCATTATGACAATCCGGGCATACTGAAAACAAATTATAGAGAAAAAATGTTCAAGGTGAGAACTAAAATAGTCCAAAAGGATTAGTAACTAATTACACAATCTATTCCACTAGAATGTACAACATTCAAAATCATTTTGGGGTTATATCGATAAAACAAAGTAAAGTAAATGTCAATTCCCATTCAAAGCAAAACACATTATGATAACTGATAGCTCACAGTGCACCACCAATTCATAATTTAGCATATGAACATAAACACTTCTTAAATGAAATAAAAATATCGAGAATTTAAACAAAAAGCTAACCGGAGACCGAGGAAAGATATCGGCCAGCAACTTCTTGTACCGCTTAATAGGATGTCGCGACCTAGTACGAATTGCAGGACAAAGGAAACATAGGTTATCGCAAACCGGCATTATACCTTGCGAAATCACACCCATTTTATAAATCCTGGCAGAAAAATAAATATTAAAAAATAAAAAGTTAAAAATTCCCCCTCAAAATTCTCTCTTCGTCTGCCTCTTCCCTGATTGTATAACCAAACCCACCCCAAAAAAAATGCTGTGAAATTGCAGAACAGAGACAAAGAGGTTAAAAAGAAAAAAGGGTTAATGAGGGAATTGAAGAAGAAGGAAGAAATTCAGAATTTGATTCGATTTGAAATCTGGGTTTGGGATTGGGAAATGAGAGGATTTGGAAATGAAAGAAAGTATTTTGAGGGAAAAGTAGAGCTAGCTCAGGGGATTTGGGGCCTGAGAGAGGAAGATCGGAGGTGGAAATGCAGAGAAAACTTTAAGCGCGAGAGCACCGGATCTCCGACATCCTCCAACGGCACAGAGAGAGAGAAGGAGAAGAGAGAGAGGAAATGAGAAAATGTGAAGCCTCTTTGAACTTTTATATTTGTGCACTCTGTCCCGCCTATTTATACCGTTCCCATGATTACAGACATCTGTACCTTTTTTTAAAAAAAAAATTAAAAAAAATTCACTTGACCCCCTTCAAATTGGTGAATTGTATCACTTTGCCCCTAAATTATGAGTGTTTCTATTTATACCACAAATTTGTCCCTATACACCCTATTTTTGAATTACTCCCTTAACAAAAATATATAAACTTTGATTTTCTCTTTTCACGTACACCATGATACCAAACATACCTTTATCATTAGATTCCAAACCTTTTAAAGGTTAACACGAATTATATTCTCAACCGCCACATCTAGCTACCACGGGTGTCATTATTGTTATTTCATCCACCTCTAGTGATCCCCTCATTTTCTACTAGCAATGTCTCTCTCTCATAACAACTTTCTCTCTTAGGCCCCGTTTGTTTGGCCGCCTGAGTGGCTTGTGAATAAAGTGGGGTCCACCTATGAAACGTTTGGTTTGAAAATTTATGGTAGGATTAATACTCCTAGCTGATCAACAATCCACTACAGTGGCCGGACTAGCTCACCTGTTGGGGGTATGGGATTGGAAAAACAATCCCATGGGATTGATGCTTAAGTAGCAAAAGAAAAAATAAATAACTTATTTTTAAGTGATTTTAGATTATTGAGCTTAAAAAGTACAAAGAAATAATTATAACAATATTAAAAAAATATTAAAAATTTTAAAAAATATTATTTTATATATTAATACTATCCATAGTATTACTAATCTAGTGACGCACAAACAAACACTCTTTATTCTATATCTCTAACTTAATACTACCACATTACTAATCTCCTCACTCAATCCCACCATACTTATAATCCCATCCAACCTAATCCGCCAAACAAACATGGCCTTAACTCATTTTCATTGTTGTCACCTCTCTCTACAGCTCTTTTATCTATATAGACAAGCTCTTACTATGGCCTATTTTCCTAGTATCATCTTTCACTAACAGACCCTTACTGTAATCCCCTTTCTTATGCTTCTTTTCTCTACCACGAAACCCTATTTCTCATTGTGACTCTTTTCGCTTACCACTGCAAACCATCCAGATCTAAGATGTATAGGAGAAAAAAAAATTAAATGAAGTTATGAAAATCAAAGCCAAATCAATGGTGTATGTGCAGTTTCATGGCATCAATTCAATACCCAATGGTCAGATCCAAACAATTGAAGCTGAGTCAATGGCTTCTGTTTCGTTTCTTTATATCAAACAGATAGTACATGTTTGGAGATTAATTACCAAATAAAATGATTGAAAAGAAATTGAGACATTAAGAAAAAATGAAAAAAAGTGGTAAAGGGGTTTGTAGTGGAAAATAATGACCACTGATAGAGAAATGAGACTAAGGAAGAGAAATTATAGTGAGAAAAATAAAGGGCTACCAAATAAGGATTGTTACATTTTACCCTTGACTATTGGTCATTGTCACTTTATCTCATCGACTAAGAATTGTTACATTTTACCCTTGATCCTTAATTTGTTTCAATTTCAACCTTGTGTTGACATTCTTTTATGAAGAAGACAAAAAAATGGAATGTAAACTGTTGTAGGATGTTTTCGGGAGGTACCTAAGGGCGCCTGGTAATTCAAACTCTCAATCTCCAAATTTAATCTCACAAGTGCAATGTGAAACATAAATGAGAGTTCAAATCCGATAACTTTTATAGAAAATCCATTTTATTGCAAAATAATTGCCAAAAATGGACTATATCACCAAATTTCAAAGTCACCACCTAATCTTTTAGAAAAATTAGAAAACTCATGACTCGCACTAAAGGCAACTGTTCGTCATAACCAAATTGTCTCAATTCGGGAACTTAGGTATGAAGAGGGAAAAGTCATGGATTGAGCACCCCTGTTTATTTGATCAAAGGATCGACCTCTACTAAATCATAATATGAGTTTTATAACCACTATATGCTCATGTTCCGATTATTTTAATAATGCTAACATTACTATGTAAAGGAAATGAGTATAGATTATATTACTCATTTTGATATGTTGATTTCATGTATTTTGAAAGCTCTCTTTTGAATAAATGTACAACTTGGAGAAAATTGAGCCCACATACATAGCAATCAACATTATCTCAATTTAAGAAACACAACCTTCATCCACCGGTATTCATAAAAATATTCCAAATAAGCAAGTAGCCATATTGTTTGGGATGATCTAAATACGTATACTTTTTGACTTTTTATGAAAAGATATATAGAAAAGTAAAGAGGTGATGTGACCCACATAAGTGCACTTATTTAGCTTATGTCAAATAGTGCCTAATAAAAATGATATATTATAAACATATGCATGATCCTATATGCAAATAGCTAATACAATACATACACAAAATGTAACTAAAGACCCGACTACTAATACGTGACATGTGAATCATCTCAAGACATGAGATAGCGCACAGAACCACGTTTGAAATAATAAATCCCACAAATACAAATGAACCGGATCCGCATGCATGAAAAATATATGCAAGGCATAGATATGATCAAATAAAACATGATGTTTATCAATCAAACATAGAAAGCATAAAAATAAAAAGGATAGAAAGATATAGGGTTAGAAGTTATTACGACAATGAATTAAATAGAAAGACGTAGGGTTGGAAGTTATTACAACAATGAATTGATTTATCCAAATTGAAGTTGAATCTAACAAATTATTACAAAATATAAAGCAAAGTATAAAACAGCTACCACAAATGCCTAGGAGATCACCCTCCAAAAATTGCCGTATTCTGCTTTGTTTTGACTGGAAAAGGTCAGTTGGCCGAATGAAAGATTTGTTGGCCATATTGTTTTCCTGGCCGGCCAGATAAAAGATCCGAGGGAACTCTATTTTATGCAACATAACCAAAATAGAACAACAACACACCTTCCAAAGGATGCTCATCTTTTATACCTCTTCATCTCATAGAGCTGTTCAAAAAAGAGGTAGATAAGCCTCAACCCTCATTTAATAACACAAGAAACTATATACAATAGGATATTTACAATAGTTTATTGAATGAAGTAGAGATTGAGATTGGAAGAAATCAAGCCCAAGAAATAAATGAAAACCTACATTTATCTCTTTGTGGATAAGGGTAAATTAATACCCAAATCCATGCTATTAATTTGAGATAGTAGATTGCCACCATTTTTTGGTAGAAGCCTTGCTTTGAAAGTAAGAGATTCATCAAAGGTTATTGAAGGCTCCTCTTCTTATTCATGGAACAAGGGTATTACACCTCTTTTCATGCTCAAAATGGATTGAAAATAAAGCTTTCAACACCTTTGACCCAATAGCTCTTACTTTGCTTCCAAAAAGATATCAACAAAAATGAAAGCCGACAACCTTCTTAACACCAAACCTCAAGGATCATCCAGCTAGTTCCATGCAACAATCACAACTACTCATTAGAGTTGAGTATGGATTGAAGCACATGAACCAATATGCTTGGATGATGAGAAAAGTGGTGAGAAAGTGTATGAAAATGAAAGAAATTACATTATGTAAACAAACTTGTGGATGGGTGGCTACTTTCTAACTTCTTCCACATCCACAAGGTCCAATCACATGATTACAACACAATAGCAATAAAATATAAAGCTTGATAAGAAAGAAATAGAGAGAAAAGGTAAGAATAATTCAAAAGTTCGCCGCTTGAAGAGAGATTGAGCTTTTTGGTTGTCAAACTCTATCCTTGCACTCTCAGAGTTCTTGAGTATGTGCAAGAATCCTCATCATGAAACTCAAATCCAAGGTTTGGTGGTGTTTAGATGATATAATAAAGTAAAATGAAGGTTAGAGATGAAATAGGAGTGTATGGCTCTCTAACAAGTCACTTAGTCTTAAGAAAATTTTGTCAACCCTTGAAAATGGACAAAAGGCTTATATGTATAGACTTTCAAATAAAAAATGTCTAAGATATTTGTGTAAAACTTGCAGAGGAAGTTAAATCTCCCGAAAATGCTCTGTACCCAGATGATAAAACTGGCCTTACCATTATTAATTCGGCTGACCACATTTTTCATCTAGCTATAAGTAATTATACGACCAGTAAGAAAAATGTACCGTTAGATCAATAACATAAGGCTAGCATAGCTTGAAAGGAAAAATAGGTATTTCCAGAGAATTTCATCATTCTATTGATTCTCACTCTGTCCTTTGCTCGGTCCACTAAAAAAGACAACGTTTGAAGTTTGAAAACGCGAGTCACAGAACATTGTAGAAATGTTTAGAACCACTCAATCACAATATTTGGAAAAATAGCATTAAGATGGTCAAAAATGGTTTTGGCCAAAACAGGTATAGGTTGGGATAATTAGGATTAAGGTTTGAATTTTGTTTATCCTGCTGAGGAATTCAAGAGATTACACATTGAAACTTTCTGTAACAACCCTCGTCACTATTTACCGATTAACTACCGAATACTGCTAAACTGAGACTGATTATGATAAGTAATGGAACTGATTGAAATACTGAACTAACCAACTGAAATCTGAAACTGATCGATTGACTGTATCTGTTTAAATGCATTTCTATCTGTTTGACTGCTTTATTGATCTGTTCATGTTTTACGTTTAAATTGCAAATTGAAGGCCTTATCGGCGGCCGAATCTGAAACTGATTGATGTTCTGTGTTAATTAGATTTTATGTGATTTTATGGCATATTTATCTGAAATGTGATTTAGTATGATTAAATCAGATTAAAATAAAGAATTATAAGAGTTAAGCTTATTTACCAAATTGCCATTGTGAGTGGGTCAGTATCTATGCACATTTGAGCCTCTTGCATTCATTCATACACATTTCATCAGCCTATTTTCTTGAGAGCAACTGACCAAGAGAGAGAGAAAGTGAGAGTTTGAGTTCAACTTGTTGATTTGCTTGGAAATTGGAAGAAATTGTAGGAGACTTGCCTTCTTGAGCCTCTAGACTTATATTTGAGGACCTAGGTAAGGAATTTAACCTCTCATTGTTGCCTTTAAGTTGATTCTTGCATGATTCATGTCAAATTGTAGAGCTAAGGCATGATTTAGTCCTAAAATGTTGAATTGAAGCTTAATTGTTGCATGCATGTGTTTTTCCTTGCTTTGTGAGGCTTGATTTCATAGAAATCTTGCATGCATGTTCATGTTTGTATCATAGACCATGATTTCATATTGTCTTGAAAAGAATTGGCTCATTAGAGCAAGAGTTTGAAGCTTTGAATTGGTTAAATTCATGCATGCTTGCATGTTCTTCATGTTCATGAAAATTGGTTTGAAATTGAGTTTTAATTAAACACCCTTGGGCTTTGATTTCTCAAATTGAGCTTTGAACCATGTTATTCTATGTGTTTACAAATGTTTCCCAGAAAATAGGCCCAAGAGGATTGATTTTGGAGCATCAAAAACTTGGTTTTTGGCTTGAAGGTGCAATCTGGATTTTCCAGATTTTGCACTCCCGCTCGAGTGGGGAAAGTGGCGCTCAAGCGGGGAATTCGAGCATCCGATTTTGCTTCGTTTCTGATCCGCTCGGCCGAGGTAATTAGCGCCGGCGGGACCAGTGTCTTACGCCGAAGCGGCTATCGAGCGCCCAATCGAGCGTGATTTTTGAGCATCCAACACTTTTGCCATGTTTTGCAGTACGCTCAAGCGTGGGTATTTACACTCGAGCGGAAACCTTTGTCTGTAGGTACGCTCGAGCGGGGAAACCAATGCTCGAGCGGGACCTCTGTTTTCCTAAAATTCTGAAAATGCTTTTAAAGTGCATCTTTGCATCCTCATCCCATCCTAGGCATTCTTAGGCCTAGTTTAAGGCATCTTAATGAGGGTATAGATGTAGAACACACAGAGGCAATTAGGGATCAAGTTGTTATCTTTCCCAACTGTGTAGCTTAGTGTGTGTTCAATCTGTAAACTGTGTAGGGTTGGCGATTGGGGATGCGCACTAGCTTTATTGTAGTCCAGAACTCTGTGAGTAACAACTGTGTAAAGATATGTTCAAAAATAATTATCTTCTGAACAATTGAGTACATCTTGTTTTCTAACTAAACCATAATCGAATGAATGTATGTCCTATATTCTGAACTGTATTGTGGCATCCTTAGCAACTATTGTTACTGACTGTTACTGTTATAGAGATCTCTGTCGGTTCTCTTGTTGGAACCACTACTATTTACTGATTGATGGCCATCATTGACTGTTCGGTCTTTTAAAACCTACTATTTACTGTTATGCTAATGGATGTACCACATATGATCATGTCTTGAACAAATGATATCTTGATTGAAATGAACTGCTTTCATTCTTTCAGTAAGTGTATACGACCCTTCACACATCATCGATATTGTCCGCTTTGGGCCACGCCAAGACGGATTTGTTCTTCCCTGGTCACCCATCCTAGAACTACTCCAATAAGCACACTTAATCGGGAGTTCCAATAGGATTTCACCACCGAAAAGGCCTCGATCTTTCAGATAAGGGTCCGTGTTTTTACTTTTATAGCCTAGGAACTCCCTCCATTCCCGATGTGGGACACCGGCCTTACAATCACCCCTTAGGGTCAAGACGTCCCCGCAGATAGCTCCACCACAAGCCCGCCCACATACACCGAGAGACGCCAGGGGCCCACACTCGGTACTCCGGAGAGTCGGCTCTGATACCATTTGTAACGCCCCGACCCTTCACACATCATCGATATTGTCCGCTTTGGGCCACGCCCGCACGGATTTGTTCTTCCCAGTGGGTCACCCATCCTAGAACTACTCCAGCCTAAGCACGCTTAACTGGGGAGTTCCAATAGGGATTTCACCACCTGGGAAAAGGCCTCGATGCTGTATAAGGGTCCAGGTTTTTACTTTTATAGCCCAGGAACTCCCCCTCCATTCCCGATGTGGGACACCGGGGCCTTACAGTAAGGACATTCATTTTAAACCCCTTTACGCATTATGTTATTCACTGGGCTTTAGCTCACTGCTAATATATATATGTAGGTGTTCAAGCACCAAACCGGGGCTAGGAGCGTGGGGTAGACTTCCCTTTTTGTCAAGCCAACTACTGTGCCTC
Source organism: Camellia lanceoleosa (assembly GCA_025200525.1). Lineage (NCBI taxonomy): Eukaryota > Viridiplantae > Streptophyta > Magnoliopsida > Ericales > Theaceae > Camellia > Camellia lanceoleosa. The sequence goes on from CM045760.1 coordinate 87,684,807, forward strand.
ACTGCGAGGTTCCAAGCCTGCCAAGCTATGACTTAGGGGTGTTTTTATTTCCCCTGTCTGTTTCTGTGTCTACTTTGTATAATTGTATAGACTATTACTGTACTGTTTAACAGGGATTTGATCCCTATTCTGAATGACTGTAAATATTGTGCATACTGTTCTGTACTGTGTATATATCTATGTATGTATGAAAAATCTTTTTGCATACTGTTATCGACTCATTGGACATTGTTTATTTATTGTATCGGCTTCCGCCATACCCTACATTGCTTTCTTTGTATTCTTTAGCGGGCCTTGAATCTCAAATTACTAGCTCTGATTGCTAAACCCATAAGGGCGGGTTTGGGTTGTGACACTTTCATCATCGAGTGCTCAAAATAAAGCATCCAAGTCTTAAGACCGATCAAAATGAGGTTTCTACAATTGTACATATTGATTTTATGACCAAAATCTCCAATAAAGAGTTAGTTTATTTACATATATTTGAAAAATATTTATATATCTTTTTTTCTTCTATAACGAAATATGATATATATATATTGAGAGGGTAATTTATGTAACCAAATTTGGCCAAGCTAGGTAGAGATGAGTATACAGCTTGGGTTGAGCTAAAACTGAGAATTGACTTAGCCTTGGGCCAAGTAGACGATAGACCGATCAAAGAAAGTTGACCAAACTAATGAAAGCCCAGCTACTTAGTGGCAATCGAAGCATTGACGAAGCTATAGTAGAAGATAGGTTAATGGAACTTAGAATGAGGTTCCAACCGTGCTGCTTGGTAGGCTACATTATGATAGCATAGTGGCACACAGTGTAAGCTTAGGACAACAATGCGTGTTGCTCAGTGTTATTGGTGGTGGATAGAGTGAAATTGGCTCAGTTACTTGCGTTGACCAAATAAAAAGTTGAACCATCTCACTTAGCTTACAGTGAGGGTGTCAAAGGATAAGCATTATCCTTAGGAATGGGATTCCTATGAGGACTCTACTAAGAAGAGTTGGAATCCCACTAGGATTATGCGATGTGGATTCTACAAAAGCTCAAACCAAACTCTCATCCAGGTATTGCAATTCATACTCTTGAATTCACTGAGTTTTGGCTTCTCTAGTCTACTTGCTGACTTAGGCATCAGTGGGGTTTTCGGTATATACCCCATGACTATAACAACCCCGATCCATGATGAACATTAATCCATGTGTTAATTATGCCTAATGAGTAATTAAAGTGAAATTTTGCATCATATGTTACCTTATTTGTGTTTATATCTGTTTAACGTAGAAAGATCTATTCATGTTTCTGTTTCGGTTTGCGAAATGAAGGCTTTATCGGCATCCGATTTAGAAATTGACTTGATTTATGTGTTATTTGGGATTTATAGAATTTTGTGGTAGGTTTAATTGAAATTCAATTCAGAATGATTAAAGTAGAATAAAATAATTCCAAATGATTAGTTTAAGTAAGAATTGATGAAAACTTCACTAATTAACCTATATAAGGCCACTACTAAGCCCAAGACTCCCTTTTTCCTCATTGATTTTGAGCTCAAACATGTGGAAGGAGAGAGAGAGAGAGAGAGAGAGAGAGAGAGAGAGAGAGAGAGAGATTGAAGCCAACATTAAAGGAGAAAGAGAATTAAGAAGGAAATATGAGAGATTGAAGAGAATTGAGGGAGTTTAGCTCCAACACTTGCTAACTCAAGGCTTAAGGTAGGAAATTCAACTCCTTAATTATGAATTTGAATTACTTGGTGTAAGAATTCAAGAAAATTAGAAGATTAAGCATGAGACTCAAGCTAAAAATTGAGAATTGTAACTCATACCATGCATGCATGCATAATTCCTTCTATTTTGAGTCTAATGGTTAAGGATTTTCACATGCATGTACTAAGTCCACCATAGTCTTGTAATTTCATCATGTTTTCCATCAAATTACCTTAGCTGATCATGTTTTGGAAGCTATGAGTTCAAATGAATACATGCATGTCATATTTATAGCATGTTCTTACATTTTCAAGTTGAATTTTTACATAATTGACTTACTTTTGGGCCTTGATTTCATGAAATGAACTTCAAACCATGATGTTTTACAAGTTCTTAGATATTTTCCATAATTTTGGTCAAAGAAAATGAGTTTTGAGGTGTGGAATTCGAGTTTGGAGCTTGGGAGTGCAATTTGAAAATTCTAGATTCTGCACTTTCACTCGAGCGTGAGATTTTACGCTCGAGTGGCCACCTTTGTTTTTGCATCTCCGCTCGAGCTACCAAAAACTCGCTCGAGCGTGAAATACATGCTCCCAGAAGTTTCATGTTTTTGCAGACCGCTCAAGCATCAAGAGTTGCGCTCGAGCGGGACTTGAGTCTCACGCTGGAGCAACCATCGGGCGTCCGTCAAGTGTGAAAATCACATAACCAGTACTTTTGAAAATTTGCAGAACGCTCGAGCGTGGGAAGTTGCGCTCGAGCATCCCCTCACACATTGCATGTTTGTTCGAGTGGGGATTTTATTTTCAAAAATTTGACCAAGTGTTTTCTAATGCATTTTAGTATCCTTATTGTATTCTAGGCATTCCTAAGCCAAGATTAAAACATAGTAATGAGGGTAAAATGTAGAAACACACTAAGAACGAAACGTAATGAGTTTGATGTTTTCCAACGTGTGTTTCCAATGTGTATTTTTTATATGTTGATGTAGGTCATGTGCCGTAAATCGTTTGATTACGTCTACTCTATCTGTCTGCACCGAAGCCAATTGTGAGTAATAACTTAATAAAGCTATATTCAACTTTATTTATTTTCTGTGTGATGAATTAAGATCTGTTTTCTGAAATGATATGTTCAGTACAATGAATGATTGTCCAATTTCTGACAATGTATTCGTGGCATACTTAGCATCATGTGATATCTGTTAGCTGTTTCTATGCATACATATATACATTCATTCTTATTCGTATTAAGAATCTTATTTTTAAACAACACCACCACCTTGAATGACTTTCCACACATAGGCATGTATTACTTTGTCCTATGTTAAGGAATTATTCTGTCTTGGTAAATTACACCTTGCATCTTTATACTTTGCACTAAATCTTATTTTGGCCTCTACTCATGAAATTATGACAGTCAAACTCCTGCATTTCTGGTCAAATCTCACTTTGGTCCCGACACATGAAAGCGTAACAGTCAATCCCCTACACTTTTACTCAAATCCCACTTTGATCCTTTCATAAGTGTCAATGTCCCTCTTCTATTACTTCATTTTTAAATCTTTAACAAAATTCAGTCATGTGACAAAAAATGTAACGATGAAATGAGGATAAGAAAGAAAAAACATCTATGTTTCTTACCAATACACTTTGTTTTGCATAATAAGTACACGAGAGTTATATAATACAATATATACATATATATATATATATATATATGTTCGTGTGGTAAAAATTAGAACGAAAATATAAGAAAGTAGAGCTTTTGAAATAAAAAAATGCAACAAAGAAATCAAAGAGAAAGAAAGATGAATAAACAGAAGATTAGGGTTCGTTTGGTTTGATTTTCTGAAAAAATTTTGAGAAATTTTCTCTACAAATAAGTTTTCAAAAGTAATCAAACCAAACAAATTTTTCCAAAATTTTTTTCCAAAACTTGTAAACCAAACAAGTTTTCCAAACAAATCTTTCTCTCACACATATCAAATCAATCACTTTTTCCAAAACTCTCTCTCAAAATCATTTTCTAAAATATCTTTTGAAAAAAACCAAATCAAACATGTTTTCGTACTTTTTATCTCTAAAACACATCTCTCAAACACAAACCAAACATACCCATGTTACCGTGAAAATTGATTTATGTGATTCCAATTTATGCAAAATCCTAATTCATCTTATTAATTATTCACAATATGCATTTTGTTTTAACCTAATATAGTCATCTTTTGATATAAATTTTGGAATAAAGTGTGAAAAATAGAATTTCATGATTCCAATTTATGCAAAATCCTAATTCATCTTCTTAATTGTTCATAATATGCGTTTTGTTTTAGCTTAATATAGTCATATTTTGATATAAATTTTAGGATAAAGTGTGTATTGGTGGAAAATCTAGGTAATTTCCTTCCTTACCCTCATATCGTAGTCACACATTTTTATCACATAATTAGATTCTGTTAAAGATTTAAATAGCTGAGTAACAGAAATGGGACATTAACACTTGTATAGAGACCAAAGTACGATTTGACAAAAATACAGAGAGTTAATTGTCATAATTTCATGTGCGGGGACCAAAGTGGGATTTGACCAAAACTGTAGGGGGTTTACTATTATGATTTCATGTGTAGGGGGTCAAAATAAGATTTGATACAAAGTGTAGAGGTGCAAAGTGTAATTTTTCTTCAGTCTTTTAAGAATTTCAGTTAGGTTATGTGTTTACAAGATAATAGTGTTTGCTTTATGTAATATATAGGAGTAAAAATAAGAAATAATGGGTATATAACTAATAAAATTGTAAAGGCATACCACGTAAGATATAGAGTGGATCTATGTGATAATTTTTCATGCTATGTATTATATACACACCACACCAAATTAAAGTTTTAGAAACAAAAATTTAATAATAAAATCATATTTTATAAGAATTAAATATTTTTATTGTCAATAGTGCCATTATTATATTTTTAGCCATAAAATTGAATATTTAGTGATGAATTACTATCTTTTTTAGACTAAATTTTGTGTCTCAAAAAGTAAATTTTTGAGACAAAAAATTTTAGACCAAATTATTTTGTATTTATTAGTGACATTTTTAAAAGTTTGTCCCTATAAGTTTCTTTTTTGATTTTTCCAGATGATTTTTTAATAACTATTCTTTTGACGATATAAATTGGTCCATAAATATTTTTTTTGTAACAATACTTTTTACTTTTACAAACAAAAAAAATATATGCTATATTTTTTACGATGGCAGGTCAACAAATAGGACAAACATTTTGTTTCAGAAAACAAATAAAGTATAGTGTTTGTAATACTAGCTTATTTTTTCATGGTAAGTAATGGTTTTCCATTCAAGAAAATTTCTACAAAAAAATTTGTCAAAATCAAGAAACTATCAAGAAACTGCCTGTTATGTCAAATTTCATTAATATTTTTTAATATGCAGATTGCATTATTGTTGGATTAGTAGGTTTCATATTTTCAAATTAATTTTTGAATTAGAGAAGCACTATTTTAAAATAAATTCGATTAAAGAAAAGTGATACTTAAAAGTAATTGTTTGTGTAATTACATTTTTTTCTTTTGACGCTTGAAAAATATATATATATATATATACAGAGGCAGACTTAAGAAGAGACTAGGGGATCACATGCCCCCTCTGACTTTCAGAATTTATTTTAATTTTTATTATTTAAAAAAAAAACACAAAATAGATGTGGCCCTATCTTTAAAAAAAAAATGAAAAAAGAAAAGTGTTTACCAAACACGTGCGGTGGCCCGTGGGCCCTGTCCTCCACTCAATCTCTAACTCTAAGATGTATATACATATATCCTGTCCCTTATTTCTTTATTCATATCACAGTACTTTGCTTTCTGCTACTGCTATAATCTTCCTTTTGACTCTTCGACTCATTGCTGCTTCGACTCATTGCTACTCGACTCAAGGCGAATCGGGGCCACACCACATAGGGGACCACACTACAACTCTTGGCCTTTTCTCTCCATTGTTCGCAAGTAATCTCTCTCTAATCTTTTACTCTTAAATGAAAAATAAATGTATTGATTTATGGTTATTTGTGGTTAAAATAACATGTTTTGATTTGTTAAATTTAGAAAAAGATTTATTTGTGATTATTTATGTTAAAATTAGATATTTTGATATGCTAAATTAAGAATCTTGATTTGTGGTGATTTATATTAAAATTAGGATTTTTGATTTGTTAGGGATTTAAAATTAACAATAAAATTAGGAATCTTGATTTGTGGTGAGTTATATGAAATTTGGGGTTTTGATTTGTTGTGATTTGTACTAAAATTAAGGATTTGATTTGTGATGATTTGTACTAAAATTACGGATTTAATTTACACTAAAATTAGGGATTTGATTAGTGGTGATTTATATTAAAATTAGGGATTTTGATTTGTTGTGATTTATACTAAAATTAGGGATTTTGAAAGTTTAGTGATATTTTTGTAATGAATGAAAACTCGTCGGAGTCAATTGTGAAAGTTTAGTGATATTTTTGTAATGAATATTTAAATTTTTATGATTAATATTATTAGCTCAAAATATTATGATCATTTTATTGTTATTGATTAGGGAAGAAAAATTTTGAGATTGTAAGGTGTTCTCTTACATAAAATTTCTGATTTCGCCACTGTATATATAATAAGCTTATAAATTTGAAATCATTCCACTATCTTTTCTTTAGTAAAGCAAAAATAAGTGGATGTATGTGTAGACACAAGAATAATTAAAAATAAAATATAAATTTTAATATAAAAAAAAATCATAATATCATTTTTCATTAGAAGACAACAGATGACAGATGGAAATGAGATGAAGTATGGGATTTGGTTAAAAATGCATTAATTACTAGCTTTTACTTACTTTTGTAGGAAATAGTCAACCGTAAATGACTACCAAGCTGTATTATTAAATGTCTACAATTATTTTAATAACAGTTGTGCTAGAGACCCCAGTGGGGCACCCTAGCACCCCAGTTTTTTTTCATTGGCTAATTTTGTTTTGTTTTTTTTTTTTTTTCACCCACAGCCACGTGGGGCTGGGGTTACTGGGGGTGGGAGTCTACCGCATTTTTCTTTTAATAATAAGACAACTATACCTCCAGTTTTGAAATCTAAAAAAGGATTAATGGTATCACTTTTATGAACATTGATACAAAATTCTAATCCATCTTCTTAATCATTCATAATATATATTTTGTTTTAATCTAATACAGTCATAATTTGATATAAATTTTCAAACAAAATGTATATTGGTAGGAAATGGAGATGATTTTTCCCTTGTATCCTCTTTTCGTAGTCACATTTTTGTCGTATGACTGTATTCTATTAAAGATTTAAATAATGGAGTAACAAAAGGGATACATTGACACTTGTATATGGATCAAAGTGAGATTTGACCAAAAGTGCATGAGCTTCACTATCATGATTTCAGGAGTAAAGACTAAAATGTGATTTGACCAGAAGTGTAAGGAATTGACTGTCATGATTTTATGTGTAAGGATTAAAATGCGATTTGGTACAAAATACAAGAATGCAAAGTATAATTTACCCTTTGAGTTTTTTGCAGGTGGTCCTGTCATTTTGTTTTTTTTTTTTTTGGTTGTAATTCCATCAATAAATCATCATCATTATTGGGGAAACGAAATCATCAACATGTTTCTCTACCACATTTGTTCAAATTTGATTGTGAATATGATCATAAACAATGTGTTAATTTGTATTTGTATCCTATTTACAAGAAAATGCCAGAATGCTCATGGGTTCAAGATAAATTTGACTATAAGCAACACTGACCAGGCATAAATAACTGATATATAATTTATAAGGAATGATATGCGAACAAAAAATTTATATATAATGATATGACTCATTGTGAACCTTTTACTTCAAAACAAAATATCATTAAAGATCAATTTATTTATAATAATGACAATGTCACATCATTCTTATCAAATTTTTTATATAAATTTTATGTATAAATACAATTTTTCATAATTTACATAATAACCCAACAATTTTATGAGAAATATTCATGAGCATTTCTATTCTATTCTGATTCTGAGCACGGTGGCTGAGAGGGAAGATTTGCATCGGGCAGTACGACCGAGTTGATACAATGTCAGACTTGACGGACTACATGACGTCGAGCAAAGTCCTCTATTGACTCGGCCTGACTTGCACGGTCGGAGATGTTGACCGGTCTGGCATGCTCTTGCCCAGCCATGCTGTGATTGCACGTATTGGGCGGAGCTCAAGGTAGCGGATGACGACCGAGTTAAGAGGTAGCCCGAGCTACACCGTGGGTGCGATCAGGGCCGGTACGCCCTGGACCGATCAATCAATAAAGATGACTTCGTGTGACCGAGATTGGAGATAGAACGGTTGGAAGCCGGCATGCCTCGCAATCGGTTGATCATGATGAACCGGTCAAGGATAGTTCGGCCGAGGTGATCAGGCTTTCGCCTAATTCCAAGTCACAGGCCGGTGGCCCATAGCACGGTTAGGTGCATGTGATGGCAATTTCTCACAAGTGTTAAGTCGGTCGTGGTACCCCAGTTAGGAGTGCCACCTGGGCCAATGGCGTGAGGAAGAGGACATCTGCTCCACGCACGCCTCAATACCGTTGGGCGATTACGTGTGTCTTGGTGGAAGGACAAAACCTTTACAGCGTAAGGTGGTGAGGCGAGCATTGCCACTGTCGAGGAAGGACGGCGAGGTAGTCTTGGCGCCAATCTTGAAGCGCATGGCCAGCCTAGAAATAGAGAGAAAGGCAAACGTTGGAGGTATGAAAAATCACTCTCACAAACACTCTCCTCCGATTGTCTTCTTCCTTAGTGATCTGACTTGATCGTCGAAGGGTCTTTCCGGCACACCACCGCCGGGCAGCTCACCATTTTTGTGTTGCAGAGATAAGCCGTCACGTAAGCTTAGCGTTCAAAGGCGTCTGCGAGCGGAGGATATTTCACCCCCGTACAATTGGCGCCGTCTGTGGGAAGTCTTTAATATTCAACTCTTGTTCTTCGAGCTTCTTCGACCATTTCCATGGCCAACAACAGCGAAGTTCATTGTCGTCGTCGATGGTGTCACTCGAGTATGTCCAGGAGAAGGCCCCGAATGTCGGCTATGGCGGTCTGGCGGCTTTCTCGCGAGTCTGCGAGACAAGCGTGGGAGGAGTTCGGATCGTTCGCGAGCCTAGAAGGCCGCCGGCACGGAGTAGTCTGTGGCGCTTGGAGCACAAACTCAAAGGCCAAGACGCCCTCATTAGCAAGATGGCGGCGAAATGGCTGGCGAAGCGCCCAGTTAAGGAAGAGTGTTCTTTGGAGAGGCAACCTCGGTGGCGCACCTCCCCTCGTTCTAGTAGTCGTCGCGGAGAGGACTCACTCTATCTCCATCACGGGAACTATGGGGTTGGAGATTTCGACCAAAGTGAAAGCGAGTTCCTCTCTACGCACACCTACCACCCCTCGACGCCGACGTCGCGATCTTCATTCTCCACGTTCGAGGACTTGAGGATGTATTGGAGGAGAAGGCGCCGTCGGAAGGCTCGAAGAATCTTGGCGTTGCAAGGTTGGCGCTCGATTCGTTGTAGTGAAGAGGTGGTAATGCGGCTCCTAGAGTGATGGCCTGCGTTGGAGGACAAAAAAGGCGCGACTTACTGACACGCCGTTGTCTCCGAGATTGAGAGCACACCTTGCCGGATTCCACCACCAAAGTTCACTTTGTACAATGGCAAACGGATCCGTACATGCATGTGAGTCATTACGGCAAGTGATGGTGACCGGCGTACAAGCATACTGATGTGCCTCATATTCCCACAAGCTTGGGAGAGCTGGGTTTGAAGTGGTTGAAAGGCTCCGGAAGTATTGGGGGTGGCGACAACTAAGCGGAAGCCTTCGTCACCAGATTCAAAACCAACACTCGAACGCCGAAGGAGGTCGACCATCTCCTGGGCGTCAAGATGGAGTCTGGATGGTCATTGAAGGCGTACAATGCGGAGTACTGGGAAACCTACAATGAGATCCTCGACTGCCCCGCCAATCTGGCGATTACCCAATACAAGCGTGGTTTCCCAGCCAGGCATAGGCTGCGAGACTCGCTCACAATGAATCAACCGTCGACTATGGAGTTGCTCATGCGACGCATTAATGAGCACATCCGAGTCGAAGACGATGCAGCCGCCGCTAACGTGACAGTGAGTCCGGTAATATTGAACAAGATAACGGCCATGCAAACCACCGTGGAAGAGATATAGGGAGTTCGGTTTTTGGAAGAAGAAGAGCGAGGAAAAAGGGCATAAAAATCGCAGTTTGTAAATGACCGATCCATTTCTAGAACATCAAGCTCTGCCAATCTAAAGTTTTGTTCTTGGTTCTGTTTCTGTAACCCATTTTTTGCCATTGGCACAATGAAACAAGTAAACTATTTTCTTGAGAATTATTGTATGTTTGCCTCGCCAAGCGGATTCAGTGCGAACTTAGGGGCAACTAACGATCATTTTGATGGAAAGATCAAAATTCCTTGCCGGACAGATTTTGCTCGGCAACAGGTTTGTTGATGGTTTTATCAACTTTGAAGTTCCTTGTCAGATGGATTTTACTCGGCAAGAGGTTTGTTGATGGTTTTAATCAACTTTAGAATTCCTTGCCGAGCTGATCTTGCTCGCCAAGAAGCAAGTGGTCGAGCGGACCTAGCTCGCCGACCTTGGTATTCCTTGCCGAGCTAACCTTGCTCGCCAAGAAGCAAGTCGCCGAGCGGATCTAGCTCGCTGACCTTGGTGTTCCTTGACGAGCTGATCTTGCTCGCCAAGAAGCAAGTTGCCGAGCGGACCTAGCTCGCCGACCTTGGAGTTCCTTGCCGAGTTGATCTTGCTCGCCAAGAAGCAAGGCGCCGAGCGGACCTTGCTCGCCGACCTTGGTGTTCCTTGCCGAGCTGATCTAGCTCGCCAAGCGTCGCGGCGGACCTAGCTCGCCGACCTTGGCGCCAAGCGGACCTTGCTCACGATCTTGGTGTTTCTTGCTCACGATCTTGGAGTTCCTTGAGTTGATCTTGCTCGCCAGAAGCAAGTCGCCGGCGGACCTTGCTCGCCGACCTTGGTGTTCCCTTGAGTGATCTTGCTCGCCAAGCGGTCGCGCGGACCTAGCCGACCTTGGTGTTCCTTGCCGATCTTGCTCGCCAAGCAAAAGCGCCGAGCGGACCTTGCTCCCTGACCTTGGTGTTTTTTGGCGAGCTGATCTTGCTCGCCAAGAAGCAAGTCGCCGAGCGGACCTAGCTCGCCGACCTTGGAGTTCCTTGCCGAGTTGATCTTGCTCGCCAAGAAGCAAGGCACCGAGCGGACCTTGCTCGCCGACCTTGGTGTTCCTTGCCGAGCTGATCTTGCTCGCCAAGAAGCAAGTCGCTGAGCGGACCTAGCTCGCTGACCTTGGAGTTCCTTGCCGAGCTGATCTTGCTCGCCAAGAAGCAAGTCACCGAGCGGACCTAGCTCGCCGACCTTAGAGTTCCTTGCCGAGTTGGTCTTGCTCGCCAAGAAGCAAGGCGCCGAGCAGACCTTGCTCGCCGACCTTGGTGTTAATTGCCGAGGTGAGCTTACTCGCCAAGAACCAAGTCGCCGAGCGGACCTTGGTGTTCCTTGACGAGCTAATCTTGCTCGCCAAGAAGCAAGTTGCCGAGCGGACCTAGCTCGCCGACCTTGGTGTTCCTTGCCGAGCTGATCTTGCTCGCCAAGAAGCAAGTCGCCGAGCGGACCTAACTCGCCGACCTTGGCGCCAAGAAGCAAGGCGCCGAGCGGACCTTGCTCCCTGATCTTGGTGTTTCTTGACGAGCTGATCTTGCTCGCCAAAAAGCAAGTCGCCGAGCGGACCTAGCTCGCCGACCTTGGAGTTCCTTGCCGAGTTGATCTTGCTCGCCAAGAAGCAAGGCGCCGAGCGGACCTTGCTCGCCGACCTTGGTGTTCCTTGCCAAGCTGATCTTGCTCGCCAAGAAGCAGGGCGCCGAGCTGACCTTGCTCCCCGACCTTGGTGTTCCTTGCCGAGCTGATCTTGCTCGCCAAGAAGCAAGTCGCCGAGCGGACCTAGCTCGCCGACCTTGGAGTTCCTTGCCGAGCTGATCTTGCTCGCCAAGAAGCAAGTCGCCGAGCGGACCTAGCTCGCCGACCTTGGAGTTCCTTACCGAGTTGGTCTTGCTCGCCAAGAAGCAAGGCGCCGAGCAGACCTTGCTCGCCAACCTTGGTGTTAATTGTCGAGCTGAGCTTGCTCGCCAAGAATCGAGTCGCCGAGCGGACCTTGCTCGCGGACCTTGGTGTTCCTTGACGAGCTGATCTTGCTCGCCAAGAAGCAAGTCGCCGAGCGGACCTAGCTCGCCGACCTTGGAGTTCCTTGCCGAGCTGATCTTGCTCGCCAAGAAGCAAGTCGCTGAGCGGACCTAGCTCGCCGACCTTGGTGTTCCTTGCCGAGCTGATCTTGCTCGCCAAGAAGCAAGTCACTGAGCGGACCTAGCTCGCCGACCTTGGAATTCCTTGCCGAGCTGATCTTGCTCGCCAAGAAGAAAGGCGCCGAGCGGACCTTGCTCGCCGACCTTGGTGCTCCTTGCCGAGCAGATCTTGCTCGCCAAGAAACGAGTCGCCGAGCGGACCTTGCTCGCTGACCATGGTGTTCCTTGACGAGCTGATCTTGCTCGCCAAGATGCGAGTCGCCGAGCGGACCTTGCTCACGGACCTTGCTCGCGGACCTTGGTGTTCCTTGACGAACTGATCTTGCTCGCCAAGAGGCAAGTCACCGAGCGGACCTTGCTCGCCGACCTTGGTGTTCCTTGCCGAGCTGATCTTGTTCGCCAAGAAGGAAGTCGCGGAGCGGACCTTGCTCGCCTTTTTTGAAGTTATTTGCCGAGCTAATCTTGCTCGCCAAAAAGTACATCACCGAGCGGACCTAGCTCGCCGACTTTGGTGTTCCTTGCCGAGCTGATCTTGCTCTCCAAGAAGCAAGTCGCGTAGCGGACCTTGCTCGCCTACGAATTCATAAACTGAGCGAAGCGGATCAAAAGCAAAAATTCGCTCGGTCGTAATGTTCCAAATACGCTTGCGCGGACGGAATTAAGGGGCAATTGAGAGGGAAGATTTGCATCGGGCAGTACGACCGAGTTGATACAATGTCAGACTTGACGGACTACATGACGTCGAGCAAAGTCCTCTATTGACTCGGCCTGACTTGCACGGTCGGAGATGTTGACCGGTCTGGCATGCTCTTGCCCAGCCATGCTGTGATTGCACGTATTGGGCGGAGCTCAAGGTAGCGGATGACGACCGAGTTAAGAGGTAGCCCGAGCTACACCTGGAGTGCGATCGGGCGTGACGCCTGGACCGATCAATCAATAAAGATGACTTCGTGTGACCGAGATTGGAGATAGAACGGTTGGAAGCCGGCATGCCTCGCAATCGGTTGATCATGATGAACCGGTCAAGGATAGTTCGGCCGAGGTGATCAGGCTTTCGCCTAATTCCAAGTCACAGGCCGGTGGCCCATAGCACGGTTAGGTGCATGTGATGGCAATTTCTCACAAGTGTTAAGTCGGTCGTGGTACCCCGGTTAGGAGTGCCACCTGGGCCAATGGCGTGAGGAAGAGGACATCTGCTCCACGCACGCCTCAATACCGTTGGACAGTTCTGTGTGTACTGGTGGAAGGACAAAACCTTTACACGCGTAAGGTGGTGAGAGGCGAGCATTGCCACCTGTCCAGGGAAGGACAGCAGAGGTAGTGCGCGCACAATCTTGGGCTGCATGGCCAGCCTAGAAATAGAGAGAAAGGCGAACGTTGGAGGTATGAAAAATCACTCTCACAAACACTCTCCTCCGATTGTCTTCTTCCTTAGTGATCTGACTTGATCGTCGGAGGGTCTTTCCGGCACACCACCGCCAGGCAGCTCACCATTTTTGTGTTGCAGAGATAGACGCCGTCACCAGAAGCTTGACGTTCAAGGCGTACGCAGAGCGGAGGATATTTCACCCCCGTACAGTGGCGAAACTCTTTCCCTACTTGCTAATTTGACATTATCACACGAAGCTATCACGCTTTGGTCGGTTTAGGCAGCGGCTAGAATAATGTCTTGCAAAACAATCCCCTTGCATGGGAGGCTTTGGCTGCAGTTAAGTTGTATGGCCAACTTTGAAGCACTTGTTCCTTTGATGTTCTTGTACCACACATTCTCTACCTGCATTGCTGAGGGCTGTGTACTCATTACAACATAATAAGATGATTAGTCTATCACTATTACATGCCATCACCCTGTTTGGTACAACTCATTAGAGGCTTATATTTTTGAAATTTCTGTCATGTTTGGTGCTACTAGATTATTGTTGAAAATGCATTTTTTTTTTTAATTTTTTACTTTTTTATTAGTACAACTTTAGAAAAGAGGACACATGTAATTTAAGGATTCTTTTGATGTTGAAGGTTATCAGCGTTGGGTCTTTTAAGTTACCTATTCAAAGTATGGTTTGATTTGATAAAATTATGGGGTTGCTCACATTATGTATTAAAGCATCTTGAAATTTGATATTTTTTACATATTCAGATCCGCCCTGCATATTAAAATCAAATTTTAAAAAACAAAACAAATGTGAAAATCTCTATTCATTACTATTTTTGAATTAAAACTTCTTTTTTTTTGTTTTTGTCATGTCCTATTTTCTTTATTAAAAAAAAAAATTAGAAAGCATAATTATTATATGCATATGATTGAATATAGATCGTCTTGTTTTTACTTAAGTGGCCACATGTGGGGTGTACAAGTATGAAACATCCTTATCTTCATAATTAGAACAGAGAAAATTAATCTTGTTTAGTGCTTGTAGAAGAATTGACTAGCTTCTCTCCCTCATGACATTGAAAAACAAGTGTAGTATTGATTCCTATAATGAATTCTCCACATTAAAGTCAAAAGCTAGCATGCTTATATATGTATCCAAATGCTAGCATTCTAATCCTGTTTAAATAATATATATGTTGTAATTCGAGGCATAGGATCTTCTGTTTTTAAATTTATTTGCTACGAAATGTACTTTTAGTTATGGGATCATATTTCAAGATTCTCGTGTCTTAAGAATTTCAAATTTTTCAAGGGTTGATAATTTATTAAGACAAACGGATGAAAAAATTAAGGATATAGAGAATCTGTGGCCACAATTTATTATCATAAATGATAGATGATTAAGGGAAGCCCATTATAAATACACTTCATTCTTGTCATTAGTATCAAATACTATAATAATACAATTTTTAATGCATGATAGATGACAAGATTTGAAATGTAACTCTAAAAAAATGGAGTAGAAGTAATAATCCTCATAATTAATTGTGTATACAAAACTGTTTTTGTACATGAACAGAGAGATGAATAAGAATAACTGCAAACATTGATATAATGATACATGAATTAAGGTGGAAGAATGCCTAAATATATGGAAGTTTGCAAAACAACCCTTATTACCTGCCAAGTCTTTAACTCCATTTGTGCTTCCTGAAAACTTTACTCTGTTGACACTCGCATCTAAGACCCTGGCTTCTGAGTTACCTTGTCCTAGGCTTCCAATGCTGGAAATGACTTAAAAAATAAGTCAATGAGATCAATAACAAAGGCAAAAAAAGAAAAAAAGTCGAGCTATGGAAGTAGAATTGTTTTGTTGAAAATGGGTAAGTAGTAGTTGGTTGGTGTTACAATATGAGACCTGATTCCATGACCTGGTCCACAGGTTATGTCTGTGACTTTGATGTTTTTTGACCCACTGGCTATTGAAATACAATCATCACCTTCAGTAAAAGAAAAAAAGAAGAAAAAAAGAGAACCCCAAATTAGAAAAAGCAAATTTTCAATCATTTTGGTCTTTTCATTTGGAAAAATATCATAAAAATGTTGTATATTAATTTTTTTTCTTTTTTTCTTTTACCAAAAATTGTTATGATTGGACGTGAAGATAATAAAGCCTTTATTAATAAATACATGGAAGATCCAATGTATTTGTGTCTAATTAAAGAAAATTTGAATAAAAAATTCCTTTTTCTATTCCCTTACTCACCCGTTTTAATGATTTGAATATTTTGGGTACCAGTGACATGAATTCCATCAGAGTTAGGACTATTTCCCGGTGCAACTATTATGAGGTTCTGTACTTTAACATTAACACATTTCTAAAATGAAATGTATATTTGCTACGAATTTTGAACCTGCAACCCAGACAGTTTCAAGTTCTTGCATCCAAGAAACGTTGCAACCTGTAATACATTTACAAAGATTTTGACAGAAAGATTTTCAAATTTTTGGTTAAGTAATTTGTAGGATCAAAATGTTGAGAGTCAAGTCAAGCCAAGCCATAAAAATACGAGATTCTATTGACAAAGAAAAAAAAATCACCGAAAAGTCTCCCCTTGGTCTATTCTGTGACTTTTCCATAATTTTTTTCTTCTTTTTTAAAATATATAATAAAATTATAGAAAGATAAAAATAAATTAAAAGTACCGTTGGTGCATCCGTGCAAGGCTGCAAAAATAGAAAGGAAAATAAAAAATAAAAAAAATGCTTGTTAGTAGAATTAGTAGAAACTCAAAGGAAAGAAAGCAAACAAAATTGATTCAAAGAATATATTTGAATGATATACATATATATATATATATATATATGGCAAGAAAGTTAATGAAATTGATTAATAGTCTGTTTGGTTAGAGGATTTGGAGAGAGATTTGAAAAAGAAAAGGAAAAAGATATGTAAAATTAGAGGAAATGTAAGTATATTTTATTCATATTTCACCTATTTTTTTTCTTTTTCTTTCTAAATCTCTTCTCAAATTCTCCAATCAAACACAGCATAAAAGAATTTAATGGAATGACATACTCGGCTTTTGTCAATTTTGCAAGATTTTTTCCACCATATCTTCCCATTTCCGTTGATGGTTCCACCACCTTCTGCCTCAAAGTTTCGAAGATTTTGAAATAGAAGCTAGTGTTTTGGACTATGTTTATAGTCCCATGGATTGACGGAAGCTTTGATGGTTCCATCGATCTGAGTAGCATGAAGGCATTTCCACAATATGCATTATTATTAATTTGTTATTATTATTTTTCACGAAATTGAAAATCAAAAGGTTAAAGAACAATTAGAGTATGGTAATCCTCCCATCCGTGATTATTTTTATTTTATTTTATTTTATTATTTTTGATAATTTACAATTATCTTGACTAATCTCGGAGAATCAATCCCACCACCCACTTGTGGAAGCCCATTTAAAGTCAGAGCAAATGTCATATATGGCCTGACTCCAAGAAACTTATTACAGTTACTGAATATTTAATTTGAGATTTGGAGAGAGCACATCCCCAGATTTCAAGTTGTGCCCACTAAGCCAATCCTCTAAGGTTCATTGGAGGTATTTGGTGTGACTTATTTTGGCCAACTTATAAACTCTATCTTTAGAAAAGTTATTTTAAACGGTTTGATTAAACTTATTTCAAATAGTTTTTTATTCTAACAATTTATTTTAACTCCAAAAAATTAATTTTGAGAAGTTGCCTGCCCCTGATTCTGATTATCAGTTTCTGATGTGGGTATGTTAATTTATGATTATACCCTTAGATTATTATTTTTATTTTTATTTTCAAAAATAGAAAAAGACCCAAATGGACTATGAATTAAGTTTTTTTTATTTTTATTTATGAGAAATGTGGATTAGTAGTAAATAACAAAAAAATAAAAATTAATTCAATTTACAATTAATAAAGGCTAATTCAATTTATAATTTACAGCGGTAAAAAAGACATTTATACATTAAAAAGCTATTTCACAACTTATTTACCAAACAATATACTTGTCAACTTAAATCCATAATACAGCAGTTACACCAAACATATATTAACAACTTCTAATTAAAACTATAATTTATAATCTGTTAAATTATAATTTATAATCTATTTTACCAGATACACCAAACACTCCCATTAACAAGACAGAAGAAACTTATATTAGGCTGTAAGTACTAGGATTCACAAACTCTCTGAACCTAACCCTAAAAATAAAAATAAATAAAAAGAAAAAACTAGTGACCAAAAATTAATGACCATATGTCTCATGCCCCCAACAACTGTTGATAAGACTCGAATCATATATGACCTTTTATTGCCTACCAAATCATTTGGGTGTAAGCCTCTTTGCCACCAACCCATTGCCCTTGGGTGTGTGTAGTTTCACTAGTAAGTCATATTTGACCAGTAATAATACAAAAATGTTATCAACCACCTTTATCAATTCATAATTTATGTTGAATGTGTTTGTATGATGGAGATTAAATTAATAAAGTGTGAGATCCATGAATAAAATGAATTTGAACTATTAATTTTTATTTTTTTTTTCTAGATAAATTTTGAATTCATCTGGTTTTGTAGTGTGGTTGATAATAATAAACTCACCTTTATTGAAATATGAGAGCTGCGAGGACCTGAAAAATTGATTGGCTTAAGGTGATATATCCTATCCTCAGGGACCACAAGAACGCTATCTTTTAAATCCTTTTAATTTCAAAGATAAATATTATTTAATTTCTTTTAATTATAGGCATTTAGGAAAGCGCTTTCCTAAATGTCTATAATTAAAAGAAATTAAATAATATTTATCTTTGAAATTAAAAGGATTTAAAAAGAAAGAAAATAATGCTTGAGGACACATCAGATCAAATAAATATTTGACTCAAAAAATTAATTAAGAAAGGATTTGGATCCCCTATAGTAAAATTGAAAAATGAAAATTCCACTACATAATTAACAATTATGAAAGAATCAATAAATTGATAAAAGGATTTATTTATTTATTTATTTTTTACTAAATAGCTAAGAAAGATGTATATTAAAACTTGTAATGATGTGATAATTCATAAATGGTGAAAATTTAATTTTTGTCATATTTGTAAGGGAAAGAATGTTAATCCATAAAAAAAGGGGGTCAAAATCAATGATTTTTTACACCACATTTTACAAATTCAATTGTATTGTGATAATCTTAAAAAATTCATATATAATTTCCTCTTCTCAAAATTTAGAAGTACACCTCTGAATCGTCTGTTCCATCACCTTTAGCTCCAAAGTCATCCACATTCACCATATATGGAGATCCTGTAGGGACACCAACTTGATCATAAAGCCTTGCAAGATCAAAATTCTCAGTCTCATACTTCAAACTGTGAGGTTGATCATTATAAGAAGTTGGTCCCCTAAAGTACTGCTGATACAAGAAGAACAAGACACCAAAACAAAGAATAGTTGAAATAGATATCTATATAGACACCAAAACAGTGAAGCTGCATGAGCTTAAAAAAAATAGAGAAAATCAAGATATATATATATTTTTAAAAATGCAAAGTTATTTGGAGGTTCTAAAAATGAATCCACCCTTGGACATTTTCTATTTTAATCTTTTATCTGCTACATTTTTATATTTTAAATTCTTTCTTTCTCTTCTCCTCTTTTTTTTTTTTTTTTTTTTTTTTTTTTTTTAACATAAGAAATTCATATATATATATATATATTCAATATGTTCATGTTCTAGAATATCTATTTTAATTTGTTATAAAATGATTTTTTATTCTAAATGGTGCTGATTATCATATTCACAACAAATGAATCCATTGCATTTACAAATTAGTTTGTACATGTTTGAGTAAACCTTTTTTTTTTTGTTTTTGGGATCAGATGTTTTAGTAAACTTGACCCTACTATATTACAACAATGAATCTACTGCATTTACAAACTAGTTTAGAGTCAAAATGATATATTAATAAAAACTATAACAAGGGTCAAATTTATATTTTTTTTATAGAGAATTCTTAAAAGTAGCATGTTTTGCACTACAACGTATAAGAGTTTTAGAAATTAAATTTTTTAGTCTCTAAAAGTGAAAAATTAATTGTAAAAGACATTTAAAGACTAATTTCTATCGTCGTAGGGACAGTTGCTAAAAGGTTGTCTCGAAAAGTAAAAAATAAGGCTTTTAGCAACAATTTTAAAAATGTCACTAATAAATACACTTTTAGAAACAAAATAATTTGATTTCAAAATGGTTTATTTTTTGAAACAAAAAATTTGATTCTAAAAAGATAATAATTCAACACTAATGTCTAATTTTTATTACTAAAAATATAATGACGACATTTTTCGCAACAAAAATCTTTAATCCCAAAAAAATAATTGTCTCTAAATTTTAATTTTTAAAACCTTAATTTTTTATAGTGACGACACTTGCCAAACACTTTCTAATACTTCTTCTTGGTGAAAGTATCAAAAATTAATAATAAAAATTACAATAATTGAATTAGAGAACTAACCATTAGGTTAACTAACACCATTTGCTAACATCATCAATTAATTTATTTGATGGATCACAATTCGCAACGATGGACCAACAGCATGGGACCCTTCTTCAAAATCGACAATCTTTACACTACATCTCCTTTTCTCACATTTGTTTATCATGGCCGCTTATTATATTTATTTTATATTACTTATTTTTTTAATAAAAGTAAAGGTGGAGTTGAATTTTTTTTTTTGGTCCTTCTCATGTTTGATGAAATGTTTTATAGAGTGTCAAAGTTGTCAGCGATGAAAGGGCTGTGAAAGGAGAGTGGGGTGGAGAAGAAACTCTATGCCTAGTCCATCTGAAGGAGATGGCAGGCCAAGGCATTAAAGTTATTTTAATTGTTTTTGTGATTGAAACCAACAAACTCTGATAGGTAATTATTGTAATTTTTGTAATGTCAAGAAAATATTTGTAATAATTTGCCTTTATACCATGGCACCAGCGGTAGAAATTTTGAATTTAAAAAAAAAAAAGTGAAGAAGTGTACAAACAGAATAAAGTTTTGGGCGGTTTATGGAACTCCACGACTTTCCAACACTAGGCCTCTCCCTCCCATTAGGGGAACTAGCTGGCAATAGGTGATGAAATTTCAAACATTTAAATTAAAATGAATGAGAACCCCACCATGTCATTACAATTACAGCTAACCATTTGATGATTCATTCAAACAAAAGAATTTCATGATATTGAAAGTTTGTGTAGTTATTAATTTCAAAGCCTATAGAGATTAGTTTTCAGTTGTGTAAATATGAGGTTACTCAGTTTCAATTAGACTGAATTGGATTGGAGATATAGATTATCCACACACACATACACAAAAAAGAAAAAAAGAAAAAGAGAGAGATAGGAAAATAAATCGAATACAATTCTAATGAACGATAGAACGGATCTTGGGTTGCCTTCAAATTTTCTCCAGTACATTTCATTATATTTAAAGAATTGAATCATTTAATGTTGTGTTTGGTTGGGAGATTTGGGGAGGGATTTGGAAAGGGAAAGGGAAAATGTGTGTGAAACTAGGTGAAATATAGACATGTTTTATTCACATTTCACCTATCTTTTCCATTTCCCTTTCCAAATCCTTCCCAAAATCCCCCAACCAAACACAGCATTAGTAAAGTGGAGACGAAGGACATGGGTTTAAGTCTTGCTGATGTTTGGGACAATACTCTTGTCTATTAAGCAATTTTAGGTTATTGACTCCTTATCATAACGTTTTTTTGTAGCGCTGGGGTCAAATTATGATTTAAGCCCATCTTGAAGGACAATGATTGAGCTACCTTATGCCCAAGAGAGGCAAGTGGCCGTCTAATCTTTTTTCAAAAATACTTTTTAACGTGTAGTTATGAAATCTTATTTCAATTTGCATCTCTGATTTATTTATTTATGTAAATGCTCCTTTAAAAAAATTAAGCCCTCTAAAATGTTTATTTGCCATAAAGTTTCTAATACTTGTCATATTTTTCTCTCATTTCCTTCCCACCCTTGGTCATTTTCTATATTAATCTTTTATTTGCAACATTTTTGTGTAGATGTAGGCATATGATTTGATATTCTTCTTACAACTTAGAGTTTCAAATTTTAAATTCTTTCTTCTTCATCTTCCTCTCCTTCTCCATTTTTTTTTTTCACATAAGAAATTCATATACACACATATATTCAATATGTTCATGTTCTGGAATATTTATTTTAATTTGTTATGAAATGATTTTTTATTTTAAATTATGATGATTATCATATTTAGAAATTAAAACAACAAAAAATCAAATAAACAATCGAAAAACAACAAAAAGCAACATAAAAAATAGAAAAAAAAAATTGTCGACTAAGCCAAACAGAAAAGTTTGACATGAATATCATGATTTGGTCGAGCTTAGACAAATTACTTTGGCTTAATATTGTCACTTTTCCACTATTAAGGGGGAATTTGGGAATCTTTGTGTGTGGGGTACCCTGTGTTGTTGGACCCATCTAGACCTCTCTTGTCCATCTCCCTAATGAGTAAAGACTTGTATGGTCACGTTCAAAATTGTCCCCTTATATCCTTTTTGCCTAAAAATAAAAAGTTGAGACAGATTCCTTGGATAAATATAGATTCTTTAACTTGAGCATCCTGCAACACTATCTTGAGATCATAAGGATGCAACTCTCACTTTTAACCCCATGTTTCTTCACAAAAGAATTAATGTGTGTATCTATTAGGACCTCCATCATGGATCACAAGTTAATTTAAGATTGAATAATACTATACAAATAAAAAATTCATATATAATGATGTGGCTCATTGTGAACCTTTTATTTTAAAACAAAATATCATTAAAGTTGAGTTTATTTACAATAATGACATTGCTACACTATTCTTGTAAAGTTTTTTGTATAAATTTTATGTATGTGTAGCATTTTCCTTTAAAGTTTAACTTGCAGATCTTATGTTGCATACTTAATTTCATAAATATTTATTTATTTAATATTTGGAATTAGTTAGTAGTAGAGTCATGAATAGGGTTGTGTCTGTTACAACTCTCTGTATATTAATCAGATTTGTTATTAATAAAATCTGCTCAATATATTTATATGTTTTAACTTCTGTGAAGTTATAAAGGGCTTGCTCTCCTCAATGCCACCTAATTGGAGGTCTTCCCCCCCAGAGTGGATCTTTCTCACATATTTCTTTTGTTTTTATTTTTGTTAATCTTATAAACCAATTGGAGGTCTTCTCTCCCCCCCCCCCCCATCTCTCTCTCAAAGTGGGTCTTTTTTTTTTTTTTGTTAATTTTGTTAACAAGAAGGTACGTAACAAGTGATATCAGTGCCAATCGATCTTGGAAATAGCTACACCATCAAAGATGTCAGAGTCTGCGTACAAATATAGTAAAAATCACGTCACTTGTTTTGGATATGATCAAGATAAGCAACCAATTCAACGAATTTCAATATGAGATCACCACCATGTCGGTCAAAGGAATAAATAAGAAATTAATCAAGTATATCATAAAATCAAATCTTGAAAAAGTTGATTTTGTGATTGATGGAGATGAGCCAATCAACATTGTTAAGAGTTTAATCAATCAACAATATTTTGGAAGTTACTTTGTTCCAAAAGGTGAAAAGTGAATAAAATATAACTACATTTGGCATGCCTTTTTCCTTTCTATTTCTAAATCAATTTCTAAATTTTTGAACTAAACACAACCTTGCTTCATTGTACCTTCGAAATAGTGCATTCGAAAGCTTTTGCATACTAATTTTTTTCCTTCAAATTGGCATTGAATATCTCCCCTTGCATCACAACCTAAAAATGTCTTCTTAGTTTTTTAGCTGTCTTTGTCTCTTTTTGTATCAATCCGGGAGCCTTTTTAGTATTTAGGTTTTATCTATCTTTTGTACTTGGGTAAATTATATTTTGCCTCTTTTATATTTGGTCATTACTTAAAGTTTATTTTTTCTCACTTTGACCTTTTATATTTTAAGTTTTTTCTAATTTACTTCTAAAACTAATTTATGTTCAAAAAATTAAACAGAAAATACTACATTAACTACCACATAGCATTAAAATATTTTATTATATATAATTCACACCTATAATACAAATTCAAACTCTAATATAATAATATATCTTTTATGTTATTTGGCAGTTAACGTGGTATTTTTTGTATAACTTTGAACATAAATTAGTTTTAGGAGTAAATTGGAAAAAATTTGAACATGAAGGGCCAAAGTGAAAAAAATGAATAAACATAAACGAGGCAAAAGTGTAATTTATCCTTTGTACTTTGATGCACTCTATTAGATTAAATGGCTCTATATTATGACTCTAAACTATGGTTTTGTATCTCGTTATTTTGTAAAAAGAAAATAATAATAAAGTCCTGGAGAAAGAATATCGTCGATGCTAGTAATCCATATAACAAAAGAAAGTGCCTCCAGGCGTATAGTCTCTGTCCTAAAGTCATTATTTCTCATCCACGTCTCGTACAACCGGAGTGTAAAGACTCCAAGATACAACCCAAATGCACACAATTTTCCTTGTTTGTTGTTCACTCTATCAGGAGAATATGAACGAGTCACGAACAAAATATGACCAAAATTATAAAAAATAGATAAAAGAACACTCTCAAGTAAAGTCTCAATATATCCCATATGCATGTATTTTCTTGCATGCCTTTTATGTCTCACACCTTTAGAAGACACAGGTTTATATAGGATTCTTAGTAGGCATGCTAACAAGTACCCCATGCATTGTTTAATGTTGGGATTAGTGTAAAAAGTGTTTTAAAAATAATGAAAAAGTTAAAAATGTTTTAAATTGAGTGAAATTGTTACAAAACTAATAAAACATGTATTGAATTTTACACTTATTTTGTCTTTTTTGTGTACCCTTAAGACACTTGTTAGCAAGACTCTTCTCTATAATCCATGAATTCAAATCTAATAAATATAAATATAAATATAAATAATGATAATATAATAAGAATAATAAAAATTTTATTAAAGAATAGAATAACGAGACAAAGTATTTATCATTGGAAAATGCTATAGACCCCAAACAAATTACTAAATAGATTGCCAAACCTTTCACATTCGTGTGGAACCCACACAAATCCCACACCTATGTGTGAGAGGTTTAATAATTTATTTGGAATTCCTAACATAACTCATTATCATTCATCTAATTTATTTAATAGCCAAATTAATGAAATAATGAAATAAGAATTTTATTTTTATTAAAATTTCAACACAAACTCAAGTCATTGGTTGCTGCTCACTAGGTTTCTTTACTAGTTGCTATGCTAATAGGCATACAATATTTCAGTGGCTCTTGATACTTGGACATAACAATTTCTGTTTATATCATTTATTCTTTTGTTGTTTATTGCCGCTAAAGGCAGCATCTTCTCTGTTACTTATCTTTTGAGTTTCAGATTGTTTGCTGTATTTTTTCTATCCATGATTGACTGACAAGCTTCTCAATATATTAACACCTATAAACTCATAATTCAGTTATTCCTAAATTTTCAATGCGTGTCATCTTGCTCATCGACAAGCTTCTCAATATATTAATACCTATAAAACATCTCAAATTTTCTTACATTTGTTCTAAAATGGCCTGTGAAACAGTATGATTCAGCCAAAAATTTGAGAATGCGCAACATGATTCATTGAGGTTGCTGAACGATGAATGCCTGTATGCTTGCTTCTCTAACACTATCCCCCCCACATATACCATATCAACTTGCAATTTTAAAAGCGAATAAAACATATATCAAGATTGATATTGATCTATCAAAGTAAAAACTTTGATTTCAAATTGTTAAGAAACCATCATAGCATTCAAATATTATGTTAAAATGAATTACAAAGGAAAATGAGTTCCTTTTTCCCGTTCCAATTTCTCATTTCAACAATCAGATTTCATCCATCAGACTAGCTTGACAGGTCATCTTCGTTGAAGTCAGAATCCTCACTAACCTCATCATCCTCAGATTCACTCAAAACGTATACTGCCTTCCCACGATTCATCCTCCGTGGTCTAGCCTTTGGAGCCATGACTTCTTCACTCAAATCCTCAGTATTCACTGCATTCGAAGCAGATCCCAAGTTTTCTTCACTTCCAGTCAAACTGTTCTCATCTTCCTTCCCAATATTTCCCAAAACAGAACCACTTTTCTTGTTAAATGGAGATGCCCTCATCTTCCTCACTTTCTTCTCAGGTGAAATCCCCATATTTTCTGCAGTCTTAAAAACTTCAGTTATAAGTTTCTGGCCCGTTGTCTTAGCTGGCACTCTTTTCTTTGTTGGTGCTGGGGGTTTAGCTGCCTGCTTTGCATTTGCTGCTGGCTTTCTCCCTCCTTTCTTCTTTCCCACTTCTGGTGCAACTTCCTCAAGTTCAAAATCCTCGTCGCTGATATCTTCCTCATCTTCATCATCAGAAATATCTGTCAGAGTTGACGACAAAGGCTTCTTTGCAGCAGCCCTTCTAGTAGGTTCTTTTTTCCTGGTTGGTACCTGGGGCATCTCAGTTTCCAAGGCTGCAACAACTTCAAGGGTAAGCACACCGAAGGTCGTATGTATGCTATGAAATTTACAATCAAGACAATTGAGAGATTCTCTAATGTGTGCAATTGAGAAGATTGTGTGTGCCATGAAATTTACAATCAAGGCAATTGAGAGATTCTTTAATGTGTGCAATTGAAAAGATTGTGTGTGCTACGAAATTTACAATCAAGGCAGTTGAGAATGGCATTTTCAGGCAGTTGAAAGGTGTGCACACTAACTGCTTTTGTGGGTATTTTCGGAAATAAAAAATGTTACATGTCAACACAGCATTATATAATAGTATAGATATAATAAAAATAATAATATACAATAAAAAGTAAAAAAGAAATAAGCAATTAAACACGTCTCCCATTTTATCATTCACACAATTGCCCAAATTTTTAAACCCCTCTCTCTCTCTCAAGAATTACATAGTTCTTCCTGCAAACTGATACTTCAGTCTTCCAAAACTATTTATCGAATATAACCTATTAATTCATAAACTTTGAATTGCTAAGACATAAGCACAATTCCAAAACCTGTAATGGACATTTCTGCTTAAAAAGTAAAAAAGAAAGACCATAAATACGAAAACGGTAAGATGGAATTTACCTTCTGAGTGGTCAGGAGAAGATTCAAGGTTGTAAGCAGCAAGTCGTTCTTTTAGCTCAAGTACATCATCATCTTCATCTTCGTCTTCATCTTTAAGGCTCACAGATGCCTTTTCCTGCCAAGTAAATAGTAACACTTCAGAGAATTTACTCAAAAACATAATGGGGTCTGATTGTAATATAATCTAAAGATGCAGACCTTTCTGGCTGGTGCTTTCTTTGGACCTGCTCTGCCTTTCGGTTTCACAACCTCAGGAACATTATCTGACGAAGGAGAGGAAAGACTATCCAAGTTAAGATACTGATGTTTATCAAGATATAGAGTGACACCACCTGAGAGAGGGAAAAAAAAAATGATTCCAAACCTGTACCTGTTTCCATTGTTGAACTGGTTGATATTTCCATTGCATCAGAAACAGTTTCTGCATTGGTGGCCTTCTTGTTATTCTTCCGCGGATTTTTGGGTGCTTGTTTGGATACTTTAAGACCAGCATCTACCATCACCTTGTTTTTCATCACCTTTCTAGCCTCCTCTGCCTTGTCATCACTCTTTTCTAATTCCTGAATCAAGAACACATGAATATATATCAGACAAGGAAGGGATCAAGAAATCAAAACAAATGAAGAAAAGCCGTGATCTTTAAATTCATACATTGAGTTCTTTCTCAAGAGCATCAAGATCTTTAATCCACAAAGACCTTGGTGTTGCCTTCCTCAAGTCATCAACTTCTTTGTTGAGTTTATCTCTATCTGCACATAGCTCCTGAACCTTCTCAAGTGTCAAGGTTCCAATGGCCAATGACAGCAAGTACTCATAATCACTAGCCCGAACTCCTTTGGTGCCAATTATCTCTGAGTTCTCTTCAGTCTCTTCTGCATCATCAGTTACCCCAGCAACTGTTGCATCCGCATTTTTCATTTTCTTTGGGAAAGGTGTAAAACCTTTATCCCGCAGCTCAAGAAACAGCTCGGCTCTCTTCCTGTTGCTCACAATGATCTCTCCTTTCACAACCCCAAGTATGAACCTAACCTTGTTCTCCAACTTCAACAACTCCATTTCAAGATTATCTAGAAGAATTTTCTGTACAAGATCATTAATATATTTATTAGTAAATAAGCCATGTCTTGCTAAGTAGTAAGAAATAAATTCAATGTATAACTTTTATGAACCAACTTGCCTTTCTCTTCTCATAGAATTCAAGTCTTACGTCGAAGAATTCTTCAAGAACTGCAAATCAAAAGAATTAAATTGTAAATAACCTGAAAATTTGATGCATGATTAGAGGTTAATCTGAACTGGTGTATATTACAATCATACTCTGTTCAGGGGTATCATATTTCTTAATCACGCCTTTTGGGTCGAACAGATGCATGTTGCTCGTGCTGATAGTTGTGGTGAGTTTAAATTTCTTTAGCAAGCCCTCTTGCTTTGCCATGATCAAGTTCTCCTCGGACATAATGACTTCAAAGTGTACGGTGGTGTCATCGTTGTGCTCTCTGTAATCCTGCAACCATTAAAATCTACCGTGAGACTCCAAACACCTCACATACAACTTAATAATATACTAAGAAATCAGTTCAAGAAATCAAACTTCATTATACCTTGATAAATGGGTCCTTGATTTTATCATTTCCTGTCATAATTGATTCAAGAAATTCTTTATAATCTTGAGTCCATCGTCGTATAGGCAGCTCTGTAATCCGGAGTGTAGTTTCGTTGATTTCCTCCATAATTCCACACACAGTGTAGCTAACCCCAGCTTCTTTGGTTGCTGTTTTCTCAATGGTTCCTCTGAACCCTTTGTACCATGGATCCATCGGCTCCATTTGCTCACCATTCAACAAACGCCTCACATTAGCAACAATATCCCTTGGATTATAATTTGGAATGTAGGAGCTCCATCCTGTCCCAATTCCTTCACTTCCATTGACAAGAACCAATGGTATGACAGGCATGTACCTGAATGAAAAACAAAATAATTTAGACATCTGCAAAACCTTCATCATAATATGTTTATTTGCCACTGATAAAAAAAACTTACCAAACAGGTTCAATGGATTGCCCATCTTCATTCAAGTAATCAAGAAGTATATCATCATCCTTGGGGAACATGAACCGTGTGATAGGAGAAAGCCGAGTGTATATGTACCTAGCACTCGCATGATCTTTGCCTCCCTTTTAAGATACAACAATACATGTAAGCATAGGAAACAGATTTAAAACAAAACAACGAACTCCAATATGTCTGTTTGAATTTGATTGAGTGATATTTTTCTTTCCTCACCTGATGACGAGTGCCAAATTGACCATTTGGTTGAAGCAGGTTTATGTTGTTGCTGCCCACATAATCCTGTGCCATGCCAATGATGGTACTGGCAAGACTCTGCTCACCATGATGGTAAGCTGAATGCTCAGATACATAACCAGAGAATTGAGCAACTTTTGCTTCCTTCACAAAGTTGCGCTTGAAAGAACAGAAAAGGATCTTCCTTTGACCTGGTTTCAGGCCATCAACCATTGAAGGAATTGACCGTTGAAGATCTGCCATAGAAAACAATATAAGCTCTTTGTTGACAAAATCACTGTACTTGATGAGCTTCTCCTTCTGATCAAGGTAAGTGCCAGGCTGCAAATCACATAGACAAAGAAAGTGTTATTAGAAAAAGAACAATTACAGAACACCTTAGATTTTATGGAAGAAAGAAATTTAACTTCCAACCTCAAACTGTCGGAGCCAATTCTTCCTTGCTTCAATTTTCTTCTTACTGAAGGCAAGCTCAATTGCTTCCCCATCTTGCTCATCTACCCACATGAAGTCTTTCTTGTGCATTTGAAGATTGCTAAAATACTCCTTCCCTTCCTTTGATGTGCTGGTTCCCAACCCCTGTCAAGCCAACAAGTGCAATAATTGATGAAGTACAATAATTACGAATCTGACACAGTTCACCCAGAAATCCAAAGTAGGTTTCCTGTGATAAACTTGAAGGGACAAATATAGTAGTGCAGATAATAGAATACCAAAACTGACAGCACACACAAAAACACCAAGTACCCTAGATTTATCCCTCCCGTGATCTTGAACATACAAACCTTATAGTATTTAATGGACCAACCGCTGGCATTGCCTCCCAAACTCTCCTTCCAAGATTCATACTCAGGCATGGAATAAAAGGCTAGAACCTTCCCATTTCTGTGAGTAGCCTGTGCAACAATATATACCAGTTATTATAAACTTCACTTTCAGTTCCACTAGACAGTAACGGAAGTAAGATTGGACAGGGAGTATATACCTTCACAATAGGTGTAATGAACTCAACTAAGAAAGAAGGAATTTTCAGCAACGATGGCCAAAATGAATGAATAAAATTAATCAACAGCCCTTTAATATGTGATCCATCATGGTCCTGTGAATGCATAAAAATTAAAACTTTCAACCAAGTCATTATCAAACAAAATAAAATGCATCCACAATCAGTAATGAATCAACAAATAGACAAAACCAAAAGAAAAAACAAAACAAGATGTTAAATGTGTTAAACCTGATCAGTCATGATCATCAAATGACCATATCTCAAAGTCTTCACACTGTCATACTGTTTTCCTTGCTGAAGTCCAAGAATCTGCTTGATGCTCTGAATTTCAGCGTTGTCCATGATCTGTTTATGGCTTGCTTCCCTCACATTAAGCAATTTACCTCTCAACGGGAACACACCATAATAATTTCGACCCACGACAGAAATTCCTGCCATCTGTATATACTCAAATCAGTTAAAAACTCTAAAACAAAACCAAACTCAACTGAAACTACTTAAATAGCTAAACAACTTACCGCAAGTGCCTTCGCCGAATCACCTTCTGTCAAAATCAAGGTACATTTATCAGAGCTCTTCCCTCCGGCATCATTAGCATCTTCTAGTTTGGTAATCCCAGTTATCCTCTGTCTCTTTGTCCCATCAGTTTTCTTAAGATCCTTGCTCTGCTTAAAATCTGCCCATGACAAGAGACTTTCCACTATTCCAGACTTGGACACTGCAGGAGAATTTGACCACAAAAGCATCAAAATTAAGCTCACAAAAGGAGTACACAGCTTTTCTTTTTTCTTTTTCCTTTTTCTTTTTTAAAATTTATAATAATAATAATAATAACAGATTTCAAAATAATAGAACAAACCTTTCTTCAGGAACTCCTGTGAAAGTTCACATTTCGACCCAAAACTGCTTTGGCGAATTGTCAAAGTCTCTTTGGTTTGAGAATCAAAAGCTGGGTTGTCAATAAGAGCATTGACAAAAACCCATAGATGGATCTTCACTGCGTGGGCTTTGAGATTAGCATTCTTATTCTTTTTATTAACAATACTCATTACATAGTTTGTAATCTGGTTGGTAACATAATCAACATGAGTCCCACCCTTAATTGTCGCAATCGAATTTACAAAGCTGACCTGGAAAGTCATCATCAAAATTAAACATTAAGTTTCATCAATACAGTGTACGTTATATACATCCTATTTATAGAACTACATTCCAATTCGAACACCATCAGTACCTGCTGAAACTGCCCTTCGGTAAGACTGACACATATCTCCCACCTATCGTTAACCTTTTCAGCAATCCTGATGAAATTGTTGAATTTGATTAGTATTTTGATTAAAATTATGAGAAGTAAAATGGATCAATAAATATTGAAATGAAAACCTTGGGAGGGCATCTGGCCTGGCTTTGGAGGCAGATTGAAGGTAGAGATTAACATAGTCGAGGAAAGACTTTACTGGAATACGTTGCCCATTAAGCTCAACCTTCACAGTCTTTCCAAGGCATCCCGCTAAGTCAATCACCCGCTTTTTCATCAGGGCAACAACATCATCTTCAAGATGAGTCATATTGAATTTTGCTAAGTCAGGCTTAAATGTAACTTTTGTCCAGTTTTCGCTCTCCTTGCATTTTGTTATGACGGGCTCAGATTTCTTTCCCATATTGTTGGAGAAAACCTACATAGGAGTGGAAGGAACTTGCCAGTTAGCAAAGCACATGAATATGCTACCAACAGAATATGTACAAACAACAGAATATGCTACCAACGATTTTTTATAAAAAAAGATTCAAATCAGAATTTACATATTAGCAGGCAAGTGAAACATGCATGGTATGACTTAAATTTGGAAGAAACCCCAGCTTAGAAGGCCTTTACAGCTTTTACAAAGTTGGAAACCAGATAGCAAGTAATAAGTTCAATATTTGATGATGTTTTGTCACTGGACCAAACAAAGCAATTGACGCATCTCTCAAAGGAACCCAACAGAATTCAACACAAATGAAGGTCATGTAATTACTCCTACTATGATGGTTATGATGTAAACAAAAAACCTCAGTTTCAGACCCATTAGAGCAACATACCAACAACAGAAACCTAACACACACACACACACAAAAATAAATTGAAATGCCTCAAGTCAAACCAACTGTGAATGAATCACAGAACAATTGGCATGCCTCAAGTCGAAGCCCCTAGTTTATTTCTATTGAATTGGATCAGATAATCAATAACAAGAATTTTTTAAAAATAAAATAAAATCAAACTCAATATCTTCATTGACCCGAAAGTAAAGAAATGCCTGCATTGTATAGATAAACATCCAAACATCAATAATTGCAAAGCATTCCTCACAGTATCAGGAAAACCCCAAGATCCAACAAAGAAAAATCTGAAGTAACTCTAATCAATAATCATCAGTCGCAGACAAAGATTTAAGAATTAAAATTCGAAAATAAAACCCTAAATCCTGAAGTTACCAAAACCCTATATCTGTAAATAACCTTTCTCAAATTCAACAAGCAATCAAGGGCCACATTAAAAAATCTAAAACAGCATATATATCCATTACACAAAAACACTCAAAACCCTAAATCAATACTCAGAAATCAAGATTTCATAACCAAGAACGACCATTAAAATTACAAAAAAAAAAAAAAAAAAATTTCACAAATCTGTATATACCTGCTTGTACTTCTTCAGCCTCTTCCCATCCGCAGTCTCGATCACAAACTCCGTCGAAAATATATTCGTAAGCTTCGCTCCGTACCCATTCCTCCCACCAGTCGTCTTCTTCATCGAATCGTCGTAATTACTACTCGTCAGGAGGTGCCCGAAGATCATCTCAGGCACATAAACCCCTTCCTCCTGATGAATCTCCACGGGAACGCCATCCCCATTGTTGTAAACGCTAATACAGTTCTGTTCCACATCGATCGTCACCTTGACGGAGTCCATGGATGGGTCTCTCTGCTTGTTATCGGCGGCATTTACGAGGATTTCGTCAAAAATCTTGTAAAGGCCCGGGACATAGGAGATGGATCTGTGGACCATTTCGTTGTTTTCGTAGACCCAGAGGGTTTGGGTGTGCTTTTCGATGGAGCCGACGTAGGTGTCGGGACGGAGAAGAATGTGCTCGAGCTGGGTTTTCTTTTGGTAGGTTTCTTCGATGGTTTTGGCCGATGTTGCTGTGGCGGCGACATTGGCGTTGTTGCTGCTCTGTAAGGGTAGTTTTTTGTCTCTGGCCATGGTGGTTTGAAGGAGAGACACAGAGATGGTGTCTTGGAATCTACAGTGCGAGAGTGAGAGTGAGAGAGAGAGAGCGGGGTGAAATGAGGAGAGAGGGGGGGTTAAATTGATTTGGGGCTAACGGCCGATTGATTTGAATTTGAAATTTGAGTTGAGCGGGATTTCAAATGAACGGACAGGATGGTGCTTTGGGATCGGACGGTGGTCGTTCATTACATTGGGGAAAGAGAAAGGATATAAACTTCAGCACTCATTTGTGATAAAAAGCTGGGATTTTTTTTTTTTTTGGGATTATTTTAGTTAAAAAAAAGATAAAATAAATTAAAAAATTAATAAAATAAAATATGACGTTCAAATATAATTATTTTATTTTTTTTCTCATAAAATTTTAAAAAATAAAAAAAATTCATTCCGAACAAAACTATTTTTTAAGATTTCATTCCGAACAAAAATTCATCCCAAACGAAATCTCAAGATTTCACAAAGAACCACATAAGTTAAAAAGTCATTGTTTTGAATGTCTTTTTTTTTTTTAATTTTTTTTATTTATTACAAAAAGATTAGTAAAAAAATATAAAAGTAATATGATAGAAATAAATCACTTATTTAGGGTGTCTTCAAAAGAGGCCTATCTTTTTCTCCGCATCATTCTCTCTATTTTGAGAAACAGTGGTGCTAGAGACTACTAATAAAGTGGCAGAGTTATAAAAAAAGATACAATATAAACTGTGACAATGGGTGAGACTTACTATCACATCACTACTGATAGCTCTAATTAAGACTCTACTCATTTTCTTTTGAGAAATGCAAAGTACACATTGGATATTGTACATAGAATGTTAAGTGTACAGTGCATTCTGTGTATAATATCCGTTTTACACCTATCATTCCTCCTTTATTTTTCTATTCTCTCTATTTATTTATTTATTTTACTTTTTTTTTTACATTTTTTTCGTAAAAAATTAAAAAATCTTTTAGTTAATTCCCAACCAGTGTGTTAAAATTTATCCTTTGAATTATTGTTAGCATTGAAAAATATGTAAAATGCTGGAATCCAAAATTATCATTAGCCTTGGTTTGGTTTTCATATTGCGAAATAAGTACATGAGGAGAAAAAAAAATCACAAAATTACAAAATGACAAAATACTTGATTTAGGATGTAAAATTACCAAACTAATCCATATACAAATAAAAAGTCAAAAAAGCATCATTTCTAAGTTGAGGGCAATTTTTTCATTGCAATGCAAAAAAATCAAAAAAACCAAACAAACAAAAAAGTCCTAGGCAAAAAAGTCAATATTGCCAAACGACTCCTTAACCAATCATACTTAACTTCTATGCCACTACGAAAATAGGCCATGTTTGTTTTGAGTTATAGGGAGGGTATTGGGACTACTAATACCTTGGTATTAGTAATGCCCTTGTTTTTTTGGGAGAAGACCTTGGGACTATTAGTCCCTTGGTATTACTAATATCCTTGGAGGGGAGATTGATAAGGAGGAGGTAGAGATGGTATTAGAAAAATAGTGAGGAGATTAGAAATTTTTTTATTTTTTTTATTTTTTATATATTGGATTTTTTTTTTTAAATATAACGTTTAATTTATATTTTTTTATTTGTTTTATTATTTTATATAAAAATAATTTAATAATTCCTCACTATTAATCCCCTCACTATCAATCCCCTTACTATCAATCCTCTCCATTCTATCTCCCAAAACAAACGGGGCATATAGTTTTAGTTAAAATATAATGTCCTAACAAATCTAAGG
Organism: Camellia lanceoleosa; assembly: GCA_025200525.1. Taxonomy (NCBI): domain Eukaryota; kingdom Viridiplantae; phylum Streptophyta; class Magnoliopsida; order Ericales; family Theaceae; genus Camellia; species Camellia lanceoleosa. Next base: position 87,719,900 of record CM045760.1, read on the forward strand.
CCAAATTTGGCAAGTTAAAAAAAATCTAAAAAGTCAAAAAATTATTCAAAAAATTAAAAAGTTATCACTATTCACCAAAAGTCAAAAATTACGGTGTACAACTCTCAATCCTAATTTTTCCCTACATATTAATTTATACAATTTTTTAATACACATTTTTTCATAAAAAGTCAAAAAGTTAATCCAAACATACATATTTTTTTTTCTCAATTTTTTAATTCAAAAAGATAAAAAATATACTTATTTAAGATACCCTAAACATCCCTTTGATTTAGAGGTTTAGGTTTATGTTCAACACTTTCTCTACTTTTTATTTTATTTTATTTTACTTGATTTACCAATGTTGAATCAAACCTTGGTTTTCGTGGCAGCGTCAAAACGCAAAACTTGTGGCATGTGGGGCATAGAAAAATGGAGAAATTACACCTCAGTGACACCTTTTAAAATTAATTACAAGTTTATGAAAAATTTTAATACTTTAATTATTAAAATTTATAAACTTTATTATTGATTTGGATTTTTTTTTCAAATCCACACTAAATTGTTATTCCCCTTAGAAAAATTGAAGGCCAACCTTGATTATGAGACCGAGTATCATATTTGGGTATCATGTTTATTTTATGTAGTGTTGTTGGCGAATTTGCATTAGAGAATGAGACTAGCACTAAACTCTATAACATGCTACACAAGCTTATAGGATTCTAGAAAATTTTGGATTCAGATTTTTCACTGTTTATTGCCCGAGTATTAAAATCTACTATGCCATTTAAATTACCAGTTAGAATTACCATGGTTAGAAAATATACAAGCCTGTCGCATTCTTAGCTAAAGAAAAACACAAGTCCTTTTGCTTTGTTTTATCCAAGTATCCTTGTTAGCTAGACCTTTTATGCTTGTTTTAAAGCAATTTATAGTGAGAGATTACAGTTTCCAACAACATTATATTTGCAATTTTGAATATAAATATGTTCTTGTCAAAAAAACAAATAAACAAAGTTACAGACTTCTCAATTTCTTCATTAGGTTAGAATTAGAATGTCTTCCTTAGTAATTGCTGGAAAAGAAAATTCTTTTATAATTGAACTGAAGAGCCAAGAAATTTCTCTATTTTCAAACCCAAAAAAAAAAAAAAAAAAAATCTACTTTGAAGAATTTTTAATAATTGTATTAAAATTGTTAGTTGTGAAATTTTAGCCCTCAATTGAAAATCTCATTGTTTCAAGATAGTGAAATTTCACTCTCACATTGAAAATAAATTTTTTTTTTTATTTTTTAACTTCAAATTTCAATAGTTTAATTGAATTACAATCACTTTGAAATTAGGTATCCAAGTTTTGCAATTAGCGCTTGATTTTACAATTTTTAGCACTCAACTAAAATTTCCAATCTTAAAAATAGCAAAATTTCACTATGTTTACTTTTTTAATATAGTGAGATTTTCCTGTTTGATAACAACTACACATTGAAACTCCATCTTTTTTTCTTTTTTCCCTTCAGAATTTTATATTTGTCATTGGTGTTAGATTGAAAGATCTTGACAAGAACATTCCAAAAATATAAATTTTATCCAAAAAAAAGAAAGTTAAAGATCTATGTCAAAGTTATTAAATTTTTATTTTTAAGTTTTGAAATAATTCCAAGGCCAAAAACAAGGTTGAATTTGTGTCGTGTTAGTATATCAAAATATTTAGCAGAAATTACATGTTAGTGTTGGTCAAACAAAATATTTACAAATTGTGCCTACCGAATTCCGCACTAGATGATTGTGGACCAGAGCTCTGCACCTGATTGAACTATCTAGGAACTGAGATCCTGCAACAATGAGCACCGTTAGAACTGCCCAGCTGGAGTTGGCCAGATAACCCCTCCGGTGTGCGAGTAAGTGATCGAAGAAGATAAAGTGTACTTTCTAAATGTAAAGAGTTGTGTTTAAGTGAGTATAGTTTGGCTCAACTTGGTTACCTTCAATGTGAAGTGAGTGAAGTTTATATAGAACACCTTACTTGTTGCCCAAGATGGTTTCATAAAGCTTTGATACAACTGGGCTCTCTTTAGCATTACTCAAGGTAGGGGACCACTAGGTAGTTGACTATGGATACATATTCTCATTGTCTCCATGCTTATAACAGATCACATTTCCTTACTCAATGACTTTCGTGATTCTAGGGGAAGAGAACCAGCTGAGGTGGCTGCCTGCACATGCTTGTACTCACAGCTTCCATGTTTCTCTGTGAGGTTCCCTCAGCTCGGTGTCGTTGTTCCTTGGCTTGGCCTTCCGCTAGGTTGTTTATAGAGAGGGGCTGGCCCAATTAGATATTTCTGTGTGGGCTTGGCCCACTTTGGTTTCTAATGATGGGTTCGGCCTATCGGTTCGGTCCGTAAGCTAAGTCCTGCAGCTCGGTCCAGCCAGTATCACGACTAGATTACCCTTTCCACTGTGAGTTAGGCCCAAGTGCTTGAGGACTTTGGGTGAACTTTTGATCATGGAGTTGGGCTTAATTGGCTTGCCCAAATGTTCACCTGATCCATTTGGACTTGGATCTAGTGGATTGAGCTGGCCCAAGGCTTAGGTCCGACCCGTTTATACTTTGCTCCTTCATTTGCCTCCTAGTTCGCGCTAAGGTTCCCCTTTGGAGGAGCTACTGGCCAGTACCCCAAGCGTCGTGTTGCTTCGGATCTGCCCTAGTTCAGCCTTGGTGGCGGTTCAATCCTGACACATGTATTCTACATGCGTTCCTTCATGGTAACACATGGCAACGCTGTACTGGTGTGCAGAAGTAGTGCGCCGACTCCATATTGAAGGGCATGATTTTGTACCTTCGAGCCGATTGAGAGTAATAAATGCCCTAGGCGTGTCAACTCAAATCCCTTCGTCTATCTCCAAACTTCAAAAATCCCCAAAACCCTTTCATTCTTCTACCTTGGTCCCAACGGTGCTCTACTCAGACTCTCGCTGCCATTACTGCTGTCATTCTCGTTCCAGTCTTAAAGATCTCCGCTCGTCACTGTTCCTTCGTCAAATCTCTATAAGTTCCCCTGAAACCTATCTCTTTTTTTTTTTGTTTTTCTGTCCCGATCGCCTTTTTTAGCCCTCGTGCCATTGTTTCTGGCGACTGGTTCTATTTCTTGCTTAGTTGAGTTTGGTCTTTGGCCTACTAGGTCTAGATAATGGAAAAATTTCAAGCGTTGGTAGATACTCCTGAGGCAATGGCCTTATTCTACTGTGATTATGGTGTCCCTAATGATGAGACCATTTCGTTGGCGAAAGTTGACGCCAAGTGCATGGGTACTAGAACACACTGTTGCTTTACCCGTTGCTACCATTGTTAAGGGAGGAGTCCAATTTCCCCTTGACCCCTTAGTTCGCCATTTCATGCACCAATTTCAACTTACCCTTATGCAAGTGTCCGTAAACTTGTTTTGAGTCATCTGTGGTGTTTTTGCTCTTAACAAGAGATTGGGTCTCAATTTGGACATATGGGACATTCTGGGTTATTACACCCTTTTTCACAATAAAGATCAGAGTACCTATTATCTCCGTGTCCATTCGGCTGAATGTCACCTTGTCACCGGATTACCTGATTCTGACAAACACAATGATGATTTCTTACAAGTTGGTGGTAACTGGGAGTTCCCTGCTGGGACCGAGTTCCAATCGGAACGGATGCCTCAGAAGAATGGCTACCCAGGTCTGAGTCTTGCGCCCTAGTATTTTTGTACCTCTGTTATTTGTTTGAATGCTTGTGCTAATGTTGTTCCCTTTTCTCTACAGAGACTTCCCGTTACTAACATAGACCGAACCGCGAGAACGCTGAGGCGATTAAAGCCGTTTTGAGATACAAAAAGAGGTCTACCTTTAAATTGTTGGATTACCAAGCAACATACCGAACCACAATACTGAAAAAAGCAAAACTTGTTGCATCCCTTCTCGATTCTGATACTGAAACTGACACACCCCCTGACCCTCTAGTCACCAACCGCTACCGCGACCGAAGTTTCTCCATTAAGAAGACATCTTATCCTGTCCCCAGTTTCATAGGGAGTGGATCAATGTCAAAAAGGAGAGTGTTGGTGGATCTAGAGGCGGAGACTTTTGGCTCTTCCTCTGTTCTGGAGGCTCCCTTGGCCAAGACCGTGCTAAAGAGCCTTATGGACGTAAAACTGGCCCTTCTATCGCTGCTACCGAACCCGCTGTTCAATCGCTGAAAAGGTGAAGTGAGACTGGCAAGGCCATAGTTTGAGAGACTTCTAAAGATCCTATTGAGGACGAGTCCTTTGAGAAATAGAAGCCACCCATGCTTCATTAGGGCAGGCCTATTTCTATTTCTGACTCAATTGTTGTTTCTGGAGACTTTGCTTTTGATTTGACCAAGACCCTATTGATGCCAGTAGATATGGCAGATCATAACGAACCTTGGGACATCCCAATCTTGAAGGGAACCCTTCAAATGATGACTGTTGTGAGTGCTACTTCGTTTCTTTTTGTGTTGTTTCCTTTTTTTTAGTACCTGTTTGTTTGTTGCAGTGTATCCAAATGATGCATTAGTCTATCACCCGAGCTGAGGAACTAGAAAAGGCCGTACTGGAGGCCGCCATGAATGCTAAGAGGTTGACAACAAATTTGGAAGCTGAGAAGGAAGGACGCAGGACTACTGAGAGAGAGGTATTCCGTCTGAACAAGGTTCTCACCTCTGCTGAAAAATCCAAGGAAGCTGCTATTAGGGTCCAAGCCCAACTTGAAAGAAAGGTGGCCAAGCTGGAGGCGGTTATTACAGTGATAGCTGCTAAACGTTCAACTTTGGAGGCCAAGCACTGGCAGCAAGACTGGGACGAAGCTGGGGCTACTTATAAAGAAGAGGTATTGGTGATGTGTGACAAGTTTTTTCTCAAAGGCTGGATGAGTGCCCTTGTTGTTGCTCAGATTCCTGAAGAGTCCACTCTGTTTCAGTACATTCTAGTTCCCTCAAAGTCCTTGGGTCTGAAGGCTGCTGTCACCCCTACTACTCCTCCAGCAAGGATTTCCCTAGGAATTGACTCTGCAACCAAGACTTCTGAGAGTGGTGTTGCCAGTGAAGTGATAAATGTTGAAGGGAGTGGAAACTTGGAGACTGAGGCTATAGGAGACATGGTTAAGGAGGCTCCTACTTCTCAGGAAGTTGGAGCTGCCTCTACTTTTCCTCTCTAAGCTGACGTGGACAAAATTGTGAGTGGTGCCCTGAAAGTTTCTCCTGCTGATGAGAGTTAAAGTGATTTTTGCAATGATTTCAAGTTTTTTCTTTTGAGTTATACATTTTTCTTTTTCTTTTCATTTTCTTGACGTATTGGAGCTCAGTCTTCCTGCCGAGTTGCCCCCAGATGCTTGCTAAGACAATTTTTTTTTTTTTGGTTTGTTGCTATTTTGTGAGGCCAGCTGTGCCTTGGTTGAATGATGGAAATTTTTCTATTAATCTTTGCAATCTAATACTCTGATACTTTCGTGTTCTAATGCTTGCACTATATATATTCTTTGCCCTTGGCCAAGCACTGTTGGGACTGCAGGGCCGAATAGATGTTTGGTCTGGTTACTTGATATACTTGGCTTTGAAATTGAAGGAGAATGTATTACTTAAGTTCAGGTTGAGCCCAAGAAAAACAATTGTTTGCCCCCACCTAAAGCTAAGTAAGATTGGCATTGGAGATCTTGGATAGAACTACTAAAATCTATTTCAGCTTTGATAGCAGGAGTGTACTTTGAATGGAAAAAATATAGAAATGTGGAGTTTTACTCAAGTCTAGGTTGGTTCTGAAAAACAATTATTTGCCCCCACCTGGAGCTGAGTGAGATTAATGCTAGGAGTGTGATCTTGAAAGAATTACCCAAGTCAGTTCCAACTTATGCTTTGTATAGAGCAATACGGAAGTATTTATGTATTGATACTTAAGAAATTTTGCGATGTCCAAAAAAGAAAATGAATAGTGAAAATTCATTAGCGTGGTTTCCACCAAGCAATTCTACTTGTCTAAGGTCCATTTTAGTTGCCAAACATAATTCTACCAAGCAATTCCACTTAGCATGTTTGAGTGCTAACTAAAACTAAATTTAGGTCGGTTGCTCCGAGACGAAGTCCGTTTGGTTAAAACCAAAGGTAAATCTGTTTTATAATTATCAAAGCTAAATCCGTTTGATTAATACCAAAGCTAAGTCGGTTTGGTAAACACCAAAGCTAAGTCTGTTTGATAATCATCAAAGCTGAGTCCGCTTGATAATCATCAGAGCTAAATCCTTTTGGTAAACACCAAAGCTAATCACTCTTATTTTGAAATGTGCCCCCAAGGCTTAGATTAGAATAATCTGTTCTAACCATAGAGTTGTATAGATGTTTTTGAGGTTGGCTACATTCCAGGGCCGAGGTATGGTTTTGCCCTTGAGATATTCCAAGTAGTATGCTGTCATGACCCCATTCTGCCCCTAGTAGAATGATACCATGATGGCCAGTAATCCGAGATTACCAAAGGCCAACTTATAAAGTTTCACACAATTACAGTATACATATGGGGCTTACATGTGCGGAAGCAATAAATTTAAATCTAAATAGTCCATAAGAGTTATGCATAGATCGAATGAAATGACATACATCTTAACATGGTGTTACATCTTGGATACAAATAAACTAAAGTACATAATACATCTTGATCAAAAGGCTTCTCAAGCCGAAATATACAAAGACATGAATTACAACTAAGAAGCATAATCTTCAAGATGCTAGCAAAACATGAATCAAAACATCTTCCAAACAAAGCTTAGGCAACATCGCATTCTTGCTCGTCACCTACATATATATAAAGGAGAGGGTGAGCTTGGATACTTAGTGAATGATATAAGTAATAAATGTTTGAATGAATGATATCCGAGATCTTTATCAAAATAGTATATATCATAGCTTGTACAAAATCAAGGGATGAACCAAGTTCATCTATCAAAGTCTTTCAAAGCTTCAAGGGATGCTTACTAGCATCAACATAATACAAGGGATGACATTCCTGACAAAACAAGGGAATAATCAACCCGGAATCGATTAGACAAACCCATCCGTACAAGACTGTCAGTGGCAAGGGAGATATCTCAAACAAGGGTACTAGCTGCATTATAGTCCCCTAGCACTAAGGACTTTCCAAGAATGTCATCAAAACAAAGATAATACTTGATACAGAAGCTAATGGATTATCATTCATACTTGATTAAATACTTTTCCAAAACGAAGCAAAGCTTTATCAAAACATTATAACATAACTTTATTAAAAATACCACTCACATAGCTCTTCAGGTGTAGGGATTAAGACAAGAATCCAAGAACTATAAATACATGGCAAGGTCCACTGAATGCATTTCAAGAAGACAAGAAGGAATGCTCAAAGATGGTTGTGCAATGCATTCTTAAAACAAGCTTTACATGAATGAAAATGATCCCGGCATTTCTTACCAAAACCAAGTTAAGACAAAGCAAAACATGTGTTGGGAGTCAAAACACTGTTTTTCTTCTAAGGAAAACATGCTGGGTACCAACTAGGTCTTAGAATGGATGCACATAGATGATTTAGGCAAAAATGGCCTAGCTGGGTGAACTCAAGAAGTCTTGGCCGAGGTCCCACAACTCTTGGCCGAGGTGTGGTCTCCTAGCCCTAGGTGTGCGGCTGCCTGCCGAGATGTTACAAGGTGCCAGCAAGGGTGTACCATGGTCGGCCTAGGTGTGCAGTGGTTGGCCTAGGTGTGCATGCAAGATAGACTAAGGTGCAAGTGATCATGCAAGGTAGGCCAAAGTGAGATACAATGCTTGGCCTAGGTGTGAGATCTAGGCAAGAGTGGTCTCGGTGACCACACTTAGGGAAATGAAGTCTGGAAATCTGGGTTTCCCGCTTAAAGAACATGAAGAACATGAATGCTAAAATCATAACTTCTTTATTCAAAATATGAGATTTCATGATATGAGTTCAAAAACATGGACCTGGGTACCCATACTTGGAGATTTCATGAAAACAAACACAAAAACATGGATCTTGATACAAACTTTTGGATCAAAATATGATTTTCTTTCAAGAACACAAGAACATCATTTTCTCTTTCTAAAACAAAACTTTAAATCAATTCATGGCTCATGAATCATGCTAGATCATGCAATGTGATCATATGAACATAAAGAACAACAAGAGTAGATCAAGAATCTAACCTTAAAACACGGATCAAACGGTTCAAACTCTAAGGATCAAGTTTGGAAATCTAGTTCTCACTCTAAGAAATCCTTCTTCCTCTTTCCTAGAGCTTCTCTCTCTTCTAGGGCAAAGATATAGCAAATGATATGGTTCCTCACTGCTAGTTAGCTTAAACCACTACTAGGGCACATGGCATCATCTGATTGGATCTCCTCAAAAAGGTGCCAGAGTGAAAAGACAAAAGTATGACAAAGTGTGTAAGGTAGCATGGGCACTCTGACAAGGCAATGATCCCGGATCAAGACATAAGCTTCGGCAAGTAAGGTCATCCTGATCTTAGCTAGGGAGGATAACACTTGACCTAGGTGTGCCACACCTTGGCCTAGATGTGCCACACCTCGGCCTAGGTCATACCAGTCCCAGAATAAAAGGTTGCTGGGTTCAAGGATCATGAATCTCGAATGCCTAGATGATAACATCTCGGCCTAGATGATACACATCTCGGCCTAGATGATGACATCTTGGCCAATATGCTAGGGTGAAGGTGGGGGTCAACCAAAGTGGTTCCAAGATGGTTCTAGGTGTTGGCGTGCAATGGCCTAGGTGTAAAAGGCTCAAAGGTGTGACCTAGGCTTGAGACAACAAGGATACATGACCTAGGCTTAACACACCAAGCAAGGAACAAAGCATGCACGTAACACTTAGGCAAAACATGATAGCACAAAACAAGACATGGACCTTCACTTAGGCAAAACAAGTCAAAGTCCACAAATGCAAGCTTAACAAGACAAAATCATGCAAATGCATATGACCATGGCCAAGACAAGAATGAGGGTTGTTACATATGCTCTATTCCCAGCTACCACTGTGACCTTGTAAGGACCCTCCCAGTTAGGTCCTAGGTTCCCTTTTCCAAGCACCCTTTTGTGGTCCATAACTTTCCTCAGAACAAGCTCTCCAAGGGTGAATTGTCTTCGGAAAACTTTCTTATCAAAATTCTTGATAAGTTACTACTGATAAGGGACAAGTCTAATCAGTACTGCTTCTCTTCGGCCTTCCGCCATGTGCAAAACTTGTGCAATAGCTTCCTCAAACAATTCAGATCAGAGGGTTGGGAGATTGACTTCTAGTGGAATAACAGCCTCCATTCCATAGGTCAAGGAGTAGGGTGTTTCCCCTGTTGAGCGTCGCGTTGTGGTTCGGTAAGCCCATAACACATGAAGCAACTTTTCAACCCACTTCCCTTTTGCACTCTCAAGTTACTTTTTCACTCCGTTAATGATAGTTTTGTTGGACGATTCTGCCTGCCATTTGTAGACACTCCATTTTTGACCGTCCTCAAGACTTGGACGTCATCGTTTGAACACTCGATGATCATCCATGCTCGTGTTCATTTTGAGTTCTCGGAGGTCTCGGCTACGCGCCTTACCTCAAGATCTCTTAACTTGTCTGTTTTGTGCTTGGTTGTGAACCAAACACTTGTGTTTTTGCTTCTAAGGGAAGAGGGTGGCTTGTTTGCCATCCTCTCAACCCACCGGCCAGGGCATGATGCCATCGGCCCCTTTTTCTTGCTATCAGCCAATAGTTTTGGCCAATCGGCACTATATTTGGTCGACCGGCACTTGTGTTGGTCGATCGGCCATTTTTGGTGGCCGAACCCTGTTCATCTGCTTTATGCAGATATTTTATGCCAGCTGGTGCAGCTGGCATCCACAATTCACCCCCTTCATACAGGTGTATGGAGAGGTTTGCTCTTTGCTTGGCTTCTCTTGGAAGCCTTAGAAGTTGAACTTGTATAAAGAGGGAGCCCCTCCTCCCTTCTCAAGGGTTCAAAAAATTGCCTTAAAAAAGATAGATATAGCCTTGTATCTATCTTGCCTTGTTTCTCCATTTTTATGCTTCAAAAGTGTAGTATTGTCTTAGTTTAGCACACAAACACCTAGCAATACACCTTCTCTTTGTTACTAAGGTACTAAGGAGTTGGTTTTGGTGTTCTTGGGTGGGTTTGAACTCAGAAAACCTGCTGGAGCTTGGTTCTTGAAGAGGTTCTACAAGGGTGAGTTCCTTGCTTTAGATACCCCATTATTGCTTGAGCTTTTGACCCTTCTTGCTTATTGTTTTGAGCTTAGATTATAACTGATAAAAGTTCTAATTTTTAGTGCTTAAGACATTTGTTTAAGGTCATTTTTGTGTTTGGGGTTGTTTCCCCCCTCTTAGGCCTTGTTAGGCCTTGTTTTAAGCCATCCATTTTGGCCCTTGTTCTTAGCTTTGCATGACCTCTCTACCACTGAAATCCAGAGGATTTTCAATAGTGGAGAGGTGGTTTTGGTGTCTTAAATAGGAGAGGGTCATCCCCTCTCCTTGTTGTCTTTAATACTTGCATAAATGGCTTATGTTTGTAGCATGTGTGCTTAGCTTGTTTTAGCTTCATTTCAGTATATATTAGGCTTTGTTTTGCCATGATATAGCACTGTTTTGACTTGGTTTAGACATACCATGCGTGCTTCATATACTTGTCTTGTAATCCCGTGATTTGGCCTAACATGCGTCATGTTGTAACATGCCATTTTAGCATGATTTTGGCTTAACTTCATGAAGCTTCTAGTCTTTTTTTGCCATGCTAGAGCTCTAATTTGAGTTGTTTCAATCATGTATGCCATGCTTTGTATAGCTACCATGCATTTTAGCTTGTTAGCTTTAAGTATTCGAGTCATTAGCATGCTCCATTTGGATCATTTTAAGTGGTTTGGCATCACTTGTAATGTTATTTTAGTCCATGTAATGTGCTCATATACTTGCATTTGTCACTTCTTTAATGTTTTAAAGATTTGTTGTTTTATGCCTCATGAATGTACCGTTGTGTATGCCTCCATGTTTAGGCTTCTAGATTGCCATGTCAAAGTGTTTTTGGTCTTGTTCTAACATGCCATAACTCTGAATTTGGTTGCTTAAGCCTTGCCATGTTTGGTTGTAATAGGTGTAGTGCAATTGCCCCTTTTGGCCTTGTATGCGTCTTGTTTTGTGCTCACCTTTCTACCATGTTTTGGCCACATCCCATGCATGTTCTAGCCTTGTTTTGGCCTACCTTGGGACTATTTTCAGTCACCTTGGCCCTTTGGGGCTTGGTTAATATGGCCATGGTTCAAGTCCCTTAGCTAGCGTTGAGCTTTAAGTCTACTAGCATGCCTTGCTTGTGTTGTGTGTTTGATTTGGCATCACTCTTAACATGTTTTCAAAGCTCAACATGTTGATCTAATGTCCATGTTTGTCTTCTTTTAAGTGTTCTTAAAAGTTGCCCTTTTATGCTTAAGTGTTAGGCCAATTGGCATGTATGTTTGTATGTGCATTTGTCGTCATTTCCATAGCATTTTGGCTGCTGATTTAGACCTATCCGAGAGCCGTCTATTTTGGTTTAAGTCCATTCCTGCATGTTGTTGCATGCTTTCCTTGTATGTTGTCACATACTTGTTGCATATTTGGTAAATTGCATGTTGTAGCATGCTAGTTCAATTGTGCCTTGTTGTGTACTTGGTCCATGACATGTTGTTGCATGCCTAAGTTGTAATGCATTTGGCATGCATTCTCTTTTTTTAGTTGTTTAACATGTTGTCACATGTTTGCCTCACATGTTGTTGCATTTTGTCATTGGCATTGTTGTTACATGCCTCGTATGCTTAGTTGTTTAGGTTGTATGCCTATTGCACATTGCTTGTTTGCATGCTCATGTTGCATTAGCTTGTTTGCATGCCTAGGTTGCATAGCATTAAGCATGCATCCCCTGCCTCTTGATCGACCATGATGGAGGTTAGGGCCCCCTTTCATGTTTATGTGCATTCATTGTACATTAATTTGCACACTTGGCTCCTTTGGCCATCATGCATTGAAATGCGTGATTGATGGCCCGAGAGTCGAGAACCATACTTCCTTGAGTTCATGACATGATAGGAAGGGTGGTTGTGCACACATTGCTTTGAAAATGCATTGCCATGCTCATTCGTCTTCCTCACTGCAAAGAAAACAGATTCTCGCAGAAGAGATGGTCGGCTGGCCATCTTCAGTGCCAGCCGGCTATGTATTGTTGGCCGAGGTCCCCACAAATGGTTGATGACTAGTTCCTCTTGGCCGGTGGCCTTGAATTTCAATCGGTGACATCCCACAGTGCTCAGGAGATGATTCAAAAGCATCCTTGAGACTTGTGAAGTTTTCAGAGATGCGGAGCAGTGTAAACAGAGGCAGCATGAGCATGGCGATAGATTTCCGAGCGAAGCCGAGCATGCATGTATTCGTCCCTCTTCCCGAGGCTACTTTACTGCTTTCATAGCTTAATTAATTTGTTTAATTAGTTAAGTGTTGTATAATAATTAATTAGCTTGTTAGTTAGTTAATTTGTATTATTCTTTCGGTCCCTCAGTCGAGAGGGCGCAATTGTGTAATAAGCGTGCGTGTGTGTGATGCACGTCTTCCAATCTCCACTTCTTTCTCCCTTTTACTTACCTGCTTATGATGGTTAGTTTTAGGACATATTTCATTTTAGCATCCTTATGCTATGCATATTTGTATCCATTCATATGTATTGCATGCACTGGACTCGGCGCATCATGCTAACTGTATCGTATTTCAATTCCAACTTGAATACATGTACTAAATTGCATCTCACATGCCATCTTAAATTAGCCGAGCCTATTCTAGTTGCATTTTGCATGTGTTGCATTAGCCATCTTAACATGAATTAGGATCATGCATTGATTACTAACTAGTTCTTTGTTTTGGCTTGGAGTACACTGTGAGTGTTTATGTTTTAGCATCTTGCATGTATGTGAATGTTAACATGAAAGCATGCTTGCCATGAGGCTAATTGCTTATGTGATATAACTACCTGAATGCCTGTGGGTGAAGGTTGGATTGCTTGAATTGGAATAATTCATCAAAATCCGTGTTTTAGCCTACTTGCGAGTAGCAAAATTCAAAACCATTTCCAAACAAACGGATATGCGATGCTTTGTTCCAAGTTAGGCGATCTAGTCTATACTTGTTTTGATGTGCACATCACGTAGTAAAGATTAGCCAATTAACTGGAATAAGAACGCATGTGTTTTCAAAAACTCGATATCATGCTTAGTACAGGTCGATCTTCGGATCGAGCGAGCGGGGGGGTGCTCATAGATGACCTTCCCCAATCGTACCCAAGTTCCCGAGTCGAGGCAACTTTGGTGATGATGGACATGTGGCCTTAGGTACGAGTCAGGGTTTCTTAAATTTCTCCAAAATAAAATATTTAGGTGGCAACTCTGTATCTGGTAAAGCAATCCATGTTTGGCACTTCTTTCTTAAAAATTAGTTTTCCAAAACGATTTGCCGGATTTGGACTCTTTGGTGATTTATCGGTCTTGCATTGCACTTTGCGAGACTAGATTCAGAACCGTGACATTTGAGTCCGAACTGTGGAAAAGCATGAGGCCCTCGGGGCGCGTCCACACTTTGCTTTGTGGGTCACCCAGAGAGGAATTTCAATATTTAATCCTGAGATCGGCATAGAACTTCCTAAAAACCTTTCCATCAAACTGCATTCCATTGTCTGCAATCAGTACCGGTGGGATGCCGAAACGAACTACGACATTCCCTATAACAAACCATTTTGTGTCTGATTTTTTGATGTTTGCTAGTGCTTCAACTTCCACCCACTTGGTAAAGTAGTCGGTTACAGCAATGAAGAAGCGTTTGTTTCCAGTCCCCTATGCCAAAGGTCCAACGATGTCCAAGTCCCACTGAGCAAAAGGCCATGGGCTAGTAAGCAGAGTAAGATTTTTGGCTGACTGATGAATTAACGGAGCAAATCTCTGACACTTATCACACTACTGTACGTACTGCTATGCATCTTGCTGCATCTGTGGCCACCAGTACCCTTGAGTGAGGGCACACTACACCAGTGACCTTTCACCAACGTGGCTTCCACAAATCCCCTCGTGAATTTCATAGAGATCTTTCGCGACTACATTTGGATGCACACATAGCAGATAAGGGCCAAGATAGGAGCGCCGGTACAATTTCCCAGATGGTGAAATCCAAAATCAAGCTGATCAATGCCGAATTTTATTGGCTTTTTTCTTGTCTTCGAGGAGAGTGCCTGATCTTAGAAAAACAAGTATTGGATCTATCCAGCTCGGTCCCAGGTTAGTGCAGAGGACCGGATCTGAAGATGCAATGCTCAGTTCTGGCACAAACTCAACCTAAACTTTTCTAGTATCTTTAGTGTCCACTAATGAGCCGAGGCAGACGAAGGCATCAGCATGACTGTTTCTATCCTGATCGATCCATTCCACTCGTATGGATTAGAATTTCTTAAGTAAATCTTTTGCCTTATCTACATACATGGTCATTCTTTCATCTTTTGCTTCGTAGAACCCAGCGAGTTGATTGACAACCAACTGAGAATCACTAAAAACCAGGAGTTGATCTGCACTGAAGTGTTCGGCACTACGCAATCCAGCTAGTAGGGCTTCATATTCTGCCTCATTGTTAGAGGCCTTCCATCCAAGCTTTAGAGCCTGCTCCCAGATGAATCCTTCTGGAGATATGAGTACCACTCATGTCCCCGAGCCTCAGTTATTGGATGATCCATCAACGTAGAGCTGCTAGATGTCACCAATGAAGAGTTTCCATGCTTCTAAAGCACACTATTTGCTCAGTTCGGTGGTGCATGGCACTTGTACCAAGTTGGAGTTCTGATGTTCAATGCTCTGGGTGGGGGTGAATTCGGTGACAAAATCTGCCAAGACCTGGGCCTTTATTATTGTTCTAGGCTGATACCATATGTCAAACTCACCAAGCTCAACTACCTATTTCGTCGTTTGGCTCGAGAAATCAGCTCGGTCGAAGATAGATCTGAGAGGGAATTCAGTGAGGACATTGATAGTGTGGCCCTAGAAATAATGTTGTAGCTTTCTTGATTCAATGAGCAGAGCGTAAGCCAACTTTTCCAACGGTAGATACCGTGTTTTGGTGTCTAGGAAAGTCTTGCTGATGTAATACACTGGTCTCTGTTCCCTCTCAACTTCGTGAATCAGTACTGCGCTTACCACATAGTCTGAGACCGCCAAATGCAGGTACAACTCTTCCCCTGGTTCTGGAGTGGAAAGGAAAGGTGGTGTACTGAGATATTTTTTGAGGTCTTGCAGCGCTCCAGTACATTCGGGACCCCATTCAAACACAGCCTTTTTCTTCAACAGTTGAAAGAAAGGCTTCATCCGATCTAATGACTTGTTGATGAATCGATTTAAGGCTGCTACCATTCCATCTAGTTTTTGCAGTTCTTTGGCCTTTGTTGGTATCTCGATTTCCTGTCTTGCTTTGATTTGATCCAAATTTGCCACAATTCCTCTGTGAGTCACCATGTATCCCAAGAACTTCTTTGTTCCTACCCCGAAAGCGCATTTCGAGGCATTGAGGCGAAGCTGATGGGTTTTCAGGATATTGAAAACTTCTCTCAGATTTGTGAGGTGGTTTGTAGAAAGCTTGCTTTTCAGTACCATATCATCTATATAGGCTTCCATAGTCCGACCGAACTGCTCTTTGAACATTCAAGTTACCATTCGCTAGTAGGTTGCTTCAGCATTCTTAAGGCTGAATGGCATTACTTTGTAGCAGTAGGTGCTTCTTGGAGTGATAAATGTTGTCTTCTCTTGATCTGGGTCAAACAGTGGTATCTGATGATAACCGCTGTAAGCGTCCAAAAAGCTCATACGTTCATGCCCTGCTGTTGAGTTTACCAGTTGGTCTATGCGAGGCAAAGGGAAGCTGTCTTTTGGACAAGCTTTATTGAGGCAAGTAAAGTCAACGTAGATTTTTCACTTTCTATTCTTCTTTTTGACTACGACTGTGTTGGACCTCTGCCGCTCGAAGTTTGTCGACCTCCGTAATTACTGCTTCGGTGTGCTCAACTGAAAATCTTCGGCTTTTTTGCACAATGGGCCGAACGAAAGGGTTGACGTTGAGTTTATGGCAAGAAAATTCTAGATTCAACCCCAGAGTATCATATGTTGACTATGCGAATATGTCCATATTTTCCCTCAGCAAATCTAGCAGTTAAAGTTTCTCATCAGCGCCTAGCAAGGTACCAATAAGGAAGTACTTTTCTAGGTCATTTTCCTTTACTAAAACTTTCTCCAGATCCTCTACTATCTTCTCAACTGGGGTTCCTCTGACATCCTCCAGGACCGGCTGCTCTGCTACTTCAACTGTCTGAATTCGATTGCAGAGTTGTTTAGCCTTCATGGCTGCCATAAAATAGTGCTTCGATGCCACTTGATCCCCTGAGATCTGCTTTACTCTGTGTTCTGCCGGGAAGCGGATGAACTGGTGATAGGTTGAGGGGGCTACTTCCATTTGATGAATCCAAGGCCGATCAAGTATAGCGTTGTAAGGAGATGGTGTGTTAATAACTAGGAATTCTATCTGAAGGGTCTTTGTCCCAGCCACAACTGGCAACACTATCCTGCCAAGTGGCCATTCAGGCTACGAATTAAAGCCGACCAATGGAGCTATCGTTGGGGTAAGGTGCTGTTTAGAGAGATCGAGCTTCCTGAACAAGTCGTAATACAATATATCTGTTGTGCTACCATGGTTTTTTTCGATGTTGGTCCCACTGATATGACTTACTAAATCTATATAGTTTTTACAATTTCCTCCTAAAGTGTCTCTTCGCGCT
Organism: Camellia lanceoleosa; assembly: GCA_025200525.1. Lineage (NCBI taxonomy): Eukaryota > Viridiplantae > Streptophyta > Magnoliopsida > Ericales > Theaceae > Camellia > Camellia lanceoleosa. Next base: position 87,736,791 of record CM045760.1, read on the forward strand.
CGTGACTGGTTGTGCCATGAATTACATTTATTACTAATCGAGGCGGATGCTTGACGTTCGGTTCTGGTAGAGGGTTCCCCTGTTCAGTCATTACTTTGTCCGGATTGATGTAATCTTAGAGGTGCCCAGCAGCTACCAAATCCTCCAGGTGTTGCTTCAATGATCTACAATTCTTAGTCATATAATGATAGGTGCATCTGAGCTTTTGGTTGCGCCGAGCTGGGTCTTCTAGCATCTTTGCCGGCCAAGTAAAGAACGACTCTCTTTTGATTTTTTCCATAATACGATAGATAGGTTCCTTGAAGATTGTAACAACTACTTCATAGGATTTAGACTTGTCTACTTCATTTACTACGATTCCTCGGGGTTCCCCTCTGTCTGTTTGGTCAATGCCACCTTGATGGGGATCTGATCATCTTTAAGACGAGCGTACTGCTCAATCCTGGCGCATAAGTCCTTCAGTTCTGTAGCTGGGTGTTTGGTAAGTGACTCAACTTGCTTTCTGGTCGTAAACCTTGTTTAAAAGACCTTACAGCCATCTGTTCACTATAGACATTTTCCTTCAAATCATTATACTTTTCCCAATACCTTCTTGCATAATTACACAGCGTTTCCTCATGTTCATTTCGGAGACCGAACAAGGTGTCCGGCTCTTTCGGGATTTTAGTGTTGGAAACAAATTTGGCCAAGAACTCTTCAGAGAGCTGCTTCCAGTTGTAAATAGATCCAGCGGGGAGATGATCGAACCATTGAATCCGGATTCTCCCAGGCTTGATGGAGAGACTTTGCACATTAGTGCCTCATCTCAGCTCCATAAGGACATCATCTGCCGATAATGGCTGATATGTGTTAGTGGGTCCGATTTCCCATCATTTGACATGAATTTTGGTGGAGTGAATTTGTTGGGGGGTCTCATAGCTTCGATTTCTAGGGAGAAATGAGAGAAGACGAGCCAATCCAGTGCTTGATGCTCTTATTGATGGATAGTACAATCAAGGTGTTGAGCCTGACGCTCTTGTCATTGCTCATTTTGTCTGTTCCCGACTAACCAAGTACGGAGATCTTGAGGAGGATACTCTGTTTGCTGGCTGGCTGTTTTCTGCCTTGTAGCTCTTCTCCGGCGTGAACCACGAGTGTGGCTACTCGTTGCTTCACTTTGCACTAGGATTGGCTAACTTTGCTGTCCAGATTCATTTATGTGGACCTTTTTCACCAGTGGTTCCCGGGATGGGCTCCTCTAGCGCAGACGAGAGGGCTCTGCATCATTCCTTTTCTCCATCAGGTCGCCCATCATCTTTTTGAGTTACGCTTTCAGTTCTTGTATCCCCATTCCCATGGAATCGATGATGCGATCTCTATAATCTTTCTCCAATAGAAAATGGTGGGAAGAACCACCAGTGAAGGGCTGTCAATGCTCAACAGATTCAGGAGTCTGGTTGTTGTTTCCAGTTTGCTCCTCCAGAACTTTCAGCAGTGCCAGGCCTTTATCCTTCGTCTTCTCCGTTTGTGGAGTCAATGCCGAAGGTGGAATATCCTCAATTCCCATCGCCAGAATCAAATGCTGAACTTAGAGATGAAGGGTCCACGTTCACCATACTAATTGTGCATACTAAATTCCATACTAGATGATTGTGGACCGGAGCTCTACACCTAATTGGACTATCCAAGAACTGAGATCCTGTAACAATGAGTACCATTAAAGCTGCTTGGCCAGAGTTGGCCAAATAATCCCTCCGGTGTGGGGGTAAGTGATTGGAGAAGATAAAGTGTACTTTCTAAATGTAGAGAGTTGTGTTCAAGTGAGTATAGTTTGGCTTAGCTTATTTACCTTCAATGTGAAGTGAGTGGAGTTTATATAGAACACCTTACTTGTTGCCCAATATGGTTTCATAAAGTTTTGGTACAGCTGGGCTCTCTTTAGCATTGCTCAAGGTAGGGGACCACCAGGTAGTTGACCATGGATGCATATTCTCATTGTCTTCATGCTTATAACAGATCACATTCCCTTGCTCAACTACTTCCGTGATTCTGGGGGAAGGGGACCAGCTGAGGTGGCTACCTGCACATGTTTGCACTCACAGCTCCCACGTTTCTCTGTGAGGTTCCCTCACCTCGGTGCCCTTGTTCCTCGGCTCGGCTTTCCCCTAGGCTATTTTTATAGAGGGGCTGGCCCAATTAGATATTTCTGTGTGGGCTTGGCCCACTTTGGTTTCTAATGATAGGTTCGGCCCATCGGTTCGGTCTATAAGCTAAGTCCGGCAGCTCGACCCAACCCAGTATTGCGACTAGATTGGCCTTTCCACTGCGAGTTGGGCCCAAGTGCTTGAGGACTTTGGGTGGACTGTTAATCATGGAGTAGGGCTTAATTGGCTTACCCAAATGTTCACCCGACCCATTTGGACTTGGATCTAGTGGATTGAGCCAGTCCAAGGCTTGGGTCCAACCCGTTTATACTTTGCCCCTTCACAAATTAATGATAAATTTTATGAACATTAAAATACAAATTGATAAACTTTTTCATTAACGAGTACTTAATTTTTGGAGGTTCCACTGAGATATAATTTCCCCAAATATTTATTTAAAACTAGTGGTGTTTAATATTAGAAGAGGATCTTATCACCATTGAAAAAATGTATACCAAACCCATTGATGATGTTGCATGGCTTTGCCTTATTAGGAAACTACACTATCAACTAAGCCATTTAGTAGTGAGACGTTACAAACTATGATGAAATCCATATGGAAGCCTCAGAAGGGCATGCAAGTTCAGAACTTAGGTGAGGTAGCTTATTGGTGGCCGACTTGGTAGTGTGGTTGATATTGAGTTTGAGGTTAGTGGCATGGCTTGAGGCAAATCTTACGTATTCGAGTGGCCATTGATATAACTAAGCCGCTGCGGCGAAGCATGAAGATTTAGACTCCTAATCGAGATGCAGTATGGGTAGTATTCAAATATGAATATCTTCCAAACTTTTGCTATGGTTATGGAATGCTAGGGCATAATGAGAAGGAATGTGACAAAACATTGGGGGAATTGGTACAATGCCTCAGTATAGGCCATGGTTGTGAGCAGATTTGATCTAGAGCAAGATGCATTTGTCTTCTGCTAAACAATCGAATACCAGTTTGGCATTGGAACTCAGAGCAGGACTGTCTAGTAAGGGGTGTTAGTAAACTCGTCGGTGTCAAAGTTGGGTTCTGAAAGAGTCCTACGGGCAAAGAGGTCCCAAATATCATTAATTTTTTTTATTTAAAGAGTGATTCTACTTACATCACTAATTTATGTCTTTACACCCTCCATCTTATTACACTACTAAAAAAAAAATGTAATTCTCATTACATCTATTATATTATCAAAACTAACCCTAAAGTATGATTCTTTAAGACCCTTTCATCTCTTTTGGAGGGAAAATAAGAGAACAGAGAAAGACGCAGTAAGGAGAAAGAGAAAGTCGTAGAGAAAACTGTGAGTGAAGCCCATAGCGAAGTGACTGTTCAGTCACACAGTGCTAAGCAATTTATATTCATCCAGTGTTATGTTGCCGAAAAAAATATATATATTTCTCCAACGTTTTGTTACTATACATTTACAGAGCCATTTTCTTCAAAACAATTATTTTTAAATTTGTACTGAACCTGTTCGGTAATACAATATGCTAATGAATTTGAATTATCTAGTGTCGTGTTATCAAACAAACTTTTTTTCCCAACAATATGTTGTCCTTCATAAAAAAATCATATTCATGAAATAACTTAACAAATCTTGTCTGTAATGAATTCATGACTAGAGTCCACAAATAATAGAGTATTTAAATTGTTGCAATGAATAGAAACATAATCCTTTTAAGCAAAAATATATTAAATAAAAATGAAACTATAAATACATGGTAATAAATACCCAAACAAATTAAAAAAAAATTCAATATTGGGTTACTGGAAATGTATCTTTTATATACAATTGGTTACCAGACATATATTTTTTGTTCAGTAATATGATGTCAGACTATTTTATTTGTTTGATTTCAAAACACTGTACAAAATTCGAAGAACAATCTAGAAAATGAAACAAAAACCTATCAAACAAATAAAAAAAAAACTCACAATCTTACTTTTTGATGGTTCTTCACCACCGTTTCTTCACCCATTGCTTTCTTCTACGATCAAAATACTATAATTCTTACTTTTTGATAATAGAGAAGAAAAATTGATAAAGGAAGAACATGAGTAGGGATTAAAGATTATGGGGTGTAAGGAGATAATAAATATATTTAATTTTTGTGTTTTGTCGTTAAAGGTAATTTCAAACATGGATAAAATTGAAAGGAAAAAAAAAATCTCATATGGAGAGTGCAAAAAGGTAAAGTAGTGGTGTAAGTAGAATCACTCTTATTTTATTTTTATTTTTTAAAAAAAAAATGTAGATAGATGGGGAAAGTGGAATTTAAACTTGGACCTTTTGTCTAATGAAGAAAATTCTTACCACTGGAATGACATACAATATATAACAAATATTTTGTTTTAGTTTTACTTATTTGAATTGTAACCATATCGTGTGTACCAACCATTAGTACTATATAGAGGTAAGGCCGCATGTTTTAAAGCTTTGCTTTAAATTACATAAATAAATAAATAAATAATTATTTATTATAGATCACACAAATTTTATTATTAATTTCACTTTTAACTAATTTATTTTTAATATCATTTTTTAAAATAAAGGTAAATTTTCACTTACAAAACAGTTACAACTATTTTTTGTTTTTCATTTTTATTATTTTTTTAAATATATATTTTTTATTAATTTGACACAACATGTGTGATTTTCATTCTATTAAACTAGTATGTAAGCATGTGATCCCAATCATCCCATCTATTGCTGTCGGTCAAAGTCAACTAATTTTATTTTTGGTTTTTACTTAGGTGAGAGGTTAGGAACTAGATAGAAATGGGAAAATTTTACCATACTGAGAGTAGTTTTTATGTATGATAGATAAAAAAATATATGCGCCATTAGATTTAGATAGGATGAATGTTAACTATTGAATGACTAAATAGCAAAACTAGGTAGAAAAAATAAAATGATTTTCAAAAAAATAAAATAGTTTTAGTTAATTGTGAAATAAAAAAATGATATTAACTTACCAGTTGCTACAAACATGCTTACTATTTGTTATGAATAATCTTATTATTTAAAATAGAGGGTTACTATTAGCACCTACTTAATTTTTTTAAACCCTCATCTTAAATCTTAAATTTTAATAAGATTTCTTTAAACACTCTACTTAATACTAATTTTATCCATATTTATAATATCATCACATCCAAGTGCACACCTACCTAATTTTGCACACCATCTTTTCTTTTTCTTTCAGTAAACGATGAACGACTGAGAGATGATTGAGAACAACAAACGATTGAGAGACAAATCAATTGTCCCTCTTTTCTCATTTTCTCATAAACAATGGTCTCTTTTTCCTTATCACCATAAACAACGATATCTCAGTTAGAAATCTCTTCAACGGTCTGTTTCTTCTTCTTTTAGGTAACCTCCAACTTCCCATCACATTTTTTAAAGTTTTTTTTTGGTTTATTTCGGGGTAAAACCCTCAATATAGGGGGTTTTAGAAGGAAAAAGCCTCAGAAAAAACAAAAATAGGGGGAAAATCCTACAAAATGGGACCTTTTAGGATTCCAATGCCAAACAAAATGTTTATATTTAGCAGTGTATTACTGAACTAAATGTTTCTATTCAAGATCTTGTAGACATCGAATGTAACCTTACTAGTCAAGAAACCAAGATCAACCGAAAACGATCTAGAATCGTAAATGCAAGATAGATAAACTCACTAATACAACACCAACCTCATGAGAATTGTTGTCATCGTCCTCTATTACTGTATAAGTATCAATGAATGGTGAAAATGACCATAAATGTAGAAACTCGGAGTCTGAAGTAAGATTGTTTGCATCTTTTACTGATTTGGAACACCGAACACATTTGAAACCACCGAACAAAATGCTAATTGATTAAGTGGTTTCAAATGTTTTTTTATTGAAGATGGATGAGTGGGTTTAGGATAGTGATGAAGAAGAATGCGGTTAGAGTTTAGGTTGGTAAGGAATACGTATAGATGGGGATGGAGGTAGGTGTATAATATTGTAGAGTGTCATTCTAATTGTTTCATTTAGTGAGTGGGTGTTCCATTAAAAATTGTCCTTTAATGTAATTTTACTTCAAGGTATAATTGTAATAAATAAAAAAAAGTGAGAATTGAGAGGTCCAAAGAAATTAGATAGGTGCTAATAACAATACTCTTAAAATATTACATATTAAACAGGTTACCTTCATTTCTTAAAAATTGCGCCCACTTTTGCATTTTAAATATATAAAACTAATGACACATCATATTTAACTATTTTTTCTCCATATTTCGTATTGTTATGATTTTTAAAAATGCTTTGTAAAAAGTAAAATATGATATGTAAAGATTAATTTTTTAAAATTTGTTAAAATTTACTAATATGTTAAAATATTCATTATTGTGAAAATTTAATTTTTGATATAATATTAAAAATAAATAGAAAAGAAAAAATTGTAAACAAAATGTTTTTAAATTGTTTAAACTTATTTTTAAAAATATTCTTCAAAGTTCATCTTGATGTGATTTGAAGAGGAAATTGTCACAAGATTGAGATAGATATGTTTGAATTTAAATTTTCAAAAAAAAAAAAAAAAACAATAATGCAATAAGACCTCGTCATGTTTATCCTTGCTAGCCTCCCATACAAAAAAATTCTTTTTTTTATGGTCTAGATTTTTTTAATCACCTTTTAAATAGTTACTCTTTTTTTCTCACCTACAACACCTCAAAATAGTAATTACTATTTAAGTTTTTTATATTCATATTTTTATTTATTACTTATAAATTTTGTATATTTTATATAAAAAATATATGAATTTATTGTTAAAAAATCCTTTTAGAAACTTTTATAAATTCATAGTTTTTTTTTTTTATCAATTCAATCTCCATAATGAAATATTTTTTTCTTCAAAAAATTCATAAGTTTTCTTCATAATATTTTTTTAATATCTAGAATATTGTAAAGTATAAATTGAAAATAAAATAGAATAAAATAACTTAGAAAGACCTCTCATTTGTTAGTATTTATTAATGGTAATAAGTGAATACATGTACAGTTTTACCTACTACACTTGAAAACATTAATTACTATATAAGAATATAGTTAATTAGAAAAATATAGAAGAACTCTCAACTCATTTGCATATATAATGAACAAGATCGTATTTTTTCTATTTTTTTTTTTTTTACAAAGAATAAGTCTAAGAGGGGATTTAAATTTTACAAATTGAAGACAATTTTTAGGTAATAATTTATCTATCTCTCTATCTCTCTGTTATTTTAACATTATGTGATATTTTTAATTTATAAATTTTAAAATTTTGTTGAAAAATCATTTCACTTAGTTAAAGAAAAGTGAATTCTAATGAAAAGTAAGTAGAAGCTAATTAAGTAGTGTACGGGAAAGAAATAAACCTCTCATATAATTTTGTTGATCAAGTCTGCGCTTCTCCGTACGTCGTCGCTTTATCACCTGAAAACACAAACGTGAGCTAGCCGGTGGGTGTGTGTCGGAAACCTCTCCGATGCCTAAGTCAGCAAACTAGACAGATAGACAAAAGCTCTGTATACTCAGAAATCAAAGTTGTGTTACCTCTCCATAGGTGATGTTTGTGAGCTTTTATAGGTTTCGTGTGGCACAATCCTAGTAGGATTTTTACTCCTCCATGCAGAGTCCTTCTAGGATTCCTACTCCTGAAGGATAATGCTTATCCTTCAACACCCCCCTCATTGCTTAAACCAAGTGAGATGGTTTTACCATGGCAAGATTCTAATTTGACCGAAATAAGCATGGCCATGCCGAGCCACAGAGTAGACCGAATTATCTTTAGTTCGGTCCTTCCTTTAATGCTCTTACCTCAGTTCCTCCTGCACGAACCGTGGTACTCCCAAAACTGAACTAACTTTTAGCAAGGTTTAGACCGAGCTAGTTATACTGTGCCAAGACCGGTATAAGTTCAAAGCATCTTGAAACCAGTCTAACTACAAAGCATCCTTCGACCGGTCTAACATCAAGCCTCCCTCGGACCGGACTAACTTCAGGGCTTTGGGACGGGACTAACTTCAAAGGCCCCTTCAAGATCGGAGTAACTTTTTGGCCATATTACTCAGCACTTCGTATAGCGGCCCATAAAGGCCCATTACCCAGCTCGGCCCAATTTTCATATAAATTATCCTCTCAATTGCTCCTTAATTCCGTCTACGTAGCATGATAGGGATTACCTGTCTATCAGCCGAGCTAGAGTTCTTAAGCTTTTCCAGCCAAGCTAAAAGCCCTTTAGCCTTTCCAGTCGAGCTAAACTCAAACCGAGCTGAGCTTGTCCGGTCAAAACGTCTCTTCAATCACAGCAAGTGAATCATTTCTCCTTCCCATGACATGTGGTACACTCTCATTGGCCTATTGCAGCTGTCACGCCGCCCTCGTACTTCACGTGATTTGAGCAGTCCCGCCCAAATTTTGGGCTTTCTACAAAACAAAAAAACCCTTTGTTTCTGAATCACTCACACCATTCACTCTTTCTTCTATCTTTTTGCCTCCATTGTTCTTCATCCTTTGCAACTGTGAAGCTCGTGCTCGCTGCTACTTTCTACTTCCATTTCATTCTCTTTATTTGGTAAGTTATTCAAATCTGCCTTGCTTTCCTTGTTTTTCGTATTTTGTTTAATCCATAGCTTTAGGTCTGTGTTTTTCGAAAAACACTTTCTTTCTGTTTTGCTGTGCCTTGTATTTTCTGGAAAAACTTAGCAATAGTGCACTTGAATACATATAATAACCTGAGAAACACTGATTTTTTATCCAAAATCATGATGCAACCGAACTAGAAAGTTATTTGTAATTGATGTTGAATTTAGGCAGACTATCCAATTGAACTAATACTTTATGCTACCCAATTATCTTCAATAAGTCAAACCATCTTTTGATTTTCCTTAGCCGAGATAACAAACCGAACTAAGTCTGCACTTAGTGTACTGGGAAACCTCAATTTTGACCGAGCTATGTCTTCGGGGCTAAACCAGCTTTCTTAGTTTTTAGACCAAACTTAGAAAGCTGCCCCTAGAAGCTCAACTGGTCTAACAGAACCTTCTTTTTAACCGAGATATCGAACAGCTCGCCAAGACCGAGCTAACAAACCCATTGCTTGCACCGAGCTACGAAATACCTTGCTGAAACCGAGATAGGACCTATAATAACTCTCATAACCGAAATAGGACTTCTTTTACCTTGCTTTTACTTTTATAGCATGGTTCAACGAGCTGTGCTTAACACTCTTGTTTTCCACTTTGCAGACTTAGGTTGCCCAGGCACTGCTTTGAGCGTTCAACCGAGCTACTCAGCAATATTCTTTGACCAATCTAATCATTCGGCATTTATTTATTCATAACTTAAAACATAAATGGGGAAGTATAGATTCTTAGTAGAGACACTTGGGGGTTTGGCTGAATTCCGAAGGGAGTATAACATCCTTGATGATGTCTACCTCACCTTAGCCGAACAAGATACCGTACCTTGGGGAAACCCTGGTTTTGTACCCTTCACACTTCTGTCCATAATAGAAACCAGCCTAAGATTTCCTGTACAGCCCTTACTATGTGAATTCCTCAGGCAAACTAGGATTTGCCTAACCTAACTTTTCACAAACTCATACCGCATAATCAACGGTATAGCCGAGCTAAACCGCCGTGCCGGCATCAACCTTGGCTTAGCCGAACTATTCCACCAGTATTCTATAGGGTCAAAAGAAGATGGGTGGGTCTATTACTTAACAATACGCCGCCGCCGAGAGAAAATAATAAAAGATACACCGGACAAAGACTTGAATGACAATGATTTTTTCTGGGTATCTGGGAATTTTGAAGACCACCAAGCCTAGATCCCAGGCCGCAGTATAAACGGGAATAAAGGAGCACCCGGTATAATAACTTCGGCTCTATTGCCTGCTTCTGTTTTACTTCGGTTTCTAATTTCTTAACCGAACTAACAGTTGTATTTTTTTTGTAGATTCAGCCTATCTTTAATCTCTTTACAGCTACCCCAATCTGAACATTCTCCGTGCCGCACTATGATTTCCAGAAAGAAAATGGGCCAAGTTGCCGAACTTCGAACCAACATACCGATATAGCAGCCGACGCAAAGCCAGAGTAACCGATTTTTTGCTAGAGGACGCCCCTGAACCAGATCCAACTTTGCCACAAATTAACCTCGTCCGTACTACTGAAGAAGAGGAAATGGCCAAAAGAAACAGAGTAAGGGCCCTTTTAACCGAGACAAACCGCGCCGAGGTACCACCACCGAACCAAACCCAGGAGACCGTGGTGGCCTTTCCTTCTCAATAACCCTCTTCATCACGACCGAGCAAGCGCGCCCGGACTACCCCAACCGAGCAGCACCTCATCGATGAAGATGAAACAATTCTTCCACCAAGTCCTGCACCAAGCCCCCAGCCTGAGCGTTCTGATCGGCCTAGCTCCTCCAAGTGGGCTCCGAAAATGATTTTCCAGAACCGAGATATCTAGGAGACCAACTCAGTGGTTGCTGAGAAGGATCATATGATGGCATTCAATCTTGCCAAGAGTGTGTGTCTCCCAGCAGACATGGAGCACCACCAGCATCTGACCGAACTAAGGGCCATCCGTTCGGCCACCAAATCCATGGTGCTTGTAAGTAACCTCTTCTGTTTAACCTTTCCAATTTTGCACAACTTCCATCTCGGTTTGATTACAAGTCTTCCCTCTTTTTGTAGGCTATGCAGAAGAGCCACATCGCTCACAAACGAGTGCTTGAGCTTCGCAAGACCACAAGGCAGGCGCTAGCCGAAGTGGCTGAAAAAACTGCCGAGCTAGAAGAGGCCAGGAAGCAACTAGCCGAGCTAAAATCCGAGAATGGTCGTCTGACCGGACTCGTTAGCTTGGTTGAAGCGGAGAAACAGAAGGCTGTAGCCTTGATCAAAGATAGATACCTGCGCGAGCTAGCCAAGCTCGAAGGCAAGAAAAACGCAGAGATTGCCGAGCTGAAAAAGAAGGCGGATGAAGCCAACGCTGAAGGTTTCAAGGAGGGAAAAGCCCTCTATATTCCTCAGTGTGAGGCCGCTAAAGATTTGTTTTTCAAATACTACCGAGGCGGCGTTATGGTGCATTTCGATTGTGAACCTGAGACCGAGGTATACAATCCTCCTCAGTACTTCATACCGAGCTCACTGACGAAGTATGCTACATCCGTTCAGCAACAGTTTCTCCAGAGTTCAGACGACGATGATGAAACCGAGCCTATTAATACTTCGGTCGTCAATGAACCTGCTGATTAATCAGCTTGGCTAGAGCCAGCGGTGGAAGATCTTACTGACGAGCTGACAACTGAAACCGCGCTTCCAGCAGATACTGAGCTCCCTCCTGAGACTGCACTATCGACTGATACCAGGCTTCGGGTTGACATAGATGCTGATCTAGATGATCTTTTTAACTGATTTTGTGATTTCTTTTTTTTGTTTGTTGGATTTGTAACCAGGTTGGGGGCCCCTTGTCTGTAATTTGCTTTGAACTTCTATCAATGAAAAAATCTTCTTTTGTTCTAACTGTTATCTCGGTTTGCTCTTGTATTTGCTTTCTAACTGCAATTTGAACGAAACACAATATTCTTCGGCCGAGATATTTTATTTCGGTCTTTTAGCTGAGCAATCTGACTGAGCTTACTAGCCAACCACTCTTTAGCCGATATACTTACTTCGGCTGAAGAGTACTAATAGTTGGTTTAATCCAGCTAACCACTCTTCATCCCATACCTTTACTTTGGCTGAAGAGTACTAAGAGTTTGTTTAATCCAGCCAACCACTCTTCAGCCCATACCCTTACTTCGGCTGAAGAGTACTAAGAGTTGGTTTAATCCAGCCAACCACCCTTCAGCCCATACCCTTACTTCGGCTGAAGAGTACTAAGAGTTGGTTTAATCCAGCCAACCACTCTTCAGCCCATTCCCTTACTTTGGCTTAAGAGTACTAAGAGTTGGTTTAATCCAGCCAACCTCTAAGTTAGTTTTTCCAGCCAACCTAAAATAAAGTGTTTGGTTTATTCCGACTAAATGTCCTGCAGCCTAGATCCTTATCCTGGGCTTAGGAAGGGTGTTGGTTTAATCCAGCCAACCTCTAAGTTGGTTTTTCTAGCCAACCTAGAATAAAGTGTTTGGTTTATTCCAACCAAACGTCCTGCAGCCTGGATCCTTATCCTGGGCTTAGGAAGGGTCGCAGTTGGTTATTCCGGCCAACTGTGTTTTTAATGTCCCTAACTCACCTAACTTACCAGAATAAACTTGTACAAAAAAAAACGTCTATACTGAAAAGAAACTACTTGTTTTATTGAGAAAGGAAAAAATTACACATTCTTTAAAAAAGAAAAAAGCCTAAAAATAAAATAACTTTAGATTGGCAGCATTCCATGGCCTGGGAATTGCCTTGCCGTCCTCATCTTCTAAGTGGTATGCCTCTTTGCCTGCTAATCCAATTACTTTGTAAGGTCCTTCCCAATTAGGCCCTAACTTGCCATCTCCCAGTACCAAGGTGTTTCCCATCACTCTACGCAGTACGCAATCTCCGATCTTGAATTGCCTTGGATGAACCGTCTTGTTGGTATGAGGCAATGTGAACCAGTGCTCTGTCTCTTCTTTCCTCTGCAAGGTCGAGCTCTAATGTTATGGCTTCGCCATTCAGGTCTAGATCAAAATTCTCGCTTCGAATTGTGGGGAGGCCAACTTCAAGTGAGATTACTGCCTCCATACCATAGGCTAAGGAAAATGGAGTTTCTCCTGTTAACCGCCGAGGTGTGGTGCGGTAAGCCCATAAAACATGAGGGAGCTCCTCTGCCCACTTGCCTTTGGCTTTCTCTAACCTTTTCTTCAATCCATCCAAGACTACCTTGTTTGATACTTCTGCCTGACCATTTGCTTGGGGATATGCCGGTGTAAAATTGTAGAACTCTATCTTGTACTCTTCGCAAAAGCCTCTAAAGATTCTGCCGTCAAACTCTGTGTCGTTGTCTGATATTAGGGCTTTTGGTATGCCAAACCGAGTGATGATGTTCTGCCAACCAAATTTCTTTACGTCTTTTTTCTTGATTGATGCCAATGCTTCTGCCTCTACCCACTTTGTGAAGTAGTCAGTTGCTGCAAGAAAGAATTTCCTATTGCCTGGTGCTATTGGAAGTGGTCCTACTATATCCAATCCCCACATTGCGAAGGACTATGGGCTAGTTAGAGGTAGAAGTTCTCTAGCAGGTTGGTGTATTTGGTGTGCGAACTTCTGACACTTCTCGCACTTTTTGACATACTTTTCTGAATCTGCTTGCATGTATGGCCACCAATATCCTTGTGAAATTGCTCTGTATGCTAGTGATCTTCCTCCTTGATGGCTTCCGCATACGTCCTCGTGTATCTCGAATAAGAATGCTTCCACTTTGCTTGGGTGGACACATTTTAGGTAGGGCCTTGAGAATGACTTTTTGTACAATGCCAAAGATGGGGAGAGCTAAAATCGCTGCACCTTTGCTCTTATTCTGTTAGCCTCTTTCTTCCCTTCTGGTAAGATGCCTTCTTTTAAGAACAAGATGATGGGATCCATCCAAGAAGGGCCTAGCTCCGCGCAACATACCTCTTCTGCTTCGGGGTCTTCAATGCTTGGTCTAAGTAGGTAGTCAATCAGTAATGGATGAGTGATGGAAGTATCTGCCATTGAGGCAAAGCCTGCTAGTTCGTTTGCTCTGCTGTTTTCCTCCCTGCCGATCTGTTCTATCCGTACCACTTCAAATTTCTTGATCTCTGTTTTGACCAATTCTTGGTATTTGGCCATTTTGTCATCCTTTGCTTCGTAGTCGCCAGATATTTGGTTTACCACTAGTTGTGAGTCACTGTAGACCATTAGCTCGGTGGCTTTCATGCAGAATGCTGATTTAAGGCCTGCCAGAAGCGCTTCATACTTCGCTTCGTTGTTCGATGCTGGGAAGCCAAGGTTGATTGCCTGTTCCACTACTAGGCCGTCTGGAGAGATGAGGACTATGCCAAGCCCTACTCCATGCCGGTTGGATGCTCCATCCACGAAGAGCTTCCACATCTCTCCAACGAACAACTTCCAGCAAGTGGAGGGATCAGATGATACCTTGGGATCTTCCATGTTACTGGTGTTTTCTTCAAGGTCCATGCTTGCTGTCTGCCCCTCGCTATCTGATTGTACCAAGTCTTTATTTGTTGGTGAGTCTTGACTTGGTGTAGCATGGTTTGCTTCTTCCTTCCTTGCTTTAGTTTGGTCTGCCTTGGGGTTTGACTGAGTATCCTGTACCAGGGGTTGCGCTATTTTGGTGTCAACTTCCATTCCTAGTTCGGCTGTTTCAGTCAGGTCGACTGGGCAGATATGATGACTTCTAGGTGTAAATTCTGCGATAAAATCTGCCAAAGCTTGAGCCTTTATTGCGGTCCTGGGTTGGAACTTGATGTCGTATTGTCCTAACTCTACTGCCCACTTCAGAATTCGTCCAGAAAAGTTTGCCCTTTCAAACAAAGCTTTTAATGGGAAGGCTGTGAGGACAACTATGGTGTGGACGTGAAAGTAGTGCGACAACTTCCTTGAGGCCATCATCAAGGCCAATGCCAGTTTTTCCAGTGGCAAGTACCTTGTTTCGGCACCCAGTAATGTCTTGCTGACATAATAGATGGGTAGATGTTGGATTCCTTCTGCGCGGACCAACACTGTGCTAATTACGTACTGAGAGACTGCCAGGTACAGGAAGAGTTCTTCTCCAAGTACTGGGGTGATAAGCAGTAGTGGAGAAGACATGTATTCTTTTAGGCTTTCCAGAGCGTGGTCGCATTCTTCGTCCCACTTGAATTTGGCTTTTAGTGCATGGAAGAATGGTCGTAGTCTATCTAACGATCGGCTTATGAACCGATTGAGCGCAGCTGCCATGCCGGTGAGATGCTGCACTTCTTTTACTGAGTTAGGCCTCTCCAAGTCCTAAATAGCTTTGATCTGGGAGGGGTCTGCCTCTATACCTCGGTTGGTCACCAGGAAGCCCAGGAATTTGCCAGATCCTGCACCGAATGCGCACTTAGATGCATTAAGGTGCAACTTGTGTCTCTTCAGAATCTGGAACATCTCACCTAGGTCCCTTAGATGGTCGTTCTTATCTTTGCTCTTGACCACCATGTCGTCGATGTAAGCCTCCATTGTTTTGCCTAGCAACGATTCAAACATCTTGGTGACCATTCTCTGGAATGTTGCCCTTGCGTTCTTGAGGCCAAAGGGCATGACCTTGTAGCAATACAGTCCTCTTGGAGTTGTAAAGGACGTGACTTCCTGGTCTGGTTCATGCATGGCGATTTGATGGTAACCTCTGTATGCGTCCAGAAAGCTAAGTCGGTTGTGCCCCGCCGTTAGGTCTACCAATTGATCTATCCGTGGTAGAGGAAAGCTGTCTTTTGGGCATGCTTTGTTGACTGTTTTGTAGTCGACGCAGACACGCCACTTGCCATTCTTTTTTGGTACTACGACTGTGTTGGAGATCCATCTTGGGTAGTGCACCTCTCTTATTGCCCTTGCCTCCAGCAGGTTTCCTACTTCTTTCGCCACTATCTCGTCGTGGTAGAGTGCCGATCTGCGTGTGTGCTGAATGATTGGTCTGGCGGATGGGTGGACATTGAGTTGGTGACAGACGAAGTTGGGATCAATGCCTGGCATGTCGTATGGTGTTCAGGCGAACACTTCGATGTTAGAGGTCAAAAATTCTAAGACCTCTAATCTCTCAGTGCTGGACAACGACAAACCGAGCAAAAAGAACTTATCTGGGTACTTTTCATCTATTCTTACCTCTATCAAGTCTTCTACCGCTTTCTGATTAGCTGCTTTGCCGATATCTGCGCACAGTTCATTGCTCTCAGGTTCTTCCACCGAATGAACGTATCCCTTGGCAGCGCGGCTGCCATTCACCGTGACAAAGCATTGCTTGGACATAATTTGATCTCCATATACCTCTTCAATTACCCCGGCTTCGTTGGGGAATCACATTACTTGATGGTAGGAAGAAGCTACCGATCGCATGGCATGCAGCCATGTTCTGCCCAAGATGATGTTATAGGTGGAGGGGACCTTCAACACCCAGAACTCCACTTGTTTCATCACGTTTCCAGCTCTGACTGGAAGAATTATTTTGCCGACTGGCCATTCCGGCATTGAGTTAAATCCAATCAGGGGAGACACGACAGGTGCCAAGTCTTTGTCTTGTAGCTTCAATTGTTTGAAGGTGTCGTAGTACATTATTTCACATGAACTGCCTTGGTCTATCAAAATTCGCTTGACGTCAAAATCCTTGACTCGAAGAGTGACAACCAGGGCATCATTATGAGGGCAATAAATCCTTGCCAAGTCTTTATCTGAAAAAGACATGACGTTCGTGGCCTCTGTCTTCCCCTTCTTGGTGGTAGGTTGGGCACTTAGTACCTCTCTTAAGTGCTCAGCCTTTTTGATTGATCCTCTAAGCTCGCATACACGCTCAGGTTCGAAGACTCCATGTATCACGTTGATCACGCCTTGAGGTGGGGCGTCGACTGGCATCCCGTTGGGGTTATTGTGGTCTTGGGAGGCTGGTTGCGTCCCTCCTTCAATGTATTTATCCAGGTGACCTGCTGCCACCAACTCCTCCAAGTGCTATCTCAATGGCGTGCAATTTTCAGTGCGGTGCCCCTTTTCCTTGTGGAAGGTGCACCGTGATCTTTCGTCATAGTCCTTCTGAGCTTCCCCTAGCTTGGTTGGCCATCTGACGAAAGGCTCATCTCATATTTCACTTAGAATTTGGTAGATTGGTTTTTTGAATACCGTGGTTATGACAGTGCGGACTCTCAATCATCTTTTATCCTGGTCCTCTCCGTTGTCTTGTCTGCCACGTCCGTTTTTGCTCGGACGATCTACTGCATTGACCTTTGCTGAGACCTTCTTCTCTGGTACTGCGGTCGTGCCACATTTTGTTTTGGCGCGTGCGCCATCCTCCTCCACCCTGATGTGCTGATGCACTCTTTCCATCAAGGCTTCCATGGTGAGGGGCGATGTTATGGTGATTGAGTCCCTTAGTCTGTTCCCGACTAGGAGGCCTCTTTTGTACTGTGCAATGGCGAGATTGGTGGGGCAGTCCCCAATCTAGTTGAAGGTCTCTCAGTAATAACTATTGTAGGATCTTAGGGTCTCCTTGTCGCCCATGTCGATGGAGAGTAGTTGGTCGATCTCCACCGGGGTTTTGGTGTTTGTTCTGAACCTTGTTACGAACGCCTCTGCTAACTGCGCCCAGGAGGCTATGTTGCCTTCAGGAAGTTTTTCGAACCAAGTTAAGCCCAGGTCGCCAAGGCTAGATGGGAAGAGGATGCACATTAAAGCCTTGTTTCACCGGTATACAGCCATGACCTGGCGAAAGTGGCTCAAGTGTGAGTAAGGGTCCGTCTTTCCTTCATATGTAGTGAACTTGGGCTGAAAGAAGCCTGATCGCAGGGGCGCGTTTTCAATCGCCGGAACGAATGGCAAGGTTTGCAGCCTCGCTAATGCCTTGTCCGTTGGTTCATAGGCTAGGCGCGGTATTGGCATTCCAACCTCGACGCTTCCGTTCGTCTGAGGAGCCAACCGCTGTAGGGCAAAAACTCTGTATGGATCGCGTGCCTTGGCGTCCTCCTTCCATCGTGCCCTTTCTTCGAGCATGGTTCGTAAGTCGGATAATCTGGGCAACTCCGTTTGTCTGGATCTTGTTTGGTGCGTATGCGAAGGCCAATAAGTGCTTCCTTCAGTGTACGACCTCTCAGATCTCGTCCTCTCAGACCTGGAGTGACGAGTTCTGGAAGACTTGGGCTGAGTATCGCCTGTCTTGAGACTTCTACTCTCTACTTGAGAGGGTGTGGTATTCCTACCACGACTTTCTAAGTGGTGAGGGGGCGTCTTGCTTGTTCGCCCCTCTCCTGTCGCCACTCCTTTTCCCTTCATCTAGTGCTTTAGAGAGTCCTTGTCCGCCGCCATCCGTCGTATCAATTCGTCCTGCCCCTTCACCTGGTCCTCCGGAGCTTGAGGATCAATCCTTCGCCTTTGCCTTTCTGGACTTTGTGAACGAGTGTGATGGGGGCTGATAGTCCGCCTCCTTCCCCTCGCATCCCTCCTGGGATTCTGTCGTTGTGGCTCCAAGTCCGCTATAGGAGGGATAAAAGGTAGGCCTTCGTGCTTCACACCCCCTTCTGGAGTTTGTCCGTCAATGGCGGATTGTGGCAAACCTTCGTTGTGCACCATTGATTCTAAAGAGGAAAAGCTTGATCAAGAGGTTTTATTCTTGTCTGAATTCCCACAGACGGCGCCAATTGTACGGGAAAGAAATAAACCTTCTCGTATAATCCTGTTGATGAAGTCTGCGCTCCTCCGTACGTCGTCGCTTTATCACCTGAAAACACAAACGTGAGCTAGCCGGCGGGTGTGTGCCGGAAACCTCTCCGATGCCTAAGTCAACAAACTAGACAGATAGAGAAAAGCTCTGTGTACTCGGAAATCAAAGTTGTGTTACCTCTACATAGGTGATGTTTGTGAGCTTATATAGGTTCCGTGTGGCACAATCCTAGTAGGATTTTTACTCCTCCATGTAGAGTCCTTCTAGGATTCCTACTCCTGAAGGATAATGCTTATCCTTCAACACCCCCTTCACTGCTTAAACCAAGTGAGATGGTTTTACCATGGCCGGATTCCAATTTGACCGAAGTAAGCATGGCCATGCCGAGCCACAGAGTAGATCGAACTATCTTTAGTTCGGTCCTTCCTTTAATGCTCTTACCTCAGTTCCTCCTGCACGAACCGTGGTACGCCCAAAACCGAACTAACTTTTAGCAAGGTTTAGACCGAGCTAGTTATACTGTGCTAAGACCGGTATAAGTTCAAAGCATCTTAAAACCGGTCTAACTACAAAGCATCCTTCGACCGGTCTAACATCAAGCCTCCCTCGGATCAGACTAACTTCTGGGCTTTGGGACCGAACTAACTTCAAAGGCCCCTTCAAGACCGAAGTAACTTTTCGGCCATATTACTCAGCACTTCGTATAGCGGCCCATAATGGCCCATTACCCAGCTCGGCCCAATTTTCATATAAATTACCCTCTCAAGTAGTAAGTGAAGTGTGATGAAATAGTGAGTAGAAGATTCTTGAGTGGTAAGTAAGTCTAATGAAGTAGTAACTAGAAGCTCATAAAGTAGTAAACGAAGTATAATGAAGTAGTAAGTGAAATTTAATTGAGTAGTAAGTAAAGTCTAATGAAGTAATAAGTGAAACCTCATTAAATAGTATGTACGGTTTAATTGAGTAGTAAGCGAAATCTAATAAAATAATAAGTGAAATCCCATTAACTAATTGTAATACCACTTACCATTTGGTTTGATCTAATTAATTTTATTATACTTACCACAGATGGAAGGCAACGTTGGGCATAACAACATCGTATATGAATTACATAATGATGATGATTTTGACACTAGTGAGTACAACATTGGCAATCAAGAGAATATCGTTAGTTCTGATGATCTGCCAACCAAAAGAGATGTTAAGTCTATGGATCAACTAATTGAAAAATATGTGTTTGAAATGACATTTGATTTGGTAGAAAATGGAAAAAGTTTCTATGATATGATTTTACTAACACAATACTAACTATTCATTATGATTTTACTCACGATATTCATAACAACATAATGGTTTTCCATGAACACATAAACTATTTGGCAAATAGTTTACAAGATCATCATCACCATCATCAAAGAAGCTTGAAATTTCTAGATCAAAAACCAAGAGTGAATCTTCTATAATTGTTGTGATGGCATTGTCACAACCAAAATTGAGTAGTAACTTTAGTGTAATGAAGTAATAAGAGAAAGCCCATTAAGTAGTAAATGAAGTATATTGAAACAGTAAGTGAAAGTTCATTCAATAGTACGTGGAGTCTAGTAAAGTAGTAAGTGAAAGCTCATTTAGTAATAAGTGGAGTATCGTGAAGTAGCAAATGGAAGTTTATTGAGTAGTAAATGAAACCAAAATTGGGTAGTAGGTGAACTGTAATGAAATAGTTAGTGAAAACTCATTGAGTAGTAAGTGAAACCAAAATTGAGTAGATAGTGGAGTCTAGTGAAGTAGTAAGTGGAAGCTCACTGAGTAGTAAGTGAAACTAAAATTGAGTAGTAAGTGAAGTGTAATAAAATAGTAAGTGGAAGCTCATTAAGTAATAAATGAAGTCTAGTGAAATAGTAAGTGGAAACTCATTGAGTAGTAAATGGAGTATAGTGAAGTAGCAAGTGGAGGCTCATTAAGTAGTAAGTAAAACTAAAATTGAGTAGCAAGGGGAATCTAGTAAAGTAGTAAGTGAACTCATTAAGTAGTAAGTGAATGCTCAATGAGTACTTTTCAACTTTTTTGGGACAATGATAAATATGATGAAATAGTAAGTAGAGTCTAATTGAGTAGTAAGTGAGATTTAATTAAGTAGTAAGTCAAATCTAATTAAGTGGTGTCTTATTGAGTAGTAAGTCATATTTGATTGAGGAATAAATGGAATTTGATTGAGTAGTAGTGGTGATATGATAGTGATGGTGGCGGTAGTGATAGTGGTAGTGGTGGTGGCAATAGTGGCATGGTAGCGTTGATGGTGGTGGTGTTGAAAGTGGTGGTGGTAGAGGTAGTGATGGTAATGTCTTGATCCCTTTTTCCAGCTTTATCGTTTGTTAATCTCATAGCTTAGTGTGAGATAATGATAGGAATATCTTAAGAATGAATGAATTCTTCTTTCATTTTCAATTCCTTTTGGATAAAAAACATGGGCTGCTGATGGGGCTGTGCCCATTCTCCCTTCTGTTTTACAATCAGAATAAACCTTAGATATCACCCTATCTATCGGGAAAAAAATGGGATTTGAGAGGACCACCAACTAGCGATAGTAAAATTTTAGTGGTGTTAGTGGCAATACTGACAATGATGATGAAGTTGGTGGCGGCATGGCAGTAGGGGTAGTGGTGGTGGTGGTGGTAACGATGGTGTGGTGTAGTAAGTCAAGTTTGATTGAGTAGTTTGTAGAGTTTTATTGACTATTAAGTGTAATTTAATTAAGTAGCGAGTCAAGTTTGATTGAGTAGTAAGTGAAATCTCAATGAGTAGAATAAATGAAAATTATTTAGTAATTTTTATAAATTCAAATATTTTAAAAAAATACCTAACATGCCCAAATAATTTGATGTTGTCGTAAGTGGAACTTTTATTAAGTAGTAAATTCTGTTTAATTGAATAGTAGTAGAATTAAGTTTTAAATAATCATGTAAATTATTTTTATTTGTAAAATGAAAGCACATTGCTTGATGCTCGAGTAAGTTATGAGTAATATTTTGCGATCATGTTATAAAACTACTCTTTTAGTTTGATTTGATTTTAAGATTTTTATAATTTGATTCTAAATTTCAAAAATTTATAGGTAATCGTTTGGTCATTAATTTATTCTTAAACAAACCAAATTAAACCATGCTCACCCCTAATAAAGAAGTTTACTACTTAATATAATCTAATTACCATTTCTTGCGAGTTAATTTACAACTAAATACAATTAATCTTATAAGTTTGATATAACTATACGCATAATCAATAACACAAGTTATAATCCAATATTACAAAGTTCATAATTAGACATAAAGCACACATCAATGTGTATTGTAAAATTTTCCTATAAACACAAGAATAAATACGAATGTATTGTATATATTCCAATATTAAATAAATAACATCATTTTTTTTTCATGCAACTAACAAAATATTATTGAGAAATTAGTTAAATTTTATTTAAATTAATAAATTTTGAAAATAGTTCAATATAAATATGTCAAATTTTATGGTACTTAATATATTTTTTAAATCTTAAAAAAGATTAGTCTAATTTTTTTATATATGAAACATTGCATAAAGGTCATACCACTAAAAAATTATTTCTTGGTCAAGGAGTGCCACGTGGTCATATCCCTTGTCAATCAAAAACCACCGTACCCTTGTTATTCCTCAATCACCAAACACAAAATTATAGACACACCTCCTCCGCTAATCACAACACATCTGAAACATCACGTAATTGTGCCCTATGACCATCAAATAGCTTCTCCGTACCACTTGTTAGATAAATATATATATATATATATATATCAAGTCACATCACATCACCGGTTTGACACAATCCTGTTAAATACCTTGCTTGGTTTCCAGTTTTCCAAAACACTTTTCAGAAAATTCTACTCTCTTATTTTCCGTGTTTTTTTGTTTTTATTGAATTTTTTTAATATTTTAAGGAATTTTTTTACTTTTTAGACACACCTAACATAAATACACCTAAAAAGTAAAAAAATTATAAAAAAAATCTTTTAAAAATTCACTAAATACCAAAAATACAAAAAAAAAAAAAAAATACAAGAATTCAGTACATTTTTTGTATTTTTATGTATTTATTAATTTTTTAAAATATTTTTTCACAAATTTTTTACTTTTTAGATACATCTAAGTAAGGTGCATCTAAAAAAGTAAAAAAATGTTTAAAATTTAAAAAATATTCACTAAAAACAAAAAAACACAAAAACCAAAAAAGTTAGTTTTCAAAAAACTTAATCCAGAAAACTCAAACCAAACACAGTGAATACTACTTTTTTGGTATGGTACATGAAAATGAAGCACATAACTACATGTCCATTTTGGATTCGTTTAGAAGCCTATACCCTCATGGTATCTACTTAACCTGGTGTAGGGTATAAGAAATATCGAAGTACCTGAATCCATCATTTAAGATTGATCGGAATTTCAATTTTTGATCTATTTTTTATAACTTATGATCTATTTTGGTTTTGATTTACACTGATATAAACTGAACTTACCCAAATAATATATTCAAAATATGTTAATTCTTTAAACATTAGAATATAAGTAATTAATAATTTACGTTTTCTAATAAAAATTAGGAAAGTATTTATAAAATAACTTTCACCATTCTTCATCATTTATTTTTAATGTAAGATTTTACAAATTTTTATAAAATACTTAAAAATCTCATAAAAATAAAATCGATAAAAAATGAACCATATCATCTGATCTGCTTCAGTTTCTCAACTAACAAAATTGAAAACTTTGGTTTAGTGCTAAACTCTCCTTTAACCCCGACAAAACCAAATCATTTACATCCTTACTTGGGTATAAAACCCATTTTTTTCTATAGCGATTCTGATTTTAGACCCGACCCATTTGATATTCTAGATTTGAGTTTCATGGTTCTGTATTGTGGTTCTTGTCTTATTCCTCTTTTTCCCTCCTTGAGTTTGGATATTGGAGTATCATAGTTGTGTTTGGAACATGTTGGTTGCTAGTTGGTTCGAAATGTTGTTGCCCAGAATTTGGCCTCTTCGCTTGAGCAAAGCTTCTCGCGCTCAAGCAGCTTTGTGAGCTCCCAGTACTTTTACAAGCTTGCAGAGATACTGGAAGGTAGTGTTCTTCGCTTGAGCGAGATTTCTTGCGCTCGAGCGACGGTCTTCTGTCTATAAAACTTCTAAGAGTATGTATTTTTCGCTCGAGCAAAGCTTCTTGCGCTCAAGCGTGACAACTTATTGTGTCTGGTCGCTTGAACGACAACTCTTGCGCTCGAACGAGCTACGCGTATATCAGTTCGCAGAAACACCTTTTTACTTCACTTTTCATATATTTTTCTTTCAAATCCCTAGATCAACGCTCTCTCTCTTTCTCTCTCTCTCTCTCTATAAAACCCATCTTCTCTCTACAAATACACTTAGATCCAAGGAGCTCTCTACCCTACTCTCTTTGATAAAAGGATAGAGCACTCCGAGGGCTCTCATTTGATTCGAATAGAGTTAAGTTTTGGCAGCTTCGAAGTCTATCCATTTCTTCCTTTGGTCTTCTAAGCTTGAGGTAGGAATTTTCTACACTCTTTTATGATTTTTAACTTAGTTATTTATTTTTCATAAACAATATTGTGATTTTGGAGGATTTTGAATAAATCTAGGGTTTTGGTTTAAAATCAAAAGAGGGTTTTACAAATAGGTGTATTGAAAATGGTTATGGTAGTGAATATGAGGTTGTGTTGCAGTAAAATGGTTGATTTTGATGCTTTGGATGAATTTTGGAAGAAAATGGGGTTTACCCTAAAATTAACTCAAATATTTATTTTGTGTAAATAAATGGAATTTGTTTTGAAAATGTGGAATTAGATGGATGTTTATATAAATGATGTAGTTGGATATGTATTATTTTTCACCTATGGAAGTTTAGATAGTTCATCTGTTTTGGAAATTGTATATCTATTTAGAAATATATGTTTTGAGCTATCGGTGGAGGATAGTTATGATCGTTATAGAAACTGCATGAAGATTAGGTGAATTGAAATTAATCACTCATCTGTTGTCATTGAGCATTACACTATCTTTAATACATTGCAAATGTATGAGATTTGGGAGAAGAAAGGGGATGTATTCTATATTTGGGAGAAGAAATGGGATGTACTCTATTGAATTAAGTTGGCCTATGTGTCTTGGGTGAAAGTCCCGAAAACCACGTGTAGACATAGCTGTTAACTCCCGCAGACGAAATATCTGTAAAATGACAAATATAAGTGATTATATGACGACTATATTGGTTAGAGACTCACTGAGTTGTATCCTCAATTTGGTTGTCTAAATGAAATGAAAGTGACTCATGAATTGAGATAAAAATGGATCGCAATATAAATTTGGCATTGTATGATTTTGCAAAGGAGTTACAAATGATTTTATCACGGGCATTGTATATGTATGTTACACTTATATCCTTGTTAAGATTCATATATTGTGTTAAATTATTTATACTAGGCTTTGGCTCACCTTATTTTGGAAAACCATTTTCAGGTGCTAGTGATATACCTCCACCAAGGCACTAGCTTGGGAGGATTCTGGAGCAAGAGCTTCTTTTGTTGTGTTTGTTTTGTATAGCCAAGGGCTTTGAACTTATTGGACTTAAAGTCCACTTTTGTTGTAACCAAGTCTCGTTTTGGAAATATGTAAGCCCTCAAGGCCTTTTGTCTATTTATCTTCCTTTCTCTCTTTTAACTTGCAACATATGCTATAGATTCAGGGCTAAGCTTTATGAATGTGTGATGCATATGTTTCTCTTTTGTATATCATATTAGATTTAATGGAAGATACCCCTATTATTATTGTTGTCATATATTTTTGGGCGTTACAACTTGGTATCAAAGCGTACCGAGTTTGAATACTTTGGGTACGTAGGAAGTGGTTATTACCACAATGGGTTTGTCTCGCTTAATAGAGACATTAGTATATATGGTGTGCTGTGTGATAACATACTTATATGATTATATGGGTGTGAGATTTAATTTCTAGGATATTAACTAAATCTACGGGTTTCTAGAAGTCCTATTAGAAGAGCACTTGAACACTGATGGTTCTAATTGAAACTCTAGCAATACTGCAAGACAGTCATTATCTAAGAAGGAAATTTGTACGTATTTAGGTGACTATATGCTTATGTGGAGTGAATTACTGTTGTCCACCATATTAAGATGCGAGTGAGTTAACTTCAGCACATTTATAAATGTGCTAATCTCTTTTGTTACATTTATTAGGATGTCAGGACATGGACGTGGTGGTGGTAGGCCAAGAAGGCATGAGGTGCCTTTACCGGATGAGATTCCAGCGCAAGAAGAAAGGGTTGGTCAGGCTAATGTAGCCGAACCAGTGGGTCAGCAGGCCATGGATGCCTTAGCCCACGAAATGGCCAGAGCATTGCTGGAATCTATGGACATTCTCAGGGCTGAGAATCAAGTCCAGGCCCAAGTAGTTGAGGCAGGGCCATGAAACAAGAGTTTTTTCCAGTCGAATCTGGACGAGTTTTTGGGTGATCCCAATAGCCATTAAAGGTGGATGAGTGTCTAGAACAGATGGTGAAGACATTTGAGATGCTCGAGAGTGACCTTGGCATCCTTCCAGCTGAAAGGAGATGCAGGTCAATGGTGGAAGTATGCGTGAGGGTGCATTGGGGTGACTTTGGAGGCTTTCGTTAATGCCTTCCAGGATAAGTTTTTGCCTCCCACTGTTAGGGAGAAGCTGAGAGACCAGTTCTCCAAGCTTGTGTAGTTGAACACTTTGGTGGTTGAGTTTGAGGCCACGTTTACTAGCTTGTCGAGGTTTGCACCAAAACTCGTGGCAACTGAGGAACGCCACTGCTTAGAGTTCGAGATGAGGTTGAAGACCAGAGTTATGTTCAAAGTGATAGGTTAATGATTAGAGATTATGGACGCCTTGTGGAGGCGGCGGCTCATCTTAAGACCGTGATGCATATGGAGGAGGAACGAATGAGGGGCTTCAGGAGGAGTCAGGATGTTTAGGGGGACAGTAAGAGGCAAAGGGGTCCTACCCCCACAACAGTCCCAGGGAGCACAGTCGAGGTCCACTTTTCCAGTAACGAGTTCAGGTTCTATGAGAGGTGGTCAGGGAGATTTCACTTGTTTCAAGTGTGGCCAGTTGGGCCACAAGTCTCCAGCTTGCCCGTAGAGAGGAGAGAGAACAGCGATCTGCATCATCTTCGACTATTTCTCAGAGCTAGAGTCAGGGGAGAGGACAGCCACTCACTTGTTACTAGTGTGGGCAGGTGGAACACATGAAGAGGTTTTGCCCTCAGTTTGGTGGCACACCTGGTGCGTCTGGTTCGAGACAGACACAGAGTCACCAACCTGCACAGTCAACACAGGCCTCAAGGGCCAATCAGGAAGCCTTTTCAGCTCAGTTAATGCATCAGGCTTATGCTCCGAGGGGTGAGCAAGTTGAGTAAAGACCTACAGGGCGAGTGTATGTTGTTACCGCACCAGACTTAATACCAGTGCCTTAGGTAGTGAGAGGTACTTTCTTGTTATGCAATTTCATTGCTAATGTGTTGATTGATACGGTAGCATCCCATTCTTTTATCTCATCTGCATTTGCATCGGCTTTGGGGTTAGAGTTGGCTCGGTTAGCATCTCCTCTCAGTGTAGAGTCACCTATTGGTGGTGAGATTATTTTGGAGTAGGGGTGTCAAGGTTGTGACATCGAGGTTACCAATCGCCGACTTCCTTTTGCATTTGTGTTGATTGACATGTCTAGTTTTGATGCTATTTTGGGTATGGACTAGTTGTCATCTTATTGGGCTGTTATAGATTGTTACCATCAAAAAGTTACTATATGTACCTTGAGCAGTGATTGCTTTTATTTATTGGGGGACCGGGTTGATAGAGTCTTACCACCAGTGTATGATCAGCGTAGACGGAGTGAGCTTAGTTGCTTTATTACCAACTTTTTGGATAGTGAGTGTGATGAAGTCCGAGTTGAGTTGCCGAGGTTATTTTGTGAATACCCGAATGTTTTCCCCAACGATCTCACTAGTTTGCCACCTCACCATGAGATTGAATTCTCAATTGATTTAGTGTCTGGTACGGCACCGATTTCTATGGCACCGTATAGATTTGCCCCTATCAAGTTCAGTGAGTTGAAGATTTAACTCTAGGAGTTGTTAGATAAGGATTTTATCCGCCCTAGTACTTCGCCTTGGGGAGCACCAACTCTCTTCGCCAAGAAGAATGATGGAACTTTGCAATTGTGTATCGATTACCGAAAGTTGAACCAGGTAATTGTTAAGAATAAATACCCAATGCCTCGTATAAATGACCTGTTTGACCAATTGAAAGGGTCTTGTTGCTTTTCAAAGATAGACTTGAGATCGGGTTATCATTAGTTGAGAGTGAAAGAGGAGGATATTCAGAAAATGGCATTCCGTACGCGGTATGGCAATTATGAGTTCTTAGTGATGCCTTTTGGGCTAACCAACGCATCAGCCGTATTTATGGATTTGATGAACCGAATTTTTTGTAAGTTCCTAGACCGTTTTGCGGTCGTCTTTGTTGATGACATTTTGATCTACTCACCTTCTGAGAAGGAACATGAGGAGCATTTGCGGGTAGTACTCAAGTTACTTAGAGCCCACAAACTGTATGCCAAGTTTGGGAAATGTGAATTCTGGTTGAGAGAAGTAAAGTTCTTAGGCTATGTGGTATCGGGGAAAGGGTAACTGTAGACTTCTCTAAGATAAAGCAGTGCAAGATTGGAAACAACCTAAGAATGCTTCTGAGATCTGTAGTTTCATGGGGTTGGCCGGGTATTACTATCGGTTTGTGAAAGATTTCTCTAGATTAGCTTCACCATTAACTAGACTAACGAGGAAAGGCATTAGGTTCTTATGGAACGGGACTTGTGAAAAGTCTTTTCAAGAGCTTAAGCTTAGGCTTACCACTGCTCCAGTGTTGATTATTTCGGAGAGGGGTTTGGGCTATTCGATGTATTGTAATGCTTCACGGGGAAGGTTTGGGTTGTGTTTTAATGCAAGAGGGGAAGGTAGTGGCCTATGGTTCACTACAGTTGAAAACACATGAGAGGAATTACCTTACTCATGACCTAGAGTTAGCAATGGTGATCTTTGCCGTGAAGATTTGGAGGCATTATCTGTATAGTGAGAAGTTTGAAGTATTTTCTTATCACAAGAGTCTGAAATATCTGTTCACATAGAAAAACTTGAATCTAAGATAGAGGAGGTGGATGGAGTTTATAGAAGATTATGATTTTGAGTCGCATTATCATCCGAGTAAGGCCAATGTTGTGGCCGATGCCTTCAGTAAAAAATCCATTGGTAGTATGGCTAGTATTGCAATTTGGGAATGGAAAATGTTGGGTGTTATTGGTGAGTTTGACTTGTATCTTGGCAAGTCTGTAGAGTCTGCAGCCTTGTTTTCGATAGTTGCACAACCTACACTTGTGAACCTAGTGATAGAAGCACAGAGGGGTGACCTTGAAGTGGAATCCCTCCAAGAGAAGATCTCTAGTATGAAGGTGGAGAAGGCTTGAATGTGTATCTCGATTCAAGTGTTAGATTCCGTGACCGTCTTTTCATACCGGAGTCTTGTCGAGAGGAAGTACTCTGAGAGTTTCACCATTCACGCCTTGCGGTGCATCTGAGAGTCGCAAAGATGTATCACGACCTTAGCCGCTAGTTTTGGTGGAGGGAAATGAAGAAGGATGTGGTTGTATTTGTATTGAGGTGCTTTACTTGTCAACAAGTGAAGGCTAAACATCAAAGGCCAGTAGGTTTGTTACAACCCTTGCCTACAGCAGAATGGAAGTGGTAGCATGTCATGATGGATTTTATTGTGGGCCTTCTTAGAACTCAAAGGGGTAGTGATGCGATTTGGGTGGTATAAAGTCGACGCACTTTATACCTATGCGCGTGAGTGACTCAAGAGATTATCTAGCCGACCTTTATATTAGGGACATAGGAAGGTTACACGGGGTCCCTGTAACAATTGTTTAGGATAGAGATTCGTGTTTCACGGCTCGATTGTGGCAGAGTCTACAGAGTGCCTTGGGCACAAGATTGACTTTTAGCACTGCATATCATCTTCAAATGGACGGGCAATTCGAGCGCACTATCCAGATCCTTGAGGATACGCTTCGGGGTTGTATTCTTGCTTTAAGACGTCGTGGGAGAGGCACTTGCTCTTAGTGGAGTTTTCCTATAACAATAGCTTCTAGTCAAGTATTGGCATGGCACTGTTTGAGGCCTTGTATGGCCGACCGTGTAGATCTCCTGTGTGTTGGGCCGAGGTGGGTAATGCATCGATGTTAGGTCCAGAGTTGGTTCGAAAAATGATGGAAAAGTTACACTTATCTGTAAATGGTTGGTTACGGCCCAAAGTTGCCAAAAAAGGTTATGACAACCGTAGGAGGAGACCTTTGTCTTTTGAGGTGGGAGATTATGTCTTCCTGAAAATATCACCTAGACGGGGTTTGATGAAATTTGGAAAGAGTGGGAAGTTTTTCCCTAGATTTATTGGGCCTTTTGAGATCCTTGAGCGGATTGGAGAGGTAGCCTATCGCTTAGCCTTGCTACCACAGCTTTTCAGGGTTCATGATGTGTGTCATATTAGTATGCTTCGGAAATATGAGCCGGATCCATCGCACATGTTGGATTCGACCGACTTAGAGGTAGATGAGGATGCCTCGTATGAGGAGAGCCTGGTGAAAGTCTTGGATACTCGAGATCAAGTCTTGCGAGGCATGACAATTCCCTTAGTTAAAGTATTGTGGCGAGATCACGGAGTTAAGGAAGCAACTTGGGAACGTAATTTGAAAGTTCGTGAGAAGTATCCAGACTTATTTGTTGATGTTTGAGTATGTATTAAGATTATGTTATGTTAATGAAATATGAAAACATTGTATATGTAATAACCCGACCCTCGTATGTGATTCTGGTATATTTTCAGTCCCTTATTCTGTGCTTTTAAATGCTTATTGTGAAATTTTATGTGAAATTAAGTTTAATTAAGTAAATCCTATGAATATGGGTACATATCTATCTAATAAGAGAAAAATCTGTTACCATTATAATGTTCAAATCAGAAATTGGAAGCCTTAGAGGCTTAATTATCTGAAATTGATTTTATATTCGAGATCGGCATAATTTCTAAGTTATAATATGATTTTCTGTGAAATTTCAATTTGGAATGATTAAATTGATTGATTTTTGTCCTATTCACCTTTTATATATATCTATGTTCTCTTAAACATTTGACTTAGAAGATATTTCCTGAGAGAAGGTTAGAAGAGAAGAGAGTTAGAGAAGAAAATGAGTTGTGTAACAAAGAAGAGGGTTGGAAAACTTGAAGGGAATTTGAGAGGTCTAAGCTTAAGGTAAATTTATTCATCTCCTACAACTCTTCTTTTGAAATTGAGTGAGATTTCTTTATAATCATGTGCCTTAAGGTTGGTAATTGAGGTCTTGTGTGTGTGCAAGTAGTTAATTGGCAAGATCACCTTACCCTTGATTGTTTTGCCTCAACTTGAATTATCTATAGGAAGTTACATTCTATTTCCTCCATTGACATGCTTGGACTCAATTATGTGGACATGGCCATGTGTGTGTATATGTTCATGTGTATATGAAGTTAGAAATCTCATGAATTGAGTTATGTTTATGGATTTAAAGATCAAGGATCTAGTTCCTATCTAGATTGATATGTGGTTGTAAATCTTATTAACATGCTTTTAAAACCTATTTGGAACCTTGTAAACACTTGCCAAAAGATTGTGTTTTGCTTGAAATTTCGGACTGAAATTGGCCAAATCGCCGCACGTGCGGGAGTCAAGGCCGTACGTGCGAGAGTACTGCCGCACGTGCGGAAAATGGAGAATTTTTGGGTTTTGGCTACTGCTAAAAAGGCACGTGCGGGGCTTCCCAGCCGCACGTGTGGGACCAACTGCTGCACATGCGGGGCTCACAGCCGCACGTGCGGCCCATGTTGAAAAAAATGATTTGCTCCGTTTTATGTGCTCAACCCTCTGATATTTTTAAAATTTGTATTTGATGCCTTCTGATGTTTGTAAAATTCATTCGAAGCGATGTAAGTCAGGGAAATGATTCAATAAAGAAAAAGGAACTAATTTGCGAGTTATGTATGTGTGCAGGACACACTCCAGGAGGGACTAACGCTCCGCCACAACACAGTGAGTAATAGTACTATAGATGTACATTTATTACCGTTAATATTATTGCTATTAACGTTCTGTTCGTCGCAAGTAATCATGTTAACATGTATGTTGATTGGGAATCGGGTGAACTTATGTAAACGTTAAAAGAATCTGTGTACATCTGTATCACTCAAGAATTACATAGCTCTGTTGATATCTAGGCCTATGGCCGTTCTGTAAACTTTGTTAGGCCTATGGCCATTCTGTAAACTCTGTTAGGCCTATGGCCGATCTGTAAACTCTGCTAGGCCTAAGGTCGTTCTGTATATTACTGGGCTTAAAACCACTCTATTTAAAGACTAGGCCTAAGGCCATTATGGAACAATTACAGGAAAAGATTAATCAGAAGTCTCTGCATTTATATACAATGTAATTCGGGTTAATCATTAGATTACTTACGTATTATTATTCACTGAACTTCGCTCACTCTGTATTTTGTCTGCTTCTGTAGGTAACCAGTCTGGGAGTCAGTCTTAACCCTTGGTGCTCGTCTCTCTTTTGTCAGCCTCAGGGGGGTCCAGGCACTTAAATGAAGCCCGTGCATTTTTGTAGAGTTTTGCTAGGCTTTCGACTTTGTGCTTTAATCGTCTGCCTAAAGTTGGAATGTGTATAACCCCTTCCTTCCCCAATGTTTTGTTCTACGCACAATCATGGGGCTGGGTCTGTAAATATATGTATATGCAAAACTAATTTCTCAGATGCACGTCACCGTACGTTTATCTATCTAATGCAATGTTTGTGATCCTGGCATAATAGTAATAGCTCAATGGATGTAGTTTTATGTTATTGTACGTTACTAAATACTTCCGTTCAGGCCCCATAGGTTATACATATCAGGTTTTATGTCTATTTCTAAAATGGTCATGCCCAAACTTTTAGGGGCGGGTTTGGGGAGTGACAGTATATGTTGTATATGTTTTGGAAACACGGGTTTAATATAGACGTTGTATATGTTTTGGAAAATGTAAATTTTACTGTCAATGTTGGACCTTGTGTATCGAGCTGATGAGAATGGGTGACCGGAGAATGGGTCATGGTAATGGAATTGATTAATTATCATTGTTGTAATTAGTTTAAACATTGTTTTAAAGTTTGATTTATAATTTCGGGGACGAAATTCCTTAAAGGACGAGATTATAGCAAATCTGGTTTTAAACCCGACCTATTTGATATTCTGATTCGAGTTTCATGGTTTTGTATTGTGGTTCTCGTCTTATTTCTTTTTTTCTTTCCTTAAGTTTGGGTATTGGAGTGTGATGGTTGTATTTGGAATAGGTTGGTTGCTAGTTAGTTCAAAATGTTGTTGCCCAGAATTCGACCTCTTCGCTCGAGCAAAGCTTCTTATGCTTGAGCGAGCTTTGTGAGCTCCTAGTACTTTTGCAGGCCTGCAGAGATACTAGGGAGGTAGTGTTCTTCGCTCGAGCGAAACTTCTTGCGCTCGAGTAACGATCTTTTGTCTGTAAAACTTCTGGGAGTGTGTATTCTGCGCTCAAGCGTAACAACTTATTGTGTTTGGTCACTCGAGCGACAACTCTTGTGCTCGAACGAGCTGCGTATGTATCAATTCGCAGAAACTCCTTTTTACTTCACTTTTTCATATCTTTTTCTCTCAAAACCCTAGATCGACCATCTCTCTCTCTCTCTCTCTAAAACCCAACTTCTCTCTACAAATATACTTAGATCCAAGGATCTCTACTCTCTTTGGTACAAGAATAGAGCACTCCGAGGGCTCTCATTTGATCCGAATAGAGTTGAGTTTTGGCATATTTGAAGTCTCTCCATTTCTTCCTTTGGTCTTCTAAGCTTGAGGTAAGGATTTTCTACACTCTTTTATGATTTTAACTTAGTTATTTATTTTTCATAAACAATATTGTGATTTTGGAGGATTTTGAACAAACCTAGGGTTTTGGTTTAAAATCAAAAGAGGGGTTTACAAATGGGCATATTGAAAATGGTTATGGTAGTGAATATGAGGTTGTGTTGTAGTAAAATGGTTGATTTTGATGCTTTCGCTGAATTTTGGAAGAAAATGGCGTTTACCCTAAAATTGACTCAAATATTTAGTTTGTGTAAATAAATGGAATTTGTATTGGAAATGTGGAATTGGATGGATGTTTATATTAATGGTGTAGTTGGATATGTATTATCTTTCACCTATAAAAGTTTGGATAGTTCATCTGTTTTGAAAATTGTATATCTATTTAGAAATATATGTTTTGGGCTATCGATGGAGGATAGCTATGATTGTTGTAGAAATTGCATGAAGATTAGGTGAATTGAAATTAATCACTCATCCCTTATCGTTAAACATGACATTGTCTTTAATACATTACAAATGTATGAGATTTGGTAGAAGAAAGGAGATGTACTCTACTGAATTAAGTTAGCCTGTGTGTCCTAGGTGAAAGTCCCTAAAACCATGCGTAGACATGGGTGTCGATTCCCGCGGATGAAATATCCGTAAAATGGCAAATAGAAGTGATTATATGACGACTATATTGGTTAAAGACTCATTGAGTTGTATCCTCAGGTTGGTTGTCTGAATGAAATGAAAATGACTCATGAATTAAGATAAAAATGGATTGCAATATAAATTCGGCATGGTATGATTTTGCAAAGGAGTAACAAATGATTTTGTCACGGGCATTGTATGTGTATGTTACACTTATATCTTTATTAAGATTCATATATTGTGTTAAATTGTTTCTATTGCGCTTTGGCTCACTGTAGATACCCTATTTTTGACCGACCTCAAGACTTTGACATCATCGGTTGTGCACTCGATGATTGCGCATGTTTGTGTTTGTTTTGAGCGCCCGAGGGTCTCGGCTGGGTGCCTTGTCTTTGAGCCTTGGTTTTTGGGCCAAACTTTGTGCCTCTTGCCTAAGGGAGGGGAAGGGCTTGCTGGCCACTTGTGGCACTTGCCGGCCACTTTTCTCTCTTGTAGGCCAGTTCAAGTGGTTGGCCGGCTAGGGAAAGTGGCCGGCTAGGGAAAGTGGCCGGCTGGCCACCTTAACTGGCTGGCGGCCAATTTTTCTCCTTTTTAGATATTTTCAGATCTTTTGAGCCAGCTGTGGCTCACTGAACTCATCCTCCATACACGTGTATTGAGGGATCAAGCAAGCCTTTTTGCATGCTTGCTCTATATAAGGGGAGCTCTCACTCCCGTTAGGGGGGTTCAGATTTTTCAGAGCTAAAATCTCCCTCTCTCTCTAGAGTTCTCACTCACTCTCTATATTGTGCTATATTGAGTTCAAAAGTGTGTTTTCTTCACATATTTGCACTAAGACACCTAGTCAAACACCTTTACCTTAGTGTTGAGGATCTCGGAGGCCTTATTTGAGCTTTTTGGCTTGGTTTTGGCTCAGAAGCTTGTTGTTTTCTTGCTGTGCTACAAGGGTAAGAAACTACCTCTTTTAAGCTTTGTTCTAGTTCATTGTTTTGCCACCTTTGCATGATGTTTTGAGGTTGCTTTTAACCTCTTAAAAACTCTTATTTTAAGGCTTGAAAATGTTGGTTTGAGTCTTGTGTGGTTAGGGGGTGTTTCCCCTCTTTTGCTCTTTGGCTTATAAAGCCCTTTGAGCCACCTTCCTTAGCTTTTCTAATAGCCTTTGTTTGGCCTTCTACCCACTGAAATTCAGAGGAATTTCAGTGATAGAAAATTGATTTTGAGGCTTGAAATGGGAGGGGGTGGTCCCCTCTTCTCTTATCTTACTTGCATGTGTTGTTGGCCTATCAAGTGAGCATGTGTTTCTTCCTTTTTGAAGCTTAGTTCAAGCATGTTTTTGTGACTTTTTGGACCTGCTCTAACTCTATTTTTAGCTGGTTTGATCACTTGTTGCATGCTTCTTACACTTGTAGTGTAATCTTGCTAATTAGCCTTGTATGCTTGATGTTTTAGCCCACCATTCTAGCTTAATTTGGCTATACTCCAGCATGCTTTTACCCATGTTTTAGCATGCTTAAGCTCTGTTTTAAGTGGTCTTGGCCATGTAAGACTTGTTGTGCATGGTTGTAGTGTAAAAGCCCTTGACTAGCTTTGTGTTTCAAAGTCTCTAGCATGCTTTGCTTGAGTTATTTGCATGCCTTAATGTAACAACCCCATCGCATATAATGATTAGTGCTTGATTAATTAAGAGAATTTTAGATTTAATTGCCGAGTATTATAATTTATTTGGGATTTATGAGAATTGTGGAATTTGACTCGAATATGATTTTATTGAAGGTTTATTTTGGAATTAGAAATTAAGGGTCCAAATGGCTTAAGGGTGTAAAATTGAGAAGTTGAATCAATTTAATCTTAATTACGGACCCATTTGGGAGTTTAATTAAATATTCGATTCAGTTTAGTAAAATTGAGATTCGATTAATTAGGTTCTAATTGGAGTTGATTAAGTCATGAGAATTGTGAATTGTGGTTATTATAAATCAAATTTAATTATGATGTGCCCAATTTGAATATGTAATTTATGGTTGAAAATTTGAGTCTAATCAGAAATTGAAGGCCTGAATGATTTGGGAAATCGAAATTGATAATGATGATAAATTCAATTTAATATTTGGAGCCTTTTGGGAGTCTGACTAAAAATCTGATTCGGATTGATAGAATTAAATATAATTAATTGAGCCTTAATGGAAGTCAAACTAAACTAATTAAATTATGTGGGATTGGTGATTAGTTAGGATTAATTAATTATGTGCTATCCAAGTATTAATTATAATTAGACTAAGTGATATTTAATTGAGCTAATATATAATTAAAATGCAAATTGATCCTATTCAACTAATTAGCACGTTGGTATGTTAGAGAGATTTCTAGAATAAGAATATGAGATTGTTGTCAAGCTTATGTACATGAGGAGAGAGAGTAGAAGCTTTAGTTTTGTTTTGTGCTGGAACTTTAAGCTCAAAGAAAAAAAAAAAAAAAAAAAGAGGAAGAGGTGCAAGTGTGCTCTGTTTTACAGCCGAGAGAGAGAGAGAGAGAGAGAGAGAGAGAGAGTTTTGCAGGAAGAACAAAAAAAAAGGAGAAGAAAAGAAAGAAATGTTCAGGAAGATTTAAAGAAATGCTCAAGTTTTTGGAAGGAACCCAAGGAGAATTAGGAGGGATTCAATTAATGTATGGAATTTATGTTTATTTGTGTAGAATCTTTACATTATACCTGAAATTAAGGATGAAATTGGAATCAATAGTAAGAAGATGAAGAAAAATTAGCTTAAGTTTGGGATTATGGAAATTAAATTGAAATAGGTTGCATGCATGTGGAATATTATGGAAATTAAGTTGAAAATTAATTAGTTTGAGTTTGATTTTACTAAATTTGAGATCCATCCTTGCATGCATGCTAGAATTCCAAAGTTTAGATTTAATTCATGTGTAAAAAGATTTATGAGATTAAATTTGGGTTAGGTATGAAGAAAAATCAATTAAATCTAAATTGGGATAAATCAAGAAATAAATTATGATTTACAATTTGACAATCTAGAGTGGGTTTAATTTTGAAATGAAATTTCATACATGCATTGTGGATTTTCAAGATTTTAGAACTTTAATCCATATTTTAAAGCTTGTGAGTTTGGGATTGAGTTTTGATATTAATTAAAAAGTCAAATTATAATTTGAGCTTGATAATGTAGAATTAGTTGGATTTTTGATAAGTGTTTTATACATGCATCATAGATTATGAAAATTTTGGATTAATTCAATCTCATATTTTGAAGAGAAAAAGGGAATGTTTTATAAACATCAAGTTATGGAAAATTGGAATTAATCCTAATGTTGGATAAAGTGTTGATTTTATAATTAGATTTTAATCAATACTTGTAATTTGGGATTAAACATATTTTGGGACATCTATGGTTATGAATTAAATTGAGGTTATAAATTAAGTTTTTGGTTAAAAATTGAGTTAAGTTGAATTTCTAAGAAATTGATTTGTGTAATTCATAATTAAGTTGATTTTGTTATTAATAATAAAATTGGGTCTATTTGTATTACATGCATCATGGAATTTCAAAAGGTTGGAAGGTCTAATTTACATCTTAGAATTGTGGGTTGATATTAATAAGATGAATTAAAACTAAATTTGGCAGTTGGGGCATGATTTTGAATAATAATTTTGAATAAATGATTTTTGAATAAATGATTTAGCAAATTATGACTTTAATAAATGATTCTCCATGTTGGAATACTAAAATACATATTTTGAGGCTTTGAATACCAAATTAGAACTTTAATTGCAATTTTAGAATTCCAGAATTCTTGTTGTTCGCTCGAGCGAGGAAATACCCGCTCGAGCGTGAAAATCGACCTCCCAGTAGTTTCTTCAAATTTTACAGTCTGCTCGAGCGGCCAAAGTGGCGTTCGAGCGGAGACCCATTTTCAGCATGTTTTGAAAAATTGTATTTAGTTCACATTTTTATTCTCATCTCTTTCCAAAGCATTTTAGACATGGTTTGTGACTCAATCAAGATTAATAAGCTACCAATCAACATAAATTAGTTAGTTAAAGAATGAATCATTTATCTAGTGGTAATTATTTAAGAAGTCAAGTAAATGATCAATCTATTTGGAAAGGAAGGACTTAGTAATAAAAGAATATACGAAACGAGAACCCGATTCATTTGAATAAAGAAAGAATAAGCATAGTGGACCTTCGAATTATTCAGAAAGAAAACAAGGAAAGTCAAGTTTGATCAAGAAAGTAATATTGTATTTCAATGTGTATGTGTTATGTGCATGTGTAGGTCACGCGCCATTGTTTGTCTGATTTATCTGATATGTCCAGTCTATCTGATTTGCTTCTGTAGCCATCTGTGAGTAATAACTCTGTAAAGTTATGTTTAACTTTAAGTATTTTCTAACTGATATGATATGATCTGCTTTCTGAAATGCTAAATTATGAATTATGAATGAATGTCCAATTTTCTAAAAAGTATTGTGGCACCCTTAGTCCCTATGGCCCTCGCCCGGGGGTAACAATACCGTGGCATATGGCCCTCGCCCGGGAGTAACAATACCGTGGCATATGGCCCTCACCCAGGGGTAACAATATCGTGGCATATGGCCCTTGGCCGGGGGTAACAATACCGTGGCATATGGCCCTCGTCCGGGGGTAACAATACCGTGGCCTATGGCCCTCGCCCGAGGGTAACAATATCGTGGTATATGGCCCTCGCCCGGGGGTAACAATACCGTGGAATATGGCCCTTGCCTGGGGTAATAATACCATGGTTACTTGCGCGCAAGATATGGACCTTTATGGTTGTTGGTACCAACTCTGTCTGTGGTCGCTAGACCAATTTGATCTGTTAGCTAATGGGTGTACCACATATGATCTTATACAAAATCTGAATATGAATATGAGTATGTATCTGAATCTGTTTCTGATTTGAAATTTGAAAATGCATAAGACTCGATTTCTGATAAGATTATGTTTCTGGTATAAACTCTGATTTCTAACTCTGTGATGGACATCATTCATTAAAACCCTTTACTCTGTTATTATTCACTGGGTTTTAGCTTATTGTATTATTTATGTATGTAGGTGACCAGGCGCGTGACCAAGCTTAGAGGCATTTGTCTAGAATCTATTTTGTCAGCCAACCAATGTGCCTCCCATGGAGGTTCCGAATTTGTCAAGTGATTATTGCCTAGTAACTTAAAGTTTAAGTTCTGTTTTCTTGTTTGGTTAAACACGTCTTGGGTATTTTGTAAATAGCGCTAAGTTCCTTTTTGGTCTAATCTGTGTATATATGATGACTTAAAGATAATGTGTATATATGTATATAAAAAGTTTAAAATTTTCCTATCTCATATAAGTCTGCACAGCTCAATGGACGGTGTATATTCTTATTTGCTTCCGCAGCCCTTTAGTATTATGTTAATCTGTTCAGAGGCCGTAGGTAATCCTCGGATTACTGACCGGTTACGGTGCAAAACCTATAGGGGCGGGTTTGGGTCGTGACACTTAACCTCATTTCTCACATGATTTCAGTGTATATAGCATAGTCACATTCTCACGTATTCCACTATTTCATAGCTTTTGTGAGTTGTGCCTTATGCCTTGTTTGTGAGCCAATACTTGAGCATGATTGTATTGTCTCACGGACTTCCATCTCAGCATGTCTTGGCCTTTATTTTGACATGTCTGAGGTTTGTCCATAGCTGGTTTGATTGTTTGAGTTTAATATTGGATGCTTCTAGTGTCATACTCTTTGCTAACTTTATGTTTCGGGCTCTCTAGCATGCTTTGTTTGAGTTATTTCCATGATATGGCATCATTTAGCTTGTAATTTCAGATCTTATACCATTGTCACACTCTCATGCATATCACTCTTTCATTGCTTCTAAGAGTTAAGCCTTATGCCTTGCTTGTTGGCCAATTGGTATGCATGATTTTCTTGCCTTGTAAACTTCAATTTCAGCATGATTTGGTCACTGTTTTGGCATGTTTGAGGTCTGTTTTGATTTGGTTTAGCTCTTTGAGGTTTATGTTGTAAGGTGGTGGCACAACCCCTTTCATTAGCTTACTGAGTTAAGCCTTTGAGCATGCATTACATAAGTTGTTTACATTGTTTTTAAGTCTTTTAGCATGCTATTTCAGTGCTGAAATGTGTGTTAGTACACTCCATTGTTTCAAACTTTTATTCACTTTAAAAGTGGCCTTAAGCCCCTTGTTGGCTTGTACATGAACTTGAGGCATTCATGCCTATTAGTTTTAATCCTCCCTTGAGGATTTGAACTAACCAATAGCATGATACTTCATTCATGCTCAAGGCACTCGAAGCTTAGGTCATCTTTCAAATTAGAGGACTTTTCACAATTGGACTTAACCAATTAAGGAATGGTTTGGTAATGTAAATCAGTAAACAAGAATGAGCCAAGTAAAACATGTCAAATTAACATGTGTGTTGCATTGCATGTGTTTGGATCGGACGTTAATTGAAACACAAGAAATGCGAGACATTTCATACTCAAAGTGATGCAACATGTTGCATTTCTTGGTCGTTGTCACCCTTGAGCATGCATGATAAGTTGACGACACTTTGAGTCTTATGTGCGCATTCACTAAACTTGTACAAGCTTGGTTTTCGAGCCATCATGCATTGAGATGCTTGATTGGTGGCTCGGAAGCCAAGTGTCACACTCCTTTGAGCTTGAGACATGATGAGGAGGGTGGTAGTGCATACATTTCTTGCCAAATGCATTGCATTGGCTCTGTTGCTCTCTGTTGTAGCAAAGGCAGGATTCTAGAAAGAAAAGTGGCCGGTCGGTCACTTGCACTAGCCTGCCGACCACTTATACTGGCCGGCCGGCCAGTTGAAGTAGCTTACCGACCAGTTAAGGTGGCCGACCGGCCACCTGAAGGAGAAATTGTCCAAAATGTTCTTGTTTTGGGGCAGAAGCCATCTGGAAGTTTATGCAGTGTTCAGAGGTCACAGTGAGTGCAAACAGAGGCAATTCATGGCAAGACAATGCATTTTCGGGCAAAGCATACCGAGCATGCATGTCTCCCTCCCCCGAGGCCATTTTACTTGCTTTGACTAGCTAGTTGTTAGCTAATTATTTGATTGGAGTATTGTACTTAATAGCTTAGAATAGCTAGTTGTTTGAATTCAATTTGGTCTGTAATAATTAATTAGCTAGAGTTAGTTAATTAGTTGGCTTGTATTAATTAGTTTAGCTTAGTGTAGCTTAGCTTAATTATTCGGACCCTCTTGCAAGAGGGCGCAATGTTGTAATAAGTGTATGTGTGTGTGCATATGCCTTCCAACCCCACTTCTTTCTCCCTTTTACTTATCATCTTTCGATGGTTAGTTTAGGGCATATTTCAATTAGCATCCTTAGGCTTGCATGCGTGCATCATCCATTTGTCTTGCATGCTCCGGGCTCGGCACATCATTCAAATTGCATTGTATTTCAATACGCTTACTTGAATACGTGTTTTAAAGCATGTTATCAAGTGTTGCATTCATATGCCATCTTAGATAGCCGAGCCTATTTAGTTGCATTATTGCATGTGTTGCATTAGGCATTCTCTATAGTTAGGATCATGCATTGATTTCTAACTAGCTTCTGTTTTGGCTTGGAGTACACTGTAAGTGTTTACGCT
Organism: Camellia lanceoleosa; assembly: GCA_025200525.1. NCBI lineage: Eukaryota > Viridiplantae > Streptophyta > Magnoliopsida > Ericales > Theaceae > Camellia > Camellia lanceoleosa. The sequence continues at coordinate 87,778,704 of CM045760.1, forward strand.
TTAGCATCCTTGCATGAGTGTGAGTGTTGCCATGATAGCATGTTTGCCATGAGGCTATTTGCTTAAGTGATTAACTGTTTGAATGTTTGTGGGTAGAGGCTTAATTGCCTGAATTGGAACAACTCGATGATCGTGAGTTTAAGCCCACTTTGCGGAGTGGCAAAATCATGTTTTCTTAAGCTCACTTGAGGGTGGCAAATCCGCGCTTTAGCCTACTTGCGAGTAGCACTTTTAAACCATTTTCGAAAACAAACATGAGTTGTTTTGTTCCAATTCTCACGATTGAGTCTATACTTGTATGTTGTGCGCATCACATAGTAAAGTTAGATTAATAACCGGAATAAGAATACATGTGTTTATAAAAACAATATATCATGTTAGTAGAGGCCGTTCTTTGATCGGGCGAGCGGGGGTGCTCATTTCAGGACCCTCCCCTCTCGTACCCAAGTTCCCGAGCCGAGATAACTTTGGTGATGACGGACACGTGGCCTTTGGCACGAGTCAGGGTTTCCTAAATTTCCCAAGACAAAATATTTAGGTGGCGACTCTGTAATCTGGCAAAGCAGTCCAGTTTGGCATAATTTGATTTAAAATCTGATTTTCCAAAATGATTTGCCGGATTGGACTCTTTGGTGATTTATCAGTCTTACATTGCACTTTGTGAGATTGGATTCAGAATCGTGACAGGAGTCTAAACTGTAGTAGCAAGAACCTAATTCGCGCCCTCTCCGAAGGGGGGGCGCGCAGAGAAAGTTTGGGCGGTCTACACTCACCCTATTTGGGAAAACTATTTTTAAGTGCTGGTGATATGCCTCCGCCATGGCACTAGCTTGGGAGGATTCTGGAGCAAGAGCTTCTTTTTTTGTGTTTGTTTTGTATAGCCAAGGGCTTTAAACGTATTGGACTTAAAGTCTACTTTTGTTGTAACCAAGTCTCGTCTTGGAAATATGTTAGCCCTTAGGGCATTTTGTATGTTTAACTTCATTTCTCTCTTTTAACTTGGAATATATGCTATAGATTCAGGGCTAGGCTTTATGAATGTGTGATGCATATGTTTGTCTTTTGTATATCATTTTAGATTTAATGAAAGATACCCCTATTATTGTTGTTGTAGTATATTGGAGAATGCTATCCACCCAAAAAAAGTATATTGGAGATTGTGGATGGATTATTGTAATTTTTTTTGGGGTGTTACATTTTCATTGACCTTTCTTTTTTTCTTTTTTCTTTTTCCTTCTCTTTTTGTTACTGCTCTTTCTATGGATGTTAATATTAGAACTAACTGATAATATGGTTAGTCTTTGTTGCTGTACTATAGAATATAGCTAAATACATTGCAAGCTTTGTTTCTCCCTCTTATATAGGAAAGGAATTACGCAAAATTGATTTGAATTTAAAGTAAAATTCATCAAAATTAGCCATGGCTGAATGAAATTTAGAGATTCATTAGAGCTTCTCTTTATCCTTGTGATTGATCAAATCAAATGGTTAAAAACTCATTCCATCATTACCTAAAAGTTCAACTTGGATAAAGTGTGCGCCAATAAATTCTTTTGATTTTGACTAATGTTTTGGGGGTTTCGTAATGTAGCAACAATCGCACAATTAGGACATTCCACACTCAGTTGTTTGATAAATTGATAATGTGAATTATGAATTTCACAATCAAGACATAATCAAGGCATTAAAATGGGTGATCACATCTGGCTTTGAGCTCAACAAATATGATTTTGGCATGAAGGTTTAGAGCAAACTGTAATTTATATGCACATAAGAGTGTTGGTGAATATTTGCAGGGGATGGTGGTAGAAGATCATCTAACATTTCTCTTTCTTGAGTTTGTTCATACATAGCAAGATGTAATAAGATGGCAATGTATGCTTGGAAGTATTAGAACCCACATTTGCATTCAATCATGGACTTGAAACTATTTGTTAGTGAATATAAATTATATATATATATATATTCACTATATATGTGAGATTTGTAATTAAGTTTTGTCATATTAGGATATTTTCATAGCTTTGTTGTTGCCCAATCTTACCCTGCCTATATATAGGCCTCTTCATTGTATTGTAAGACACACAATATTGAATATACACAAAGTATATTATTCTCTCTCTCTCTCTCTCTCTCTCTCTCTCTCTCTCTTAGATATTGTAACATGGTATCAGATCTAGGTTAAATACCTGTAGACACGCCCCGAAGGCTTCATGCTACAGTTCGGACTCAAATTGTCATGGTTCTGAATCTAGTCTTGCAAAGTGCAATGCAAGACCGATAAATCACCAAAGAGTCCAAATCCGGCAAATCGTTTTGAAAAACTGATTTTTGTAAAGAAGTGCCAAACATAGATTGCTTTGCTAGATACAGAGTCGCCACCTAAATATTTATTTTGGGGGAATTTAGGAAACCCTGACTCGTGCCTAAGGCCACGTGTCCGTCATCACCAAAGTTGCCTCGGCTCAGGAACTTGGATACGATTGGGGAAGGTCAGCTATGAGCACCCCCGCTCGCCCGATCAAAGATCGGTCACTACTAAACATGATATCTCGTTTTTGAAAAACACATGCGTTCTTATTCCGGTTATTAGCCTAAAATTACTATGTGATGCGCACAACACACAAGTATAGACTAGATCGCTTAATTTGGAACAAAGCATCGCATATCCGTTTGTTTGGAAGTGGTTTGAAGTTTGCTACTCGCGAGTAGGCTAAAGCACGGATTTCAATGAATCGTCCCAATTCAAGTAACCTAACCTTCACTCACAGGCATTCAGGCAGTTATATCACATAAGCAATTAGACTCATGGCAAGTATGCTATCATGTTAACACTTACATACATGTAAGATGCTAAAGTATAAACACTCACAGTATACTCTGAGCCAAAACAAAAAACTAGTTAGAAATCATGCATGATCCTAGTTCATGTCGAGATGGCTAATGCAACACATGGAAAATGCAACTAGAATAGGCTCGGCTAATCTAAAATGGCATATGAGATGCAACAATTGATACATGTATTCAACTTGGAATTGAAATACGATGCAGTTTGTATGATGCGCCGAGCCCGGTGCGTGCAAGACAAATGAATGAATGCAAACATGCAAACATAAGGATGCTAATTGAAACATGCCCTAAAACTAACCATCACAAGCAGTTAAGTAAAAAGAAGAAAGACGTGGGGTTGGAAGACATATATCACACACATGCACACTTATTACAACAATTCGCCCTCTCGATGGAGGGTCCGAATGAATAATACAAATTAACTAATTAACTAACTAATTAATTATTACACAACACTTAACTAATTAGACAAATTAATTAAGCTACTAAAGCAATAAAGAGGCCTAGGGAAGAGGGACAAATGCATGCATGCTCGACTCCGCTCAAAAATCTATCACCATGCTCGTGCTACCTCTGTTTACACTACTCTGTACCTCTAAAAACTTCACAAGTCTCAAGGATGCTTCTAAATCACCTTCTGGGTGTTGTAAGAGGCCATCGGCCAAGAGAAAAGGCCATCAGCCAAAGGGAACTGGTCATCGACCAATAATGGGGCTCTCGGCCAACAATTTGTAGCCGATCAGCATTGGAGATGGCCGACCGGCCATCTATTCCTGCAGAATGTTGTTTTTGCTGCAACAGAGGACAGACAGAGCATGGCAATGCGTTTTCAAGGAAATGTTTGCATAACCACCCTCCTTATCATGTTTAGGACTCAAAGGAATATGATTTTCGACTCTCAAGCCACCAATCACGCATCTCAATGCATGATGGCTAAAGGAGCCAAGTGTGCAATTCAATATGGAATGAAATGCACAAAAACACATAAAGGACCCCAACCTCTATCATGGTTGATCAAGAGGCAAGGGATGCAATCATGCAAGCAAAACTAATGCAACATGGGCCCTATTTGGTAGAGCTGGGGAAAGTGTTTATAGCTTATGCCTAAACAGCTTATAGTTCATAACTATGAACATAAGCTGATTTCTGACTTATAAATTAAGCATCTCCTGCCTCACTCAAAGAATAAGCTGATTTCTGACTTTCAAAAAGCTATAAGTTATAAGCTATAAGCTAAACCAAACACATCAAAATAGCTTAAATTAAGCTGAAAGCTGAAATAAGCACCAAACAGGGCTATGAGCATGTTAAGGACAATGCCATACAAGGCTAACGGTAATAAGCATGCCAAATGTCATGCAACCTAAACAAGCATGCAAACATGCAAGGCATGTGACAACATTCAAGGATAGGCAAGCATGTAACAACATGTGGGGCAAGCATGCAACAACATGCAAGGGACAATGCGTGCAAATATGCAAAGCAACTTAACAAAAGGCATGCCAAATGCGATATAACTCAAGCATGCGACAACATGCAATAGGTCAAGTATGCAACAACATGCAAGACAAGCATGCAACAACATGCAAAGGATGGACTTAAACCAAAATGGACAGCTCTTAAATAGGCCCAAATCAGTGGCCAAAACACCCAAATCAAGGGAGCAAAAGGGGAGGTATGCACGCCTATACATTGGTCCATAAGCTAGACCACAATGCACAATCTTCAAACATGAGCAAGATGGGATAAACATGAGAATATGACGATGCAATAAGCTCTGAAATCATGTCAAGAGTGATGCCAAATCATGCATATAGGATAAGCATAGCATGCTAATGGACTTAAAGCTCAAAGCTAGCCAAGGAGCTTGTACCAAGGCCATATCAACCAAGCCCCAAAGGGCCAAGGTGAACCAAAACAGTCCCAAGGTAGACCAAAACAAGGCTAGAACATGCATGGAATGTGGCCAAAACATGCTAGAAAGGTGAGCACAAAACATGAGGTATGCAAGGCCAACAAAGGGGTGCTACACTACACCTACTACAACCAAACATGGCATGGCTTAACCAATGAAAATCAGAGTTATGGCATGTCAAAATAAGCCCAAAACCCCATTGAGATGGCATCCTAAAGGCCTAAGCATAAAGGCATGCACAATGGTCCATTCTTGAAACACAAAACAACAACTCTTCAAAGCAATGAAAGAGTGACAAATGCAAGTGTATGACCATGAAATATGCACTGATATATCATATGGAATGATGCCAAATCATAAGAATAGTCCTAGCAATGCATACTAATGACTTGAACATTCAAAGCCAACAAGCTAGGTTGAACCATGGCTATACAAAACAATACAAGCATGTCCAAAAAAACACCAAACAGACCTTAATCATGGTAAAACAAGGCTAAAATCTTCTTTGGGTCAAGCCAAAATCATGCTAAAAACAATGCTCAAATTACAAAGCATGTTAGGGCAATTTCATGGAAATGCACTACAAGTGCATGGTGTATGTAAGGGGCTATTGAACCAACTTTAGACAGAGTTATGACATGCTAAAAAAATCCCAAAAACCCACTGAAATGAGGTCAACATGAGCTAGAAGGACATGCTCAAACATGAAGCATACAAGACTAGTTTGCAAAATTTACACTACGAGTGTATAAACCAAGCATGGAATGACCAAAAAAGGCAAAAATAGTGGCATATGACAGAAAAATAACTACAAATACCAGCTAAGACATGGCCAACATGAACTTAACAAAGGTGCTCATATGTAAGGCAAATATGACAAGTATTGAAGACAACAAGGAGAGGGGATAACCCTCTCCTTCTTAGGACCTCAAAACACCATCCCCACCACTAAAATCCAAAGGGATTTCAGTGGTGAGAAGGCCAATACAAGGTGGTCTCGAAGCTCACAAAAAAAGGCACAAAAATGAGGCCAAACAAGGCCTAAGAGGGGGTAAACAACTCCAAACACAAAAGTGATCTTAAACAAAGATCAAAAGCATGCAAAATCAGAACTTTTATCAATTATAAGTTAAGCTCAAAACAACATGCAAGATAGGCTAAAAGCTTGTGCAAAAATGGGAAATAAAGAGGGTAGTTTCTCACACTTGAAGAACCTTGAAGGACAACAGCAAAGCAATCACTTTTCTGAGCCAAACAACCTTCAATCAGCCCAAAATAGGTTCCAAGGGACCTCAAGCCAATGGTGATCAACTTTGATGAAGGAAGTATATGCAAACAAGAAGTATTTCTCTACTTCTATGGACTTCTATGCACAAAAGGGCAATGGAGAGAGGCTCTAGAGAGAGAGATAGAGGTTTTTGTCTGAAAATTCTAGAGAGAGAGGAGTTTTTAGAGAGAGAGGCTCCCAAACTTGCCCAAGAAGTTCTCTCTTGCAAAATGGGAGATATAGGTTCATATATGGCACAAATGAGCTTTGGGTCGAAAATATCTGATTATAGGACAGCTGGAGCTTGCTGGAAACAGTTGGAGATGAAATATCTTCAAAAAAAATGAATTTGGATTACTTTTGGCCGATCGGGCATCTTTAGTGCCGGTCTGCTACTTGTGATGGCCGGTCTACTACTTATTTGGCCGATCTGCTACTTTTGTGGCTGACAGCATATATTTGTGGCTGACAAGAAATTCTGCTCTACATGTCCAACTTCAAATGGGCATAACTCCTTCATATGGACTCCTTTTCAGGTCATTCTTGTGTCCAAATTAAAGCCCCAGAAGTAAGCTTTCCAATGGTGGCAGCCTTGTATCAAAATTCCAATTGTGCAAAAAGTTATGCCTCTTTTGGTGAAGCCACTCAGTTTCTGTCCAACCAGAATGATGCCCAACTTCAACCAATCATATCTCCCCTATCTGAAATCGGCTTTAGGAGATTCTTGAGTGTAAAATGAAGCCCTGGAAGTCTCCTTTCCAACGGTGGTAGCCTCATATCTTAAATCCAAGTGTATAGACAGATGGATGTGATTTAGCGAGGACCGCTCGACTCTCTCTTAACGATTCATACCCACCTTCTTCTTCAACTTGGTTTCTTCCCTCTTCTCCTCTTTTTTTCAACTCCAAACCCCTAAACAAGGTGTTTTGAAAGATTTTTCAAAGATTTCATCTCTCTTTCATTCATTTCCACTTTGTCCTTGCTCGGTTTACTGAAAAGTGCAACATTTGACAAACTGCGAGCCTCAGAATATCGTAGGAACTTTATTTCAAAAATGTTTTGAAAGAGAAGATTTTAAAGTCTAAAAACCATTCCAAAATAGCTTTGGTCCAAAATGGGGTGTGAGGTTAGGATTTGACTCTCTTCTTGCCGAAGAAATTGAACTTTTGCTCTGCACATCTTTCATCACCAAATAGACCATCAGTAGCGTCCAAGTCTTAAGGACGGTCAAAAATGGGGTGTCTACAATACCTAATAATTTTGCTTCACCAGTGTTAGCCTTACCTTGGTTACCTGCCGAACCTTAACCCATTTCGCTGTCATATTTTACTTTTAGTATCGCTTTGTGGTTATCTCCTCCTCTGTCTTTTGTCATCTTTGTTGAGGAGCACTCATGCTCCAGCCATCTCCGACCACGACCTTCTCATCTCTAATCACTTGCCTTTCTTTTGTTTACTTTTAGCTGAGTTACTGTTGTGAATTGAGGGGATAAGCAAAAAGAATAGACTGATGATAGAAAATAAGATTGATGAAATATGGTTTTCTACTTGGAGAATTGAACTATCCCATGGTAATTTAAAGAGTCAAAATAGAGCATAAGCACCCAAAAAAAAAAATCATTGAAAAAACCCTTGTTACCATACCTTTATCCAGTGATAGACTTTATTCTTGTGGGGTACCTCTTTTAGTGCACCTACTGTCACGACCTAAACCTGTCTCTAGAGGTTTAGGTCATGACCGGCCAGTAATTCCAGATTAACTGACCTCAGAGATAAAACAAATAATTAATAATAGTAAATGGGGCTCTGCGGAAGTAATAATAGAACATAACTATCTCCATCGAGCAATACATACATGCAAATTTCACAAGTATTAAAACTTTAACTCACATATCCATTTTTATATACATACATAGGTACAACACATCAAGTTAAACTTCTTACACATATTCTCCATTTGAAATAAGTCCCCAAGGATCAAAATGAAATAACATAAAATAAAAAGATTGACACAGCTTGGCTCCACTTGAGTTCAAGTACGCCCCATCATGAAGGCACTCCCACAGCGGCTTCACAAAAGGTGGACTACGGAGGTTTCTCTAGACTTGACACTTTATTTTGTCACCTATATATATATATAGGGTGAAGGGGATGAGTTAAAACGCAATGAGTAATATCTATATAAAGAGGTTAAATAAATGATGTCTATCATAATATAAAACATATCACAAGAATTTCGAAACAAATCATAATTAAGTGCTTGTCATATCATTGTTCATAAATCTTAATACATATGTGGTACATCCAATAGTGCAACGTAAAGGGCCCGAAGGCATACATCCAAGGGACCATTAAGGTCAACAAAAGGACCACATGGATCTAAGCAAAGGGACCATATAGGTCAAGCAAAGGGACAACTCAAGTCAACATCAAAGATCTTTGTACTTATAGAACAAAGGGCCTTGGTATTATTTTCCTCAGGCAAGGGCCTTATCAAGCAAAAGGCCATGGTATTGTTTTCTCCAAGCGAGAGTTTCACTAAGGATGCCACAATTACTTTTCAAATGAGACAATCATTCATTCTTATCAAAATAGCATTTCAAAATAACATTCTTACAGTAATTCAAAAATACATTTCAACATATCTTTACAAAAATACCACTCACAGTGGATTGGCACAAGTGTTAAATAACCATCTACACAAAACACATAGAAAAGATACACATTGAAGCGCACATTCATAACAAATATTGTATCTTAATTCGATTCTCTTACGTGTTTTTCTAGCTTATTCCATGGCTAAGGATGTCTAAATAATGCTTAAGAATGCTTAAAAGGGCATGAGGATACAAATATACACTTGTGAGTGTTTGCCAAGAATTACCATTGGTCGCTCGAGTGGTGTGGCCTGACTACAAAAGTACTGGATGGTGTTCAAGTTAGCTTGAGCTATAACTTGGTCAATCGAGCCAATTGCAAATGTCTGCAAAAATACTGGGAGCATGCAAAGTGCGCTTAAGCCATGAGTCCATCGCTCGAGCGAACTAGACGAATTCTGGATTTTTCAAATTGCTCTTTGAAGTTCAAAAATGTGTCTTTCATGATCAAAGCTTGCATGGCTTGGTAGAAATATGTAGAAACTCTTTATAAAACATAAATTCATGGAAATTATGAAACCATATTCTCAAATCTCTTTCAATTTCTCAAAACAAGACTTAAAACTCAATGTTTTTGCCATGAATGTAATGAGTTGAACTTCTTTCCTTTCAAAACATAATTGAATAAAATAAGGAGGGTAAAAACATGAAGAATCCCTTCAGTTAGCATGTATAAACTCCATGCATGTATGAATTTGTAGAAAATCAAGCTTAAAGATGAAGAATTATGCATGCATGTTCAAATTCAACTCAATCATACAAGAATTCAAGTGATTCTAACATTTTCATCTTAGTTTCATGCAAATGATCCTACAAGCTTCATGAACTCAACTCTTGCATGGATTATTTACAAGAATTATGGTTAAATTGTATGTCTAGAGCTTGAATTTGGGTATTATCTTGCTTAATTCTTCAAATTCTTCACAATTCTCCCTCTCCCTCTCTCTTTAAAAGTTGAAGCTCTCCTCCTCTCTCAAATTTTCAGCTCAAAGGTTGTAAAATGATGAGTTCATAAGCTTATATCACATATATATATATAGGCTTGATTAAGTTAGGTTAATTAAGTGGGATTAAGACTAATTAATCTAGCTTAAGTTTAGTTGATTGTAATCAATTGTAATTGATTTATTCTAATTATTTTGATCTGAATTAAATTTTCCTTCCAATTAGTCTATTGAACTAGTCAATTTTAGTTTCTAAATCCATTTGGATTTTCAATTTCGAATTCCAAGTCGGTATTCTAACAAATAATCCACAAGTAAACAAATAGACACAAATTAAACATATAATCATGCAATTATACTCACTAAAATAATATATATAAAAAATAATACATATGTCAAGATTGTGACACCTACCCTGATCCCAAACTGATGAGGCATTTACATTGTAGCTTAAATGATTGAACGTCCCGCTTAGAATTTGAATATGGTTGTTAATAGTCATTATTTAGATGAACCTAACTATGGTTCATATTAAACTACTGATATATGTAATTTTTTCAGATGGAAGATGAAATTAATTTTTCTTTCTTCTAGCAGGGTGTGTTATATTGAAAACCTCACAAAGTTGAAATGAAGGTAGGTTAAAAAATACCCATAGATATGTCCACACAGGGGTGTAAATTTGACTCAACCTGACCCACTCGGATCTGAGCTTGGGCCGGCCTATGTCGGACCTTGCGGGCTTCTACCAAAATTCGGGGCGAGCCAGCGCACGGGCTAGAAAATTAGGCCTAGGCCCAAGGGGTATTTGAGCCTCAGGCCGAGCCGGTGGATATGGGCTCGGGCTTGAACATTTTTTTTTTTCTATTTTTTTCACCAAAATTTTATTTTTTTTCACAAAAAGTGATACTGGGCCTCATGCCAAGTTTTCAGTGGGCCCTGAGCAGGCCAATAGATCGAGCCACAAGCTGGGTCAGGTTTTAAAATGATAACCCAGACTCATGCCCATGCCCATGCCCATGCCCAGGGTCCTAGACTAGACTCGAGCCCAAGCCTAACCAGGTCTAATCAAGTTAGGCTCACTTCAAACCGCAAGCAGGCTCCAGATTGGCCACAAGCCATTTTTACGCTCTCTTTTCAGCAGGCATTGGGTAAAAAAAAGGTTATTAAAACAGATAAACACGTCTTAGTGGGCTAAACCCCACAAGTCAAATTTGCCTCCATTTAGGAAAGAAATTTGTATTACAATAGACAGACAATTTGCTCACTTCATAGCCACATCAAACATTAGGCCTGTTTGGTAGGGCTTATAAGTTGCTTGTTTCAGATTTTAGTTTAATTTAAGTTAAAATATTGTGTTTAGTGCAACTTAAGTTAACCAGCTTATAGTTTAAATCAAATTATTTCTCAGCTTATCTCAAAAGTTGGTCAGGGGGTGCTTAAATTTTCGACTTAAGCGCGTAGCTGGTGTGGGGGGCTAAAATTACTTAGATGCCCTCGTCAATACCCAAATATTAATATTAATTAATATTAAAATTAATTAAAAAAGAAATAATTGTATATTTTTGAAGAAAAAGAAAAAAAATCAATATTAATTAAAAAATAAATATTAATTGGTATTAATTATTAATAAATTCATATCGTATATTTTTATATTAATTAAAAAATAAAAAATTATATATTTTTGAAGAAAAAGCAAAAATCAATATTAATTGGTATTAATTATTAATAAATTAATAAATTATACTTTTGTAATGAATTAATTATTAATTGATACTAATTAATAACATTTGTTGATTATTAATATTAATTGATACTAATAAAAATTAATTATTAATATTAATTTATTCTAATTAAGCATTAATTGATACTAATTAATGATTTTAGTATTAATTGATACTAATTAAGTAATTAATTGATACTAATTAATTTATAATGAAAAAAATTTGTGACAATAATACTTCCATTACATTTTTATCAAATGTATCAATTTTTATATTAATTGATACTAATTATATTAATTTTTATTAATAAAATAATTTTTTTTAAATTAAAACTAAAAAAATGACAAAATAATTATTTTTATACCATATAAGGGTAGAAAAGACAATTATACAATAAAAAATTATTTTACAACTAATTAAATAAACATTACTTTACTATTTAAATTCATAATCCCACAACTACATCAAACATAATAACAATTTATATTCACAATTATAAATCATAAAATATGATCAATAATCACATTCCCACTAACTCTATCAAACGGCTCGTTAAAGTGAGAGAGGCCTTGACTTTTTTAGGGATAAGCCTTCAAGTCCACTCTCTTCACTAGCCATGGAACCTTTTTTTTATTGTTTTTTTGTGTTCTCAGACAAGTAGCTCTTTAACAAGAGGAACTCAGCTTTATTGATCCAACCAAGGAGAGAAGGAATGGCAGAAACAATTCTCTATCGCACTGCTGGACAATTTCTAGGGGACTTGGCATCCATACCTTTGCAAGAGATTGCTTCTGCTTGGAATGTGAAGAAGGATCTCAAAAAGCTTCAAGCCACACTGTCAACAATCAAGTCTGTGCTTTTGGATGCAGAGGAGCAGCAAGAGAAGAACCATGAAGTTAAAGACTGGCTTGGAAAGCTTAAACATGCATTTTGTGACGTTGAAGATGTGATCGATGATTTTGCAACTGAAGCCTTGAGGAGGAAACTAAGGAAGAAAGAGACGATCTTGGTCAAAGAGGTAAGTGAATTCTTATGTCTTTCTAAAAACAAGGTTGCTTCTAATTTTAAGATGAGTCATAAAATTAAAGCAATTAGAGATGAATTAGATGAGATTGCATCAGACAAGAACAAGTTTCACTTCAAGGAGTGTATTGACAAAAGGCCCTTAGAGTATAGAAGGAGGGAGCAGACTCACTCATATGTACGTACATCCAGGATTATAGGCAGAGATGATGACAAGAAAGCAATCTTAGAAATGGTGATGGATGGGGGAGCTCAAGAGGATATATCCATTGTTTCCATTGTTGGAATGGGGGGCTTAGGTAAGACTACACTTGCTCAATCAGTGTTCAATGATGAGAAGGTTGTAATAAGTTTTGAGTTAAGAATGTGGGTATGTGTTTCCAATGTCTTCAATTTGAAACTCATCATAGAGAAATTAATCAAATCCGCCAACGGTGAATGTGAAAACTTAGAGATGGATCAATTGCAACAGAAACTTCGAAAATGTTTGGATGGGAAGAGATACATACTGGTCTTAGATGATGTGTGGAGTGAAAATCGCGAGGAGTGGATTGAGTTGGAAGACTTGCTGATGGGTGGTGTAAAGGGAAGCAAGATTATAGTGACTACAAGAAGTGAAAAGGTTGCATTGATAATGGGAGCCACTTCTCCCTACCACTTGAAAGGTTTGTCAGAAGATGATTCTTGGTCATTGTTTAAGCAGTTGGCCTTTGGAAGAAGACAATTGGAGGAAAATCAAAGCCTAGTAACAATTGGGAAGGAAATCTTGACAAACTGTGGAGGAGTGCCTTTAGCCATAAGGACAGTCGGAAGCCTGTTGTACCTAAAAGACACAGAAACTGAGTGGTTGAATGTGAAAAACAAGCTCTGGCAAATAGCTCGAGATGAAACCCACATTTTACCAACATTGAAGGTTAGTTATGACTGCTTGCCTTCCCATTTAAAGCCATGTTTTGCCTATTGCGCCCTTTTCCCCGTAAGTCGCCGCATTAAGAAGGGGACACTGATTAAATTGTGGATGGCTCAAGGGTTTATTCACTCATCAGGCAAAGACGATGATTTGGAGGATATTGCTGATGAATATTTCAAGGAATTGTTGTTCAGGTCCTTCTTTCAAGATGTAGATGAAGATGAAAATGGGTATAAAAGTTTCAAAATGCATGATCTCATCCATGATCTTGCACAATTAGTGGCAGGGACTGACTGTTTTATTGTGAATACTAATGTCGAAAATATGTCTGAAAGAACATATCACGTGGCGTTTGATTCCATTTCATGTTCGTCACGGGAAGTTTCAACATTCATGATCAATGCAAGGAAGATTCGCACATTAATTTTGCGTGGTCCAGAAGAGAGAGAAACTCATGATACACTGATTTCAAGTTTTATATGCCTGCGTACATTGGATTTGCAAGGTTCAAGAATTGAGAATCTTCCCAAATCTGTTGGCAAACTTAAGCATCTAAGATATCTAGATCTCTCGTGGAATATCTATATGGCTGCACTTCCCAAAGCTATCTGCAAGCTGCAGAACTTGCAGACACTTAAACTCTCATACTGTCTTGATTTTAAAAAATTGCCAGTTGATATAAGAAAGTTGGTGAGCCTTAGACATCTTGAAATTGAGGGATGTAACGACCTAAGTTACATGCCATTTGGACTGGGAGAATTGACATGTCTTCAGACCTTACCAATTTTCATTGTGGGAAAGGATAGCTCCATCTCTAAAGCTATTGGCGGAATTGGTGAGTTGAATAACTTAAACCACCTTAGAGGGGGTCTCCAAATTAAGCATCTTGAAAATGTGAGAAATGGAACATCTAGATTGAACGAACTGAAGGGAGCAAACTTAAAGGAAAAAAGTTTATTCAAAACTGACACTAGAATGGAGAGGAGATAAAGATGGTGTTGATTATGTTGATGCCGATGGTAGAGTGTTGGAAGACCTCCAGCCACACCCAAATCTGAAAGAGTTGAATGTAGAAGGATATGGAGGCATCACGTTTCCAAGTTGGATGATGATTAAAATGGTTTCATGGCTCCCAAACTTAGTTCGCATCACCATACAAAATTGTAGAAGATGCCAACATCTTCCATGGTTTGGTGATCTCCCTTTTCTGAAGTTTCTCAAACTCCAATCTCTAAGTGCACTTGAGTACATAGACAACAATTGCATTGGGTCTTCTTCTGTTGCTAACACTGCTAGTGGTGCTGCTGTTGGTACTCCATCTTCTTCAAGGAGCAATCTCATGAGTGCTGCAACAAGAGGGTCTTTCTTTCCAGCTCTTGAAAAACTTTTACTCGATGGTTTGCCTCTTCTGAAGGAATGGCCGAGGGAAGTAGTTATGGCTAATGATCATGGGGAAATAGCACCAGCTCCACAACAATCATCATCTTTTCCTCGCCTAACTAGTTTGGAAATCGACCATTGCTCTAGCCTGGTATCAATGCCATTACTTTCATCTCTGGAAGAATTGACCATGAGACATGTAAGTGAGAAGCTCTTACAGTCTATGACAGTGCAAACAGAACTTGACAGACAAATAACAGAAGCAGCCACTTCAGGTCCATCCTATCCCCTCTGCACACTACAGACCCTGCATATCTGGTTCTGCGAAGATCTAGTATCTTCATTAGAACTGGGCTTGAGAAACCTCACTTCACTAAGGGATTTGCAGATTATTGACTGTCATAAGCTAGTACAATTACCAGAAGAAGGATTAAGGTGCTTAGTTTCTCTTCAGTCTCTTCAGATCAATTCTTGTAGCTGCCTGACTTCTCTGTCTCGAGGAATCCAACACCTTACTACCCTCCAGAAGCTAGAAGTATTGCAATGTGGAGCATTTGATTGGTCAAACGAGGACGATGGCTTGCTAGGTCTTGTGAATCTTCAGTCTTTGTATATTTCAATGCTTCCAAAGTTGACTTGTCTTCCTCATGGGCTTCAACACCTGACTACATTACAAGTTCTCTCTATTTCATTCTGTGATGGTTTGGTGACTTTACCAGAGTGGATGGGGAACCTCGTATCACTTGCAAAGCTTTATATCCGCCGTTGCCATAAATTGGAGTCTCTTCCTGACTCTCTGCGTTGTCTCACAATGTTAAAACAAGTGGACATTATTCATTGTGAACTCTTATCACAAAGATGCCAAAGGGAAGGTGGCACAGAATGGCCTAAGATAGCTCACATCCCAATGATTTGCGTTATTTGCTAAAGGATGAAGATGAAACCATAAAAATAGGGAGTGGTAGAGTCCCAACTAACTTCTGCCTACCCAGGTTTGCAGTTCTCTACTTCTCTTCCAGTTCTCTTTCATAAGTAATTATGGCAAAAATTTCATATAATCTTCTCTTCCTTTTTTATTATTATTATTTTTATTTTTTGGGATAAGTTCTCAACTATTGAGCTTTCTCATTTGCAGCTAAAACCTGAGGAGCACTTCTTAGGGGAAGAAATGAAGTGTTTAAGATATACCGCTATTTCAATTTTTGGGTGATTGGTGTTTCTACAAATTATGATTTACAAAGTATATTATGGTAATAACCTCTCTCTCTCTCTCTCTCTCTCTCTCTACACATTAAAAATCAGAAATCCAAAAAATGAGGGTTCTGTAATGTTTATGTTTCACTGATTTTGTTGTTTTTCAAAAATTTGAAAACCAACAAATACTCGTTTGACAGCTGTTTAAACTTTCAAAATTTACAAAATTTTAAAAGTACATATATATATATATTTACTAGTTATGAAAACAAGTTTTTATTCTCTCCTCACTTCTGCACCCTCTTGCCAGCATCCCCCGTTGGCCACCACCTAGTAAAGTAACTCATCAAACACGTTTTCTTGTTTTTGTTTTTGTACATCTTGAAAGCTTGTGTGTCAATTATGTAAACATAAAGGTTATTCCTTTTATTTTATTTTTTTGCAAACAAGAAACAAAAAACTGTAGACATTACCAAACACTAATGCTCTATTTTGTTTCTCATTCCTCTTTGGTAATGGATACAAAGAACAAGGCCTTGGTAATGGTTTTAATATTTGAAACCAGCAATTGAGCCATTCACGTCTTTAACTGCAATTAGGCCAAATTAATTCTACATGTGAATGACATTTGCTAAAGATAAGTGTTATTAAAATTAAACCATGAATCAGAGTTGAATGAAAGTCAATACTTGTTTATCGAAGTTAGCCCTCCTGTATTAAGTCCTCATGTCACACATCAAAACTATTTATTAAAGTTAAATCCAATTTACAACTTGTGAACAAGACAAGGGCAACCATAGTAAATTTATTTATTTATTTTTTAAATTTAAAATTTAAATTTTTTTATATATTTCATTTGATGCAATCCCCATAATTTATTTTCTATCTCTTTTGCCTTCGTGGTTGAAAGTGATTGCTAGTGACTGGTCTGGAGAGTGCATGATGATCCAACTTTGTAGGTAGCTTATGTGCTTTCCTGTAATTAACCTATGTAATCATTGAAGTTGTGTTTTGTGGAAGGATTTATGGGGTAAAAAAAAAAAAAAAAAGAGACAAGAAAGTGAATAAATATAAGTGTTTTTTTTTTCCCTTCACTTTTTCCTTGTCTACAAATCTCCACTTAAATTCTTGGTCCAAACACAGCTAAAGGAACTCAAAATCTTTTTATGTTCATTTTCAATGGACAAAACTAAGTTGAACTTTAATAGTTTCTTGGTAATTAGGTGTTTACCTAGGTTCGAATTTAAACAGACTAATACCAAGTTCTTTTTTCTTGTTACATTGCTGCTATATAGCTTCACACACACACACACACACACACACTTGACTCTTTACAGATGGAATTTGGAAATGTGAAGGAAGTTTTCCTGGCTAACTTGAATTTTAAGTACTATATCCCTTCTTTGTATTTTGCAGATTTAAAGAGATAGAGGAAAAGAAAACAGATGGAATCACTCTCTGATCTCTGGTTGCCATGAAAAGGAGGGAAACCATAAGCACACTGTAAAATTCTTAATTTTAAATGTTATTTTCAATTTTCTATTTCCTTGGTTTCCAATAACTTAGGAGATTTTTTTTTTTTAATCTTCTTATTTTTTAAACTTTCTGTATGCATAAATTCATTATAATCATATCATTTTTCGTCTTTTGTTGCTCATTCCTCTTGTGTTTTGATATTTGTATATAAAAAACAAGATGTTGGGAATGCTTTTAATATTTGTTAAAGATCAGTGCAATTAAAATTAAACCGTGAATCAGAGGAATTAAGTTTTATCAAAGTTATCCCTCTTGTATTCAGTCCTCATGCCACACATCAAAACTATTTATTAAAGTTTAATTCTATCTACAACTTAAATTAGAGTCTTTTTTTTAAAAAAAAAATATTTTTCATTTGATGGGATCCCTAGAATTTGTTTTCTATCTCTTTTGCCTTTGTGGTTGGAAGTGATTGCTAGTGGTTGGTCTTGGGAGTACATGATCAATATTGGACATAGCTTATTGTTCTTCTTTGCTGTAAATTAACCTATGTAAGCAACACTTTTAAATTTCAAGGGACAAAACTATATTGAACAATATTAGTTTCTTTGTAAATAGGGTGTTTGCCCAGGTGAGGATTTAATCAATCACCCTGCATACAGACTAAATATTAAGGTACTGTTTAGTTTACTGAAATTGAGTGGAATCAAACATTCCATCAAAATTTTCATTCCTGTGTGGTTGATTCAAAAAAATAATGAAAAATGTATTGTAAATAGAATCATCATTCACTATTATAAGAGAATAATCATTTGTAAGCCTAAGGAAGGTGATGTAAGATTTATGAATTAACTGTATATTCAATTGTGTCAATTTACAAAGAGGTCATCAGTTTATATAGCCCTAAATCTATGACTAAAAAAGAAAATACTAACTAATTACTATTTACACAATCATGCCATATACACTAGGGCTGCTCACGGGTCGGTTTTGGCGGGTTGCAGGTCAAAACCGACCCGACCCGCACTTATGCGGTTGGGGAAAAATGGACCCGCAACCGCCCGTGATGCGGTTCGCGGTTTGTGCGGGCGGGTGCAGTTCGACTTGCGGTTTAGATTTTTTTTTTTTTTTAAACTTAAGCAAATTTGACATTTTTTGTTACTTTCTAAACACTTTTTTATTTTTATTTTTATAAAAGAGTTATAAATTAAATTACAAGATATACAATTCATGATCATAATAAATAGTCCACATGTTAGATAAGATGATATGGAACCATGCTTGAGGATAGTGGATTAATCTTTTCTCCTTAGCTTGCAAAAACAAATCCTTAAAAGTCAAACTAGTAACACTAATTTAAATATGCAAAAACAAACCCTTAAAAGTCATACTAGTAACACTAATTTTAATAGTGGATTAATCTTCACTATTTAGTTTTTGATATGCAATAATGTGATAATAGAATGACAATTCAAAATATCATATTTAACTGTGTCTACTAGACTAATGGAATATAATGATTTTATATATATATATATATATATAAATAAAAGTCAAACTAGTTACACTAATTTAAATATCATTAGATTATGATAATGTATATAAGTACCCATATAATAAATTTTACTTTCATCCAAAATGTAAAAATAAAAATAATAACTAGTTATCTCCATCTATCCAAAATGCAAAAAATAATAATAATAACTAGTTATTTTTTCTTAAAAAAAAAACAAAAACAAAACAAAACAAAACAAAAAACAAAAAAAACTGCGGGTTGCGGGCGGGTCGAGTTCGACCCGAACCCGAACTTTTGTGAATTTCTTGACCCGCACCCGCCCGCCTACCTACATCGAAACCGCCCAAAGCATCATGTAGGGTAGGGTCGAGGCGGTTTAATGGCGGGTGGGTTGGTTGCCCAGCCCTAATATACACAATATATTCTTACACCTCCGCTCAAACTGAAGGTGTTTTAACAGAAAACACTGAGAGTTTGCTAAGAAGAAACTGAAACCAAGAGGTAGTGTGAGTCTTGGTGAAGAAGTTCGCAAGTTGCAAAGCCGAGGAGACAAAAGGAAGCGAGATAGAGCTAGACTGTAGATGCTGTCGGACAAAGTGACAATCAATCTCAATGTGTTTCGTCCATTCATGAAAGACAGTATTGTAGGTAATCTGAATAGCACTGCAGTTATCACAATAGAGAGAGGTCAGAGAAGACTAAGGTACACCCAAATCCGAGAGAAGACAATGAAGCCAAACAAGCTCAGCAGTAGTATGAGCCATAGCACGGTACTTAGTTTCAGCAGTAGAGCGAGTAACAACAGTTTGTTTCTTGCTTTTCCAAGACATCAAAGGATCGTCAAGAAACATATAGAAACCAGAGGCGGACTTGAGATCATTAACATCACCAGTCCAATCGGAATCAGCATAGGCCACCAAGTCTAAAAAGAAAGTAGAAGACAACAGTAAGCCCTGAAAGATGGTACCCCGGAGATAGCGAAGAATAAGAACCAAAGCAATCCAATGGGTAGAGTGAGGAGCAGAAACAAACTGACTAACCACATGAACAGTATAAGCAAGATCAAGGCGAGTGATAGTCAAATACACTAAATAACCCATAAGCTCGCGATAGAAAGTAGGATCATCTAGAGGGACACTATCAGTAGAATTGAGCTTTACATTAAGCTCAATGGGAGTATCAGAAACCTTAGTATCAGTAAGACCGGCACGGTGAATAATCTCATTAGCATACTTGGCCTGAGATAGAAAATAGCCCTTTGGAGAAGAGGCAACCTCAATACCAAGAAAATACCGCAATGAACCCAGATCCTTCATTTCGAAGGTGCAGAAGAGATGTTGCTTGACCTCAGAGATAGCAAAAGATTCTTAACCAGTGATGATCATATCATCCACATAGAGTAAGAGAGCAACAAAACCAGCCGAGGTATGTCTCGGAAACAAAGCAGAGTCGGAAGTAGTAGGATGAAACCTAAGCTCGGTAACAGCAGTTTGAAAGCGATCATACCAAGCACGAGGAGATTGCTTCAAACCATACAGAGCATGCCGAAGATGACAAACCTGCCTAGAGGAGTGGAGAAGGCCAGTGGGAGGACACATGCAGACCTCCTCAGTGAGATGACCATTAAGAAAAATATTTTTAACGCCCATCTGATAGAAAGGCCAATGTCAAACAACAGCAACAGAAATCAAGGCACGGACAGTACTCATCTTGGCAACAAGGGCAAATATTTCCTCATAATTAATACCATACTCCTGCGAGAAACCCTTAGTAACCAAGCGAGCTTTATATCACTCGAGAGAACCATCAGAATGAGTCTTAACTTTATAGACCCATTTGCAACCATCCAGATTCTTGCCAGCAGGCAAATGAACCAACTCCCAAGTGTTAGTCTTCTGCAAGGCAAACAACTCATCCTTCATAGTTTGAACCTAATTAGGATCCTGACAGGCCTCCGCGTAAGATTGAGGTTCTGACAAAAGAATGAATGATAGACAAAAAAGTATGATAGGAAATAAAAAAATATGTATTGGACCAATCCAACCTGTTTGGAAGACGACGCTCACGAGTAGGATATCGGTGTATAGCAGGATCAGATTCGTCAAAAGCAGGAGGATCAACAGCAGGAGTAGAGACAACTGGTGGAGGAGGAGCCTTGCGGCGAGAATAAACTAACAACGGAGGAGGAGAAAAAGTCGAAGGAGGAGAAACAACCAGAGGTGAAGTAGGAGGAGAAGATGGAACAAGCTCAGGTGGAACAGTGGAGATGTATTCATTAGACGGGACCTCAGAAGGAAATGGATCAGGATGAACCAAATCCTCTTTGGAAATTGGGGCAGTGAGAGGAGGAAGCTGAAAGTAAGGTAGACGTTCAAGAAAGGCAATATAGCGAGAGACATAAAGACGATGGGAAATAGGGTCATGACAGTGATAACCTTTCTGATTGAGACTATAACCCAAAAAGACACATAGAACAGACCCGACACTAAGTTTGATCCTATCTTTGCTGGGTAAAAAGACAAAACAAGTAGACCCAAACACACGAAGGAGGGAGTAATTAGAAAGTCGGGAAAACAGAGCCTTATAAGGAGACCAACTAGAAATAAGGGGGGTTAGGCATATAGTTGAGAAAAAAAGCAATCGTAAGAACTACTTTACCCCCAAATGGAGCCGAAACAGAAGCAAAGAGAATGAGAGACCTAGCTGTCTCAAAAAGATGACGGTGTTTACGTTTAGCTTGACCATTTTGGGCAAGTGTATCAGTACAAGAAATTTGGTGAATGGTACCCAATTTGGCCAAATATTCACAGAATTCAATTTTAAAGTATCCCCTACCCAAGTTAGAACGCAACAATTTAATAGTAGACCTAAACTGTGTAGTGACCATAGACTGGAAAGTATGGTATATCTGGTAGAATTCAGACTTATAAGTCATAAGATAAATCTAAGTGTAACGGGTGTAGTCATCAACAAAAGACACATAGTATGCAGAACCCCTTTTGATGAGAACAGAAGAAAGGCCCCAAACATCAATATGAACTAAAGAAAATAGTGTATCAGATATAGAAGTACTTTTATGAAAAGGTAAGGCTATCATTTTGGCAAATTTACACCCCCGACATTCAGTAAGTTCACTAGGAGAAACTTTACTCAATATACCCTACTGAGCTAAAGACCGTAGGCGATCAGCAGACAAATGCCCTAATCTAGAATGCCACAAGTAAAAAAAACTAAACAGAGAATCTAACTAAAAAGAGGAAAAAGGTAGTCTAAGAGGTTACTATAGGCAGATGCAAGCTCTCCACCACATAAAGGTCTCCAACTCTACGGCCAATCCCAATCTACTGCTTAGACATCCGATCCTGCACAGAACAGATAGAAGCAAAAAAAATAACATCAAAACCAGAGGCATCAAGCTGACTAATAAATAATAAATTGACAGATAACTGAAGAACATAAAAGACGGATGGAATAGAGACAACAGACATAGCAGACGGTAGGACAAACTTGATAGATATAACAAACATACTAGACCCATTAGCAGCATTGACAATAATAGGAAAGGGATGAGGAGTACAATTTTGAAGCAAGGAGAGATGGGGAATCATATGATGAGAGGCACTAGAGTCAAAAATCCAGACAGACGAAGAAATACCTAAAGAAGACCCAAGCAAACCTGAATGAAGAGAATAAACAATGGAGGCAGATGGAGATGGCTGAGAGGTAGACAAT
The DNA here is from genome assembly GCA_025200525.1 of Camellia lanceoleosa. Classification (NCBI taxonomy): domain Eukaryota; kingdom Viridiplantae; phylum Streptophyta; class Magnoliopsida; order Ericales; family Theaceae; genus Camellia; species Camellia lanceoleosa. Next base: position 87,801,291 of record CM045760.1, read on the forward strand.
ATATGTTGATGCTGACTAATCAGTGTATACTGAAGCTAACTAATCTGAGTAGTCAAGGAAGCCAAGTTAGGATTATGAGCCGGAGTAGATGCAATAGAATCGGCTGGAGGCCAAACGGTACTCAAAAGAGGAGCGCAGACCTTGATCGAAAACTGTTGAGAAGACGAGGCAAACACAGGTGAAGTAGACAAACATCCCTTCTTGGGACAGTGATACTTCTAATGGCCTCGCTGATGGCAGAAGGCACACTCATCAAATACCAGAGACATCGTAAAAATCAAAGAGATTAGGGGTTCAAGTGTAAGAAATCCAAAAGAGCAAAATAGTCAAACCAGGAGTCAAAGGGTGATGAATAGACAATTGAGGGGTTTAAGTAATAAACCCAAAATATAACCAAAATAGAGTGAAGTCAATGAAGTAGAGATTAAAGTCACGAACTAAGAGAGACTGAAGAAGAACCAGAGAGAGGAGATCAGCTATCGAAGCACAGTGACCACATCGAATAGATGGGTCGAACAGATGGGTTGACCAGATGGGTTACCTAAGACAACCAGACAAAGGAGACGACTAGACAGAACCTCGGTGGAGAAAAAGAGATCGGCTATCGTCGGCAAGATGGGAGAGAGAGGGAGCAGACCTTTGTGCGACGCACGAGAGAGGCAGAGACAGACGACCAGAGTTCTCTTGACTCAGATGAGTTGCGACGAGGGTCTTCAACGAGGGTTTCTCTAGGTTACAAATCAGAGATATAAACCAGATGACCAGACGAAGGACGACTTACGACTCAGAGGGATTCTGATGAGGAAGACGACACAAAGATAATTTCTAGGGTTTCGGCTCAGAGACGGCTTTGATACCATGTAAGATTTATGAATCAACTGTATATTCAATTGTCTCAATTTACAAAGAGTTCATCAGTTTATATAGCCCTAAATCTATGATTGAAAAATGAAATACTAACTAATTCCTATTTACACAACCATGCCATATATACACAACATGCTATATATACAATATATTCTCACAGGTGATGTAGTAGAATAAATAGATTGTGTGTTAAATAGCCTATAAGTTGTAGTTGAGGATAGTCTATGTAAATAGGTGATGTAATACTATTGTACTTGGTTTTTCGATTAAAGAATATACATTGTGATCGAAGTAGAATTTGGTTAGTCTCTTTAGCCCTTAAGGGTTTTAGCCTTAATTGGGGCATTTGTATTCTCTCTCTCAATTTGTTTCTTGATTTTTTTTTTAGATTGCATTATTTGGTATTAGAGCATTTGTATATCAACATGATCACCGATATACATCTCAGTCCCTTACCGAGCAATAGAGGGATGATCAAACAGTACATAGTGATCAAGATCCAAGAGTTGTGTGTTCCCAGCCTAATAAAGCCCACATCTAGCAAGTCAGTTATAGCGATCCCGGTTTTCCCTCTATTGTTTATTGTATTCCGAACTCGATTCCGTGGAGGTATATTGTTGTCTTATTCTTGTTTCCATCATTTGATTCTTTGTATTTGAGTCTTGGGGTGTGTTGGGCAAGTCTGAAACAGGTTGGTTGTGTTTAGAAACAATTGGTTTATGCCCAGATTTTGGCCTTCACGCTCGAGCGGGCCTCTTTGCTTCTGATCCTTCGCTCGAGCGGGATTATTCCACCTTCAGTACTTTTCCTGCAGGTCATCGAATGCTCAAGCATCCACTTTCACGCTCGAGCGGGGACCTTCGTCTGTAAAACTTCTGGAAGTGTGCATTCGACACTCGAGCGTCGCTTTTCACACTCGAGCGGGAGTCTGTCTGACGCTCGAGCGGGACGTTCCACGCTCGAGCGGACTGTAATGTATTTCAGTCCGAGGTGAAGCCATTTTGAATCAATTTTTCGGCCCTCCCTCTCTAAAGCATTCCAAAACCCTAGGTTGAGAGCTTCTCACTCTAGAACACTCTTTCTCTCTACATTTTGGTCTTAATTTAGTAAGACGCAACCATTGTGCCTTCATTAAAGTGTTAGAGCTTCTCAAGGCCTCCATTTCTATCCGAAGAGAAGTTGTTTTCACCACCTTTGGAGTTTACCACTTGCTTGGTTCATCATCTCCTTTGAGCTCCGAAATTTAAGGTAGGGATGATCTACTCCTTCTTATGAGTTTTAACATAAATATTAGTCATTTAGTATAGATGTTGAGATTTGGTGATTTGGGAAGTTAGGGTTTGAGATTTGTGGTATGTAAGAGAGGGGTTTTGTGTTTTTAAGCTCCATATGCATATGAGGTTTTGAAAATGAGGTTTTGTGGGTTTGATAGATGAGATTTGGTCTTAGGATCAATGTTTGGGAAAATGGAGAAAATGCCCTAATTGAATCTAAATAATTAATTTGGTAATTGTGAGGAATATGAAATTGATTTAACCATCATGAAATTGGATGGAATTGGGACTAGTTGGTGTGGCTAGTTTGATAAATCACTCACATATGGAAAATGTGATAATTTATTTGTTTGGTAAATTCATTTATCTGTTTGGAAATAACTGCTTTAGGCTATCAGTGGAGGATAGTCTTGATTATTGTAGAACTACAGATGATTAGGTAAATTGAAACTAATCAATTGAAATATGTCATTGAATATGATAGTGGGAAGAACACATTGAATAGGTGCCTTAATTGATCATGGTATAAGATAAAGAGTTTAATACATTGTATATGTATATTGTTTGGGAGGAGATAGGGGATGTACTCCATACATGTGATTATATCCTCTAACACATTGTATATGTATATTGTTTGGGAGGAGATATGGGATGTACTCCATAAGTGTGATTATATGCTCTAATACATTGTATATGTATTTTGTTTGGGAGGAGATAGGGGATGTACTCCGTATATGATTATGTGCTTTAATACATTGTATATGTATATTATTTGGGAGGAGATAGGGGATGTACTCCATATGTGCTCATTTGCTTTGATACATTGTATATGTATATTGTTTGAGAGGAGATATGGGATGTACTCCATACGTGTGATAATATGCTTTAATACATTGTATATGTATCTTTGTTTAGGAGGAGATAGGGGATGCACTCCATTGTTTGGGAGAAGATAGGGGATGGACTCCATAGATAATTAAGTTGGCCGGAGTGTCCAGGGTGTAAGTCCCGAAACCTTATAAACTGAAGTGCATGAATGAAGTTGACAAATTGAAGTGTTAATTACATGAGTTGTAGTCTCATTTTAAATTGTGGATGACGGAAGTGTTAATAAGTTGAGTGCAGTCTCATTTAAATCGTTTGGTTAGATAATAAACCATATTTAGGAATTGTATTAGATAAGTAAAGGGAAGTGGATTGAAACATGGATGAAATTGTTGTTGGGCTAGGAGAAGGGTATAAGTTAGTTTACAAGTGTTAAGCATTGGTCGAATGTTAATGTTTTAGTTATTTCTCATATTGGGTTTAGCATATCTCTACTAGGCTTTGACTCACCCTTCTTGGGACACCATTTTCAGGTATAGGAGACATGCCGCCTCCAAGATCTCTGCTTGGGAAGTTTAGGAGTTGAAGACTCTACTTTGTTATTTGTTTTGTTGGTTACATATAAATGCGAGCCAAGGGCTTTACTTGTAAAAGAGTTAGAACTCTTCTTTTGTGTAACCAAGTAACAACTTTGAAAGATGTAAGCCCGCAAGGCGTTCTATTATTTGTGTAAACATTTGTAACTTATATGAAATACTCTTTGTAATATTAATTCTGATGTGTGCATGGAAATGTGATTTATCTATCATGTACATAGAACTATTAGATGTTGGGGTTATATAATTTTTTTTTGATGGCGTTACAACTTGGTATCAGAGTGTACCGGGTTTAAATACTTTGGGTTGGTTAGTACCACAATGGGTTTGTCTCACTTGTTAGAGACTTATGTATGATGTTATGTGCTTACATGATAACATGTTTATGTGACTATATGGTTATGGGATTTAGTTTCTAGGATGTTGATTGGATCCTTGGGTTTCTGAGAGTCTTGTTGAAAAGATACTTGATCACTGTCGTTTCTGACTGGAACTCTAGCAATACCATGGGACGGTCGCTATCCGGAAATGCGATTCGTAAGTACTTATGTGATTATGTGCTTGTGTGGAGTGAATTACAATTGTCCATTGTGTTAGGACGCGAGTGAAATAGCTTTGACACCTTTAATAATGTGCTAATATCTTTGTTACCTTCACTAGGATGCCTAGACGAGGAAATAGTGATTTCCCTTATTCCACATGGGAAAAGTTGCGGAAACAGTTTGTGGAGTTACGCCAAGGTACTACACCTTTGGTACAGTTTGAAGCATGATTTGCTAACTTGTCGAGATTTGCCCCAGAGTTAGTAGAGACGGAGGAACTGCGTTGTTCAGAGTTTGAGAGTAGGCTGTGTGACGACATCCGAGAAAGGATTAATGGGTCTTGGCATAGGAGTTATAGTGTGCTTGTTAAGGCGGCAGCTCATGTAGAGGCAGCGGTGCTAGCTATGGAACAAAATAGGAAGGAGGCCATTTTGGCGACTTCTGTAACTCAGAGTATTGGTAGGCCTTTTAAGAGGTAGAAGGGTTTTAACCCACAACAATTTCAGAGAGCTCCATCTGGCTCCCCCTTTCCAGTGCCGAGTCTAGGTTCGAGAAAGGGTAAGCAGAGGGATGTCACTTGTTTCAAATGTGGTCAGTTGGGCCACAAGTCTCCAGCTTGCCCACAGAGAAAGAGGGCAGGGTTGGCAGTTCGACCAGTAGTTGCACCACCAGAGTCATCTAGCCGACCAGGTTTTGGATCGATTGAATGTTCATTGTGAAAGCAGTCGTTGGGGTCCCCATCAGTTCAAACTTTGAACCATTCACGTACTTGGGAATCGCTTACTTGTTGGGTGTGTAATCAGCCAGGTCATATCAGACGTTTCTGTACCCAGCCAGGGGCTTCTTTGGGAGTTTTGCAACCTAGCTGGATTCAACTTTATTCGACTGGGTAGGGGCAATACCGTTATGAGGAACAAACAGGCCAGATTCGAGGGCCTCGGGAGAGTCAAGTTCCCAAGCCCCAATTAGGGAAATATGTAGTTGTTCTAGGTGTGGCCAGTTAGGGCATATCAATAGTTCCTGCCCGTGGCTTATAAGCTCGTAGGATATCTTGGGTTTGAGAATGACCAACTTTAGCGGTCTAGCGAGGGACGGTAACGGTGGTAATACCGATGGGATGGTTTTGTTTTGACTAATCCGTTTTGTAATCGGTGAATTATCGTTTTGTAATCATTGGGTTCTGTTGTGTAACCAATGTGTTTTGGGAATGTTGGAACATCAAAATTGCTTGTTTATATATACATATATATATGTGCCTGTGTTTATTTATTTTCATGGAATGGGCAGATTAGAGCATGTAGTGGCTCTAAAGTTTTATTAATGTAATAAGTTGTTGTGAAACCGTAAAATTTTTGTAATAAAGCAATTGTATGCGTATGATTTGGTTTGAAAAACAAAATGAGGGCTGGTGAGCCATATTTTGAAATTTAAAAGAGTTATTGAGGGATATGTATCCTGGTCAGGATTACTATGGGGCGAGAACAGTTATACTTGCCGGGTGCACGGAATTTCATGAGTGTTACTCATTTGATCTTTTGTGCGTGGTAGAGATTTTGGTCTACTGTCATGAGAACTCCTCGAGAGGATGTGAAGTGTGCGATTAACACTAGGTTTTGTATATTTAACATGATGTTTTTATGGAGGCATGGCGCATAGTTTCGTTAGGAATAGACTTGTACCTTCGTGGTAGGTAACGTTGCCAAATCTACATACATTTTGATCGGTTGTTTTATTTAGGGGAGCGTTAGTCCCTAATTAAGATTGTGGTTTTTGGCATCAGGGAGTGGTGTGTTGTGAGCAGTTGGTGTTATATCTCGAGCAGTAGTATCATGGATATTCTCTAAGTTTCAGGATTCTCTTACTATGTTTGAATGCGTTAGGTGTGTACCTTACTATTGGTTAGGTCAGGAGATGCTGTCGGTAAGGTTGATTGGGTGTATAACCCGTGGTTAGGGTGTGACCCGTGAGTAGAGTCACAGTGGTATGGTGTTTGCGGATGAAGGTTTGGGATAATGGCGAGGAGAGTGAGGACCTTTACTCTTCTGGAGAGTTAGGATGATAAGTCTTTGAAGGCCTTGTCGGCGACATGCGATTATGGCGGGGTTTGGTTCAAGGTAGTTGTTTAGTAGTAGTGATGGCTAATTGTTTGGCCCAGAGGCTTAGAGTCTTGATTGTACTCTCGGGATGAGTGACAAATAGGATGTGGAATAAAGAGTGGACCCTGTGGATCATTGGGGGATGAAGATACTATGTTTGCTTGTGTTCGGTTCGAACGGTTACATAGTAGTGATAGGTGTCGTAGCGTGGTAAACCCTGTTACCTAGCTTAATATGAGGGAACAAGTATGCGAATTTTGTTATTATGAGTCCGGTCGAGGTGGCGAGTGAAATCTCTGAATGAAGGATTTAGTATGGGTGTAAGATAGCTTGCATTAAATAAGGAGGTTTTGCCTAGTATGGTGCGTGATAGTGTGTGGTTTGTATGTTGTTATTAGATGATGTGTAGAAGGGAATCGGTCATAAGGAAATCCCAGGAGAATGCCTTGGTAAAGCGATAGTGTGGTTACGGATGGAATCGAGTGGTTTGATGTTTGTTAAAGCTAGATCACTTGGGTGTAGGTGTCTGTCATCCAGTTTGTATAGTGGAAGCACAAGTGGAGTAGTAAAATTTTGTAAAGTGAGTGAGGCACCCTGTCGGAGCTGTTTCGACTTGTTTAGTTCTTGTTTGTGTAATGTAAGGCACGGGGGTGTGCATTGACCAGAGATGGCATATTATGCCTGACTTGAAAAAGTTCAGTTAGGACTCTAATGTGAAACGGAGATGTGCTTGCCATGTAGGCATACGTGTGAGGGGTGATTGGGAAAATCAAGGTGTCGTGGAGCAACTTTGAAGAATCCAGAGCAATCTATTAGACCTAAGAGGTTGTGTAATCAAACGGTGTCTCAATGTGGGATGTAACCTCCACACGGACAATTAGAAAGTTATTTTGAGTTGTGGTAATTGGTTTGGAAGTTCGGTTGAGAACTTCGACCCTTTGAGCACTTCGTGTCATTTTTGTGATTGGAGGAGAGGGGGGTGTGCAATTTCACCCTTTGTGTCGTTGCATGGTTGGAAATTTCAAAATTTATAGGGGTCCCTATCATGAAATTTTTGTTTTGGGTATTGTGTCATCACCGCAAGTGTGACGGGTTTTGTGGGATGGTTATCTTGTGATTCACTGGAGGGACATTGAGTACTCTGCATAAACTAAAATGATTTTGGGTCAAAACGTGAATTTGCGATCCTTATTTTTCGGGAAAATAATTTGAAAAATCTTTGAGTTCGGCTATGGCCAGTTGTAAGTGACGTGTTTAAATGGTGACGGTATAAGTCTGAACACTTTTTGAGAAAAACCGAGTGCTTTGAAACAAATGGATTAAATAAAGCAATTTCTTTAACCTGGATGAAGTATCTTATGAGAAGTTAGATTTGACCTAGCCTGAGTTGCTGGTTACATGTTGTGTGTCTTTGGCAAGAACTCGAAATTTTGGGGCATTAATGTGCCATAATGTTATTCTTTACCCATGCTTCGTCTTGCGTTCTCATTTTGTGAAAGTTGACCGAAAGCCTTGTGTACGAATGATTTCGTGTTCCCTATGTTGGGGGTATTAAGCACTCAATATTGGTTGGGGTATTGTCAATAGTCGAGACGTGGTAGATGTCTCAGAACACTGTAGTGGTTGAATATGTCGTACTGTTATCATTGTATATGTTTCGGATTATGGAAGTATTGAAAATTGTTGCGTATGTTTCAAAGAAAAGAGTTTAATTTAACATTGTATATGTTGAAAGAGTTGTAGAAATGAAAGTATGTTTTTAACGTTGCATATGTTATGGAATTGTAGAGTATGTATATTGAAATTAGTGAAATTCAAAAGAATGCATGTTGATAATGCATAGTGAGCCATATTTGTAAGTTGCCTCTTGAAAAGAGATGAAATGACCGGTAATGGGTCAGGATGTTGAAGGTTGAATTGTAATCTTATTGAGAATTGAGAAAACACAATTTTGAAACTTATATCTAATTTCGGTAACGAAATTCTTTAAAAGGGGGAGGTTATAGCAATCCCGGTTTTCCCTCTATTGTTTATTGTATTCCTGACTCGATTCCGTGGAGGTATATTGTTGTCTTATTTTTGTTTCCATCATTTGATTCTTTGTATTTGAGTCTTGGGGTGTGTTGGGCAAGTCTAAAACAGGTTGGTTGTGTTTAGTAACAATTGGTTTATGCCCAGATTTTGGCCTTCACACTCGAGCGGGCCCCTTTGCTTTTGATCCTTCGCTCAAGCGGGAAGTTTGATGCTCAAGCAAGATTATTCCACCTTCAGTACTTTTCCTGCAGGTCATCGAACGCTCGAGCGTCCACTTTCACGCTCGAGCGGGGACCTTTATCTGCAGAACTTCTGGAAGTGTGCATTCGACGCTCGAGCGTCGCTTTTCACGCTCGAACAGGAGTGTGTGTCTGACACTCGAGCGGGGCGTTCCACGCTCGAGCGGACTATAATGTATTTCAGTCCGAGGTGAAGCCATTTTGAATAACTTTTTCGGCCCTCCCTCTCTAAAGCATTCCAAAACCCTAAGTTGAGAGCTTCTCACTCTAGAACTCTCTCTCTCTCTCTCTCTCTACATTTTGGTCTTGATTTAGTGAGACCCAACCATTGTGCCTTCATTAAAGTGTTAGAGCTTCTCAAGACCTCCATTTCTATCCGAATAGAAGTTGTTTTCACCACCTTTGGAGTTTACCACTTGCTTGGTTCATCATCTCTTTTGAGCTTCGAAATTTAAGGTAAGGATGATCTACTCCTTCTTATGAGTTTTAACATAAATATTAGACATTTAGTATAGATGTTGAGATTTGGTAATTTGGGAAGTTAGGGTTTGAGATTTGTGGTATGTAAGAGAGGGGTTTTGTGTTTTTAAGCTCCATATGTATATGAGGTCTTGAAAATGAGGTTTTGTGGGTTTGATAGATGAGATTTGGTCTTAGGATCAATGTTTGGGAAAATGGGAAAATGCTCTAATTGAATCTAAATAATTAATTTGGTAATTGTGAGGAATATGAAATTGATTTAACCATCATGAAATTGGATGGAATTGGGACTAGTTGGTGTGGTCGGTTTGATAAATCACTCACATATGGAAAAATGTGATAATTTATCTGTTTGGAAATAACTGCTTTGGGCTATCAGTGGAGGATAGTCTTGATTATTGTAGAACTACAGATGATTAGATAAATTGAAACTAATCAATTGAAATATGTCATTGAATATGATAGTGGGAAGAACACATTGAATATGTGCCTTAATTGATCATGGTATAAGATAAAGAGTTTAATACATTGTATATGTATATTTGTTTGGGATGAGATATGGGATGTACTCCATACGTGTGATTATATGCTTTAATACATTGTATATGTATCTTGTTTGGGAGGAGATATGGGATGTACTCCATACGTGTGATTATATGCTCTAATACATTGTATATGTATTTTGTTTGGGAGGAGATAGGGGATGTACTCCGTATATGATTATGTGCTTTAATACATTGTATATGTATATTATTTGGGAGGAGATAGGGGATGTACTCCATATGTGCTCATTTGCTTTGATACATTGTATATGTATATTGTTTGGGAGGAGATAGGGGATGTACTCCATACGTGTGATAATATGCTTTAATACATTGTATATGTATCTTTGTTTGGGAGGTGATAGGGGATGCACTCCATTGTTTGGGAGAAGATAGGGGATGGACTCCATAGATAATTAAGTTGGCCGAAGTGTCTAGGCTATAAGTCTCGAAACCTTATAAACTGAAGTGCATGAATGAAGTTGACAAATTGAAGTGTTAATTACATGAGTTGTAGTCTTATTTTGAATTGTGGATGACAGAAGTGTTAATAAGTTGAGTGCAGTCTCATTTAAATCGTTTGGTTAGATGATGAACCATATTTAGGAATTGTATTGGATAAGTAAAGGAAAGTGGATTGAAACATGGATGAAATTGTTGTTGGGCTAGGGGAAGGGTATGAGTTAGTTTACAAGTGTTAAGCATTGGTCGAATGTTAATGTTTTAGTTATTTCTCATATTGGGTTTAACATATGTCTACTGGGCTTTAGCTCACCCTTCTTGGGACACCATTTTCAGGTATAGGAGACGTGCCGCCTCCAAGATCTTTGCTTGGGAAGTTTAGGAGTTGAAGACTCTGTTTTGTTATTTGTTTTGTTGGTTATATGTAAATGCGAGCCAAGGGCTTGACTTGTAAAAGAGTTAGAACTCTTCTTTTGTGTAACCAAGTAACAACTTGGAAAGATGTAAGCCCGCAAGGCGTTCTATTATTTGTGTAAACATTTGTAACTTATATGAAATACTCTTTGTAATATTAATTCTGATGTGTGCATGGAAATGTGATTTATCTATCATGTACATAGAACTGTTAGATGTTGGGGTTATATAATTTTTTTTTGAGGGCGTTACAATCCAGGATATCAAGTGGCAAACACAGGGATTTAAACGAACCATTATTTCTTGTTCTTTGTTACATCTTTCCAGTTTACTAAGTGTATCTTTCTTTTCAACTCAAAATCCCTCCCAAATGAAAGCTACTTGTATCTTGTCTAGTTCCTTTGCAACACATTTAGGTAGTTTGAATAGAGACATGTAGTAGATTGGCACGCAAGATAGCACAGATCTAATTAGTGTTACCTTTCTAGTAAATGATAACAACCTTCTTTTCAATCTAGCTAGCTTTCTCTTGAAATTATCCACAATTGGTCCCCGAGTCAGTTTCCTACTTGGATTAGTGCCTAGTGGCATGCCAAGGTACTTCAAGGGTAGCTTCTGACTTAAACAGTTTAGTTTTGAGGCAAAGTCATTTACCAAATCATCAGTTACGCCCACTCCACACACTACACTCTTGTGAAAGTTAATATTTAGTCTAGAAACAACCTCAAAACACCAAAGTATTCTTTTAACAAATACAATTTCAGACCACTTAGCTTCACAAAAATATGATTGTGCATCAGCAAACTGAAGGTGGCCAATGTTAGAACTACTAGAGCCGACTGACCACCTCTGATAATACCCAACTCTTTTGCTCTTGATAGAAGTAGGTAAGGATGTTCACAGGTCGGATCGACTCGAGTTTAACCTTCACCCGTCAGCTGAACTGATACAATTGGGTTACAAAATCTTTCAACCATTATCGATCGAACTATGATTCAAAATCAACTAAATCAAATCTCTTGGTTTGGTGGTCGATTCAGACAATTTCGAATATCTGTTAGAGAAGGAAGGCAAAGAAAGAAAAATTAAAAAAAAAATGAGATTCAAAGTTCAAATCACAAAATCTTACAATTTATTCATAAACAAATTTGTGAAAGAGAGACTTTGGAAGAAAGAAAACAGTGAAAATAGGGCAGAGATAGGAGATTCACTATGCTACTGCCATCGTCGTCTTCAACATCTACCGCCATCGCCCATTGCTATCACCATCGTCCATCGCTGCCATCATGGTCTCCAACTTCTGGTCTTATGCTCTTAGCTAATGAAAGAGAGGACAAAAGAGAAGATTAAAGACTTGAATTGAAGGAAAGAGATTGAGAGGGGGTTTAGGGTTTCAGTTGTTAGGATTTAAGGTTTCTCTCGATTAGAGAAGAAAAACAAAGAGACATTAGAAGAGACAACTAAGTTGGGATTCTTGGGAAATAAAAAATGACCACACCATTTAAGGCGGTGTGTGCATTAACCCAAGGGTTTTGGGGCATAAGCCCTGAGGTCTCAGGTTCAACACTCCCCAAGGCCAACTCCCAGGGGTTTGGTGTAGTGGTCTTAGGACAGCTCTCTAAGTGCTGGACGAACCATATCCAGAGCTTGGGTATGGGATCGAATCCTGGCAGCTATTGTTATGATCCGAACCCCACCTTGTAAGGGTCAGTGAAGTGACCGGCCCGTAATCCGTGATTACCAAAGGCCTTCCTGTACAAATCAAAATAATCGAGGCTAGCGGAAGCTAATATATAAAAAATATAACGTTCAATGAGCTGTGAAGACTTAAATGAAAAAAACAAAACTTTATATATACGCATAAGTCCAAATAGTAAATTATTTACACAAATGTTCACACCAAGCTTGTGTACAAAGACATTAACCAAACTTAAGGACTTAATCCCACTATCAAATTAATGGTCAATCACATATAACGCACGGTCACAATACAAAGGATGAGTCTAAACCACCCATAAAGCCTTGAAGCTTGACCCGGTTGGAACCTCGAAGTGAGGCACGGTAGTTGACTTAACAAAGACAGAGTTCAGGTCAACGCCACTAAGTCTAGTCTTGCACTTGATCACCTATATACATATATAAAACATTGAGTTAGAATCCAGTGAATAACAACTGTGTAAAGAGGTTATAAATGATGTCCTTACTATAAATAAAATCAGTCCATTTCAACAGTAATCAGAAAATCAAAATCATTTACTTATCAGATCCATATGTCATACAGAAATCATAGTAGTCATACGTGGTACGTCCAATAGCAGAATAGTACAGGTGATCATAAAGACTGAACAATCAGAATTGATGGACGTGCTATCAATACATTAAACAGAAATTCCAAGAATTGGAATTGCCATAGATCTCTGTAACAGTAACAGTAAACATATACTAAGGACGTCACGAATACAGTTCAGAAAAACAGGACAATCATTCATTTAAACAGAAATCATCATTTCAGAAACAGAGTATAGTATAAGTCAGAAAATACTTATAATTGAACATATCTTTACAAGGTTGTTACTCACAGTTGGTTCCTTGAAACACGTAATCACAGTGCGGCGCCTGACCTACAGAAACACATTCAAGCACATCCATTTAATACATATGCGATTCAATTAGTCAGTCTTAACCTTACTCAATTCATCGCTACATGTTCATTCAGTTAGTTCAACTTGTTCTTTAACTCTCTTTTTGTTCATAAAATGCACATGCATGTGAAGTACACATGAAAAACAAGCAAATGAAGGCCCGGTAGTTGAAGAAATGGAAAGAAAACAAAATCAAGACTGCCCTGCAGATCGTACGTGCGATGGCCTTGGCCGCACGTGCAGAGCGAAAGTAGTATGCAAAGTGAAGCAGAGCAAGGCTCAAACAGTCTGGGTTGAAACTCAATCCAAAAATCTGTTTCAAGTGTGGAACTTTTTCTTTCTCTCTTTCTTCCTTTCTCTTTCTTAAGATATTTTGGGCTCTTAGTTGATAAGGATGAGCTCATATCTCATATATACGTATATAATTGTATAAATGATGAGCCAAATACAACTTAGCGAATCAGAAGAAATCAATTTTCAATTAAACTTTCTAAATAATGCTAAAAATTCCCATTAGTATATCCATGTACTCAATTTAAGTTTTTGAACCCATTAAGGTCGGCAATTTCAGTTCTGAAGTCGTAGCCCCAACAGATATTTTCCTAATTCAAACAGATATTTCCAAATTAAATCATATTAATTCATTATTTTTTTTTTAACTTTTAGATTTATATTCACTTAATCTAAATACACTTAGAAAATAATTTGTTGTGTATTCTTTTTGGAGAAAAATTATTAATATTAAATAATAATAACAACAACAACAACAACAACAACAAAATATATAATAATAAAAAATAGTATATGTTTGAATTTATAAATTTTTTACCAATATTTTACTTTTTAATTTTATTTATATTATTAGATATTAGATTTTCATGTAAAAGTATAATTTAAATATAAAATAATAAAGAAATTTTAGTATCTTTAATTACCAAAATTGAGAAAATGTGAAAAATCAAAAATTGAAAAACAGATTTAAAAAGTAAAATCAACGAAAACGGTTCTTTTTTAGAATTATGACATCATACATTGGTTATTAAAGTATTATGTAAAATATTACAATTCATAAAATATAATTTAAATAAAAGAAAGTGTATGAAAAAAAAATAAAATTGAGATACAATACAAATATCGATTTTAAAAATGCATGAACTTTTCTTTGTTTAGATTTAAACGAATATATATAATTTTAAGATTTTACCAAAATTATTCATAGTGATTTGATCCATGATAGACAATTATAAATATTATATATATCAGTATAGAAACATACAAAGAAAATAAGAAAGAGTAATTATTTTTTATTTTTCAATCATCATCAATATAAAAAATATGGAGAAGATTATTTATTTTATTTTATTTTATAAGGGAGACGGTTTGTTTATATATAGGACTCTTGGAAACAAATATATCATTTTTTAGTATTTAACTCCAAAAATAAAAAGATATAGTTGGTTTATATAGGATTCTTCATGACTTTTAGAAAATATAGTAGATTTGAAAGGATAGAATTCAGATTTAAAAAAAAAAAAAGTTGAAAACATGACAGACTCTTCACGATTTTATAATAATAGTAGATTTTGGAGAATTTTGTAATTTCTTTTTCTTCTTCTTCTTCTTTTTTTTCTTTTTTTCTTTTTTATTTTCATGAAAAAGATTGGTGAAAAACTAGAAAAAATTATTTAATAACTTATAAATATTTTTTTGGCTAAAATCAAAGTGACCAATGCTAGTGATACAAAAAAAAAAAAATTCTTCTTGGTGTGAAACCTTTTACCCATGTGAACTCACACCCGTACAAGTGTTTAGTAGAAAATTAAGGCTCTGTTTGGTTAGGCATTCTAAATACATTTTCACCCACTAATTTGAGTGTGGTATTTGTTTTGAGTTTTTAAATTATAATTTTACACTCACTTTTGAAAACTCTTTTCTAGGCAAGAAAATTTGGCTAACCCGGTCATCCTCTTGGACATCTGGCCGGTTGACCGGAATAGTTTTTTTTTTCGCACCTGGTATTTTTATATTGTAAATAAAAAATGTTTTCAAATTTTTTTAAATTTTTATATGAGCTTTGAATAGAATTTTGGGTTATATGTTTGGTTATGAGTTGTAAGTTTTTGAATCAAATAACTTTTCTAATTTCAAAAACTCAAAATTTCATCTAAAACTCAATTCAAAACTCTTTTCAAAATTCATAATCAAACAAATTTTTCTCACTCAAATCATAATTCCAAAACTTACAAACTTAAAGTATAATTCTATTATCAAATCATATTTAAAAAACTCTACTAAACGCTACTTATGGCTCTAACATTTTTCAATGAAAGTTACCAAATAAAATTAGGCCTAAGTAATCTCAGCGGTACGAATATTCTTAATGACAAAAAAACATTTTAAAATAAGAGATTGAGTATTTCTCGAATTAATTGGGATTCACAGTCAAACCAAACTAATTATATGTACTACCAATTAAACGTAAATTGAGTCTGTTTTGGTTAAAATAATGGTTTTACAATATTAAAAATAAAAAATTATTGGTGATAAATCTATTTCTATGGCGATATGGCATTAAGTCTAATGATTAATCGGGTATTGAGATAAGGGCATGATAAATAAAATTGTTTGATAAAAATGACAAATTATTATTTTGGGAAAAAAAATAATTTTATCGCACTGGTTTAGATCAATGGTAGTGTCAAAACCAAGAAAGTAAATGGTAGTGACTGGTGGCGATAGTGATATAGATAAATAGACATATTATATGGATAGATAGTGACATATAGATAAATAGGAGATAACATATAGACAAATAAGTTAACATAACACTTTGAAGATAGGTGATATGAGCAAATACACTAAAGCATATACTAATAAGTGTCTCATGGTCACTGTTTAATGTTGCAAGGGTATAAAAAGCCTTTTGAAAATATGTAACAATGTTAAAAAGTGTATTAAATTCAATGAAAGTGCATTGAAATTAGTGAAAAATATATTGTATTCTATAAATATTTTGTCTTTTACTTGTGCTCTAGGGCAATATAGTCTTTCAAATTATTTTGTTATTTTACCCCTAAAAGAATAAAATTTGAGGCTATTATCTTAAAAGTTTCGAAATTTCTGAAAATATATCAACATAAATAAAATTTATACAATATATGGGTTCGGATTTTGGATTGATTTGATTTAATTAACTAAATAGAGAATCAATCCAATCCATATGCGTAGTCGGGTTGGTTCAATTCTCAAATTTTCTAATTAATTTGTGCACTCTTAATTGAACACTATAATCCATCTTTCGGATATTCTTTTTTTAGTTTTTTTTTTTTTTTTGGTATTTTGAGTGGAGGAGTTCAATATTATGAACTTCGGTTTACATAAGAGACATAATAAAGATACATCATTTTTTATCACATATTTTATTATCTATTTATAACTAGAGACTATTCATTTGTCTTTATAAAATAAATAAATAATAATCGTTATAGTTAAAAACACAAATAATATAAAATCAAAAAAATCATACCATAAGTACTTACAAATATCAGTTCTTAGTACGACTTATTTACAAATATCTATATTGAAATGGTAAGTATTTACCCTTGAATACCTACAAAAGTACTGTATTTTACCTTTGCGATAAGCTCATATTCATATTTATACTCATACTCTCGTTAATATTTCAAATATTGGTTCTGAGTATGACTTATTTACTTGTAAAGATCCAATGAATGAAATAAAAACTTACACCATTAGACTATATTTTTCGACAGATGCTATAGATTAGTCTATCTTTCTTTTGTTTTTTTATTTTTTTTTGCCCTCTTCAATTACCCTTCCACTTTTCCTCTTAATTCTAATGAGTCTGATCTACTTACATTTTGTGGGTGGATGTCTATACCATTTACGTACGTTTTTGACATCTATACTATTATTATATATGCGAAGGATGGAGTTGGTGTAGTCTACCCTCTGTCATAAAGTCTCATCATATAAGTTGTTTTGAAATATTTTTCAAAATTTTAACATACTATTTGACATTTTTAACCTTATTTATGTGAAATCACAAATCTATAGAAAATTATCGACATTTTTTATGTTCCAAAATATAAAATTTTATTATAACTTTTTAATGTACAAATTCGTTTCGTATAACATTTATATATTTTAAAACTTTTCTATAAGATCTATTAAATAAGATTCAATTGAATAAAAAATAGAAAAAAAAGTTCACACTTCTATGAAATATTTTTAAAAGTGTGCAATTTTATGGTTTCTGAATTGTTTTTTTTAAATTATAATTTCTAATAATGTGAAATTTCATATATTTGAAATGTAAAATATATATATATATGTATTAAAAGAAAAAAAAGTAACAATATTTTTTTGGGAAAATTACATACAATTCATAGATTTTGGCCATTATAACAAAATAAACTATGAATTTTCAATTTTATCAATTTAAATACAAATGTTTAAAATTGTTTTCAATCTAAATATTTGTTTATTTTCTTTAAATAAAACTGACGGGAAAAATATATTTTATTCATTAAAATAAATGAAAAAAGATATTTTCGATGTTTCATGTATACTTATATTAAGTTTAATGGTTATAAAAAAAAAATAAATTAATAAAATTAAAATTTTATTTGATTAACAATTTTGGAGTTTTTTTTTTTTTTTTTTTTATATAAAGGAATTTTCCATATTTTTTCCTTTCAAAAACACATTTTATTTATATATTTTCTACTAAAAATATCCGAAAATATACCTCGGTTCTGTCTACTCTCTTCTACTCAATAAGGTTTTCTCGAATTCATCTTTACAATCGAATTTCTCTCAAGAAAAAGTGTAAATCAGCTTCAGATTCTATTCCAATTCCAATATCTCATCCCAGCAAAAATGTAAGCTCAATTCTCTCCATACTCTTATTTCATGCACATCCATGTATATTGATGCTGTTTCAAACAATGATGCTTAAAATCATGAACACCTGTTCTTCTTATGTCTTTTACTGAGAGTATTTGGGCAAAGTTGCTTAGATTGAATCATATTTACAGTGATCCTTTGGGTTGGTCCTGTAATAACAGCATTCTGAGATGCACTGTGTTCAAGTTTCTTTGGCTTGTATTCTATAAAAACATATAGGCTTGTTACTCAGGAACTTGTACAAAAATACGAAATGAAAGGAACATAGGAGTTTGTCGCCAGGAATTTAGAACCTATCTCTAAAATACCCCTTAGAGGGGGATAAGGCTAACCAGAGCGAAAAGGGTTTTTCATGAGATGGGAAATGAAAATTATTAGCCCCACACGAGGTTTGGGAATAAGTGCTTGTCTGATAATGAGCAAGGATATCCGTCTTTCTGCTAAACAGGATGTATTGAACTCATAATTCATTACATATTTTTTATGAATGTCAACTAAGTATTGTAAGTGAATTGCTCCAAGTTTGGGTAGAAAGGAATAGAAGAGTTTTTGCTCAGAAATTTAGACATCAAGATGTGATTGTGGCTGAAGTGGTTAAAGATATTAGAGCTACAGCTAGAGCTAGCTCAATGAGGGGAGTTAAGAATTCTTTGCAAAATTGGCAAGTTTGTATATATTGGGGTTTGCCTTGCTCTATGCTACAATCAGAAAGCTTAGTCCCTGTATTTGTTCTGGTTCTATAATTTTTTTTTTTTTTTTTGGGGGGGGTTTGTTGTTTGACATGGTTTAGTGTATGGGTTTGTTTTGTTTTGTTTTGAAGTGCTGGGATGTGCCCCTTGTTTGTTTTGTAATGGTGTTTTCTTGTGATATAAAATTTAAAGTTACCAAAAAAAAAAAAAATGATGCTTAAAATCAACTGTGTTTGTTTGTATGCAGGCTGCTGGAGTTGACAACACTTTTCGGAGGAAGTTCGATAGAGAAGAGTATTTGGAACGTGCTCATGAGCGCGAACAAAAGGTTCTTTGTCTCTCAGAACTTATTTGATCACTGTATTAATTTTTTTTGGGCAAAGTATACTGATATTTCTTATATGAAAGCCTTTGTGTCATTTTAGATTGGTTCTTATAATTTCAATTGGTTCAATTTTGACCTTGATTTATGATTTTGTCTCCATTTGGTCCAATGGATTACAATTGTTTTTTCAATGGAAAATGCGCATATAAGCGGCATGTGTTATGCTTTTGTGGCCAAAATTGTAAATTTGTTTAGTGAGTTAATCTCAACCAACTTAGTGACCATTTTCCTTCAAAAACCCTAATCGGCATTGTCAATTAGACTAAATTGACACAAAATCTAAAATTAAGGTCAAAATCAAGTGAATTGAAATTACAGGGACCAAAATGATATAAGGGGCAATTTGTTTTTTTAATTTGTCTAATTAATGGGTTGATTTTTGTTGTAATGTAGGAGACAAAATCTCGGTCTTAATCCAAATGTAAGTGAATTTAACTAATATTTATATATTCAATTTTTGAATTTGAAATGATGGTTGATTTATAGTTGATCCTCTATGCATATGCATTGTGTGTACTTATTAAGTCTTGACTGCATGGAAGTTTTATTTGATGGGTTTGCATCTTTTGCAGCAAAAGGTCCCCCAATACAAAGGAAACCTTTGAAACACAGGGATTATGAAGTGGACCTTGAATCTCGTTTGGGAAAGACTCAGGTTGACAACTTTGTTTTAATTTATGTCAGCCTTCCATTGTAGTTGCTGATGAATAGTTAATTTCAATTGGCATGTTAAATGTCATATGCTATTGTTAGAAACTAGATTTGATTAGTTTCTTATTGTAATGGTTGTTTGAATGCATGTTTCAAATCCATAGAATTGACAAGGACATGGATTTATCTTCTGCTGTTTAATTGATTGATTTTTATTTTATTTTCCTTTTGCAATAACTTGAGAAGTGAAATGTAAGAGCAGGCCAGCGACGGGGTTATTTAAGCCTTTGTAGACATAAATTGTGGAGAACTTTATGGTAGGCACCAGAACCTGCCAATCAATTAAGTGTGCATGAAAACCAAAAAGACAACAAGGAAGACAATTGAAATTGAGTGAAGACGAAAAAAAAGAAAAAGAAAAAAAGAAGAAAGAATATTGATTTTGAAATATAATTCATTAAGTAAGGCGTGTTATATTTACAATTACAAACATCACTAAAACATTTACTAAATGTGCTGTAATTATGAACTTAAGATATGATCAATGGGAAAAGAAATGGTTAATTTTTCAATGACTAATAACCTACAACTACAAATAAAGGCCTGATTGGATTTGAAACTATTAAAATTACACCACTCCAGCTTTTATAATTGGTTACAAATCGGTTGATAAAATGTTAACTTCGAGAGGAAATGGACATGTATGAAGGGTGAGGACTGAGGTTTATCCTTGGCAATGACAGTGTGACAAGCAAAGGAAAGGGCAACAAGCCATGCCGAAAAAGCTTCTAATCACTGGCATTGGCAACATCAACTTGATTAAGAGAGGTTGAGAGACAAAGATGGAATGAATGAAGAGAGGAAGTGCAAGAGAAGTAATAAAGAGGGTTACAGACTCCACCTTTACAATTTCCCCCAATTATCCAACCGATGTCCCTATAGTGTTAGGAATAGATATAAAAAAGAAAATTCATAGATCCTAGTCCTTGGTTTCTCATAGCTAATGTGTCATGATCTTATGTAGCTTAAGAGACATGTGCCTAGCACGTGATTGCTTCGATTCGTTGTGGACACATCCCACCCATAAGCTTATAAATATGCCAAAACAACTAACAGAAGTTAACAAGCTATTACTCATTTCCAAAACAAATGAAATAAACCAAGTTTGCAAATATAGGCTGCATCATAGGACTTGTTATCAGATTTTGTAGTAGATATCTTTGAAGTTAGAAGATGTATTCTCACCCTATTCTCTATTGACATGGAAATAAGAAATCATACAATTTGAGCACTGACTTCAATTATTTGTTGATTGAGTATTTTATTCTTGTCCATGCGGATTGCTGAATGCACATAATGATTCTTTTGGAAAGCTAGCTCTTTGATTTAGCATGCATTCTTTTTTGGAAAACTAACAAATGGTGATATTGTTAGTTTGTTGAAACAATTTTTATGGGTTTTAAGCCATTTTAGTGGCATCAAGTAAGAGAAAATCTTGTGGCATCAACTTGAATGTCATAGACTCATACTTGCTTCTTAAACAACAATATGGACTTTGGTTGGCTCCTACTTGGAGAAGAGGAAATTAGGTTCAATATTCACGCCTCTCATAGGTTCAGGCATGGATGATGATGAGGACCAGTGTTATTAAAGGTGATAGGCGCACCAAGGCACCAAGGTCTCCTAGGGCCTAGGCTCAAGGTGTAAGGCAAGGCGTGAGGCTTTGAAGTGAGGCGCACCTTGTACGTAAAAAAATATATAATTTAATATAACTAAATTATTTAGGGTTCAACATAAGCATAATAAAATCTTAAACATTTAAAAATATATATACCAACAAATACTACTATTTTAAAATAGACAAATGAACAATATTTCAAAATTTAACATAAAATATGAATAAAATGAGAGGAGAGAAGAAGAATAAGAAGGGAGAGGGGGGGGGGGGGAATAGATCAGTCTAAAGAATGATGAGAAAGAAAAGAAGACTAGAGAATAAGCATAAGAAGATGGAAGATGAAGAAGGCAACATCATCACAGAAATGTGAAGAAGAAGAAGATAGCAACGTAGAGGAGAAAAATAGAGAAGACAATAATATAGACAAGAAGAAGAGAAGAGAATGAAACAGAAACATAAGAAAAGAAGGGAAACAAAAGACAACAACGTGAAGAAGAATTTTTGGATTTGCTGGATTGGATAATGAAGGCATGCAGTATAGTAAAGTCTTCTTCAGAGATTAGGAATTATGGCTAATTTTTATTTTATTATTGATTTATGGTTGAATGCCCAATATATTGGCATGTGTAAGAAGGGTAGAGATCTTTTGTAGCTGCATCATCTTAAATCAATGGTCAGATTTTAAACAAAACCAATTAAAGGAACAATAAAAAAAACCCTCAAGACTTGGGCCTTATTGCTCCTTGGACCAGTCGTGTGCCTTATTGAAACCTGGGCTGGAACACTACAAAGCGCAACCTTGGGCCTGGATGGGACTTGGGCCTAGGCGCACGCCTAGGTGCGCCTTATTGAAGTCCCTTGTTTTGGAACACTATAAGGCGCAAACCTTAGGCTTGGATGGGACTTGAGCCTAGGCGCCCTTTTAATAACACTGATGAGGACAACCCCCATCTCTTGAGAGTGGACCCAATAACTAGAGTCTTGACTCTAACAGAGTGGAATTCATTTCTTCCACCTATCACCAAAACCCCTTAAACTACAAACAAAGTCCAAGAAACCACAGCCCACATGATCATATGCTTTTTCAAAATCGACTTTAAAAATAATACCCTCCTTATTAGTGCTATATTCGTTTATCACCTCATCAACTATCAAAGCTACATAATTTGGCTACTTTTAGCAAAAGCCCCTTGAGAAGGAGTAATGGTGCCCCCTAACACTAATCTCAACCTGTTTTACAATACTTTTGCCAATTTTATACAAAGAGGTAACTAAGCTAGTTGGCCTAAAATCAACCATCTTAAAAGAATTTTCGTTCTTAGGAATGAAGCATATAAATGCAGTATTTGTACAAGCGTTAACAATCCCATTCTCAAAAAATGCTGCAAAATCTTTCATCTGATTATTCTTTACAACCTCCCAACAATCCTGAAAAATGGCCATAGTAAAGCCATTGGGGCCTTGAGAGTTGTCCCTCTCACATCAAACTGGCCATAGTAATCTCCACTTCATTGAAGGCCTCTCTAAGCATCCAAACTTACTATCATCAACTATCATCAATAGGAGACATCTCTAATCCTGAGATACCTAGCCCATTAGCCCCACGCAAAGAGTACAACCTTATATAGAAAGAAAAGATCGCATTGATAATTTGATCTTCCCTCTCCACAATTGACGTTAACCTTTTTAAAACTTGTTTTTTTTTTTTTTTTTTTTCCTATTTACATTATGAATCAACTTAGAATTGTTATCTCCTTCCTTCAACTATTTGATCTTGGCTTTTTGGCTCCAAGAGATTTGCTCCCTACACAAATTTCTCAAATTTGATCTTCAACTACATTTTTTCTCTCCTAAGAGCTTCATTGAGGCTCCCCTCGCCTCAAGATTATCCATCTTATCAATCATCTTCAAAACCTCATTCTAACCACTCAAGTCCCCAATTTAAACCTTCAACTTAGACATATTGTAGCAGCACATGAATATAATTGTCTACATATGGGCATGAAACTCTTGATCTTGGCTTTTTGGCTCCAAGAGATTTGTTTGCTATACACAAATTTCTCAAATTTGGGGTATGTTTGGTTTGAGTTTGGGAGATGAGTTTTAGAGATAAAAAGTACGAAAAGTTGTTTGGTTTGGTTTTTTTCAAAAGATGTTTTGGAAAATTATTTTGAGAGAGAGTTTTGGAAAAAGTGATTGATTTGATGTGTATGAGAGAGAGATTTGTTTGGAAAACTTGTAAACCAAACAAGTTTTGGGAAATTTTTTTGAGAAAATTTGTTTGGTTTGATTACTTTTGAAAACTTATTTGTAGAGAATTTTTCTCAAAAATTTTTGGGAAACACAAACCAAACAAGGCCTTGATCTCCAAAACCATTTTTTTCATCCTAAGAGCCTCATCGAAGCTCCCCTTGCCTCAAGATTATCCATCTTATCAATCATCTTCAAAACCTCATTCGAACCACTGTCAAGTCCCCAAATTAAATTTTTAGCTTAGATGCATTGTAGCACATGAATATCTGCATATGGGTATGAAACTCTTTCCTGTGGCTTTGAAGGTAAAAGTTTTGGTTTTTGCTATAAATCTTTGGATGCTATTTGAGGGATGATGGAATTTATTATGCTCTTGGATTATTTATCAGTTTCCTGCTGTAATAAGAGATAAGAATGGTTGTTATTTCTTTATCGACCTTAAACTATTGAAAAACCTTTGACTTCATATATTGGATATACTTGGATTCTGGCTTTTGCTATTTTCTCACATGGTTCATTATTTCTTTGTATTTACTTTAATATATGATAATCTTTTCCCTGGCAGGTTGTTACTCCAATAGCACCCCTAAAGTAACAGGTATTCTTGAATCACATATTAATAGAGTAATATCATATGTCTCTTCTCATTCTCTTTGTGATCTTGGATATGTAGCTTTTCATTATCCTGTAATTGTTGAATAACCATACTGCTGCTGTGGCTGCTACTACTACTATTACTACTACTATCTTCTCGTTCTTTTTGTGGTCTTGGATATGTACCTTGTCATTATCTGGTAATTGTTGAATAACCATACTACTATTCCAACCACTACTACCACCATAACAATTACTACTACCGCCACCACCTTCTACTACTATCATTCAAGTGTGCGAACAATGATATCATGTGAAACATTAAATGGCTTAACATCAGGGGTAAGGTGATGTCTGGTTGTAGTTGGTCCACATGTGGTTCTAGACTCTGGCAACACCATGCCAGGTAATTTTTTTTTGATAAATAACCATGCCAGGCAATTTTGGTCTCATATCAACTTATGCTTAAGGATATCTAGTTTGGATTGAGACACTGGTGCTTTTTATATGTGAATATAATATATACATCCATGGAATATTTTGAAAGCAAAGAAGAATGATTTTCATTAATTTTATCATTTGCTTCTATCCTATAATCTCTTTGCTTTGGCATTCTGTGATATAATTATATTTTTTGCAGGCAGGGTACTACTGCTCTCAGTTTGTGAATGTGTAGTGAAGGATTCTGCAAACTATTTGGACCATATCAATGGGAAGAAACGTAGTGATCCGTATGCATACTGATTCCACTAGCGTCTGTTTTTTATTTTATTGTTTTCTCTTCTTAGGCTTCTTTTGATTTTATTTCTCTAGATCAAAGAGCTTTGGGCATGTCTATGCGGGTGGAACAGGCCTCTCTTGAAATTATAGAAATATGAGAAAAGAGGAGAATAAAGAGAAGCTAATAAGTTGTTGTTAGTTGAATAAGATAATAATGAAGCTTATGAAGTGCTTACAAAAGCAATACCTTTCACTGGATAATGAGAAGTGTCATGTGGGATATGAAAAGACAGGACACCGTAGATCTCTCACTTTAGAAACTCCAAAGAATTTGCTTGTCCTACCTCAATTAGTGAAAGTACCCATCATTGATATGCAACGATTTCCATGCTCATGTTCTATAGGGGTTTGTCACACTTTTCCTCTACCCTTGGGACAAAAATAAAAATTAAGGGACTGTTTGGTATTGTTTTCATTTTCAATGTTATCATTTTTTGTTTTTTGTGTTTTCGGAAATAAAAACAATGAAAAGTTTGAAAACAACTATGTTTTTGGGTGCAAAATAGTTTTTGCAATTTTAGATAATAGCTTAAAGGGAATTTTTCTTTTTTTTATAAAAAAAAGAGGGGGTTTGACCCTTGTAACAAATCAAACCTGGGATGGGAGTTTTAATTGTTTCAATTTGAAACCCATAATTTTAAATTGGGTACAATTCTAACCTTCCGTTTATTTTTGTTAAATAAAACTAACAGAACATGAGTATTTTCGTCCATTTATTGTAGAGAAAATTACCAATAAGTTTTATTTTGCTACCAAGCTTATTAGTGAGTCCTATCAAATATCACTGTGGACAATTAGTTGTTTTTCATAACTTATTCCTAAAAAGTTCACTTCTCCTTAATGGCATGTTTTCTTCCAAATCTACCTTTCTAATTAAAATATAAATAAAAAAATTGTATAAACAATTTTAATTTATTTAAAAATTATATTTTTAATAGTAAAAATTAAACAAATTACATCAAACAAAATGATAAACAATAATTTAACATAAAAAAACTATGGCTTAAGATTCATCAATTTCTGTTGTCTTGCATTATGAAAAATATGTGGTAAACAATCCAAAAGGCCTAATTTTATTAATATTTCTCTGAGAATTGTGAGAAATAATACCATAGGAAATTCATATATTTTTCAAAGTGTGGTAACAAAAAATAATGAATTTTATGCCTATGCTTTTATTTGATAGAATTTGCATATTTTTAAAATTTTTAAAAGATTTTTAAATAAATTATTTGTTTTATAAAATCATTATACATATATTAATGTAAAGAGTAAACTCAGAATAAAACGTACCACCATGGAGAAATGAACTTTTTGGGAACAAGTTATAAAAAATAGGACTGAATTAATTGTCCACATTAAAATTTGATAGGACTCATTTGTAATCTTAAATGCAAAGTAGAACTTATTGGTAACTTTCCCTTTACTGTATATACAAATATATATTTTTCTTACTGTATATTATATGTACATGTATATACTCAACAACCACCAGTGCAACCACTCAACAACCCCCGTCTGCCATTGTTGGCCCCACATTCTTTGGCAAGAATGACTGTAGAAGAAAGTTGCCGCCATGTATTATGTATTGTGTCCAGAGATGCAGGGTTGCTGGGGGAAGGGGGTGCTGTTTGGGAATGGAGGGGTAGTGTTGGGGAATGGTTTGGGAAGAAGAGGAGGTTGATTCTCTGTAATAGGGTCTATGGTACAAATTGATTTTTATTTTATATGCATTTGAAATAACAAATAAGGGAATGACATTGACACCTGTTGAAAAAAAAAAATCTCTGTTACTCTCTAGATGAAAATAGATGGATGGCCAAGATTGGTAAACGTAGGGGTCAAATTGAAACAATTAAAACTTTAGGGTTTGATTTGTAATTTCGCCTAGCTTAAAGTGTTTCTTAAAAAATAAGGTCTTTTCAGAAAAAAAAATTTGCCAAACAATTTTTTTAGTTTACATTCCAAAAATGTTGGCAGTCTTCCTTAGGAAGGGGATACCTGGTGAGGTAGAATTAGCTGTTGCCTCCTTGCTGCATTCTACTGCATGTGGGCATCTTGCAACAGGCAATAATTGCTTATGAATTGAATGATAATTGGCCAAAAGTTTATCCAATTGAATGATTGTAATTCACTGCTTATAGCTTTTTTCTTGAATATTTGATATGTTCTTTCGATCTTATAAAGATAAATGAAAAAGAAGGGAAAAGTGAGAAGCATCAGATTTGAGGGGAATAATATTTGGTTCTAGACATCAATTGTGTAATGCATGACATTCTCAATAGTCTTCGGATTATATCCGTGGTTGGTCTGCATCCTAACTAGAAATTTCTTCGTGTTGTGCATTTTATGTTACGAGTATAGGACACATTGTAGATAAATGGAGCTGAGTATGAATAAACAAAATAATTTGTGTATAATGGCCGCGTTTACTTGCGGGATCAAATAGTCTGGGTTGAAAATAGTTGATGGGGGTCACTTATCCCCTTTGTTTGTGCCTCCATGGGGCTTATATTGTTGGTCTGAGGATTAGGCAGATGGTGGTTAAGGCTTGGTATAAAACTTGATGGCAATAAAAGTATTGGGTCCACCTCATGCCATCTCGTATCCTGCCCCAACTGAACATCGGATACGGCTAGATTAAAGAATATAATAGTTCTGGTGTTATATCTCTGGGAACATCCAATCCCTCCTAATAATCCTACTTAACAAGCAAGTGCCTGCAATATGTATACATTATGTGATGAAAAAATTCGCTACTCCCAAATGTTTCGGTTTTTCTGAAAAGCAAATTATTCATCTGGGACCCCAAGTTTCCATTTTGGGCACGAAGTTATTCATAGGGTTATAGTGTGTGCTAATACTCCAACCTTCTTCGGCTTTCATGTACAGGAGCGATTTGAACTTCTCAAGAAGCGGAAAGATACTGGACCCTTTACCGAGCAAGGTAAGACTTGAAAATAAGAAGCAAGTATTGTGCTAGTTGGAATTTAAGGCTAGTTGAATTCAGATGTTTAATGTTTAAGTATCAACAGTATTATTGATTGCTTAGTTGTATATCTTGTGTGTACTTCTTTAATACAATTGATAAATATTGATTGCTCAGTTGTGAACCAAAAAAGCGTTATGAGTTCTCATTTCTTTGCTCAATTCTCTTATGTTCAGATTTAACTCTTTTTCTGCCTGACCTATTTCCATTGCTATGAGGATATACAAGGAAAAACTGGATTGATTCTGTTCTTTTTCTCTGGTGGATTTTGATGACCGGATCTTAAAACAGCAACAAGAAGAGGAAGAAAGGAAGCGTCAACGTAGAGAGAGAGAAAGAGAAGAAGGTTAGTTCCAAATCTGTTTTCCCTTTTTTTCTTCCTGTTGATAAGCATAGATACACAAACTTAATGAAGGAAAAAGGAAAATTGATGAGATGCACATGCTCCAATTTATGTTACTTGAGGAGAAATATAATATGATTTTTGATTGTTGATTTGTTATATGGATCAGAAAGAGAAGGCAGCAGAGGAGGAAAACTGAGGTAGATGCCGATGTTGCAGCGATGATGGGATTTGGGGGTTTTAGTTCATCCAAAAAGTGATCTTAAGATGCTTATCCCTAGTCTAGACCTCCTGAGTTCTACTAGAAAGGGCAACTTTTCAAGTTTTTGGCTTTCCTTTCAGAATGTAACAAATAGTACCGTAAGTGTCCACATTGCTGTTGTTATAAGGTTAACTGTTGGGGCTGAATATCATTTCCAATTTTGTACATTTCATCTTACCGGATATGTTGCCAAAAATATAGATGAGCGATGATGCGCTTCTTCTTGATTGAGGTGATATTGCTTTGGAAAACACTTTTACCATTCAACTGCATTTCAATATGGTTAAGCATGCTTGTTATAACATTCGAATCTAAAGATTGAGATAAAAATTGTTGCCAAGGCTGGTAATAGCATTTTGCATTCTGGAAATTTCTTTTAGTTTTTGTTTTTGGTTAGATAAAGTGGCGATTATGGTTGGGGGAGAGGGGGTAAATAGAGACTTGAGCAAATTGAGATTGGAGGCCTCAATGAGCCCTAAGGTAAACATTCCAGCTGACTTCTACTGTCAGACATTAAAATATTTGTCTTAATTGAAGACAAGAAGGCAGCAGCCCTTAAAACAAAAATGATAATGTTTAAAATTTTTCAGTTGGGCTTGCTTTTTTACATCAGCTGATGTGATTAAAGAATTGAGGTGTGCACATAAATTTGTCAGATAGAAAAAGAATAATCATATTCACATTTCAGTAGGTTTCTCATTTTGTCTGGTTTTAAGTTTTTTAAAACAATTTTTGAGGTTTTTTTATATATTTTTTGTTCTT
This sequence comes from Camellia lanceoleosa, assembly GCA_025200525.1. Classification (NCBI taxonomy): domain Eukaryota; kingdom Viridiplantae; phylum Streptophyta; class Magnoliopsida; order Ericales; family Theaceae; genus Camellia; species Camellia lanceoleosa. The sequence continues at coordinate 87,830,619 of CM045760.1, forward strand.
TTTTTTTTTTTTAGTTATATTTAGCAAAACATGAGCAATTTGGACAGTTTAATCACCTTTTGTTAGTGGCATTGGACAACGATAGTAGCTATGGATTAGTAAAGAAATGAGAGGGGTGACAGTGAGTTAGGAAAAGAGAGTAGTAGTGTTGAATGGAGAAAATGAATGAAACAGTGGTAGTGGGTTGGGAAAAGGAAGAGTGGTGATGATCAAAAATAAGGGTGGGAGGTAGCTGGCAATTGCAATAAGGAAAAACAAATAATTAAATTATTTAACAGCAATGCTAGGTGGTCACAAATTCTGTAGCTCGAATGGCTCAAAACTGTCAAAACGACATTGTTTTGGGTGCAAAACAAGCCAAAACGATGTCGTTTTGGCAGTTTCGGGCCATTTAAGTCACAGAAATTGTGGCCACAAATCATTTTTTATTATTTAAATTGCATGTTATTAGGGATATTTGGAATGATTTAAATAAGTAAATTTTTTAATTTTTTATGAAAAGATATATAGAAAAATAGAGAGAGGTGATATGACTTAAATAAATATACTTTATCTAAATAAGTGTACTTATATAGGTTATGCTGGTTGTTTGGAGTATCCTAAATAAGTGCACTTTTTGTCTTTTTAGACTAAAAAGCTGAAGAAAAAAATATATGGATGTTTGAGTTAACTTTTTGTCTTTTTACGAAAAAATGTGTAATAAAAAATTGTATAAATAAAGTGTATAAGGGAAGAAAGTTGAGTAGGTTGTACGGTTACCCTACTGGGTAGCGTGTCTTACACAGCAAATTATTGTCTCTTTCAGGACAAAGTATTTGGACAGTGATGGTCGGTCCGTAGGGGTCACCATGGGTCCCATTTTAATAATCTGAACCGTTCAATATGTACAACTCGTCGAGTATTATATGCCTATAAAAAATCACGTTGATTGGATATCGATAGCAATATGATCGGATTAGTTTTTCTTTCAACAGTTAACTATCAAACCATCTGTTTTGTTTATACAAAATTGATTTGATCATATAATTAACGATATCCGATCAACGTGATTTTTTACAGGCATATAGTGCTCGACGAATTCTACATATTGAATGGTTCGGATTATGAAAATAGAACCCTTAGTGGGCCCCCAAGGGCCCAACATTACCATCAAACTTTGTGCATTTACATATGTAATTTTTTTTTGCCCAAAAAGTCTATGACCTGCCTTCCTGCTAGGGCAGTATAGCTGATAGTGTAATTCAAACTTTTGTATTACAAAAATGTATAAAATATTTTTTTAATATTTTTTATTTGTGAGTAATAATAATTTTTTTTACTTTTTATGTAACTTTTTAACTTTTTAAATTTTTTGAGACTTGTCAAACCTGACCTAAATTGAAACAGTTAAAAAATTAGAATAGTTTGCTAGCAAGGTCAAATCTATGATTAAAAAAAATAAATTATTAAATAAATAGGATCAAATCTGAAAAAAAAAATTCCAATTTTATTTTATATTTATTGCAGACAACCCATCAAATCTGAATTTATATTTTTTTTTTCCAGTTACTTCTTCAACCACCTCTCTCTCTCTCTCTCTCTCTCTCTCTAGTCTCTTCTATAGAAACATACAGTCGTAAAGACACAGCATATAAAGAGAGAAGAAGATGAGCGGAAGTTGGCGGGAGGTGGAGCGGAGGATCCTCCACCTCCTCCACGGCTGTAAAACCCGAACCCAACTCACCCAAATCCACGCCCACTTCCTCCGCCACCACCTCCACCAATCCAATCAAATCCTCTCTCACTTCATCTCTGTTTGCTTCTCACTCCACAGGATCTCCTACGCCAATCTCATCTTCCACCAAACCCATAACCCAAACATCTTCCTCTTCAATTCCATGATCAAAGGCCACTCCCTCTCCAAACCCTTTCAAAATTCTCTCCAATTTTTCACAATAATGAAGTCTCTAGGAATTTGGCCCAATGAATTCACTTTTGCCCCTTTGCTCAAGTCTTGTTCCAATCTTCTTGATCTCAAAATGGGTCAGGGAGTTCATAAGGAGGTTATTTCAGTTGGGTTTGAGAGCTTTAGCTCGATTAGGATTGGGATTGTTGAATTGTATGTGTCTTGTGGGATGATGGAGGATGCGATGAAGGTGTTTGATGAAATGCCTCATAGGGATGTGATTGTTTGGAACTTGATGATTCGTGGGTTTTGTGAAATTGGTGATTTTGAAATGGGGTTTCGTCTATTTAGGCAGATGAGCGAGTGGAGTGTTGTGTCCTGGAATGTTATGATCTCAAGTTTAGCTCGAAGTGGTCGGGAAAATGAAGTTTTGGAGATTTTTTGCCAAATGCAGGACAATGGTTTTAAACCCGATGAAGCAACTGTGGTCTCTGTGCTGCCAGTTTGTGCCCGTTTGGAGGCAGTTGATATTGGACAGTGGATCCACTCTTATGCCAAGTCAAGTGGACTATATCGAGATTTCATCTCTATAGGGAATTCACTAGTTGACTTCTATTGCAAATGCGGGATTTTAGAAACAGCTTTCACTGTTTTCAAGGACATGCCCCGAAAAAATGTGGTTTCTTGGAATGCCATGATCTCCGGTTTGGCTTTCAATGGAAAGGGTGAGCTTGGAGTTGATTTATTTGAGGAGATGTTGTCGAAAGATGTGAAACCGAATGATGCCACTTTTGTGGGAGTTTTAGCATGTTGTGCACATGCAGGGTTGGTGCAACAAGGTTTGGATTTGTTTGCTTCGATGACTACAAAGCATCAAATTGAACCAAAACTTGAACATTATGGATCGATGGTTGATCTTCTTGGGCGTAGTGGATGTGTGAAGGAGGCTCATGATTTAATTCGCACCATGCCTATGAACCCTAATGCTACTATCTGGGGTGCATTACTAAGTGCTTGTTGTACTCATGATAAGATGGAGCTTGCAGAAAGTGCAGTGAAGGAGCTTACTGATCTTGAACCTTGGAATTCCGGTAATTATGTGTTGTTGTCAAATGTTTATGCAAAAAGAGGGAAATGGGATGAAGTTGAGAAAGTGAGAGCGTTGATGATGGAAAATAGAATCAACAAAGCACCGGGACAGAGCATGGTTGGATAGATTTACAATATTGGTTAGTGAATTAAGCAATTGTGCTCCATGAGTGGTGAATTCAAAATCATGACCCTTATGGGGAGATATAAATTAACACTCTGAGTTTGCAAAATCAGGGGATGAGTTGCAGAGTTGCACATGAGATTGATGTCTTAAAGCATCAGTGTTGGTCATGACTGTTTAAATCCAGGGGAAAATATGAGGAGATAGAATGAAACTGGTATACAAAAACAAATTGATTTGCGATTTTCTTGTCGCTGAGGGTTATAGTTCTGGTGTAATTCAATTATTGCAACGAGTTGATAAGGATATGTGAGAGAAAAATGTGAGTTACATGTGAAAAGAAAATATAACTGCTCTAGCTCATCCGGGAAAAACCTTTTTGTGCTTTAAATATCAATTCCCTTTGATCAAAACAGTAGGGGCAGTACAGCTTCTTTGTTAATCACCAGCTGTCTACTTATGTCTAGGTAAATTACACCTTAACCTTGAACTATTATCATCAATAATGGTTTTGTACCCTTAAACTAAAAATTGTTATTTTTTCATATTAAATTATTAATTTGTATCAATGTGAACATTCTATTAATGATCCGTTACACAAACCAGTGAAAATTTAAATTTAATATGGATCTCGCAAGTGGCATTTTAAATATTGTGATATACTTGAAATGACATTGTTCGTCTCTTTGCCTTTATTTCTTATTCGTACTTTCTTCTGCCCACATTATGGTAGTTATGACTATTGTCTTGGGTAGAAAAAAATGAGGAAAATGTTGATTCGATATTGCGAGTCATTCGATCGGAACACATTTTGTTTGAAAAATAATTAATGGATTACTTTCAAAATTATGCTATATGTTAATTGTTTTTCAAGCAAATGTGTTTCGATTAAGTAGCTCCCAATATCGGATCGACCTGATGTTTAGTGTGGATGATCTTCTCAAAAAATCATACAAAATAAACTGTTTGAATTATTAAAATGGATCCAAAATGAGTTTATAGTGAGCCAAAGAAAATCATCCAGTTAAATTTTTTAACTGAAAAGAATTCAATTTCTAATAAATAAAATATATTATTTTTAAATAGGTCTAGAAAGTGAGCTTGTATATCATTTTTTTTTAAAAAAGTGGGTTTGTAAATAAAATATACTATTTTATAATCAATCATTTTATTGACACATTAATGTGTTTAGAAAGTGGACTTGTATATCATTTTCTTTTTAGATGAGTATATAATAATTATCGGATCACAAGTATTACAGGATCTCAGCTAAACAAGTTGCTCAAAATGGACTTTTTCACTAATTTTCATTATTTCCTACTAAAACTATAAAAAAAAAAAAATTTCACAATTTTTACAAATCAAAATTTTATTAAAAATTTTAAAATTTTAAAAAAATCTACAAATTACAAAAAAATTTAAAAATTAATTAAAATTAAGTAAATTATTCACAATTTATCATTTGATGACCTACAACTCCATAGGAATAACATTCACTATATATCTTATGTATAATTAACTTTAATTTACTACATTTATCAAGTCAATGGTTGAAAAGTTTAAAATTTAACTGAATTTGGCACTTAATTGTGCCAAACTAACAAGTTACGCTATAATAATAATAATAATAATAATAATAAAAAAGGTAAATTACAAAAACACCTCTTAAGATTTATTTAAATTATAAATTAGTCCATGTAGTTTTAGAAATTACATTATACCCCCTAAGGTTTTCAATTTCATAACAAATAAGTCATTTTATTAATAAATCATCAAGTTAACAGTTTTAATAATATTAAAATTTTATATCAATAAATAATTAAGATAATTTTATTATTGTATAGATGAACAGTTAGAAATTTTACTTTTTCAATTAATTCTGTTAAATAAAAAATTCTGACAGGGAGGTATTTGTAATTTTTCAAACTACAGCGGGTAATTCGTATTTTAAGTAAACCTCAAGAGGTGTATTTGTAATTTACCCTAAAAAAAATGACTTGGTCAAAGTCATTTTAACTTGGATCACTATCACTACAAGAAAAATGAGTGTCAAATAATTTGCCTTGGTAACAATTGCCATCGCAAAAATATCAAATTGGCATTAGCAAAAATCACCGTCTCAAAAAAAACATTTTCATAAAATTATTTGGGTCAAGAGAATTTGCCGTCTCAAAAGATAATTTTTTGCATTGGCAAACACACTGTCTCAATTAGTCTACATCCTTTTATTCCCCACTTCTCCTTTTTTCCATTTTGGCGCCTTTCATTCCCGCTTATCATTTTTTTTTCATAAATATTTAGTTGCCGTCACGAAAAACACACACAAAAAAAAAAAAAAAAAAAAACAAACAAACATAAAACTACGTCGTTTTATACTTTAGATATAACTAGTTTTTTCCCACAACATTAGCCCTAAATCCATGTCGTTGTTTGCCTTTCTCTAGATTATCTCCATTTGCGATTCAGGTAAGCTCTCTCTCTCTCTCTTTCAGTCTCCCTCATTCTGTTTTTCTCTGTTTCGAGATTTTGTGATTTCAGATCACCATTGTTGGCCAAAGAGATTGTCAACTAGGTCACAGCCAACGATAAAATGTTCATCCCTTTTGTCTCTCCCTGGCTTGCACTATGTTTATAAAATCTGATTTAGTCGCCAGTAAGTAAAATCTAATTCAATTGACAATAAAAATAAAACCAGATTCAAACATAAATAATGATAGTTTGTGATATATAAATAGCTTCAACAACAAAAAATATTTTTGTTGTCACTAAATCGTTTAATCAGTATGTTGTATCATCCATATTAGGTATTGGTGGAAGTAGCCATTACCTCTAGGAGTGTTATTGACAAATTGATTGTTTATAATTGGACGATTAGACATGGTATGAGGGTTTGCAAATTATGTTTGTACATATATTTATATATAATTTTGGGGGAGTAATTGAATAGTGAGAACCCAAAAAAAAAAAAAAAAAACCAAGTATGAGTTTTTACTCCGACTATGTTTGAGTAGTAACTCCAATGTTTGTGTAATTTTTTTCTCCTATCCCATTGTTCAGTGATTCTCTTTATAATTTTTGGCTAATATAAAATAAGTTATTGTACAAAGACTTTTAAATATATAAATTTTCGATTAATGAACTTGACTGCGATAAATTTCAAATTTGTTGCTTTAAACATAATAATCTCTTAATTAAAAATCTGATTATTTTCTTTGTGTTTATAAAATATGCCTTTTGTTTTTATTCATAGATGCTCTTTATTTCTAGTTTGATTTGATTAATTTAGAGTTGTTTTAGGAATTACCTCTATAGAGTTTCTATTAATTTATATTGAAAGATTATTTAGTGTCTCATTCTTGAACACCTTATAAGCTTTACTGATACATAAATCACACCATCTAGAGTGTTCTATATATAGAGGTTCTAAATTGGGTTTTGGGTTTCCAATAACATATAGGGTACATTACACTAGGATTTATTACACTTTCTTTGCTTAAATTATTATTAAATTATCTATTAAATTTCTAAACTATCGGTTGATTCTCCTAAGTTCCTACAGTTTATGAATTAAAATCTATTTAACTATCAATTGAATTTATTAAATTCCTAAAATATTTAACTCAAATCTATTTAGTTCCTAAAATAATTATTAAATAAAAATATATGTCCGTAAATATTATAAATTAGTAAAAGACCCTACCTAATTAAAAATTTATTACAAAGATTTTTATTTTGTCTGTATTAAGTATTTTATTTCATTGTGTAATTAAATTAATATTAAAGTCTGATTTCTCAGCCTTGCTAATAAAATTATATAAGTATTAGATATATTGAAAAAGTAGAACAATTTGAGAATTTGGTAAAAAACCAGCTTTTTGGCTTTTTAGTTTTTTCACATAAAAAAGTCACAAAAAACTAGTTTTTTTAGCCAAAAAGCTACCAAAAAGCTAAAAAATTCAAAAGGTCAATTTTTTACCAATTTCTCAAAACACCACAGAAAATTAAAAACATTTTGCCACAAATAATAATAGAAAAAATAATATATTAATTAAATTATAAAAAGAACTTAGTGAAAAGCTTAAAAACAATCAATTAGTAATTATAAACAAAATCTGACATATAATATTAGATAAAAGCAAATACATGTCATTTTAGAAGATAAATAAGAAAATATTATAGATAATTACTCTTATCCTCATAAGGAAAATTCACCCTAAGAAGTAACACCTACTTTTTAAAGATAGGATAAAAATTTAAGATTTTTTAGAAATAAAATTTTAATCATATTAGGTTCTTTTACCAATTTATAATATTTATGAACTTATATTTTATTTTTATAACCTTTTCAAGGATTAAATAGGTTTGATTTAAATATCTTAGGGACTTAATAGATTTAATCGATAGTTTGGGAACTAAATAGATTTTAATCTATATATTTTAGGGGTAATGCTACAGATACCAAATTTTCTGCCAAATAAATGACCAAATGTCTCACATGAGTGTAAGATTCATGTGAGACATTTGGTCATTTATTTGGTAGAAAATTTGAGACCTATAGCATTTTTCATGCTTTAGTGATTTAATAGACTGACAATTTGACGATAATTTAGAGGTATAAAGTGTAATAAACCCATTACACTAACCTTAAAATTTGAAAAAAAAAAAAGTTGTAAAGCTTTGACATAATTATATTAACTTTTCTTTTAATATGGCTAAATGGATGAGAATTAATGTAAAAAGATAAAATAATTTAAGATATAAGTTGTTGAGTAAAAGAAATGAGAAGATCATTTTTTTTATTCATGTAATTAATAAATTATTAATCAATATGAGACTAAGTATTTCAATATAATTATATTAAGATTATAGAATTTATTATATGTATATATTTTTTTCAAATATAAGGGACAGGCATAATTTGTCCTAAGAGCATCTCCAATGTTAATTGTCATAGTAGCATTACTAAAATTATAATTTGACATGTTACGGAAGTAAAATGTTAAATTATAGTAATAGTATTCCAATGGTGTAATGTCATTTTGGTATATTTCTAACCAACTTTTCCACATATTTTTAAGTGATGTTTGAATAAAATTTTTTAAGTATTTTTTTTGTTAATCTTTTTTTTTTTTTTTTTTTTTTTTTTTGCCTTTTATCATCTTTTTAAAAACTTTTTTTTAAAAAAAGAATTAAATATTTATATTCTACCCGACAAGATAAATATAAAATTTTTTAAAAATAATAAATATAATTCACTCCACCATTTATATGCCACTACAAAATTTTTAAAAAATAAATTTTGGGTTTTTTTTTTGTCTTTTATGGCTTTTTAATTTAAAAAAAAATAAAAATTAGACAACTAGACAAAAATTAAAAAATTATATTTTTTAATTTTTAAATTTTTTTTTAAAAAAAACTTATATATTTAAACAACTAGACAAATATAAAAAATTTTAAAACTTAAAAATTTTAATTTTTTTAAAATTATAATTCATCCACTATTCACATACTATAATAATTTAAAAAAAAAAAAAAAACTATCTATTTCAATGAAAATTACATTGGATAAATTATAAATACATCTCACGAGATTTGATTAAAATATAAATCGTCCTATGTGATTTTGAAAATTATATTTCATCTCTTGAGGTTTTTAATTTCATAACAAATCGCCTATTTTATTAATAAATAATCAAGTCAATTAATAAGTTTTAATGATGTTATAAATATAATTTAATTAATAATTTAAATAATTTTATTATTTTGTAGGAGAACAATTATAAATTTTATTTTTTAGTTAGTTCTGATAAATTTTTGTTTGAAAATAAAATATTCATAATTTTTCAAATTATAATAACTATGCCATCTAGAACATTCCTTTTAAATTTCATAACTATCTCAGATATTTTTTTTTGGTACCAAAATTATTTCAGATTGAAGCGCTCTCTCTCTCTCTCTCTCTCTCTCTCTCACTCACAGAGCAAACGAAGTGGTTGCTGCGAAACCCTAGCCGCATACAGAGGATAAGGAGCAAAGCAATTGCTGCGAAAACCCCAAACATTTTCAGGTAATTCCACTTTCTCTCCTCTTTCCCGAACCATCCCACCGTAACCCTACAGTATTTATCAACAATAAAAGCAATAATATGTTACTGTGCTTCCATTTCGCGATCTCAAGAAAAAAAGAGAGAGGTTTCGTGATCTGCACAAAATCATCAAAAAAAAGTAATCTTTTCCAGTTAATAGCTTTGCCTATCTCATAAGCATACATATATAGTGTTAGTGCCTGTATATGTATGAAGTACCTGTTCTTTTTCTAGGGCAGAGGGGCTGTTGTTGGCAGCCATTGAAACCTGAATTAACTGAAAGATCAATCAGAAAAAAGATTCAGAAACAAGAAGTCACTCACCAATCAGAAAAAAATATTCCGAAATTATTGTACATTTTCAATTATATACTTCCGAATTATTTATAAATTTTTAATACTTAATTTTTGAAAATTTTAAATTAAATCGGTTCTGTAGTGCTGAATGTTTAACAATTTTTCAGTACTTGATATCAGAGTAGTTTATGCAAGCAATGGATAGAGTGTAACAATGTAGTGTAGCAAGTAATGGAAAACAATAGAGGTAGTGAGAAAGAATGTAGGAACTAAGTTTTAAATTTTTTTTTTTTTTTAAAAGATGTGCATTGAGAATTATTGTTTTTTAAAGATGTGTATAGAGAAAATCTAGATTTAATTTGTAGTGCGTATTGATATCTATTATGGTCATTTTGCTTCATGATAAAATTGTCATAACTTTTTTTTTTAAAAACTTAATTGTGTACACAGAGACAAAACAGTCTGGAAATAGAATTTCCCATAATAAACAGAGACTAGATCACATTCTTCATCATTTTAATGGGTTGAGACTCGAAAGGGCCGAGAGACATGCCCCCTCAGTCTTCAGGTAATGTTTCTACTTCATTGTCATTGCTAGACATGTTAATACTTCTCAGGGGTTTACATTCTTTTCTTCAGTTCATCTTTGTCTAGATTCAAGTTCATTATTTGCATTATTTTTTTTGCCGTGCGTTATTTTTATTAGTATATATATATATATATATTTTATATTAATGAACAAGAACTTTTGGAGTGCAACTGTTTTATTTTCTAATAGGTTTCAATGCTTGGAAACAAGAGTAAACAGTTTCTTATATATATATTTTTTCTTTTCATTTGTAATAAAATAGGTTGTTTACTTGGAAGTTTTGATGGCATGAGTGGAGTCGGAAAAAAATAAAATAAAGGTATTCTTCACTTCTCATTATCCTGTGTGTATTTTCCTTATTTAATTAGATTGTTTTTTATATTATTTTTATTTAATGTTTTGTTTTCGTTTAAATGTTTCAATCAATAGTTTCTCTACTCTTATAATAATGTTGCATTTTACTTAGTAATTTGATGAAACATTTTTATTTGAGAAAAATAAAAAATATAGTTTACATATTGTGTAGCTCATGTATTAATTTGGTTGGTATTTTCTTATTTTACCTTTTGTGGTTTTGGTGGTTAACCAACCGTTGGTTCTTGCACATTTTGGTGTAACTTCCAGAGGCTTTTCCCAAACTAAGCTTCTACACTAATTTATTTTTAAACTAAGCTTAGTTTGGCCGAATTTCCCAAACTAAGCTGAAGTGTGTTTGTGAAACACGCTTTCAACATGTTGTTGGGCTAGGCAGTGGAATTATGAAAGCGTGGTTAGAAAACATTCATTTATTTAAGAAAGCGCGGTTACTATTAGCGCTTTTAACATGTTTCTGGCCCAGGCAATGGAATTATGAAAGCGTGGTTAGAAAACACGTCTTTACTTAAGAAAACGCTGTTAGTATAAGTGCTTTTAGGTAATGATTGCGCGATTTGGAAACACGCTTTTAACAAAAACCCGTTATGAAATGGCTCACCCCCCCTCATTTGCAACCACACTTTCTACCTCCTCTCTTTCTTTTCCCCCAAAACCTCAACCAGAGTTCCTCCATTTCTGTCGCTCTTTATTCTCTCTCTAGGTCGCTCACAGTGACTCCTCTCTCTGTTGCTTGCTGCACCTTCTTCCCTCTCTCTGAGCTCGTCTCTCTTGCAGGTATGTGACATTGTTTCTCTCTCTTTCTCTCTCTCTCTCTCACAGTTTGAATTTTATGTATGTTGATTTTGTTTGTGAAAATGCGAATGTGGGTAAAATAGTTGTAGACGTCCCCGAACGCCCCGGGAGGGTTAAGTTTCGTTCCGTTCATATTGGGGTTACTACAGTTCAAGGACTCAAATGTCACGGTTCTTAATCTTGAACCAAAGAGTCCAAATCCGGCAAATCGATTTTGAAAACAGATTTTTTGAAAAGAAGTGCCAAACATGGATTTGCTTTGCGGAATCTGATCGCCACCTAAATGTTTTTTAATGGGAAATTTAGAAAACCCTGACTCGGTGCCAAAGGCCACGTGTCCGTCATCACCAAAATTGTCTCGGCTCGGGAACTTGGGTATGATTGGGGAAGGTCACTTCGTGAGCACCCTCGCTCGCCCGGTCAAAGACCGGCCTCTACTAACCATGATATTTTATTTTGAAAACATTGTGAGTTCTTATTCCGGTTATTAGCCTAGGTTACTATGTGATGCGCACAGCATACAAGTATGGACTGAATCGCCTGAATTGGAACAAAACATTTCATGTTTGTTTGAAAATGGTTTGCTACCTGCGGGTAGGCTTAAAATGCAGATTTTGTCACCCTTAGGTGGGCTTAGAAGAACAATGGTTTTGCCACTATTTAGTGAGCTTAAAAAAAAACAAATATTTGATGAATTGTCCCAATTCAAGTAACTCAACCTCCATCCACAGGCATGCAAGGCAGTTATATCATGTAAGCACATAGCCTCATGGTAAGCATGCTATTCATGGCAACACTCACACACATGCAAGGATGCTAAAGCATAAAACTCACCGTGTACTCCAAGCCAAAACAGAAGCTCATTAGAAATCCATGCATGATTTTAGATGCACAGAATCGCCTAATGCAACACATGCAAAGATGCGAATTATAGCAAGCTCGGCTATTCTAAACATGGTATATGGAATGCTACAACTAACACGTATTCAATTTGGAATTGAAATACAAATGCGGTTTGTATGATGCGCCGAGCCCGGTGCGTGCAAAACAGATGAGTGATGCAAACATGCTATCATACTGTATGCTAATTGAAATATACCCTAATCTAACTATCATAAGCAGGTAAATAAAAGGGAAGAAAGACGTGGGGTTGGAAGACATACATCACACTCACCCACACTTATTACAATTATGCCCTCGCGCAGAGGGTCCAAATAAATAATACAGTCCCAAATGAAAGAATAATACAGTCCAAATAATACAAATAATGTACAAATTCCTAATTAATTAATAAATTAACTAAGAAAATAATAAAACTGGCATGCAAGCCAGGGACTGCCTTGATTCTGCTCCGGATAATGAGATGATGCATGTTTAGGCTGCTTTGCGCGGAAATCCACTGGGATGCCCCAATTAGCCTCTGTTTGCAATGTTTCTCGAAATGCGTGCTAGATTAGAAAAGTTCTTGATTCTTCATTTTGTTGCAACAGAAGCGAGGAAAGGGCATAGCAATGTATTTTGCAAATATATGCATGCCTCGATCCTCGCCACCAATCACGCATATCAATGCCACGATGGTAGAGAATTGGTGCACAACTCAATATGGAATGAATGCATGTGAATGCTACAACAAAACCTAACTCCATCATGGATAATCCGAAGTGTCGGTGACTTGGAAATTGAGACCCGTTCGCTACGAATCGCTCGGTCTGACGTTTCCGTGCAGGTTAACTTTTATCCCGAACACGATGCAATATGCATGATGTGCATGAAATGCAGCTAATATGCAATCTTAACATACACAATGTCATGGAATGGCATACACGCTACATGAGGTAATACACAACCGGGCATACACAATGCTATTGATGAAATGGCATACGCAATGCAATAATGGGCTTACACCAACATGAGAGAACCTTAGTCACACTCACATAAGAGGCCATTAGATGAAAACAAGATACCTCGAAGTGCGTGCCCAAACCAAGAACGGACCCTCAGGTACCGAAATGCCACTTTAATGAGACATGACAAAGACATGGAATATGATATGCAAACATGCAAAAATTAGTGGCAAAATGAGGGGCAAAACAGCCCCGAAATGAGGTGAAATAATACCCGATGTATGAAATGATCCCGAAACATGGATTTCAATGCATAAAATGGCCTACAGCTATACCATACATGCATAATTGATACATGACATGAAAAGGGAGAAGCAAGGCAGCCCCAAAACTCACATTTTACTGACAAAACATGGCCAAGCAGTAATCACAAGTAGGGCTAAGATGGCATACAAAATGGTTCCGTAAGGGAGGCTATGAAGCAAGTGGTAGATGCAAAGCCCAAATGGAAAAATACCCTTCTACACTGAAGAGGGACTAGAAATATGAACATTCTGATGAATGACAAGCCTCAAATCAGTATGCAAACATGCTCAAAATGCAATGCAAGAAATAGGCCAACAAGAGGCTATAACATGAGGTAGGCCAAATATACATTAAACAGCCAAAGACCCTTAATGAGATATGCCAAGAAGGTCAAAATATAGCAATTTTCAGTTTTGATGATGGCCGAAAACAAAAGCTAGATAAGCCTAAAAAAGCATGCAAAAATGAGGGCCAAAGAGGGGTATAATGGTAAGTGCTACATGGAGGCCCCCAACAGTGTTGAGCCCTTCTACAATGTTGTAGAGGGACTCAAAATAAGCCAACTCACAGTTTATATTATGTTCAAAAACAGATCACACATAGGCTAGAAATACCATGCAAAATAATGGTATACAAGGGGGTATTGAAGCAAGTACCAAATGGGGGGCTCAAACAGGGTTGAGCCCTTAAACAAACATGAAGAATGGCTCAAAAGAATGACCCTTTCAGTTAAGGTCGGAGCCCAAAACAGCAAGCAAATAGGCTAGAAGAATGGTGCAAAAAAGTGCTACAAAAGAGGGAGATTGGCACTTACCCTTGAAGACCACTTCTTTGCTACCTCTTGGACCAAGGAATGTTGCTTCCTAGCTGCTGGAAAGCTCCCAAAGCTGCTGGAAATGGAGTGGTGGTAGTGGTGCTTGGTGGTAGTGAAGAAATGGAGCCAAAACTTGAGAAAATGAGAGAGAAATGGAGAGATATGTATGTGTATGCTCAAGGCAAGTTTTCCAACCTTTGAGATAGAGAGGGAGCTGCTGTATGTATGCAAGGATGGAGGAGAAAGGGAGAGGAAAATGTGTGTGGAAATGGGATTAAGTTCCCTCTTTTTACCCAAGTTTCCCAAAATTAGATATTTTGGGGGAAAAAGTTATACATCTGCAAGACACACATTTCAAGGAGCATGGCCGGCCTGCTATTTTTGTTGCAGGTGGCCTGGTAGGCCTAATGCGGCCAAAAGGAAATGGTCCAAAACAATTTCTGGTCGGCCACCAGATATTGGTGTCCTCCCAGGTCTCCTCAACACAACCTTGTGGTTCAAAATTGGCAATTGTAAAACAGGAGAGACAACAAGCCACTTTTAGGAGGGGTTCAAAAGGTTTAACAACAATTACTGGCCGGCCATAGACTTTTAGGGTCCTTCCATGTGTGTTCAACACAAATATGTGGTTTGGGGTTGAAGAAAATGGCCCTAGGGTGGTCAACATTGGCTCGAAAGTGAGAATAACGGGCGTTGGAGGGCGCCGGAGAAATATAGCAGTTCTTTGAGACAATTCTTTGGCCTCGCCCGGTGACCTTCTGGTGATAAAAGCAGTACGCAAAAATGAGCAATCGATGCAAAAGCAGATGTTAGGGGCCAAAACCATGATTTGGGGTCCCAAAAATAAGGCTGTAAAAGCAGAAAGTGGCATTCGACCACGAAGTGGAGTTTCTCGAACCTCGGTGTCCCTCAAAGGGAGTAAATAAGATGTATGCCAAAATCGGAGGAATCGGAGATGGTTAGGCAGTCTGAGCAAAGGCACATGCTTTGCGGCTTTGGCAAGGGAGCAAGACTCAAGAAATGGGCAAAATGGCCTCTGACCCGAAATGTAGCCACGACCCTTTGAGAGATGGTCTCTGGGACCTCTCGCTTTAGGAAGAAAGCAGAGAAAATCAGTCGGTTATGGCCGAGAAATCTGAAGAGGTTCGGAAGTCAGGAGGCTCCTTGGCGACTCACGAGACTTTGAGCGAGCACAATATGCAACATCTGGCGTTCAATCGGTGGCGTCTGAGTCTTAAGGTCGGTCAAAAGGAGGAACTTAAGACTTCATCTCCGATTCCTCCGTTTTTGGCATACATCTCATTTACTCCTTCGAGGGACATCGTCTTAGATACCCACTGTGGCCAAACACCACTTTGGTGCTTAATCTGACCTCGAAGCTGGTTTTGGTCCCGATTCTGCTTTGCATCGGCTTTTGTTCATTTTTGGCAGTATGCTTTTATCGAAGATCACGGAGGGTGACCATTGTCTCAACCCCTTTTAAAAGTGGCTTGTTGTCTCTCTTGTTTCAGTTGCTAATTTCCAACAATAGGGTCTTGTTGTACACACAGGGGAGGACACCAATCTTTGGTGGCCGAGAATCTCATTGACCCTTTTGACCCCTATTTGGCCGGCCATGGGGGTGGGCACATGTCATGAGGATCTCGCTTCTGATTCGGACTCGATTTTGTCGCGGTTCCAAATCTTCATCCAAAGAGTCCAAATCCCGCAAATCGAGTTTGAGAATGATCTTTTTGGAAGAAGTGCCAAACATGGATGCTTTGCGGATAACAGTCGCTACCTAAATATTTTAAAATGGGAAATTTAGGAAACCCTGACTCGGTGCCAAAAGGCCACGTATCCGTCATCACCAAAGTTGGCTCGGGAACTTGGGTATGATTGGGGAAGGTCACATCGTGAGCACCCCCGCTCGCCCGGTCAAAGACCGGCCCCTACTAACCATGATATCTGTTTTTGAAAACATTGTGAGTTCTTATTCCGGTTATTAGCCTAGGTTATTACGTGATGCGCACAACATACAAGTATAGACTGAATCGTCTGAATTGGAACTAAACACTTCGTGTCTGCTTGTTTGAAAATGGTTTGATGGTGCTATTCGCAGGTAGGCTAAGACGTAGATTTGCCACCCTCAGGTGGGCTTAGAAAACATGATTTTGCCACTATCTAGTGGGCTTAAAACAAGCATTTGATGAATTGTCCCAACTCAGATAACTCAACCTCCACCCACAGGCATTCAAGGCAGTTATATCATATAAGCACATAGCTTCATGGTAAGCATGCTATTCATGGTAACACTCACACGCATGCAAGGATGCTAAAGCATAAAACTCACCGAGTACTCCTAGCCAAAACAAAAGTGATTAGAAATCATGCATGATCCTAAATGTCTTTGAAATGCCTAATGCAACACATGCAAAATGCAACTATAGAGCTCGGCTATTCTAAACATGGTATATGAGATGCTACAGTTAGCATGTATTCAATTTGGAATTGAAATCTGATGCATTTGTATGATCTGTAGGCCGAGTCAGTGCGTGCAAAAAGCAGATGAATGATGCAAACATCTTTGTCATCTTGTATGCTAATTGAAATATGCCCTATATCTAACCATCGTGGCGGTAAATAAAAGGGAGAAATAAATGGGGGTTGGAAGACATACATCACACTCACACACCCTTATTACAACATTGCCCTCATGTGAGAGGTTAGAATAA
This sequence comes from Camellia lanceoleosa, assembly GCA_025200525.1. Classification (NCBI taxonomy): domain Eukaryota; kingdom Viridiplantae; phylum Streptophyta; class Magnoliopsida; order Ericales; family Theaceae; genus Camellia; species Camellia lanceoleosa. The sequence continues at coordinate 87,847,532 of CM045760.1, forward strand.
ATATCTGATCCGAATAAAAGAATAGTCTGATCCAGAATATTACAGTCCGAATAATATGCAAAAATCTTAATTAATTTACAAATTAAATAAAGAAAGATCAGAATCGGCATGCAAGCCGGGGTGCCTTATTCGATGAATAGTGTATCTTTGAAATTTGCAGACGGAAATCCATTGGGATGCCCCAATTAGCCTCTGTTTGCAATTTTCTCGAAATGCGTGTCAGACTCCGAAAAGTTGTTGATCCTTGATTTTGCTACAACAGAGAGCAGGAAAAGGGCATAGCAATGTATTTCACAAATATATGCATGCCTCGATTCTCGTGCCATCAATCACGCATCTCGATGCATGATGGCCAAGGAGTCGGATTGCACAACTCAATATAGGATGAATGCATATGAATGCTACAATAAAACCTAACTCCATCATGGGTAATCCGGAGTGTCGGTGACTTGGGAATTGAGACCCGTTCCGTCACTCGGAGTACGAAACGTGCCTCGTTTCCCGTGCCCGGGTTAACGCCTATCCCGAACACGATGCGATATGCATGGTATGCATGAAATGTAGCTAATATGCAATCCTAACATACACAATGCTATGAAAATGAGATGCCTCGAAATGCATGCACGCGGGCACGCAAACCGAGGAAATGTATGAATGCAATCTAAGATACAACCTAGTATGCACTATGCTGGCGAAAATGGAATGCCTCGAAATGCGTGCACACGGGCACGCAAATCGAGAAAATACATGAATGCAATGAGACTAAAATAACATGTCTCGAAATGCGTGCACACGGGCAAACAAACCGAGGAAATGGCATACGGAACGCAATGATGGGCTTACGCTAACGTGAGAGGGCCTCAGCCACACTCACATAGGCTGCCGTTGGATAAAAAAGAAGTGCCTCGGAATGCATGCCCGCGGGCACGTAAACCGGTGACATGAGCATGAAATAACAAATTGGGCTTACACTAACATGAGAGGACCTCGGCCGCACTCATAAGGCTGAGAGATGAGAATGAGCTACCTCGAAATCGTGCACTAGCACGCAAACCAAGGCAGTGACATACGCAATGCAAATGACATGGAAAATGCAAATTGGGCTTACACTAACATGAGAGAGCCTCAGCAACACTCACATAAGCTGCCGAAAGATGAAAACAAGCTACCTCGCATCTTGCGCTGCATAAGCAAACCGAGGACATCTGAGCATGAAATGGCATGCAAATGAAACGTGGCATATGGCATATGAAAAATGCAAATTTCAGTAGGTAAAATGATGCACAAATAGCCCCCGAATTATGACAAAATTACACCCGATGCCCGAAATGCTATGCTATGCGCCCAAAATGGCCTACAGCCCTACTAAACATGCACAGTATGGACATAACATGTAAAATAGTAGCAAGGCAGCCCCTAAACTAGCATTTTTTTAGTACAAAGTATGGCCAAACAATGCTCACAAGTATGGCAAAAAAGGCATGCAAAAAATGGGGGAAAATAGGGGAATAATGAAACAAGTGGTATATACAATGCTCAAACTTAAAAATACAGTTCTACAACATTGAAGAGGGACCAAAAATATGCACATTTACAAGAGATGACATTCCCCAATTCAGTATGTAGATATGCTTAATATAGCATGCAAGATAATGAGCCAACAAAGGCTATAACATGAGGTACCAAAAGCATGCATCAAACAACCTTGGACCCTTAACAAAACATGAAGAATGGGTTATTTTAAGACACTTTCTAAGCCTGATGAAGGCTAAAAATAGAAGCCAAGAAAGCCTAACAAAGCATGCAATTTTACGGAATCAAAGATGGTATTATATGAAGTACCAAAAGCATGCACCAAATGGCCTAAGACCCTTAACAAAACATTATGAGAAGGCCAAAACAAGGCTCTTTCCAAGCCTGATGAAGACTCAAAACAGAAGCCAAATAAGCTCAAAGGGGCATGCCAAATAGGAGTAGAACATGAATTCAAAGCAAGTGGCATGTAGAGCATGAAAACCAGGTTGAGCCCTTCTTCAATGTTGAAGAGGGGCTCAAAATAAGCACAATATTAGTTCATGAGATGCTCCAAATCAGATCACAAATAGGCCAAATAAATCATGCAATTTTACGGAAAATATGGAGGATTACAAAGAAAGTGCATGATAGAAAGGCCAAACATGATTGAGCCCTTCTTCAAAGTTGAAGAAGGGTTCAAAATAGGCCCACTCACAGTATATATCAGGCTCGAAAATGGATCACTCAAAAGCCAAACAAAGCATGTAATTTATTGGCCTAAAGAGTGGTATTGAAAGAGGTGCATCATGGAGACACCAAACAGAGCTGAGCCCTTCTACAAAGTTGTAGAGGGGCTCAAAATAAGCCTAAAATCAGTAGGGGTCAGAGCCCAAAACAAAAAGCAAATAGGGTAAAGAATTGACTCAAAATTGTGCTCAAAAAAAGGAAATAGAGTCTTACCTTTGAAGATTTAACTTTGGTGGTTTCTTGGCTTCAATTTGTTGATCCTTAGCCTTTGAAAATCACTCATTTGCTGCTGAAATGGAGGTGGTGATGGTAGTGCTTAGGGTTGATGAAGAGAGGAGCTAGAAACTTGAAGCTTTTTAGGGTTTTTGGCTATGGAAATGGAGGTTTTGGAAGAGAGGCTCTTGAGATGAAATTTTGTAACCTCAACAAAGGAGTCCGGCCCATAAGAGGACCAAAAATGATGTAAAGGGAGGAAATGCATCAGCTTTCTCTCCCAAAATATCCCCGGAGGACGGGGATATTTTGAAAAGCAGTGAACGGTATAAGGGTTCAAAGGAAGTGGCCCGGCCAGTGGATTTCTTGAAGGTGGCCACGGCCACCCCAACGATCGACCACCACTCTGGCCACGGCCATGGCCAAAAAGAAGTAAGAATTGTGGCCGACCACCATGTTTTGGTGTCCTCAGTGTGTAAAACAAGGTTCCAAGGTTGGAATTTGGCAACTCAAAGCAGAGTCACAACATTGAACTTGAAGGAGAGGCTCAAAAATGAAAGTAACAATTACTGGCCGACCAGTACTTTTTAGGGTCCTCCCATGTGCCCTCATCACAAATATGTAGTCCCGGCTCGAAGAAAATATCACTAGGGTGTTCAACACTGGCCCGGAAGTGAGCAAAACGGCCGCTGGAGGAGCGAAACTGGTTTTCCGGAACAATTGCTGGCCTCCCACCCTCCAGTGATCTTCCTGATGCTAAAACAGAGGTATCTGCCAAAATTGAACAAAAATCGATGCAAAATGAATGCTCGGGGCCCAAATCACGCAGTTCGGGGTCCCAAAAATAGGTTAGAGAGCGAAAGTGGCATTGACCCACGAAGTGGGTATCTGAGACCCAGTGTTCCTCGGTATGATAAAAGCAGAGGTCCCGTCGAAAATGAACAAAATCGATGCGAATGAATGCTCGGAGCCCCAATCGCGCGGTTGGTCCCAAAATAGGTATAAGCAAAGTGGTGTGTTGCCACGAAGTGGGCATCGAGGCCCCAGTGTTCCTTGGAATGATAAAGCAGAGGCACTTGCCAAAATTGGAGAAATCGGAGATGGTTGGCGGTCCGAATCGAGGCACTGTGACTCTGGCAAGGGAGCCGACTCCGGGAATGGGCAAAATGGCCTCTGACGCCAAAAGTAGCTCACGGCCCGAGAGATAGCCTACAGACCACTCCTCCCTCGGAAAGAAAAGCAGAAAATCGAGTGCGGTTCGCAAAGACAAGGCTGAAGAGAGTTCTAAGTCCGGAGGCGGGGCGCTCAGCGCAACTCGAGAGTTCTGACGAGCACAATATGCAACATCACCGGCGCCAATCGGTGGCGTCTGAGTCTTAAGGTTGGTCAAAAATGGGGTGTCTCTGATGGCCGGCCACCTGCGACAAAAGTAGATGGTAGGCCGCCTCGATGTGAGTCCATTCCAGCTGTGTCTTGGTTTTCCCCAAAAAATATCTCTATCCAGGGGAAGCTTTTGGAGGGAAATAAGAGCTCATTTCTCTCCACTTTGTTAAGGACTCTCCTCTCCCTCTCTTGTCCATATTGCTGTCCTCCCAACTCAAGAAAGAGGGTTACAAGAATTGGTTTGAGGATATCTCTACATACCACTCCATTTCCTTCAAGTTTTGGTTCCATTTCTTCATCATCTTCAAGCTCTACCCTCATCACTCCATTCCAGTGACAAAGGAAGGGATTCCAGACTTAGAGTTATCAAATCTGGTCCAAGAAGCAACAAAAGTATTGGTCTTCAAGGGTAAGTAGACTTTCCCCCTTTTGTAGCCCATTTTTGCACCAACTTCTTAGCCTATTTGCTTATTGTTTTGGGCTCCGACCTTAACTGAAACTAGGTTTATTTTGAGCTATTCTTCATGTTTGTTCAAGGGCTCAACCCTGTTTGAGCCCTCTATGGCACACTTGTTTCAATATCCTCTTGTATGACAATATTTTGCATGAAATTTCTAGCCTATGAGTGATCTGTTTTCGAGCATAATGTAAACTGTAAGTGGGCCTATTTTGAGCCTCTCTTCAACTTTGAAGAAGGGCTCAACCCTGTTTAGGCCCTCTATCTTGCACTTGCTTCACAATTCCTCCAATTTACCGTAAATTTGCATGATTTGTTTGGCCTACATATAATCTGTTTCGGAGCATGTCATGAACTGTGAGTAGGCTTATCTTGTGTCCCTCTACAACATTGTAGAAGGGATCAACCTTGTTGGGGGTCTCCATGTTATACTTGTCATTATACCCCTCTTTGACCCCCATTTTTGCATGCTTTTTTAAGCTTATCTAGCTTCTTTTACCATCATCGATTTGGAAAGAGTCATATTTTGATCTTCTTGACATATTTCATTAAGGGTCTTTGCTGGTTTGATGAATGTTTGGGGTACCTCATGTTATAGCCTTATGTATCCTAGTTCTTGCATGACATTTTTAGCATGTTTGCATACTGAGTTGGGGGATGTCATCTACTGTAAATGTTTATACTTTTAGTCCCTTATTAGTGTTGTAGAAGGGTATTTTTCCATTTGGGCATCGCATGTATCACTTGCTTCAATACCCCTCTTGCGGAGCCATTTTTGCATACTTGCCTAATCCTATGTGTGCTTGCTGTGTAGTCTTTTTTTATGACTGAAAAATGCTTGTCTTGGGGCTGTCTTGCTACTGTATTTTCATTCCATGTCCATATTGTGCATGCATTGCATAGCTATAGGCCATTTCGGGTGCCTAAATTCGCATTTCGGGACCATTCCTCGCATTTGGTGTCATTTCGCCATCTTTCGGGACTGTTTTCCCCCATATTTCGGTGTTGAAATTCCATTGGCATATTTGCATATCATTTTCTATGTCATTTCATGCCTTAATGCCATTGTCTCGGTTTGCGTGCCCGTGTACACGCATTTTGAGGCACTTCATTTTCATCCCTCGACCTCTTATGTGAGTGTGGCTGAGGCTCACTCATGTTGGTGTAAGTCCATTTTGCATTTTGTATGCTATTTTAGTCTCGTTGCATCGTATATGCCATTGCCTCGGTTTGCGTGCCCGTGTACACGCATTTCGAGGCACTTCATTTTCATCTCTCGGCCTCTTATGTGAGTATGGTTGAGGCCCTCTCATGTTAGTGTAAGCCCATATCATATTTCCATGACATTACATTCCGTATGCCATCTCCTCGGTTTGCGTGCCCGTGTGCACGCATTTCGAGGCACTTCACTTTTATCCGACGGCTTCTTATGTGAGTGTGGCTGAGGCCCTCTCATGTTAGTGTAAGTACAATTGCATTGCGTATGCCATTTTATGCCTTAGGATCATTTTCTCGGTTTGGGTGCCCGTGTGCACGCATTCCGAGACATCTCATTTTCATAGCATTGTGTATGTTAGGATTGCATATTAGCTACATTTTATGCATATCATGCATATTGCATCGTGTTCAGGATAGGAGTTAGCCCGGGCACGGGAAACGAGGCACGTTCCGTACTCCGAGTGACGGAACGGGTCTCAATTCCCAAGTCACCGACACTCCGGATTACCCATGATGGAGTTAGGTTTTGTTGTAGCATTCATCTGCATTCATCCTATATTGAGTTGTGCAATCCGACTCCTCGGCCATCATGCATCGAGATGCGTGATTGGTGGCACGAGGATCGAGGCATGCATATATTTATGAAATACATTGCTATGCCCCTTTCCTACTCTCTGTTGACAAAATCAAGAATCGGCCGATCTTAGGGCTTGGCACGCATTTAGAACATTGCAAGCGAGGCTAATTGGGACATCGATTGGATTTCAAAAAAAGCGATGACATACATCATTCGGAATTAAAATGACCCCGGCTTGCATGCGATTCTGATTTTCTTAGTTAATTTGTTAATTAATTAGGAATTTGTACATTATTTGTATATTATTGATTGTATTATTCTTTTATTCGATTGTATTATTTATTAGGACCCTTCTGGCGGGCATAATTGTAATAAGTGTGGGTGAGTGTGATGTATGTCTTCCAACCCCCACTTCTTTCTCCTTTTATTTACTTGCTTACGATGGTTAGATATAGGGCATATTTCAATTAGCATACGATGACAACATGTTTGCATCATTCATACGCTTTGCACGCATACTCGTAGCTCGTCATACAAACTGCATTTGCATTTCAATTCCGAATGGAGTACGTGATAATTGTAGCATTTCATATACCATGTTTAGAATAGCCGAGCCTGCTATAGTTTGCATCTTCGCATGTGTTGCATTAGGCAATTCTGTATATTTAGGATCATACATGATTTCTAATCGGTTTTCTGTTTTGGCTTGGAGTACTCGGTGAGTTTTATGCTTTAGCATCCTTGTATGCGTGTGAGTGCTGCCATAAATAGCATGCTTACCATGAGGCTAAATGCTTACGTGATATAACTGTCTTGAATGCCTGTGGGTGGAGGTTGAGTTACTTGAATTGGAACAATTCATCAAATGCTTGTTTTAAGGCAAAATCATATTTTCTTAAGCCCACCCGAGGGTGGCAAATCCACGTCTTAGCCTACCTGCGGGTAGCACCATCAAACCATTTTCAAACAAACAAACATGAAGTGTTTTGTTCAAATCGATGACTCGATCTATACTTGTATCTTTGTCGCATCACATAGTAACCTAGGCTAATAGGAATAAGAACATACATTGTTTTCAAAAGCAGATATCATGGTTAGTAGAGGCGGTCTTTGGTCGGTGGCGGGGTGCTCACGGTGACCTTCCCCAATCGTACCTAAGTTCCCGGCCGAGGCAACTTTGGTGATAGCGGACACGTGGCCTTTGGCACCGAGTCGGGGTTTCCTAAATTTTCAATTAAAAAATATTTAGGTGGCGACTCAGATCTGGCAGCGATCCATGTTTGGCACTTCTTTCAAAAAATCTGTTTTCAAAAACGATTTGTCGGATTTGGACTCTTTGGTTCAAGATTAAGAACCGTGACATTTGAGTCCTTCGAACTGTAGTGACCCAATATCGAACCAGAACGGGGGGGGATTCGCACCCCTTTCCCCGGGATGCGTTCGACGTCACGCACTAACTAAGAGTAGAACACACAGCCCGAATTTGAAGGTGAACACACAGCACGCACTGACTAAGAGTAGAACACATAGTCTCAAACTCTGATTTTCTGAACACACAGCCCACACTGATTGAGAGTAGAACACACAGCCCTAAACTCTGATTTTCTGAACACACAGTCCAAGTCGATGGTGAACACACAGCCCACACTGATTGAGAGTAGAACACACGGCCCTAAACTCTGATTTTCTGAACACGCAGTTCAAGTCGATGGTGAACACAGCCCACACTGATTGAGAGTAGAACACACAGCCCTAAATTCTGATTTTCTGAACACGCAGTTCAAGTTGATGGTGAACACACAGCCCACACTGATTGAGAGTAGAACACACAGCCCTAAACTCTGATTTTCTGAACACGCAGTTCAAGTTGATGGTGAACACACAGCCCACAAATTTTTCTGAAATTTGAACACGCAGCCCAAAACACAGAGTTACTAAACACGCAACCCAGATTAAAGCGAACACATAGCCCACTAAGTAAGATTTGAACACGCAGCCCAAAACAGTTCTTGAACACGCGGCCAGATTTGAAGTGAATCGCGACCCAATGATTAAGGATTGAACACCTGACCCAAAAACAGTTCTTGAACCACGCGGCCAGATTTGAAGTGAACACACACCAGCGATTAGGGATTGAACCTGACCCAAAACCAGAGTTCTTGAACACGCATGCAGTTGAAGTGAACACGCGACACTTACGTTTCATTTGCACCGACTACTTCATTTCATTTGCACACATTTATTTCATTTCATTTGCACACTATTTCATTTCATTTCGCCTGACTTGTTATTTGCATCTGGCTTGCATTTTATTGTGTATCTTGAATACATGTATTCATTACGAATCTGAGTTGGCTCTCGTGTCGTGAGGATATGGCTCCACCTTCTTGCGAGAGAGTGGTCTGTTGAGCTTCGAGTGTCAGGATTTGGTTGACTCAGCGGGGTTGAGCATTGCAGACGGGTTATCACCTTTGTCTTGCCAAGAGGACATTGTTAGTTTGCTTTGGTGGAGAGATGGTGGGACACCACCAATTCTTTTCATTTTTACGCCACGGGGATATGACCATGACTCGCTAGACTTTTGTAGTACTCACCCCTGAACATAGGCGGTTGGGCCATACCTTATAGCGAGGATATGGGAGAGTGGGGAGGGCTTAGGTACACCTATTGGGGCTCGCCCAGTAAACCAGAGCTTAGGAGAGTCAGACACCGTTCTCTTCCGTTTTGAATGGGAGATGGAGCCTGAGTCTCCTGAGGAGGTTGAGCAGTACACCCGAGGTTTCCTTATGTTCCTCTTTGGCACCACTCTATTTGCTGATAGGGGGAACACTGTCGGGTTGTATCTTTTGATTGCCCTAGTGGACCTATCACAAGTCAGTCGGTATGACTAGGGTGGCGCTGGCCTGGCTACCCTCTATTGTTACATGAGTGTAGCCTCTCATGGCGAGACTTACTCGGCGGCAATTGGAGAACTGGGAGAATGCGTTACATCCTCTTGATTTACATTTCTGCTCCTCATTACTTGTTCATTGCACACACGGCGCACTTTGCACTCTGTATTCTACCTTTAGCATTTTGTATTCACATTCCACACTGCTTTTCTCAGTTATGGGTGTACGTATATTTTCCCATATTAGCCCCGGAGATGGAGGTGGCAGGACTCCTTATGACTCCGTTTTCATTGGTATTCGAGGGCGAGCACCGATCGAGACCTCGAGAGACTCTCTTCTACCTGCGACAGTATTTTGATACTGTGCGGACGATAGAGGTATTTCAGAACTCTCAGCTCCTTTCATTTTTATCTGTGATCTGCCTTGTATATTCTTGATTTCTGATTGATTTATGCACTGGCTATCCGCAGATTACTTGGCAGCCCTGGGTGGTCTTAGGTGACGGTCTCCGACATCAGTATCCCGGAGGATCGGGTAATTTCCAGTATAGGTTCCTGCTTGAAGGACCAGTTGGTAGGGCATGGTTCCTGGGGGAACGCTTTCTGCGTCAGGTGTGATGGTACAATTCTCAGGACCCTCCTGCTGTACCTCCAGCCACTATGCGGACTGCCGATAAACTATCTTCCCAGGAGGTCATCAATGATATGTAGGGCACCGATGCTTTGTTACATCTCATGGAGGGGGACTACGCCACCTATCGTCGTATATATCTGATGCCCCCCTTGACGGGAGTGCGTGCTCCGCCATTGAGGCCTACTGATGTACCATCTTCGAGTCGTGCCCGTGCTACGGATATCCCCTCCTCTAGCAGGGCCGGTGCATCTAGGGGTAGAGATAGTTCGATTCCTCCGATCCCTCCGACTCTTCATCATCCTGGGTGGCTAGACATGCCGACCGAGTTGACGAGTTGGCGGTTCGGGACTCCTTACCAGGTCTCGCTAGAGCCTCCCCTTCTTGACCACAGATATGTCAGGGATCCTAATTCACCCCCGGTATGTTTTACAGCTTTGATTTATCAGTCAGATTACTTGGACATTCATTCCATCGCTGATAGTTTTGCATTTGTATCTGTAGCCTCCAGTTGAGTACATGGATGAGATACTTGGGATGCTGGCCACATTGGAGGGCATGATCCTCTGGAGGAGGCCTGGTGGCCATTATGGGCGTCTGAGTCTTGTTCATCTTTCTGTATTTAGCATATTTCGATGACATCTTTGGTTTTGAACATTCTCTTTGTATTGATAAATTGTGTAGAGCACATCGACACACCCTCGCATATTGTACTTGCATCTACTTTTCATATTTGAACCGATGTATTTGAACTTTTCACTTTCGGATGCCTCCTGTATGCTCAAGGCAGGGGCCACACCTTCTCGGAGAAGTCAGTCTTGGACTGTTAGTCTTGGGCCATCTGGGCCTTTTCGAGGCCGGGCCATCCAGACCTTCTTAGGGAGTTGGGCCATCTAGGCCTTTTAGAGGAGCTCGAGGAGCAGTCGTCTCATGACCTTGAGGCACCCATTATTGAGGAGGGCTGGTGAGGATGAGGAGGAGGAGGTCATGAGCCGTGAGTCGAGACATCTCTTTGGGGAGGAGGCTCGGTCTTGGTTCGGGAGTGGAGGCCGGTGAGGATCCGAAGATGATAGCTCGGCCGGATGGTGATGATGGTGCAGAGGTTGTCTGAGAAGAGGATGAGAGGGCCTCCTCATTCCGTTCAGGATATTGATGCTATTTCTGCTATATTTTACTTTTTGCTAGTAGTTTGTAGCACTTTGCATATTGTTAGGCAGTTTTATTACCTGTAAAACTTGTACCTTTATTTTGTTGTAAAACATGATGGAATGAAACAGCCTTTGAAAATATGTTTGTATTTGAAATTTTTAGTATCATAGCATCATTTTGCACAAAATGGAATTGAATGAAAACATGCCTTGTGTATTTACTGCGGTCGTAATGAACAAGCGCAACAAATCAAAACTCGACTCACTAAGAAATAATAGAATCTTAGCAAGTTTATAACTCGATAAGCAAAGTACAACAATGTTAACGACTCAATAAACAAGACTCAACAAAATCGCGTAAACAAAAAGTAAACAAACAGTAATAACTCAAAACACAAAATGCGACAGGTCGACAAAACTTACAACTTGATAAACAAAACAACAACTCGATAAGCAAAAATACAACAAAGCGTACTTCGGACGGACGATCTGGATGATGGAACGTATCTGAAGCTGAGAGAAATGGAGGCCTTCAACGTTCCCGATGCGTGAAAGTGCCTCAAACTTCCTTCTGGAGGGCAAAACAGAACCAATGAGCATGGTGGGCCACATTTGCTTTTGGGGATTGGAGGGTGGTCGGCCGGCTAGGTTTTTGAATCAAGGGTGGCCGGCCTGCTAGAATAGGTGGCCGGTCGGCCACCCTCCTCTCAGACTTCGAATTGTGACACGTGTCCTTTGAATAGTGTTTCACCCTTTATAAAAAGCCCCAACCTTGGAACTTATTCATTTCATCACTGTTTCTCACAAAAATGGGCATTTTTTCGAAAATCTCACATCTTGGATCTCTTCTCTAGACTCGAAAAAGTTGAACTTCTAGGGTTTGGCTTGAATGCACTATTCACGTTGGTAGGACTCCGCCACATCTTCCTTTCCTCTATCTTGTGGCAAGGTTTTGGAACGGTGATGCATGTCTTTAGCTTCGGTGGGCAAGAGGTATGTCCTACTTTTGAAGATTTTCAAGCCTTGATGGAATCAAGGCGGCGAGAAATCTTGCCAACTCAATTTTGGCTATGCCCGGACCTTAGAGGCGGATGTATGCGGACTCAACGCGCATAATGCTCGATCCCGATTTGTGACGGATTGTTGGATATCCGAGCTGATTCTTGATTCTCGATCTTTGGTGACCGCGACCATCATTGGCAAGGCTTAAACGACATGCTCTCTGTTTGTGCTGTTATCTCATTTTCTGTTTGCCTCAAGCTTGGAGGTCGGCCTCCGTCGATTGAAGTTGCTCAAGGCTTGAAAGAGGAAGAGTTGCATTGCCATGACTCTGGCGAGACAACGATGGGCTTGGATGCTTTCTCTTTAGGAGACAACCAGGTTCGCAGGGAGTCCACTACTGCTGCAGGTAATGTTTCCCACCCAAGCTCACATATGTATTCGCTCACATCACTCGACCCTCGGGCTCGGTTTTTTCTCACAAAACTCTTATCTTACTTTTCTCTCATCGCACATCTCTCTATTCTTTATTCTCTCATTTTTCATCCCTCTCCAGATATGGTTGATGGATAAATTGCAAGTTGTGGACTCTTGCCCTACTTACTCAGCCCGCGGTTACTTCTTTCGACAACGCCTAGTCGATGCCCTTGATGAGGGATGGTGGTTTGAATGGATGTGCAATTTGTCGGCAGATCGCAATGCGTGGCATTGTCCTTGGCTCAATCTCCCGGCAATGAGCTACAGCATGTCCCGGCAGGTTGGGATTCGACTGATCGGCTTGACTCACTGTGTATTCTATTTCCCATTTCGTATTCTACGCCAGTTCGGCCATGATTAGACTTGCCCACCAGAGGAGATAGAGTATCCGGCTACATTTCGATTCGGCGCCTACGGTGGCTCGGCAAGCATGGCGTGGAGAGAGTTAGAGCTTCCTCGCCTTTACTTTTAGTTGCACTTTGTCGGCGAGTCTTTGGGATTGGCTTAATGAAGAAGCCTGAGTTAGGCCTAGGTTGGTATCGGAGGCTTCAACTAGCTCTGGGAGGCGCGAGGACACTGACTTGACTATGCCCAGTTTAATGCTTTATTAGTACTTTCAAGTTTTCATTATGAGTGTAATAAAAAGCAACTTCAATTGTATGTAAGAGCAAGAGAACTACTGTTTTGAAATCAAAAGAAATTGAAGGTTGTGTCTTGAAAATTCTCCGTTTTGGTCCAAAAATGGTCTTAGTTATGAAAAGATTAATTTGAACAAAGTCAACTTTTATTAAAACTTTTCAAAACTATTTTTCGATATGGATCGAGCTGGACACGCTGAGATCATCCTTGAGATGCACAACCTCGGATCCTAGCAAGCGGAAAGTTGCCCTAATTTGAAAAGTGCCTCGGCGATTCATAGCAGCGGAAAGTTGCCCCTAGTGCAGATGGTGCCGCAACACTTCATTGCAACGTAAAGTTGTCCCTAATCTGAATAACACTGTACCGGAGATCACGATAAATGCTGATAAATAGAGATGACTGAGATGATCAAATGGACAAAATTGATCGGGGAAAAGATTGAAATTTGAACTTGGATGAAGGCGCCTCGTATCCCAAAAATGGGAATCAAGCCTTACGTAGTTCAGGCTTGGGTTCGCTCGGGTATTTTTACTCTCTTTTTGCGCTCTAACTTTTGCCAAGGCCGCCCTTTGCGGGTGTTCAACCTTCCGTGCTCAGTTTTATTAATTTCAAATTTTCTATGTATACAATTTTGCTTAGGTCGTCCTTTCAGGTTTTCGGCCTATCGAGGCTCTCAGGGGAAATATTTCATCAACTTGACCATATTGATTGGTTGAAAACTCTAAGCCATCTAGGTCCATCGAACCACGGCTCCACGACAGATTGACTTGATAATATAGGGACCGATCCAATTGGAGTGCGAACTTGCCTTGGAGCGTGGATGGGAGCTCGGTTGTCTTTGAGTACCAAATCTCCTTCTTTCAAATTCCTAGACTTAACCTTCTTGTTAAAAGCAGGCGATTCTGCGTTGATAACCTTGGATGTGATGCAGTGCTTTTCGACCTTCTTTCATCGAAAAGCATGAGTTCCTCAAATCATTTCTTTGCCAATCTGCTTGACTATCGGCACTCGGCCAATACTGTAATAGCGGGACCTCAATCTCAATAAGGCGAGCGGCTTCCATCCCATAAACCAATGAGTCTGAGTCGCCCGATAGATTCTGATCGAAGTCCTGTAGCCCCCAGGCGAATGGCGGCTTATCTGGCGATCCGATAGGTTTCCACCATCTTCGTAGTATCGCTTGATGTTCTTGTTGGCGGCCTCAAGCGCTCCGTTGGTTTTGGCGGTAAGTAGATGACTTATGAAAAGCCACATTGTATTTCTCAACAAATCGATCACCTCCTTTTGAAGTGGGAACCATTATGCGAAGCGATTTCATTTGGGACTCGTGGTGACGAGATAATGTTGTTTGATAAATTTTGCTACATCTGAAGCCTTCAACCGCATAAGATTGGGCCTCAACCCACTTTGTGAAATAATCTATCGTTACCGGGATGAACTCATGCCCATTCGACCCCTTTGGTGTAACGGCTCAGATTACATCAATTCCCCGAACGAAGCGGTCATGGCGAAGTCATGTTGTGCAGCTTTGTGGCGAGATGTTCATGCGATTTGCATGAATTTGACACTGTGACATCGCCGAAGCCAATACAATCCTCCTCCATGGTGGACGATAACCTTGTCTAAGGATCTTCCATGCCAACATTACCCCATTCATGTGTGCACCACATTCACCCGTGGATAGCTTCCATTAGGCGCTTTGACTCTTGGCATCAACGCCGCAGTTTATGCATTCCCGGATGACCCGTTTATCTGATTTACCCCGTATAATGGCGAGCGCCATTCTTGATTGCCCTCTTGTCTTTGGCATTTACCCTGGCGGGTATGCTTCTTTCTCCAAGTTCGGATGTCGTAATACCGGGGTGTTAAATCACGAACTTCATCTATGGTGCAATCGACTCATAAGCGGTACAAATTTACGATCGATGATATTTGGGCGCATTCGGACTCCACGGGATGTCTATCATAGATGATAGAGTTGCTAAGCGAATCCGTGAACTGTTGTTCTCTCTTAGTAGATGAGTAAAACTTAGCTTCTCAAGCAGGAATCGGCAAATCCAAGGTTTGGTGATACATCATCATCTTTTCCTCTTTCACTTTCCGGTCTCCTTTAGCTTGAGACATAACAAGCTTGAATCTCCAATGGCGTCCGGTAGTCTTGCCCTAGTTCGAGGATGCTTCTAAACCCGGCAATGCACGCTTCATAATGCCTTCATTGTTCGAGACTTTGAGCCGAGTTTGAAGGCTAGAGGATCTGAGGAATTGTCGGTGCTATCGATAACACTCTATCCCATACCCATGTTGATTTGGCGCTCCGTCAAAGTACATAAATCAAGTTTCTTCGTCGATATCACGAATTGATTCATCGGAAATAGGTACTCGGCTTCATCCCCTCAACCGGGTGGTCGGCAAGGAACTTTGCCTTGCTCTTCCTTTCAGCGACTTGCGTGTCACGTCGTGGGATCAAATTCGGAGAACTTGACAACCAACGAGCTAGCCTACAGTAGTATTTGGTTTCTCGAAGAGATATTTGATGGGATCAAGTCGTGAAACCAACATTCTGAGTGAGCTAACGAGGTAGTGCGCGACTTCTGGTAGCCCATACCAGAGCTAAGCAAGCCTTTTCCAGCGGTGTATATCGAGTCTCATACTCCAGCATCTTTTTGCTCAAATAATAGATGGCTTTTTCCACCTTATCGTCTGATTCTTGTGCAAGCATGCAACCCATCGTGGTTTCAGTCACTGACAGATACAAAATCAACGGTTTCCCCGGCTCTGGTGGCGATAAAACGGGTGGGTTCTGTGGATATTCTTTAATCTGTTCAAATGCAGTTTGACATCGGTCGTCCCATTGGAAATTCTTTCCTTCCTTGAGAAGGCCAAAAAGTGGTTTACAAGTCAAGGTCAATTTTGAAATAAACCTTCTTATGAATTGCACTTTACCCAGAAAGCCTCGCACCTCCTTTTCAGTCCTTGGTGGTGGCATTTCTAGGATGGCCTTGATTTTGGAAGGGTCGACCTCGATGCCTTTGTGTGTCGAAACCCTAGCATTTTCCCATTGTAACACCAAACGTACATTTAGAGGGTTTAGCATGGCAGGAATTCCCTAATCCTTTGAAAAACTTGTGCAAAGGCGGTGTAGTGGCCCTCTCTTTCTTTGGACTTGACAATCATGTAGTCACATACACCTCAACCTCTTTGTGGATCATATCATGTAGTATTGTGGTCGTGACCCGTTGATAAGTAGCTCGGCGTTCTTCAACTAAGCGGCATTACCGTGTGATATGTCCCCAGGGGTGGTGAATCTGATCTTTCTCATCTTCTGGCGCCATCACTATCTGGTTGTATCCTAGAAGCCATCCATGAATGAGAGCAATGCATGCCTGTTGTGAAATCTACCAACTCATCGATGTGCGGTAAGGGAAAGTCGCCTTGGACTAGCTGTTCAAATCCTGAAGTCTACACACGGATCCTGCCATCTTTCTTGGCGGAACAATGTTGGCCAACCAAGTCGGATATTCAAATACGGCAGGAAGCTGCGTCGATTTGCTGGTGACCTCTTCATTAATCTTAAGAGCCCAATCCGGCGGATCATACGAGTTTACGCTTGATAGTCGGGCCTTGGTCAAGGGGATCGATCTTTGTACAATCTCAGGATCGATTCCAGGCATGTCTTCGTAGGACCACGCGAAAACATCTTTGAAATCTTTTAATAAAGCGACTAAGCGCTCGCGTTCCTCTGAAGACAACGTGGACCCGATTTGGACCAGCCGCGGGTCCTTCTCAGTACCAATGTTCATGGTAATGATTTCATCCATCAATGGTTTGACAAATCTCTCTTGCTCTTGTTCAATTAAGCGTTGTAAAACCGGAGGAACTTCGTCCTCGTCGTTTTCATCAAAGTTTTGAAAGTCTGAATTAATGCAATAAATCAAGGGCACAGAAAAATACTCGGAAACCACATTCACCTCATTCTCATTAAGTTCATCCAAGCAAATCCGATTCATTGGTTACAACAGACTCAAATGAAAAGGAAAAGGGCGACCTAGGCGGATGTGGCATCCGGGTTAACATCCCAGAGTACAGACTTCGGACTCGGTCATTTGGAACTGATTCGACTCACAAGACTCGGTGGAATCGATTCGGCTCACTACGACCAGTCTTCTTTGGACAAACATCCTCCTCGTCTTGCCAAGTGAGAGAGGTGCGATTGATGCATCAAGATAGGCTGGTGGTGGGCCCACAGCCGTTCCATCCCCAATCATGGAAACCACGTAGTTATCCCCCAAGCACTCTTGGCCGATCGGAGGATCAGAGAGGAGATATGCCAGTGCTACCCCTATTTCAAGTTCTGTGCCCTCAGGATCCACTGCCTTATTCTGCTCAACCTCAGCTGTTGGGTCTGTCTGCTCTGTGGCAACGTCATCCCCCAATAGTTGTAGGTCGAAAAAGATTTCGAAGCCTGGTACATGCTTCTTCTCCGCGTTTAACCATGGCTCTGGGAAGCCGCAAAATGGAAAGTCCTCCCCCTCCCGGACAAAGCGTCCGTTCAGGGTACCTTGGATGGGCCTGTGCATTAAATCAAAGGGCTTCGGCTGCCGCTCTCTTTGCGGCCATTTCTTTTCCTTTCCTTACCGATCCTCTTTGGTGGGCAAATAACCCTTGATCCAAAAGGTATGCGGGTTGTGTGGCACCGGCCAATCTTTGCGACTCCTTTCTGCCGCTTCTTCCTAATCCCATCCGGGAATATGTTGTAGCTTGTTCATGAGGTAAGCGGATTGAGCAGCAGCGTACACCTTCATTCACAGCCATAATATTCTGCACTACCCGGGCCTCTGCCAAAGTGAACCTCGACAAGAACACATCCTCCGTGCCGTGCTCGATTTCCAAAACTGGTGTAGACACTTCCGGTGGCGGATGGATGGATGAGTTTCTGAAAACAATTGCAACCCCTTTCCCGTGAGGGTATTTCAACATCTGGTGTAGAGTCGAATAGACTGCCTTTACTTGGTGCAACCACGGCCGCCCCAAGAGTAAGTTGATGGTTCCGGGAACGTCCAAGACATGAAATTCAATGTTGTGTTGTCCTGGACCAACACAGGCTGAATCTTGATAGTCCCCATCACTTCCCTACTAGTATTATCGTAGCTTTGATCACTGAGTGGTTGGTATGAAGTCGCGGGTTTCAACGATTGCATATCTTTGTTACGGTTGGGCGAGCGTTGATAGAACCCGATATCAACAAGTACCACGGTATCCACTTATCTCTACATTCCACGGAGATGTAGAGGTTTAATATGATTCACGCTCTCGGTGGCAATTCCTTGTCTGAAAAGGTTAATCTTGGGGAACCTCCTCCGGAAAAACCCAACCATTTGCTCTGGCATGGTTTCGATGGAAGTTTGGCCTTGTCCATAGCAGATAGAATGACTGTCATGCACCCTTGAAGCCATAGCGGTCCCAGAGATGGAGATGTATGCTGTATTTTCTTTAAGCATCTCGATCTGACTTCTTCTTCAATTTGTTTCTCTCTCTGTTTCTCTGCCTCTTTATCTTTCCCAGATGCTTCAGGTTGGTCGAGGTGTGGGGGCTTGAAATACCGCCCGCTCCTGGTCATGTGGTCCACCTCATCGAGGTACCAAGTATCATCTGGTTGAGCACCTGCCCAATCTTCATCCGTGTGGGCAAGACATAAGTCATCGTCTTCCCACCACATCCTCTAGCATTCAACAGACACCTATCTGGTTTTGGCAAGTTTGTACTCTCGGTACTTTCATCCCATATGCTCACAGCATATCCTGCTTTCGTGCTCGCAGCACTTTCAATCTCTTCATGGTTCTTGGCTTTCCGAATTCTCTCAGAATCCCAATTCCTCCCTTGCTCCTCCTGTGTTAGTATGGTTTGTTGTTCAGTTTTCATAATATCTTGATCCCGAGCGAAATTCTTTGTACCGGCACTCTCCGGCAATCCATTCTGACTTTCGGCCCTTCCGGCCATCATTGATACCCTAGCCCCTGCCGGGCCTTGCTCTGGCTGAAGTTCCACGACATCTGGCTGATCATCTAACCATCCGGCAATCTCTGCCGACTCCCCGTATTCAAACCAATTGATTGTTGCATCCCCTGCTTCTTGGTCATTGAAGAACTGGAGGTTGGCAAAATCTTCTTCCACCGTTGTCAGATCATCTGCCCCTTGTTCAAGTCCGTCCCCCCGAATCATGCACAATTCAGCTTTTACGGCGACCTCACACTCGGCTCGGTGGCTCCTTGATAAGATATATCCGCTTGGATCATAAGCTCTTCGGCATAATTCGGCTGTCCCATCCAGACTCACCATTACGCTCTCCTCTGAAATCGCCTTGTTCCATCTTGAGGTCACCACCTCTGGCTCAGTTGGGTTGTGAAGGTGTCCAACATGCACAAGTCGATTCTGTCGGAAGGATCACCTTCGGCTTGGGTAGGTGGGAGGGAGTAATATAGATACTAGGATCGTAGGAAACGACCCCAGTTTGGATAAGGTTGACTCTTTTGGGTGGTGGATCTTGGTTATGTGCGGGGAGTGGGTTAGTTGTGACGTTGGGCCTTTCGGGAGATAGAATGATATTTTTGTCAACGAGGTCTTGAATCTCGTGACGTAGCCGGAAACATTGATCTGTATCATGGCCATCTTTCTTGGTGGTACGCCTGATGCTTTGGGTTGTGGAAAGGGGGGAGTGGATTTGGTAGTGGCCTCGGCTCTAGGGGTTTCATATGCCCCTTTTTGATTAGAACGCCGAGAGCCTTGGACAAGGGCATGTATAGTGGGGTGAAGGTTCTTTGGCCTCTGGATTGGTATCTCGGGACTTGTTCTTGGTCCGGAGAGTCTTTGAAAAAGCGTGTGGCTGCGGGCCTTGGTTGGGAAGGGGGAGTGGTGGTGACCATGCCGACCTCCGAAGTCCTTGTGTTTGCAGCGCCACTCGGGCCTGCGGTGTTATTACGGTTGAATGTCCTTTGGGGCTGCTCTCGGTCCTAGTCGATCAAACCTTGCTTCATCGCATCCTCGATCTGTACCCCCATCTCGTGTAAATCTAAGAAGGTGGGAAAAGGGAGTACGATCATTTTCTGCATTAACTTCGGTTGGAGATTGCGTACAATCATTTGAATTTGATCTTTATCTGTTGGCCTCAAGGTCATCATCGATGCCTTTGCTTTCCACCGAGTTACAAAATCAGAGAAAGTCTTTTTTTGTTCCTGCCTCGTTTCGAGATCATGTGTTGTAATCTCGATCTATGTATTATATGAGTACTGTGCAACGAAGGCCTCAGCCAGCTCATCCCAGTTTCTCTTCACATCATCTTCTAACTTTGCGTACCAGATGGCCGCCACCCTCGACAAAGTTCTGCCAAACAAAGAAAGCTTTTGTGGTCGGGTTAGGCCCATTGGTCTTAGGATGTCTGAAAATAGCTGAAGATGGACCATGGGGTCTCCGGACCCATCAAAACGGTCAATCTGTGGCATCTTGAATCTGTCTAGCAATGTTACGGCCACATCAGTGTACCCATCTTCGATGTCTGGGATGGCTTTCACCCCCTGCGATTTCTTGAAAAGCTTTTCCAGCTTACTCAGTTTCAGAGCTGTATGATCTACCTCGAACTCAAACGAAGAGTCCGGGTGGTTGGGTGTAAGATTCTTGGACAGTTGTGGCAGAAACGGGGGCGGAGCCAGCCCCGTTGGAAGATTGGTGTCCTCTTGGATATTCTGGACATTGGGTAGGGTGTTCTGGGTGTTCGGGAGGGTATTCTGAGGATTTGGCAGGGTATTCTGACCAATAGGTGTCTGCTCGGGTAGTGGAGCTGCTGGTGGAGGAGGAGCCTGATGTGAAGCGAGCGCATTCTATTGCGACCTAATGTCGGCTCGACTTTCTTTTGGGCCATGACTGCGGCTTGTTGTTTAGAAAATTCCGCTTGGCGGATGGCATCATCTTGCATCTGTTTCATGCTCTCATGCATTTGGTGCATCATCGCCTCCATCCCTGGTGTAGTCTGTTGTTCCATCTGAATGACCGGTAAGTGTATCTCTATGGAAGACACGAAATCTCAACCCATTGTTTGTCACTAAGGTAGGCTAGCCATTCAGATGATCCGCGCTCGACACCTTCATACCTTGGCCTTCTTTTGATAACTGGGGGTAGAGAGTGGAACATTGGATGTCCGTCAACTAGATCCTCGGATCGATTGAGTTGGCGACCTCGTGTTCAAAGTGCTTGGGAGTATCTCTTTGGTTGGAAGCAATCGTGCTAAAAAGCGCCTAGCAAAAAGATAATAAAGCAAAAGGAAATAAATGACGGAAAAGCGTAGCATAACAGCTTAAATTAAATACACACAACGCACAGTCGGGCATACAACACGCAGTAGATAAGCTGAAAATACAACATCCTCAATCAGCGATCCTTTGTTCTGTATCACTATTCTCCAAAACTGAATCGGATATCCATGATGAAGCGATTCTCGAATCTTGGTTGATGCCCACAGGCCTGATGCCCAAACTCAATTGATACATGCATTCCTTGTAGAGACACACTCTAACAAGCACATAGCAGATAAGTGAGAGCCGAAAACACCCCTATGTTGGGGTAGGGTTTCCCTGTCCTATTTTGTCAGGAACTAGGGTTTCACTACGCACGCAGCGGCTTCAAATAACCTATAAACGGGTAAGCAATCTGTCCTAGTTTGGAATGGTCACTATGGATTCGAATATGCACTAGGTCGAATGGTCAAAAAGGGTACCTCGGTAAAACCGGGGTTTGTGTTCCCATGCTGTCAGAGCCCAGAGCCGATCAACCTTATGGACATGCCTTGACAAGACAAGCCTCCGGCAAATCGTTCGGGAATGGCATATGGCAAACACGGTGTCCTAGGCGCACCAATGCAAATGCAATGCAAAGAAACACACAAGTGTAGTCAAAACCAGATATCATGAGTTCGAGTCAAGTTCTCTAAATCCCCAGCAGAGTCGCTAGAAACTGTAGACGTCCTCGAACGCCCCGGGAGGGTTAAGTCCCGTTCCGTTCATATTGGGGTCACTACAGTTCAAGGACTCAAATGTCACGGTTCTTAATCTTGAACCAAAAAGTCCAAATCCGGCAAATCGATTTTGAAAATAGGTTTTTTGAAAAGAAGTGCCAAATATGGACTGATTTGCCAGATACAGAGTCGCCACTTAAATGTTTTTTAATGGAAAATTTAGGAAACCCTGACTCGGTGCCAAAGGCCACGTGTCCGTCATCACCAAAGTTGCCTCGGCTCGGGAACTTGGGTACGATTGGAGAAGGTCACTTCGTGAGCACCCCCGCTCGCCCGGTCAAAGACCGGCCTCTACTAACCATGATATCTTATTTTGAAAACATTGTGAGTTCTTATTCCGGTTATTAGCCTAGGTTACTATGTGATGCGCACAACATACAAGTATAGACTGAATCGCCTGAATTGGAACAAAACATTTCATGTTTGTTTGAAAATGGTTTGCTACCCGCGAGTAGGCTTAAAATGCAGATTTTGCTACCCTCAGGTGGGCTTAGAAGAACAATGGTTTTGCCACTAGCTAGTGGGCTTAAAAAAAAAAAAAATATTTGATGAATTGTCCCAATTCAAGTAACTCAACCTCCACCCACAGGCATTCAAGGCAGTTATATTACGTAAGCACATAGACTCATGGTAAGCATGCTATTCATGGCAACACTCACACACATGCAAGGATACTAAAGTATAAAACTCACCGAGTACTCCAAGACAAAACAGAAGCTCATTAGAAATCCATGCATGATCCTAGATGCACAGAATCGCCTAATGCAACAAATGCAAAGATGCGAATTATAGCAAGCTCGGCTATTCTAAACATGGCATATGGAATGCTACAACTAACACGTATTCAATTTGGAATTGAAATACAAATGCAGTTTGTATGATGCGCCGAGCCCGGTGCGTGCAAAACAGATGAGTGATGCAAACATGCTATCATACTGTATGCTAATTGAAATATGCCCTAATCTAACCATCATAAGCAGGTAAATAAAAGGGAAGAAAGACGTGGGGTTGGAAGACATACATCACACTCACCCACACTTATTACAATTATGCCCTCGCGCAGAGGGTCCAAATAAATAATACAGTCCCAAATGAAAGAATAATACAGTCCAAATAATACAGATAATGTACAAATTCCTAATTAATTAACAAATTAACTAAGAAAATAATAAAACTGGCATGCAAGCCAAGGACTGCCTTGATTCTGCTCTGGATAATGAGATGATGCATGTTTGGGCTGCTTTGCGCGGAAATCCACTGGGATGCCCCAATTAGTCTCTGTTTGCAATGTTTCTCGAAATCGTGCGGACTTGAAAAAGTTCTTGATTCTTCATTTTCTTAACAGAGTAGGAAAGGGGCATAGCAATGTATTTCGCAAATATATGCATGCCTCGATCCTCGGGCCACCAATCACGCATATCGATGCACGATGGCCGAGGAGCCGAATTGCACAACTCAATATGGAATGAATGCATGTGAATGCTACAACAAAACCTAACTCCATCATGGATAATCCGGAGTGTCGGTGACTTGGGAATTGAGACCCGTTCCGTCGCTCGGAGTACGAAACGTGCCTCGTTTCCCGTGCCCGGGTTAACTCTTATGCCGAACACGATGCAATATGCATGATGTGCATGAAATGCAGCTAATATGCAATCCTAACATACACAATGTCATGGAATGACATACACGCTACACGAGGTAATACACAACCGGGCATATACAATGCTATGGATGAAATGGCATACGCAATGCAATAATGGGCTTACACCAACATGAGAGAACCTCAGCCACACTCACATAAGAGGCCATCAGATGAAAACAAGATAGCTCGAAGTGCGTGCCCGCGGGCGCGACTCTCAGGTACCGAAATGCCACTCTAATGAGACATGACAAAGACATGGAATATGATATGCAAACATGCAAAAATCAGTGGCAAAATGAGGGGCAAAACAGCCCCGAAATGAGGCGAAATAATACCCGATGTATGAAATGATCCTGAAACATGGATTTCAATGCATAAAATGGCCTACAGCTATACCATACATGCATAATTGATACATGAAATGAAAAGGGAGAAGAAAGAAAGCCCCAAAAATCACATTTTTACAGTACAAAACATGGGCAAACAGCAATTACAAGTAGGGCTAAGATGGCATACAAAAATGGCTCCGTAAGGGAGGCTATGAAGCAAGTGGTAGATGCAAAGCCCAAATGAAAAAATACCCTTATACAACACTGAAGAGGGACTAGAAATATGAACATTTACAGTAGATCACAAGCCTCAAATCAGTATGCAAACATGCTCAAAATGCAATGCAAGAAATAGGCCAACAAGAGGCTATAACATGAGGTAGGCCAAATATACATCAAACAGCCAAAGACCCTTAATGAGATATGCCAAAAAGGTAAAAATATGGCCATTTTCAGTTCTGATGATGGCCAAAAACAGAAGCTAGATAAGCCTAAAAAAGCATGCAAAAATGGGGGCCAAAGAGGGGTATAATGGTAAGTGCTACATGGAGGCCCCCAACAGTGTTAATCCCTTCTACAGTGTTGTAAAGGGACTCAAAATAAGCCAACTCACAGTTTATATCATGCTCAAAAACAGATCACACATAGGCTAGAAATACCATACAAAATAATGGTATACAAGGGGGTATTGAAGCAAGTACCAAATGGGGGGCTCAAACAGGGTTGAGCTCTTAAAAAAACATGAAGAATGGCTCAAAAGAATGACCCTTTAAGTTAGGGTCAGATCCCAAAACAGCAAGCAAATAGGCTAGAAGAATGGTGCAAAAAAGTGCTACAAAAGAGGGAGATTGGCACTTACCCTTGAAGACCACTTCTTTGCTACCTCTTGGACCAAGGAATGTTGCTTCCTAGCTGCTGGAAAGCTCCCCAAGCTGCTGGAAATGGAGTGGTGGTAATGGTGCTTGGTGGTAGTGAAGAAATGGAGCCAAAACTTGAGAAAATGAGAGAGAAATGGAGAGATATGTATGTGTATGCTCAAGGCAAGTTTTCCAACCCTTGAGATAGAGAGGGAGCTGCTGTATGTATGCAAGGATGGAGGAGAAAGGGAGAGGAAAACGTGTGTGGAAATGGGATTAAGTTTCCTCCTTCTACCTAAGTCCCCCGAAATCAGATATTTTGGGGGAAAAAGTTATACAGCTGCAAGACACACATCCTAAGGAGCATGGCCGGCCTGCTATTTTTGTTGCAGGTGGCCGGCCGGCCAAAGGGGCAAAATGGTCCAAAACAATTTCTGGCCGGCCACCAGATATTGGTGTCCTCCCAGGTCTCCTCAACACAACCCTGTGGTTCAAAATTGGCAACTGTAAAACAGGAGAGACAACAAGCCACTTTTAGGAGGGGTTCAAAAGGCTCAACAACAATTACTGGCCGGCCATAGACTTTTAGGGTCTTCCCATGTGTGTTCAACACAAATATGTGGTTTGGGGTTGAAGAAAATGGCCCTAGGGTGGTCAACATTGGCTCGGAAGTGAGAAAAACGGGCGTCGGAGGGCGCCGGAGAAATATAACTGGTTGCTGAGACAATTGCTGGCCTCCCACCCTTCAGTGACCTTCCTGGTGATAAAACAGAGGTAGCTGCCAAAAATGAATGAAAACCGATGCAAAACGAATGCTCGGGGGCCAAAACACGCAGTTTGGGGTCTCGAAAATAGGCTGTAAAGCACCGAAAGTGGCATTCGACCGCGAAGTGGGTTTCTCAGACCTCAGTGTCCCTCAAAAGGGAGTAAATAAGATGTATGCCAAAAACCGGAGGAATCGGAGATGGTTAGACGGTCTCGAACCGAGGCACATGGCCTGATGGCTCCGAAAACCGGGAACTGGGCTCCGAAATGGGCAAAATGGCCTACGGCCACGAAATGTAGCCCACGGCCACTGAGAGATGGTCTATGGGACCTCTCCCTCCCTTCAGGAAGAGAAACAGAGAAAATTGAGTCTGGTTGGCAAGAGACAAAATCTGAGAAGAGGGTTCGGAAGTCCGGAGGCAGGGCTCACGGCTGCGACTCTGAGACTTCTGAACGAGCACAATATGCAACATCACCGAGCGCTCAATCGGTGACGTCTGAGTCTTAAGGTCGGTCAAAAATGGGGTGTCTACAATAGTGAGGGAGGAAGTTTGGAAGATACCAATTTGGGTTAGGGCTAGGGTTTTCTAAATTCAAATTGGGGTTTTGAGAGGGTTAGGTCTAGGGTTATGTGAATTCAATCCAGTGGTACATAGCTTTTGCCAAAGTGATAATCAATTTTTTTT
Organism: Camellia lanceoleosa; assembly: GCA_025200525.1. Lineage (NCBI taxonomy): Eukaryota > Viridiplantae > Streptophyta > Magnoliopsida > Ericales > Theaceae > Camellia > Camellia lanceoleosa. Next base: position 87,873,769 of record CM045760.1, read on the forward strand.
TCCAAAAGAATGTGAATTCAATCTAGTGGTATCCCATTTTTTGAGATGTATTATAGAACTTTTCTAAATTATTTATATATTATACTTTCATCATGCAAATCTTTCATAACAACTAAATAATGATGGTGAGATTTAAATGATGAAGAACCCAATCTAAGGTAATGAGAGGATTTGATAATAAATTGGAAAATATGAGCACCTTTGTAAGGTGACAATGTAAACAAAAGTAGGGTGATAATGGATTGAAAAAATCATAATATTTGGAATATGACAATGGGATGAGTAAGAAAAAAATATTTTTGAAGGTAACAATAGAAGTAAGGTTTAGTGTTTTTCTTATAATAGATGTGTATTGAGATTTTTTTTTTCCTTTAAAAGATATATACTAAGAAAATATGAATCTCAAATGAAATGTGCACACTAATACTTATATTAATAATTTTGCTTAAAATTAAAATTGTAGTAAAAATATTTTTCATTAAATATGTGCATAGAATGAAAATAATGTGTAAAAATAGAAGCTCCCTTAATGACCAAAAATACCCTTCCACCACAAGCCTCTTGCCTCCTTGGCTCAACATGTAAAAAGAAGCTTAAATAGGGATGAAAAATAAACCCAAAACCCTACAAATAAAGGGGGCATTGAAGACACAAATTAAGCTAGGAGGTTGAAACCAACATAATGAAATGAGATTTCTTTCAATCAGAGAGATTGGAAGTTTTTGGGGGCTTTTCCCAAACTAAGCCCTATAAAAACATCATCATTTCTTCCAATATTTTATACTCCAATATTTTGCTTGATTATAACAAAGGCTCAGAGAGATTCAAGTGCCATTTTTTGGGTATTGTCACAACAAGTACTAGAGTTTCTCTTAACTCATTAATTAAGGCCGAATTGTATATCATTGAGGCTGTTAATTAGGATCTCTTAACTTCACTTGATTGTCAAATTGTATACTTTATGTGTGTTGAATGTCAATCAGGTTATACATAGTCGGAGCATAAAATGGGCAAAAAGACAGAATTTGGAGAGAGTTGACTTTCCCGCACGTGCGTTGACTTTTTCTGGGAAAACGTGCTAGATGTTTTAAACCTGTTTGGAAAGACCAGAAGTATAAATAGGCAAGAAAAAGGCTGGATTAGGGTTTTGAAGTTGTTTTGTCAAGAAAATGGAGGGTTTGAAAAGAAGAGGAATTTGAAGCTTCAAGCATGTCTCCCATGGTGGCTTCTTCTCCATCTACCTCATTCCACTCCTCTATGAGTGGCTAGTCTTCTTTTCTAGGGTTTTGATGAAACCCTAGCCATGTAATAGGTTTTTTTTTTTGGATTTTCAATTATGTAAAGGTTTGAACACTTGTATGGTGTTTTAGAAGTTTCATATTGTAGACGTCCCGGGAAAAATCCCGTTTTGTTCATTGGGCTTACTACAGTTCGGACTCAAATGTCACGGCTCTGAATCTAATCCCGCAAAGTGCAATGCGAGACCGATAAATCACCAAAGGGTCCAAATCCGGCAAATCGTTTTGAAAAATAGATTTTTAGAAAGAAGTGCCAAACATGGATTGCATTGCCAGATACAGAGTCGCCACCTAAATATTTTGTTTTGGGGGAATTTAGGAAACCCTGACTCGTGCCTAAGGTCACGTGTCCGTCATCACCAAAGTTGTCTCGGCTTGGGAACTTGGGTACGATTGGGGAAGGTATAGACGTCCCCGAACGTTCCGGGAGGGAATCTCGTTTTGTTCACTAGGCTTACTACAGTTCATGACTCAATGTCACGGTCCTGTATCTAATCTCGCAGAGTGCAATGCAAGACCGATGAATCATCAAAGAGTCCAAATCAGGCAAATCGTTTTTGAAAAATCGATTTTTAGAAAGAAGTGCCAAACATGGACTGCTTTGCCAGGTACAGAGTCGCCACCTAAATATTTTATTTTTGGAGAATTTAGGAAACCCTGACTCGTTGCTTAAGGTCACGTGTTCGTCATCACCAAAGTTGCCTCGGCTCAGGAACTTGGGTACGATTGGGGAAGGTCACTTCGTGAGCACCCCCGCTCGCCTGATCAAAGATCGGCCTCTACTAACCATGATATCGAGTTTTGAAAGCATATGTGCTCTTATTTTGGTTATTAGCTTAGAATTACTATGTGATGCGCACAACATACAAGTATAGACTGGATCGTCTGAGTTGGAACAAAACATTTCATGTTTGTTTTTGAAAGCGGTTTGATACTCACAAGTTGGCTAAAACGCAGATTTTGCCACTCTCAAGTGGGCTTAGAAAACATGGTGATTTGCCACTATCTAGTAGGCTAAAACTCGCAATCAATGAACTGTTCCAATTCAGATAATCAAACCTTCACCCACAGACATTCAGGCAGTTATATCACATAAGCAAATAACCTCATAGTAAGCATGCTATCATGGCAGTTACTCACATACATGCAAGGATGCTAAAGTATAAACACTTACCTAGTACTCTGAGCCAAAACAGAAGCTAGTTAGTGTAGACGTCCCCGAACGTCCCTGGAGGGAATTCTGTTTTGGTCATTTGGCTCACTCTGATTCGAGGACTCAATGTCACGGTTCTGTATCTAATCTCGCAGAGTACAATGCAAGACCGATGAAATCATCAAAGATTCCAAATCCGGCAAATCGTTTTTGAAAATAGATTTTTTGAAAGAAATGCCAAACATGGACTGCTTTGTCAGATACAGAATCGCCACCTAAATATTTTATTTTGGGGAATTTAGGAAACCCTGACTCGTTTGCCTAAGGCTACGTGTCCGTCATCACCAAAGTTGCCTTGGCTCGGGAACTTGGGTATGATTGGGGAAGGTCACTTCGTGAGCACCCCCGCTCGCCCGATCAAAGATCGGCCTCTACTAACTATGATATCTAGTTTTGAAAACATTATGCGTTCTTGTTCCGGTTATTAGCCTAGATTTACTACGTGATGCGTGCAGCATACAAGTATAGACTGGATCGCCTGAATTAGAACAACACATCTCATGGTTGTTTATTCTGAAAATGGTTTGATGGTGCTACCCGCAAGTAGGCTAAGACGTGGATTTGCCACCCTTGGGTGGGCTTAGAAAACGTGATGGTTTGCCACTCTCAAGTGGGCTTAAAACTCACAGTTGATGCATTATTCAATTGAGATAATCCAACCTTCACCCACGAGCATTGACGGGGTATATCACATAAGCATATAGCCTTATGGTAAGCATGCTATCATGGCGATCATTCACACGCATGCAAGGATGCTAAAACATAAAACTTACGAGTACTCCAAGCCAAAAGCGAAGCTATGTTAGAAATCCATGCATGACCCTAATTATCACGAAATGCCTAGTGTAACATATGCAAAAATGCAACTATAGTAGGCTCGGTTATTCTAAATATGACATATAAAATGCTCTGATTAACACGTATTCAACTTGGAATTGAAATACAATGCAATTAGTATAATGCTCCAAGCCCGGTGCATACAAAACAGATGAATGAATGCAAACATGTTATTATATTGTATGCTAATTAAAACATGCCCTAATCTAACCATCATAAGCTGGTTAATGAAAGGGAGAAAGACGTGGGGTTGGAAGACATACATCACACGCACGCACACTTATTACAATTGTGCCCTCGCTTGGAGGGTCCGAATAAATAATACAGTTCGAATAAATAATTAACTGCTCTAGCTAATTAAATATTACAAACCCTAATTAATAAACAAATTAACTAGGAAATCGAATAAACTAGCATGCAAGCTAAATGGACCGTCTCAGCTCTGTTCCGAATGATGAAAGATACATGCATGCTTGAGCTGCCTCGTCGGAAAATTCCTCGCGATGCCCTAATTCGCCTCTGTTTGCAATTGATCCCAGAATGCTGTACAAAACTCCAGAAGGTTGTTGACCAGTTTTTGCTGTCGGTTTCTAGTTTGCTGCAACAGAGAGCAAGAAAGGGGCATGGCAAAGTATTTTCACATATGTATGCACGACCACTTTCTTTGTCATTGCACAAGCTCTAGGGAGTGTAGACCTCGATCATAGTGCCACCAATCACGCATGTCAATGCATGATGGCGAAGTCAGTGCATGACTCAATATGAAATGAATGCACATATAAACACAACAAGCCCCAAACTCCATCATGGGTAATCCGGAGCGTCAGCGATCTGGAATTGAGACACGTTTCATCACTTTGAGTACGAAACGTTCCTCGTTTCCTGTGTTTGGACTAACCATACTCCAAACACAATGCAATGAGATGGCATACACAATGTGACTAACATGCAACCCTAAATGCAATGCAACCTAATCATGCTGGCATGCGAGGGATGATATGCAAACATGCAACTAGCATACGCAATGCTATGAACTGAGAATGGCATACTCACTGCACACGAACTATATGGCATATACAATGCAATATGGACTTAAACTAAAGTGAGTGGACCTCAGCTCCACTCAAATCAGTGGCAATACATGAAAATGAGACAACCGAAATACATGCAAACATGCACGAATACAAAGGATCGATCCTAAGACATAACATGCAACTCTAACTAAACATGGGAAAGGATGAAATATGGCATGGAAACACACATTCTCCAGCTCTGAAACATGATGCACAATGGTCCCGAATCATGCAAACACTTCACACAATGCATGCTAGATGGCATAATTACAGAAACTAGTGAAGCAGATTACACTAGAGGTACACAAAGTGATGCAGAAATGGAAAAACCAACCCCAAACAGACCCTAGGCAGGTCTGAAACAGTGGGAAAATGGTCCAAAATGATGGTTCAAAGTGCACGGAAATGAAGCTCATTCAATGGTCCGAAAACAAGGCATTCATGCACAACTCTCAAGCACACTTAAAGAGGAGAAAACATGAGGATATTGCATTCACATAGGTTCTGAAATATGATGCAAAATGACCCCAAAGCATGAAAACACCTTAGTATATGCATGCAATAGACCTCAAATCTCAAAGCTAGGCAAGTGTATTAAACTATAACTATGCAAAGCAAGCATTATTTGACTATGAAGCACAAAGACAGAGCCAAGGCAGTCCCAAAACATGCACATTACTAGTTTAAAGTATGGCCAAAAAATGCTAACATGACGGACTAAAATAGCATGCAACATTGGCTAGTAAGTATGGGTTGTATTACAACTATATGATGCGTATGAGATTTCATCAAACCAGCCAAAAACAATGAACAAAACATGTCAAAATATGCCCAAATAACCACTGAAATGCAGCTAATGCATACAAAAATGATGAGCTCCTTTGGAGGGCCATGCAAGAGGTTACTCAACACATACAAGATAGACACTTAGCATGGCAAAACCAACTCTAGAAATGGATTATGACAGCCCTAAAACTCACCAAATAGGCCCTGGAATTGGTCTAAGAAACATGAAAATGGAAGGCTCTTTGAAAGGCTTTGAATAGGATTGCTCTATACATGCATCATAGACATAAAATATGACCAAAGGGGCACCGGACAAAGTCAAGGCAGACCTTAGAACTCACAAAATAGAGCCTGGAATGTCACTTCACAATATACAAAATAGAGCCCCTTTGGAAGGCCAATCATGCTAGTAAAGAGAATGAGGGGTGAGAGGGTCACCCCTCTATGATTTCAAAGCTCAAAACCTCATCAAAGCTACTGAAAATCCACTGGATTTT